>CM062819.1:751129530-752358731 GCA_031772625.1 Pinus tabuliformis
TAAATAAAATATGAACTTAGTAAAGATGGAAAGGGGGAAATCCGCGAAGGAATTTGATCGGAAATATGGAATGAGCTGGAATTTGAAGAATTGGCCATTCGATATTATTGAGATTTTGTCCTTGCATTTGAGAAAAATAAGAAATAAAATTTTGTGTGCATATCTAAAATTAATCTCGAGAACCATATAACCACAATCTTAATTTGAATATAGTTTCAAACAATTTTTCAAGAATAACATGACTTTAAGCAAACAATGTATACTATGAACTACTATAATTCATGTGGATACATCTTAAAGGATAATTTATTCCATTTCATGTGAAAATAAAATTTCAGATAGCTTTTAAACCCAACTAATGTGCTTATTAGAACAAAGCACACCAATGCATTTAAATAATACCAGCATTGGGGTGTTCAAATAAAATCTGCACCAGTTTCCAGTGAAAAAAATGTTATCATATCGGTGCTCTTGTACAAAAATGCATCGTTGCGTTTAAAAAAAACAACACCGGTATGCCCCAGTTTCCATATTTTAGAAGAAAAAAAACGAATTTAGCCATCTCGGTTCTCTTATAACAATTACAACACTAATGCTTTTAAATACAAACCACACCGCTGCATAA
The DNA here is from genome assembly GCA_031772625.1 of Pinus tabuliformis. Classification (NCBI taxonomy): domain Eukaryota; kingdom Viridiplantae; phylum Streptophyta; class Pinopsida; order Pinales; family Pinaceae; genus Pinus; species Pinus tabuliformis. The sequence continues at coordinate 751,130,156 of CM062819.1, forward strand.
AAAAATAAGCAAATCGTTTCTAGATTTCAAAACTAAAAAAAGAATTGTATCGCATCTACGTGTTGAAAAAAATTGGCACCCTTGCAATGTCAATGTGCATTTCTTATAAATACACCAGTGTGTTTGACTATTGAATGCACCAATGTTCCGATAATTTGAAAAAAAAAATGTATTATTATTATTTTTAAATTAAAAAACTAACAAAAATTGATTTTTCAAAATCTAATTTCATAAAGTCTTTTAAATGGTTAAAAAAATTCACTATTTCATTATTTTTCCCAAAATTTCAAAGGAGTGATTTGCAAGAGAGGCATGCCCGAAGCACTGTGTAGCAGCAGAACTATTCAAAAGATCAGAAGCTAAAAGGTATGGTGTTTCTTTTTTTTTGATCAGGTAAGAGTAGGACCTTCTATTGATCTAGTGAATAATACATAATTTACAAGTAGCCGCACCAGCCCCGTGAGAGTTCCACAGGCAGCTGTGTAGACTAAGAACCGAACCACGCATCCAAAACCATGCGAAGCCCTAACAACAAATGCAAGCAGTAGACCATCTGGTCATGCTTTCTAGCACCGAAAGAACCCAGGCTCTCAAAAAAACAGTTACAAGTGGGGGTCCACAAGACTACTAAAAAGACCAACTAGAAATTCCAGTAAGCTTGTAGAGCCGCAAACCGTACGTTCCGACCAGCCAGGATCCAATGAACACGCACAGATTATGGGCCCACATCAGATCCACACCTAAACCTTTCTTATGGACCCGACGAAAACTTTATGCCAGCCCTCTGCACTTTTTTCGGGTTCGAAACACCAAGCCAATTTGCACGATTAAACCTACACCGTTGATCTCCCAACGAGGATCCAACGGTTTATGACGATATCGAGTGGACAAGTTGCGCAAGGGATAACCACCCGATGAGAGCGGTATTCTCTCAGCTCTCTCTGCTACGTGTCAATCGAAGAGTGGCATCTGAGCCTTCCTTAAAAAAACTAGATACCACTTATCCCCCGTCCGATAAACCACTTGTGGTTTAAGAAAACAACACCTTGCGGAATAACTAATGCGCCCTTTCTCCCAGTGACCGCTGTTGATCTCGTGCATCGGATAGTTCTTGTGCCGTCCTCCCAAAATCTCTGTCAAACCCAAAACACCATCAAAATTTCCACATAATGTTTTGTTCCATGGACGATCAAACCTGTGATACTTCCATTGTCGGTCCTCTCGCCACACATTCAAAGGAATATTGAGCTGTGGATTGCGGCCCATACCCAAAGAGGGCAGACAGTTTAGGATGCCCTGTCTACCTGCCTGTCTCCTAAACCTCCTCAGTCCTTCCTGTGAATCCATAGCTCTATATCTTTTTCCGCCTGACAGAGATAATCCTCCAGCAGTTTTCCTGGGGGAACCAGATCCCAATCATACTAGGAATCCCTATCCAAACTGGTGACTCCTTCGTTCGCCAAGCGATCCACTAACATGTTAGCTTTTCTCTTCACATGGACAAAGCTAACAGTTTTTAAAGTTTGCAGGTGGGAGTGGATACGGTGAAAGACCTACAAAAACCTCCAATTCTTCGATACTTTATCTGGAGAAGTACCATTACGTATTTTCTTGGCCTCTCTAATTATCAGTTTAGAGTCTCAATGATGACATTATGCGAATTTGAATCTAACAAAATTTCCAAGCATTGTTCTAGTGCCATGAGCTCTGCCATGTTGTTAGTGGCCTTACCCAAGTGGCCATGGCAGTGCTATTTTTAGCACTTCTATATTTAGCATTTCTTGTTGCTATTTTCAACACTCCCTCTCAACAAGAAAGGGATTATCAGTAATCCCAATCTTGTCTCTGTGGAACTCGAACTTGCATTTTGACAATGCCTTCATCAAAACCTCTGCATCCTGTTCCTCGGTCGAAACATACAGCAACAACATGATCCTCTTAACCACATAGTCTCGAAGATGGTGATACCAGATATCTATGTGCTTGGACCTGTCACCAAAAATGGGATTCTCAGAGAGTTTGATACAACTCTGATTATCGCAGTAGATCATTGTAGGATCCATCCTCTCACCAAGCAATCCCACTAGAATCTCCCGCATCCAAATGGCCTCACATGCAGCCTGACTAGCAGCCATGTATTCAGCCTCTTCTGAGCTAAGTGCAACCGATATTTGTTTCTTGCTGTACCAGGAAACTACAGCTGAACCAAGTTTGAAAATTCCTCCAGAAGTGTTCTTCCGGTCTAATGGACTCCCTGCCCAATCTGTATATGTGAAGCCTTGAAGCTTCACTGCCTTTGTCCGTTTGTACCACAATCCATACTAAGATGTGCCTCTGAGGTATCTCAGCACATGCTTCATTGCCTTCCAAAACAACTTGGTAGGCTGAACCATAGCTTGACTGAACTGGTTCACCGCAAAGCATAAGTCAAGTCGTGTGTTCACCAGATACATAAGTGAACCCACTAGCTATTGATAAATAGTAGTAGCTACTACCTCACCTGAAGTAGCATGCTCCTTCCTTCAGTTCCTAGCTAGAGGAGTTTGCATGGGTTTGCACTTCTCCATATGGAACCGCTTGAGGATCTCATTGGCATACTTGCCTTGAGACACAAAAACTTCTCTATATCTTTGATACACTTCCATGCCTAGAAATTAGTGCATAAGACCCATGTGTTTCATTTCGAACTCTCTTGCAAGGTCCTCCTTGCAAGACCGGATCAGCTGATCATCACCTGTCAAAATCAGATCATCGACATAAAGAACAATGATCAATGGCTTACCTTCTACCATGATGTGGTAAAGGTTCACATTTGCTTCACTCTTGGTGAAGCCCAACCCGATGAAATAGTTGTCGATCCTGGTGTACCAAGCATGGGGTGCTTACTTTAGCCCATACAGAGCCCTCTTGAGTCGGCACACATGTGACTCACGATCGAAGGTCTCGAAACCTTCTGGCTACTCAATGTACACCTCCTCCTCAATCTTCCCATTGAGGAATGCTATCTTCATGTCGATTTGATGGATCTTCCAACCCATCTAAGCTGATAGTGCCAACATCAATCTGATAGATGAGTACCTTTCTACAAGAGCAAAGGTCTCATCGTAGTCGATCCCCTCGACCTATGAGAAACCACGGGCAACATACCTTCCCTTATGTTTCTCAACACTACCATCAGCTGCCTGCTTTACCTTGTAAAGCCATCTGGAACTCACCACTGACTTGTCCTGAGGTCTTGGGACAACATCCCAAACATAGTTCCAAACGATGGAGTCGTACTCCTCCACCATTGTATCAACCCAGACTGGTTGCTACATTGCCTCCTCGAATGAAGAGGGCTCAGACTCTACACACTCCCCAACCAGGGCCATGTAACCAGTGTACCGCTCGAGCAACCTCCTCTGTCTGGGCTGAGAAGATGGTTGTCCCACATTCTCTCACGCATCTAGCATCAACCTGTCAGCTTCCCTTGAGTGTTTTCGCCCATCTCTGGAAGTCTTAGCATGAGTGGATGTCTCCACTCCTGGATCCTCTGCATGCGGCTGCTTCGCATCAATCTGAGGCTCCTCCTCCTTAGGAACTGAAAGTTCCTCATCTGCATGCAACTTGAGCTCCCTCTCAAGTGATACTCACATGGCTTTCTGCTCGTCAAACTTCAAATCCCTGCGTACCACTATCTTCTGATTGGTAGGCAGGTACACCCGATAGTTGTGGGGTGTATCCGTGTACCCCACAAGTATTCCCAACTCAGTTGTTGGATCTACCTTCTTTCCGGCATCTTTGGTCACATGGAAGTAAACCGATGATCCAAATATTTGGAAGTGACTCACATCTGGTCGCTTCTCGGAAAAGGCCTCCATAGGTGTCTTCATTCCCAGTATACGGTGTGGGCTTCTGTTCTGCAAGTATACTGTTGTATTGCATGCCTTAACCCATAAATGTAGTGGTAGGCTTTGGTCATGTAACATCGCTTGAGCTGCTCCCACAATTGATCTATTCTTCCTTTCGGCCACCCCATTCTGCTGTGGGTTATGGGGTGCCGTCAACTCTCGTTTAATTCCTTCTGCAGCGCAGAAGTCCTTAAACTGCTAGGAGACATACTCTCCACCATTGTCACTACGCAAGGCTTTTATTTTCTTTCCAGATTCTTTCTCTTCCAAGGCTTTAAACTCACAAAACCTCAAGAAGGTCTGATCCTTGTTTTGCATAAAGTAGATCTAACATCTACGAGAAAAATCATTAATAAAAATAACATAGTACCTTTGTTTAGCGGTGGAGGCTGTAGAGAATGGTCCACAAACATCTGAGTGAACTCGCTCCAGGATTTCTCCAGCTCTACTGTCTCGATCCAGAAAGGAAGATTTCGCATACTTACTCAAGGTACAACCTTTGCATGTATTCTTTTGCTCCAGTTTTCCCTTGGGTAGTCCGGTAGAAATCTGCTGCATGATCTTCAGGGCTCCATAGTGCAAGTGGCCTAATCTTCTATAACATAGGCCGCTAACATCTTGGCTCTACACCATCTCAAATTTGGAACTCAATGTAGCACAGTCGTCTACCTCTAGCTTGTAGAGATTCTTTACTAGAATCCCGATTCGCTTGGTCTGTCCAGTGCCGATATGCCTCAGGAATGCCTTTCCTTTACTAAAGACTACATCATAGCCTTTATCTTCTAGCATAGCAACAGACACAAGATTATTCTTCAGAATTGGTACATACTTTACATCAGTTAGGGTGAGGGGAGCTCCATGCTCCCTCTAAAACACAACCGTACCTTCACCACAAACACGGTACTTTCCATCTTCGCCCATCTCGATCTGCATCTGGAGATCCTTCTCCTCCAAGGTACTGAAAAGATTCTTGTCACCTGACATGTGGAATGAAGCTCCACTATCCAGGTACCAAACACATCCCACCATGGATGAAACCATGCATGCGAAGAGAGAAATCCAACTCAAACTGTGAGGCCAATGCCTCACCATTAGATCCCTTCAAGGATCCCTTCTTGGATTTCTTCTGTGGACAATTCGTAGCATGACAATGAAAGCATCACACTTTCGATTTGTCAAACTTCTTCCCGCCATGGGAATAACTGGATTTGGAATGGGACGCCTTCCCTTTCCCCTTCCTCGCCTTACTCGCTAAGGCTAGATTTTCCTCATTATCTTGCTTTGATGAGGATCTATCTCTGGTGCTTCTTCTTATCTACTCCTGCATTAGATCCGACCAAAGTCGTTCCCAATCTGGCAGTTTTTCTCTTCCATTAACCGAGTCTTGGTAGCTATGCCAACTCTTAGGAAGGCTGAGGAGCGCAAGACTCACCATGTCATCATCGACTGTCATGATCCCTACACGTCCAAGCTCATCCCTGCAGGTGGTAAGCTTGTTCAAATATGTAGAGATCGTGTCACCCTTTTCACACTTGATTTTCCTAAGCTTGTCTTTCAGCGCCGGCTTCCTTTGGTCGCTGTTATTCTGGTATAGGTATTTCAATGTTTTTCACATCGAAATGGTGTCTCCTTCCCATGGAGACTTGAGACTATGTGGTCTCGAACTCCCTCTAGAAGGATTCTCCTTGCTCTAGCCACACATTTCTTCCATTCCGCCGATTTAGTAGCATTAGCCGCTGCGGGCTTGGGGACTTCTTGATCAATGAAGTCCTTTAGACCGTTATGCTCTAATACTGCTTCCATGTGATCCTTCCAGGCTATATAATTCGAGTTGCCATCAAGGGCATACTCGAGTCTTAAACCGTTGAACGCCATTGGTGAAAATGAGATGTGATAAGAACTCGATTTCTTTATTCAGGAACCTAAAAATTCAAACTTCTCCCTTCTTGTATATTGTTCTCTCCTTTGATCACCTTTGCTCTGATACCATGTAGAATTTCTCACTGTAGATCAATAGATTATGCAATATACTAAAGCAAAATACAAGGTCCACTTCTACAACAAACTTTGTGGAAGCTTAATCGAATATGAGCAAGATCAAATAGAACACATATAACTGAGAATGAGAAAGTAATCACACATGAACTCAAAAGAATACTCTGGGGAAAGCCTCGGCCTAAAACCCCGATCTCTATAATATCATACAAGTGGAAATATGTTCAGATTACATAAAGAATCAGCTCACAAGCTATCATGCTCTCTCTGCAATCAAACAATACAGCTCACAGACTGAATAGACACAACATATGTCTTCCTCCAACCCTCCAAGCCTCGTATTTCCTTGCACAGTTTCTCTTTGGGTCCAATGCTGCCACCTGTGTGAATTGGCCTCATCACACAACCATCAACCTCAATAGTAACTGCGCAATCTCCAAGGAGTGAATTCCTTCTGCATGCAAGAGATATCCTCCAAGGAATGAATTCCTTCTGCATGCAAGAGATATCCTTTAAGGAATATTCCTGCAACTGATAGTACACTGTCCCATCACCTGATCTCAATTGGGTCTCTGACTAAACTAACATGCATGAGTTATTTATGAGAGAATATTCACTTATCTGAAGTGCAGCAGTTTCATGCATGCATGCATTAACTAACTGAACTCACAATTAGTTCAACAAACTATTTGAACTAATCTAACTGGACTTAACTCAGATAACTGAGCTAACTAATTACAACTCAAAGTACAACTCATCCTGATCTCCTTTAATCAAGGGATAACTTCCTCAATCAATGGAGAAACTATTGCATGTCTTCACATAGACTTCATGTTTGATTTCCTACAACTAATTAACTCAAGATGAATTAATTAATTATTTTACAAACAACTGCTAAGATCAAATTCGAATTTTACTTCTCTATTTTAGTTTAGGGACTAACTAAAATAGGAAGGTATCCCAAAATGCTATTTATAGCAGTGCTATTTTTAGCACTTCTATTTTTAGCATTTCTTGTTGCTATTTTCAACACTCCCTCTCAACAAGAAAGGGATTATCAGTAACCCCAATCCTGTCTTTGTGGAACTCGAACTTGCATTTTTACAATGCCTTCGTCAAAATATTTGCATCCTGTTCCTCAGTCAAGACATACAACAACAACATGATCCTCTTGACCACACAGTCTCGAAGATGGTGATACCAGATATCTATGTGCTTGGACCTGTCTTGAAAAATTGGATTCTTAGAGAGTTTGATACAACTCTAATTATCACAGTAGATCATTGTAGGATCCATCCTCTCACCAAGCAATCCCACTAGAATCTCCCGCATCCAAATGGCCTCACATGCAGCCTAACTAGTAGCCATGTATTCAACCTCTGCTGAGCTAAGTGCAATTGGTCTCTGTTTCCTGTTGTACCAGGAAACTACAATTGAACCAAGTTTGAAGATTCCTCCAGAAGTGCTCTTCTAGTCTGATGGACTCCCTCCCCAATTTGCATCTGTGAAGCCCTGAAGCTTCACTCCCTCTATCCGTCTATACCGCAATCCATACTGAGATGTGCCTCTGAGGTATCTTAGCACATGCTTCGCTGCCTTCCAAAACAGCTTGGTAGGCTGAACCATAGCTTGACTCAGTTTGTTCACCGCAAAGCATAAGTCGGGTCATGTGTTCACCAAATACATAAGTGAACCCATCAGCTGTCGATAAACAGTAGTAGCTACTACCTCACCTGAAGTAGCATCCTCCTTCCTCCAGTTCCTAGTTAGAGGAGTTTGCATGGGTTTGCACTTCTCCACATGGAACCGCCCGAGGATCTCATTGGTATACTTGCCTTGAGACACAAAAAATTCTCCATCTCTCTACCACACTTCCATGCCTAGAAATTAGTGCATAAGACCCATGTCTTTCATTTTGAACTCTCTTGCAAGGTCCTTGCAAGAAAGGATCAACTGATCATCACCTGTCAAAATCAAATCATCGACATAAAGAACAATGATCAATGGCTTACCTTCTACCATGATGTGGTAAAGGTTTGCATCTGAGTCACTCTTGGTGAAGCCCAACCCGGTGAAATAGCTGTCGATCCTGGTGTACCAAGCATGGGGTGCTTGCTTTAGCCCATACAAAGCCCTCTTAAGTCAGCACACATGCGACTCACGATCGAAGGTCATGAAACCTTCTGGCTGCTCAATGTACACCTCCTCCTCAATTGATCCAAGGATCTTTTGCTTATAGATGTATTAAAGAATCACATGTAGAAATTGCAGCTCAACCATAGAAATTTAATGTGCACATGAGAGAAGAAGAAGAAGCACATAAAGCATGAATGAAGACAACAAGACTTGATAACGGAGTTCGTCCAACTTGGACTACGTCTTCGGGTCCTACTCGATCAATGGGGAGGCCTTCATTCACTAAATGGCATGAAAAAGAAGAATACAATCATCAATTACACAAAAAGGAGTCTTATACCTCCATTCAGGAAAATGGTCGAGAAATGCAGAACTCAGATGGAGAAATGGATAGTTCCGTTGCGTTCATGGTGTCGAGAAGGGCTGGAACCATATAAAATTTGTCAAGTTTTGACAAAATGAACTTTCACCCCTCTTGCTATCTCCTGCCTCGAACTGCATACAAATTCCTCTCTCCCCTGCACTTTTCTTCGTTCATCGGGCTTTATAACATTTTTTTGTTACAAGGCTGCTTAAATCGGGGAATTGGTTTGTTTATAATAGAAGTCGTTTGAATGAAAGGATCGACAGGTACGATGAATGCAGCCGTCCGACCTTTATTCATAACAAAGCTTTGAAAATAGGCCTTTTTTTTTTTTAATTTTATTATTATTATAACAAAAATCTTCCTTATTCTCTTGTTGGGTCCGCACTTATCACAAGTCGCAATGGCCCTAGGGTCTTTCCTTTGACTATGTCGATCGCTGATATCGACGTATCGCTATCGGCCCCATCGCAATATCACTGTCGGCATATCACAATCGCTACGACCCAGGGGTCTTTCCTTATACCTTGGCATATGCTGACGCCGATCCGCCAATCGCCGATATCGCACCTCGTGTATCGCATCGATGGAGTGTATGCCTTTTGCTCCTCTGATCGTCGATATCGCAATCGGTAATCACAGTGCCTGGGGTTCCGATATTGCATGCGGGCCTATCTCTGATGCAATAAGTTGGAGATCGCCGTCAGGGTTCCTCTGCCCTTGCCTTAAGTCCACCCCTTGAACCCTTCCAATTGTGATTTTCCTTCATAAGGCTTTAAACCCATTTTTTAGAAGAAATGCCTCCTTTTTCAAAGGAACAAAGGCAAACTTCTTTTTGCGATAACTTCATTATCCGAAGTCCATTTTAGCCCATTCAAGTTGCAGTAGATTCAGAATGAAAAGATCTACACAATGAGACTATTTCTAGGAGCATCCTTGGACTTTCATTTTCCTCTGTTTCCTGCAAGTCAACCCAGAACTTTGACTGCTTCTATCTCCTTCATTCAGACTCAGATTGGAGTGTCATTCACACCATTGGAATCAGGGCAATGAGCACTTTGATCTAATGTCAAGATAATAGCCTTTCTACCACTTTAAATTTTGAGCTTTTCCCATGCCATTGCGTCTGAAGATCCACCTGGATCAATCCTCCCCATTGATGAGCTTTTGGATTGCCAAAAGCTTTATCAGTCTATTAGCAAGTGAGGGAATTGTTCCGTCACTCTTTCCTTCTCCAACCATTTTGCCTTGCTAGGGTGTATCCCCTTGAAACCAACTCAAAGGTATTCCACATCTCCTCGTCATGAAGTCCTAGTTCTTCTGTTAAGGATGATGTCTTCAGGTAACTCGTCGAGATACTCTGGTGCAAAATCATCAACTGTAGGAACAGTGCCCACCTCCCCGGTGTCCATAACGAATGGTGGTTCATACAACTTTAGGTTGTCCACATTCACTACATAGTACATCTACATATATATCGGCAAATCAAGACGAAAGGCATTGTTTCCAATCTTCTCCAAAATGGTGAATGGACCATACCGGATTGGTCGCAACTTCTTCCCTTCTCCCTTCATCCTATCCTTGCTGATATGGAACCACACTTTGTTGCCCACTTGAAATTGATGGTCGACTTGGTGTTTGTCATGTCGAGCCTTGTAATGGGCTTGACTTTTCTCCAACTGCTCATGTACTGCTTGGTGAATCAACTGGATCTGCTGAATGAACTGCTACGCTTTGTCCCTATCATTACGTCCACTGGAGTCATCTTCCCTTCCAAAGACCATATCAAAAGGGTCCTTTGGCAGGTAACCAAAACATGTCTCAAATGGTGAATGCTGCGTAGATGAGTGCACTGCTCGGTTGTAGGAATGCTGCACATATGGAAGATTCTCATCCCACAACTTAGGATGTTTCCCACAATAGCCTCGCAACAAATGTACCATGGTGCGATTGACAACCTCTATCTGTTCGTCAGTCTGTGGATGAAATGCCGTGCTTCTTTTCAACTTGGTGTCCATCATCTTCCACAAGCTGGTCCAAAACTATCTGAGAAAGCAAGAGTCTTGATTTGACACAATCAATGTGAGCAACCAAAAATGGACCCAAACATGCTGAAAGAAACGATAAGCAGTCTGCTCTGCAGTGATCTGCTTTTTACAAGGCATTAAAATACACATCTTACTAAAACGGTCAACGACGACATACAAATATACAAAGGATTTTTCGGCGAAGATCACATGAGACATCATTTGTCGACGCGTTTCGAACCAACCAGTGTGGTTCATCGTCAGGACAAGTTGAAGAAACAGATCCAGCTTAGCAGGTTAAATAGACAGAGCAAAGCCTCCAACGGCTAAAAAGACAACAGCTACTTTTGACTAGGTCCAGGGATCAAAAACCCTATTATTAACCTGGGGGGGCTAGTCCATTAAATAAAATAATAATATGATAAAAAATATTAATAAATAATTAAAATAATTAAATAATTAAACAGTTATGTACGATTAGTACCTAAAAATAATTCCTAATAATAGTTAGTTAAAGATAAATAATAAAAATTATATAAATAAATAAATAAATAATAAATTAATTAATTAATAAATAAATAAAAATTAATCTAGAGAGGGACCAGTCCCTTAAAAATAATATTATGATAATAGTTAAATACCAATATTAATAAATAATTAAAATTTTAATAAATAATTAAGATTTTTAACAAAGCAATTAGGTCCCATCAGTAACTAAAAATAATTCAGAATTACAATTCTATTCAATTATTAAATATAATTAAAATTATATAAAGTTATAATAAAATTAAAATATAATTAAAATTATATTTAAAATAATATTTATATTAAAATTATATTTTAGAATTAAAGTTATATTATCCTAGGGGGACCAACCCCTTAAAATGATTTAAAGATAATATTAATAAAAGTAATAATAATAATAATAATAATAATAATAATAATAAAATTTATAAGTTAAATTAAAAAAATAATAATAATAATAAAATAATTCAGAAAATAATAGATAAAAAAAAGAGACTAGGACGACAGTGCTGGGACCCAACACCGACTGATTTTCCAGCCATCATCTCTATTGAGACTACTCGGCCTCTTTTCAATCTCAAGCGCCTCCCTAAATTTCCGATGATGGAAGTGCGAAACCTTCGCAATAACACTAGCTTCCTCAATACAAACATGATGATTGGTTTTCTCGGCGTGCTCAGCTAAAGCGGAAGACTTAGTATGCCTATGCTTGAGATCTGCTACATGCTCACTAATCTGCTGATTAATGGAGCGACCAGTTTCCCCAATGTAGGGGGTCCCACAGGAACAGGGGATCAAGTACACACCGTTCATATCTTTAGGGTCGATAGGATCCTTTGCTGATTTGAGGGACATGCGAATGGTGTTCAGGGGCCTAAAGGTCACAGGGACATCATGTGACCTGAGAATCCTACCAATCTTATCAGTAGTTCCCTGAACATACGGAAGAAGGACGCCAGGAACTCGCACCTTAGGTTCACGATGAGACAATGAATTCTTCGAAGCTTTACGGAAAGCCCTCTGACCCAGGAATCTACTATAACCATTCTCAACGAAGACATCAAGGAGATGGGATTTCTCCTTCTCAAAACTCTCCTTATCCGAGATCCTTAGGGCCCGCGTAGCCAAGGTATTGAGAACACCCATCTTTTGAGCCGGGAAATGATGGGAACTGGCATGAAGATACTGCTCAGTATGTGTTTTCTTCTGAAAAACTTGGTGGCCGAGGGAACCATCACTATTCTTAGAAATAAGAATATCGAGGAACGGAAGGCAACCATCGACCTCCTGCTCCATGGTGAACTTAATGGCAGAGGATTGATTATTGAGATGATTGAAGAAGAGATCTAATTCCTCTTGGCCGTGAGGCCAGATAACATTGGTGTCATCCACATATCTTCTCCAAAGCTTTGGCAGGAGCCTGGAAGAGTTTAGAGCCTTGGACTCAAAATCTTCCATGAAAAGATTAGCAACAACAGGGGAAAGGGGTGAGCCCATGGCAACCCCGCAGGTTTGCTCAAAGAACTCTCCCTCAAAACAGAAAAACGTAGAAGTGAGACAGATCTCCACTAACTTAGCAGTGTCAGGATCTGTTAGGCGGTTGATCTCTAGATTAATTTTTATTAATTTATTTATTATTTATTTATTTATATAATTTTTATTATTTATCTTTAACTAACTATTATTAGGAATTATTTTTAGGTACTAATCGTACATAACTGTTTAATTATTTTTATTATTTTATTTAATGGACTAGCCCCCCCAGGTTAATAATAGGGTTTTTGATCCCTGGACCTAGTCAAAAGTAGCTGTTGTCTTTTTAGCCGTTGGAGGCTTTGCTCTGTCTATTTAACCTGCTAAGTTGGATCTGTTTCTTCAACTTGTCCTGACGATAAACCACACTGGTTGGTTCGAAACGTGTTGACAAATGATGTCTCATGTGATCTTCGCCGAAAAATCCTTTGTAAACTTGATATGGATCACAGAAGCCTAAACTCTACGACATACAAATAGTCGCAACTTTTTCTTGACAAAGGCAAACCTCCTACAAAGTCCATTGACACACTTTCCCATGGACGACTCAGAATAGGGAGTGGTGTGTAGAGCCCAAGTTTTCTATTAGAGGGCTTTGAAACAGAACACATCACACAACCCTTTACATAGCGAGTCACAATGTTCTTCATATGAGGCCAAAAACAAAATCTTTGTACATGACATAAAGTCTTTTCGACATCAAAGTGACCAGACATAAGTGAGGTGTGGGCCTCTCGAATTACATGTACTCGTTTTGTGGGAATGCACAATTTGCCAAGGTGATACAACAGTTTCCCCTGCAAGTGATAGTTGTCCACCTATGAACCATGGGTTAGTTTTGCATAAATCTCCTTAAAGTCATCATCATTAGCATATTGTTAAACATAACTCTCAAAAGATAATGAAGCATTATGCAAAATAACAGAAGTAGAAATAGAAGGGCGAGAGAGCATAACGACCACTTTGTTGCTAGTGCCCTTCTTATACTTTATTACTAGATGAAACTGTTGAAGAAAACCCATCCACCTGAAATGACGAGATTGTTGCAACTTGGTTTGTGACTGAAGGTACTGCAAGGGCTGATGATCTGTATGGATGATGGTCGCGTTGCTGATCAGGTAGTGTTTCCACTTTTTCACACTTTTAACCAAGGAATAAAGCTCCTTGTCATAAGCGGGATAGTTTTTCACAGCTTGAGAGAACTTCTCGGAATGGTAACATATTAGCTTCTTTTGCTGCATTAGTACAACTCCCATGGCATATCCGCTGGCGTCTGTTTCGATCTCGAATGGCTGTTGGAGATCTGGTAAGGTTAAGACTGGTGTGGTGCTGATCTTTTCCTTGCAATAAATCTCCTCCAATACTGGACTACACCTAAGAAGTTGCGGACCTCGGTTACACTAGTAGGCTTAGGCCAATTTACAATTGCTTCAACTTTAGAAGGATCAATTTTTAACTGACCATGACCAACAATATGACCTAAGTAAACCAAAGAGGTTTTCCTGAACTCACACTTTGACAATTTTACATAGAGTTTTTCTTTTTTCAATACATCAAGCACTTTCTTCACGTGACACACATGTTCATTCCAACTTTTACTAAAGACGAGGATATCATCTAGATATACAAGAACAAATTCATCAATGAAAGGCCTAAAGAGATCATTCATGATCCTTGTGAAAGTGGCTGGAGCGTTGCAAAGTCCGAATGGCATCACCATCCATTCAAACAACCCCTGTTTGGTCTTGAAGGTGGTTTTCCACACATCCTGCTTTGCAATTCGGACCTGGTGATAACCACTACGCAAATCCAATTTGGTGAAATAGATAACATTCTTTAATTGATCTAGTAAGTCATCAATGCGTGGAAGAGGGTAACATTTTTTCATCTTGATTTTGTTTAGTGCTCGGTAATCTACGCACATCCTCCATGTGCCATCTTTCTTTGGCACTAAGACAATTGGTGAACCACATGGAGAAGTGCTCGGCCTGATGACCCCTTGGTCCAACAATTCCTGCACTTGCTTTTTGATTTCCTCCATCTCAATGGTTGACATCCTGTACATGCCAATATTTGGTAAAGGAGCATCATGCTGCAAATGGATCTCATATTGGATTTCCCTCTTTGGAGGCAATCCCTTCAGTTCCTAAAACATCTCATCATAGTTAGAAATTAATTCACATAATTCCTTCTTATGTTCCTGATCACAGCCCCGGAAAGCATCGACTAATTCTGCATCTTTCCCCCCGTACAACCATAAGCATGCAACCCTTATTGGAATTTACCAATCTCTTCATTTGTCCTGCACTTACAAGGCTGTCACTGATTTTAGTTTGATGAGCCCTTACAATATATTTTACCCCATCTTTTGTGATTTGGTATTTGTTTTCATGACGGAAGAAGATTGCCTTTCTATCATATAGATATGGACTCCCTAACACCATGCCATAGATATCCAATGGTATTACATCAAGTTTTACCTCATCCACTAACTTAGCAGCAATCACAAATTTAACCTTACACTGCTTAGTTACATTTAGTTTTGCTTTATCATGTATCCATCCCAATGGGTAAGGTTCTGGTGTAGTTTCCAAGCCTAGCTTCTTTACTAAGGACTCTGAAATTATGTTTTCTTGGGATCCAGTATCAAATAGAGTTTCCACTTTAGTATGATTTACAACAACTCTAATATGAAATAACTCAATTCTCTTTCATTCATTAGGAAGGGACTCATTTACTGAACTAGTGCCTTCATGCGATTCAAAATTAACATGAGGTGTAAGAGTACCTTTTGTTCCTGTTGCTGTGATTAATGCTTCATCTCCTGAATGGATCCAAGGTCTTGCTGCACAGTTGCCATTGTCTTCTGCTTTTCTTTTCCTCCATACTTCTTTGGTCTCTTTTCCGGGTATTGTTTCCAAAAATGATCGTCATCATGACCTTCCTTTTTGCAGTGATTGCAATAAGGTCTTTCTCCTTCTTCTTTCTTGGTTGATGCCATCTTCTTCTCCTTTCCTTTCCATTTTGCTTTAGGTTTTCCATTGGGAGGTTTGAATGGTGGTTTCTTGGAATGATCATCTCTTTCATTTTTTCCCCTGTTCTCAATATGAATTGCCTTCACACTGGCGGAGTCAATAGTAGTTGGTTCAAACAACAATAATGAATGCCTAATGTAACTATGTAATGACCCAATATACTTAGTTACTACTTCAGGTGTATCAAGTGCAATACCCAAATTAAGTGCTTGCTTTCTAAACTCCTCTGTAAAACTTTGAACATCTTGACCTTTGCCTTGCCTTAAATACTGCCAATTCATTAATGCTTTTTGCTTGTAACCCAAGGGATAAAATTGTTCCTTTAACGCAAAAATAAAATTGGGCCATGAGGAAAAGAGGTTAATCACATTCTTACTACTTTGCAATTTGCTCTCCCACCAAATGAGAGCGGTGCTGCTCAGCCGTAGAGAGGCCAGCTGAATCTTTGCCTCATCCTCCACAATCTGTTGAATCCTTCAATAGATCTCAACTTGCCTAATTCAATTATCAAGCTTTTCTGCATTACTTTCACCATTAAAAACGGGGAGATCAAATTTGACATTTAATTTAAAGAAAGGTTTCTTAGATGCCTCCCTTGAATTTATATGATTATGGTGGTGAGAGGAAGAAGAACTTTCACTCGTGGAAGGAGAAGGAGGGGGTTCTTCTCCACCATTTCCATGCGCTAAACCTTGTTCTTCTGGTTTTCTCTCTTATGCTTTCTTCAACCTTGAAAGCAACTGACTGGCATTCTCTGCCATTGAATAGAAGGTTTTGCTGAAATTGCGCTCCTCTTCAATATGAGCCTCATCATCTGCCATGTTTCTCCTTCGATGTGCATGCCCCACTTTGGGATCGAAAGGTTCTAGTTTCCCTCTTCGGAGCCTGTTTCTTGTTAGCATACAAACATGCAATTCACATCTAAATGCTCTGATACCACTTGATCCAAGGATATTTTGCTTATAGATGTATTAAAGAATCACATGTAGAAATTGTAGCTCAACCATAGAAATTTAATGTACACATGAGAGAAGAAGAAGTAACACATAAAGCATGAAAGAAGACAACAAGACTTGATAACAGAGTTTGTCCAACTTGGACTATGTCTCCGAGCCCTACTTGATCAATGGGGAGGCCTTCATTCATTAAATGGCATGAAAAAGAAGAATACAATCATCAGTTACACAAAAAGGAGTCTTATACCTCCATTCTGGAAAATGGTCGAGAAATGTAGAACTCAGATGGAGAAACGGATAGAGCCATTGCGTTCGTGGCGTCGAGAAGGGTTGAAACCATATCAAATTTGTCAAGTTTTGACAAAATGAACTTTCACCCCTCCTGCTAGCTCCTGCCTCGAACTGCATGCAAATTCCTCTCTCCATTGCACTTTTCTTCGTTCATCGGGCTTTATAACATTTTTTTGTTACAAGGCTGCTTAAATTGGGGAATTGGTTTGTTTATAATAGAATCCGTTTGAATGAAAGGATCGGTGGGCACGATGAATCCGGCTGTCTGACCTTTCTTCACAACAAAACTCCGAAAATAGCCTTTTTTCATTTATTACAATAATACACGAAAACACAAGAAAATCCGACCGCAAAGCTATAAAGCCGGACTTCAAATTATATAAAATCTGCCTTATTCTCTTGTCGGGTCCACGCTTATCGCAAGTCGCAACGGCCCTGGGGTCTTTCCTTTGACTGTGCCGATTGTCGATTGCCGATATCGCCGATATCAGCGTATCGCTATCGGCCCCATCGCAATATCGCTATCGGCATATCGCAATCGCTACGGCCCAGGGGTCTTTCCTTATACCTTGGCATATGCCGACGTCGATACTCTGATCCCCCGATCGCCGATATCTCACCTCGCGTATCTCATCGACGGAGTCTATGCCTTCTGCTCCTCCAATAGCCAATATCACAATCGTTAATCACAGTGCCTAGGGTCCCAATATCGCATGCGGGCCTATCTCCGATGCGATAAGTCGGAGATTGCAGTAGGGGGTTTCTCTGCCCTTGCCTTAAGTCCGCCCCTTGAACCCTTCCGATTACAATTTTCCTTCATAAGGCTTTAAACCCATTTTTTAGAAGAAATGCCTCCTTTTTCAAAGGAATAAAGGCAAAATTCTTTTGTGATAACTTCATCATCCGAAGTCCATTTTAGCCCATTCAAGTTGTAGTAGATTCAGAATGACAAGATCTACGCAATGGGACTATTTTCAGGAGCATCCTTGGAATTTCATTTTCTTCTGTTTCCTGCAAGTCAACCTAGAACTTTGACTATTTCTACCTCCATTCAGACTCGAATTGGAGTGTCGTTTGCACCGTTGGAATTAGGGCGATGAGCACTTCGATCTGAGGTCAAGATAATTTCCTTTCTACCAATTTGAATTTTGAGCTTTTCCCATGCCATTATGTCTGAAGATCCACCTGGATCATCAACCTTCCCATTGAGGAATCTTATCTTCATGTCCATCTGATGGATCTTCCAACCCATCTGATCTGATAGTGCCAACATTGATTTTATAGATGAGTACCTTGCTACAGGAGCAAAGGTCTCATCGTAGTCGATCCCCTCGACCTATGAGAAACCATGGGCAACAAACCTTGCCTTATGTTTCTCAACACTGCCATCAACTGCCTGCTTTACCTTGTAAAGCCATCTGGAACTCACCACTGACTTGTCCTGAGGTCTTGGGACAACATCCCAAACACAGTTCCGAATGATGGAGTCGTACTCCTCCACCATTGCATCAACCCAGACTGGTTGTTGCACTGCCTCCTCGAATGAAGAAGGTTCAAACTCTACACACTCCCCAACCAGGGCCATGTAACCAGTGTACCGCTCGGGCGACCTCCTCTATCTGCGCTAAGAAGATGGCTGTCCCACATTCTCCCGCGCATCCAGCATCAACCTGTCAGCTTCCCTTGAGCGTTTCTGCCCATCTCTGGAAGTCTCAGCATGAGTGGATGTCTCCACTCCTGGATCCTCTGCATGCAGCTGCTCCGCATCAATCTGAGGCTCCTCCTCCTTAGGAACTGAAAGTTCCTCATCTGCATGCAACTTGAGCTCCCTCTCAAGTGATACTCGCATGGCTTTCTGCTCGTCGAACTTCAAATCCCTGCGTACCATTGTCCTCTGATTGGTAGGCAGGTACACCCAATAGTTGTGGGGTGTATTTGTGTACCCCACAAGTATTCCCAACCCAGCAATTGGATCTAGCTTCTTTCGGGCATCTTTGGTCACATGGAAGTAAACCGATGATCCAAAGGTTCAGGAGTGACTCACATCTGGTCTCTTCTTGGATCTGAGGCTTTAAACTCACAAAACCTCAAGAAGATCTGATCCTTCTATTGCATAAAGCAGATCCAACATCTACGAGAAAACTCATCAATAAAAATAACATAGTACCTTTGTTTAGTGGTAGAGGCTGTAGAGAATGGTCCACAAACATCTGAGTGAACTCGCTCTAGGATCGCTCCAACTCTACTATCTCGATCCAGAAAGGAAGATTTTGCATACTTATCCAAGTTACAACCTTTGCATGTATTCGTCTGCTCCAGTTTTCCCTTGGGTAGTCCGGTAGAAATCTGCTAAGTGATCTTCAGAGCTCCATGGTGCAAGTGGCCCAATCTTCTATGCCATAGGTCGCCAACATCTTGGCTCTACACCATCTCAGATTTGGAACTCAATGCAGCACAATCGTCTCCCTCCAACTTGTAGAGATTCTTTACTCGAATCCCGATTCGCTTGGTCTGTTCAGTGCCAATATGCCTCAGGAATACCTTTCCTTTACTAAAGACTACATCATAGCCTTTATCTTCTAGCATAACAATGGACACAAGATTCTTCTTTAGACCTGGTACATACTTTACATCAGTCAGGGTGAGGGGAGCTCCATGCTCCCTCTGAAACACAACCATACCTTCACCTAAAACACGGTACTTTCCATCATCGCCCATCTCGATCCGCATCTGGAGATCCTTCTCCTCCAAGGTACTGAAAAGATTCTTGTCACCTGACATGTGGAATGAAGCTCCACTGTCCAGGTACCAAACACATCCCACCATGGATGAAACCATGCATGCGATAAGAGAGAAATCCAACTCAAACTGTGAGGCCAGTGCCTCACCATCAGATCCCTTCGAGGATCCCTTCTTGGATTTCTTCTGTGGACAATTCGTAGCATAATGGTCCACTTCATGACAATGAAAGCATCGCACTTTCGATTTGTCAAACTTCTTCCCGCCATGGGAAGAACTAAATTTGGAATGGGACACCTTCCCTTTCCCCTTCCTCACCTTACTCACTAAGGCTAGATTTTCCTCATCATCTTGCTTTGATGAGGATCCATCTCTGGTGCTTCTTCTTATCTCCTCCTGCATCAGATCTGACCAAAGTCGTTCCCAATCTGGCAGTTTTTCTCTCCCATTAACCGAGTCTTTGTAGCTATGCCAACTCTTAGGAAGACTGAGGAGCGCAAGACTCACCATGTCATCATCAACTGTCATGTTCTTTACACTTCCAAGATCATCCCTGCATGTGGTGAGCTTGTTTAGATATGTAGAGATCGTGTCGCCCTTTTCACACTTGATTTTCTGAAGCTTGTCTTTCAGCACCAGCTTCCTCTGGTCGCTGCTATTCTGATATAGATCTTTTAATGTTTTCCACATCGAAAACGGTGTCTCCTTCCCATGGAGACTCGAGACTATGTGGTCACAAACTCCCTACAGAAGGATTCTCCTTGCTCTAGCCACACATTTCTTCCATACCGTCGATTTAGTAGCATTAGCCGTTGCGGGCTTGGGGACTTCTTGATCAATGAATTTCTTTAGACCATTATCCTTTGATACTGCTTCCATGCGATCCTTCCAGGCTATATAATTTGAGCCGCCATCAAGGGCATACTCGAGTCTTAAACCGTTGAACGCCATTGGTGAAAATGAGATGTGATAAGAACTCGATTTCTATATTTAGGAACCTCAAACTTTGAACTTCTCCTTTCTTGTATACTGTTCTCTCCTTTGATCACCTTTGCTCTGATACCATGTAGAATTTCTCACTGTAGATCAACAGATTATGCAATATACTAAAGCAAAATACAAGATCTACTTCTACAACAAACTTTGTGGAAGCTTAATCGAATATGATCAAGATCAAATAGAACACATATAACTGAGAATGAGAAAGCAATCACACATGAACACATAAGAATACTCTGGGAAAGCCTCAGCCTAAAACCTCGTTCTCTATAATATCATACAAGTGGAAATATGTTCAGATTACACAAAGAATCAGCTCACAAGCTATCCTGCTCTCTCTGCAATCAAACAATACAGCTCATAGACTGAATAGACACAACATATGTCTTCCTCCAGCCCTCCAAGCCTCCTATTTCCTTGCGCAGTTTCTCTTGGGGTCCAATGCTGCCACCTGTGTGAATTGGCCTCATCACACAACCATCAACCTCAAGAGTAACTGCACAATCTCCAAGGAATGAATTCCTTCTACATGCAAGAGATATCCTCCAAGGAATATTCTTGCAACTGATAGTACACTGTCCCATCACCTGATCTCAACTGAGTCTCTGACTGAAATGACATGCATGAGTTATTTATGAGAGAATATTCAGTTATCTGAAGTGCAGCAGTTACATGCATGCATGCATTAACTAACTGAACTCACAATTAGTTCAACAAACTATTTGAACTAATCTAACCAGACTTAACTCAGATAACTGAGCTAACTAATTACAACTCAAAGTACAACTCATCCTGATCTCCTTTAATCAAGGGATAACTTCTTCAATCAATGGAGAAACTGTTGCATGTCTTCAAATAGACTTCATGTTTGGTTTCCTACAACTAATTAACTCAAGATGAATTAATTAATTATTTTACAAACATCTGTTAAGATCAAATTCGAATTTTACTTCTCTATTTTAGTTTAGGGACTAACTAAAATAGGAAGGTATCCCAAAACGCTATTTATAGCACTTCTATTTTTAGTATTTCTCGTTGCTATTTTCAACACTATCATAATTTAAAATTATTTTAAAAAATAATTTTCCCTGATAGTGACGAAAAATTAAATGCCTGGTGCATTAATTAATGGGATAAACGCATTGGTGCGTCTATTTAGACAAATGCACCGGTTACCAAAGCCCTTTTTGGCTGAAAATTATTTGATTTATGTATAAAATAGATTTAAGGGCTTATGTATTCAATGGTACAGGTTGTATATTGATAAAAAAACATCCGAGAAGGTGTCATGTAACAAAATAGTGATCGACACAATGATAGCACATCGAAAAAAGCAGAGAAGGCAAGTTCTCTGTAAATTCTTTACAAAATTAATATGTTTGAACTATATGTAATTTTAAATAATATGTACTGGTTAGTGTGTGTCATTCAGAGCCACAAAATGAAGAAGGTCGATAAGGTTATTTCTAATCTAAGTGCGTAAGAGCGTAAAATCCTGATAGAAAATGCAGAAGGATGAATCCGGTGAATGAAAAAATACTATTCAATATGAGTTTTTTTTTCTTTTTCTTTGAATTTTCATTAATAATATACTTAATAACATTAGATAACATGTTTTAAACAATCTATTAATTCATATATGTTTAATGTTCTATAGGGAACAACAACGGAGGAAAAAATCAATGTCATTGTAAAAAAAGAAAAATTATAGAACATGTAAATGATGATGAATTAATCCTTAGCTCATTTGGAGTGGCGCTTGAGGTTAATGAAAGGGGGATTTGTTTTTACAAAACTATGAGGGATCTAGTGGAACGAACGTATAGACGTACTTTCCACTTACAATACAAAAATCAATCCAATGATTCTAAGAACCAAATTATATCTAAACTACATGAAGCATTTCCAGAGCAATGGTCAATGAGACATGTCAAACTTGCAATAGCAAAAACATACAACAACAAAAAAATCATTCAAAAGGTAATATTCCTAATTAAAATGATTTTCTAGAATTATATGTATATATTACTACAAACCATTCATTTATTAATATCAATTTTGTTATAATTAGTTTTCGTATATCAATATAAAAATAATTTATTACTTTTTTAGGAAGATCATGAAAATCCCAAATGATCAACGAGCTAATATGGGAAATATGCCAATAGGAATGTCCGAAAAGGTGTACAAGGAGATGGTCAAAGAAATGGACACAATTGAATCACAAGAGGAGCCATCTCAACAACAACCTGCTTCAAATGTATGTAATCATGATTGACTCTGTACATGTAGAAAAATAATTTAGCATTGAATATTAATCTTCCCTTGGTTAAATACGAGTTCCCTACAGTACATGACAAAATCCAATGGAAACATTGTAATCCCCCCAATCTTGAAATCCTGAAAAACTAATAAGTCTGCTGCATTTCCAGTGAGATCCAAAATTCTAGTTTCTCCATATGAGATCTAATGAGGCTAGAACCACTCTCAAACATCTTGAGTCATTTCATGGTAATGTTAAAAATTTAAGTAAAAGTATGAAAAGCAAAGATAAAGGTTTACTTTAAGAATTTAACATTACCATGAATTGCATGTCAATACTAGGACCATAGGTTTGAATATTATGATCCTATGTAATTAATATTACAATAGTTTTTTCTTTCTCCTTCCCACTCTCAATACCCCCACAATACTCCTGAACCTCTATTTCTCCAGCCCACTTGTTCTTTGCCTCCGTGTGGCCAATGTATGGTATAAACAATACCTTATAATACACATATTGCCATACAACATATAAAAACCCTTTACTCCCCTATTATATGCTCAATATATTATTTCATTTTACCTCATTTTTTATTCCCCAATATGAACGCACGTGATATGGTATTTCTTTGTCAGTGAATCCCTGTGCACAAACATTGGTACATAGAATAGGATATGGCAAGCCTATGTAATGTAAAACCAGAGATAGTGCATACCAGGTAGCTTTAGAGGAAATAATATGGATTATTTGGGGGTTCCATAGGGTTAAAATTCCTCCTTCCACATTTCTAGATTCTATGTCTACAAAGTCATACTTAGACCAAAATTTCCCACTGCTTATTTGCATATGAGATGTAATGCATTTAGTTTCTTGGATAAACAAAATATCAGGGTTTTATTTTTTCATTTTTTCTTTCAGGATTCTTTTCTTATGGGGTTATTCAGGCCCCTTATATTCCATGTTAGAAACTTCATTGGAAAAGAGGGGGGTGAGAGTTAGGGTTCTAAGGTTTCATCTTACTTGAGTTTATTAGGAGAGCTCCCAACTCTTGGAGTATTGCACTGTTTGTTTTATGACCTCTTTTCCGCTGGGTCTGCTTCGAGATTTTGCTACTATGGGTATTAAGATTGACTCCTAGGCCTTTCTCTTCTCCATGTGCTCGTTTGGTGCCTCTCATTCGGGTATCTTCCTTGGTGAGGAATATGTATTGCACCTGATCTATTTGTTCCTTAGGGATCACATCCATCCCTCGCGTTTTCCATTGTTCTAGGAGATGTGGGAAATCTAGTCCTTCCTGCTCCACTATTTCATTCAGATCCGGGTCTTCTTTCCCTACCTTCCTAGGTGTCATGTATATATCCTCGTCTTGCTTCTGGGGTAGGATTGGATCTCCTACCTTCTTAGATGGATGAGAAGGTGTCATCAAGATTTATTCGTTTACAAGGGGAACACTCTTTGTTGGTTCCTTCTCCAGGATCTCTTACTCAAAACGAGGCTCTGTTTCCGCCTGATTTATTTCCTTGACCAGAACTTCATATCGGTTCTTCGACTCCTTATTTCCAATGTAACTTCGTTTCTGTTGTTTCCTCCGTGCTTTTCCCCTTGTTACAACTTTTGTGAATCCTTTTACATCTCTTTCTAGACGGGGTTTTGTTTTCTCGGGCTTGACATTTAGAGGGAATTCTCCAAAGAGGTTCCCATTTTCATGGAATTTCTGACATGAGAATGAGATCTTCTCATATTCAATGCTCTGAGTCCAGCTCTCATCCTAGAATTCAAGCATTACCACCTCTGGGAGGGCTCCAAAGATGTTCATTTCCACACAAATCCTAGCATACAACGTATTTAAGAATATTAGATAACATGTTTTAAACAATTTATTAATTCATATATGTTTAATGTTTTATATGGAACAACAACGAAGGAAAAAATCAATGTCGTTCTAAGAAAATAAAAATTATAGAACATGTAAATGATGATGAATTAGTCCTTAGCTCATCTGGAGTGGTGCTTAAGGTTAATGAAAGGGGGATTTGTTTTTACAAAACTATGAGTGATCTAGTGGAACGAACTTATAGACGTACTTTCCAATTACAATACAAAAATCAGTCCAATGATTCTAAGAACCAAATTATATCTAAACTACATGAAGTGTTTCGAGAGCGATGGTCAATGAGACATGTCATACTTGCAATAGCAAAAACATAGAACAACAAAAAAATAATTCAAAAGGTAATATTCCTAATTAAAATGATTTTCTAGAATTATGTGTATATAATACTACAAACCATTCATTTATTAATATCAATTTTGTTATAATTAGTTTTCATATATCAATATAAAAATATTTATTACTTTTTTTTAGGAAGATTATGAAAATCCCAAATGATCAACGAGCTGATATGGGAAATATGCCAATAGGAATGTCCAAAAAGGTGTACAAGGATATGGTCAAAGAAATGGACACAATTGAATCACAAGGGGAGCCATCTCAACAACAATGTGCTTCAATTGTATGTAATCATGATTGACTTTGTACATATAGAAAAATAATTTAGCATTAGATATTAATTTTCAAGTATTTTCTTGCAAAAAACAAAAAATGGAACTCATTCAACACATAAAACCGGACGACAATGAAGAAAAGGGTTGATTTCAAAGCTTGTGAGTAATTTCTAATATTCATTATAACAACTCAAGGTTTCATTTGTGTATATTTTAAGTTTTTTTACAACAACCATCCTTGAATGTCTTCAAATAGGTGTTAACATACAAAGAAGAGCGATCAGAAGAATTGATTAACATTGGAATAAATAAGGGTTGTGAGTATGTGTTGGCAATATCTATGTTGTTTTACTTCTGCGAGTTTATAATAAATAGAACATAATAATCCTATATATTAAATCTATGATTTATAATGGGGTTTAAAACATGTAGGAAAGAAATTATGGAACTACGCTAGTATAAGACTTGTTGCAACAAGGCATGAGACTTGATTTTGAAACCATGTGCACAATTTATGAGTCACTTCTTGCTATGGTACCTATTCTATTTACATTGATCTATATTATTTATTTCAATTTTCGTTATTATCACCAATGTAGATACACTCATTAAACTTTATTTTTATGTTTATAGATGGAACAAGATGTGATCAACAAAGCATTCCTCCAAACAACCCATGTCATGGAAGTAGCTCGAGTACTGATAACAGTTTCAACAAATAACGATGATCTATTTGGACATCAATGCAATCTGTTGTATTTTTTGAAATAATTGTACGCGAAAATCATAGATTTTGTTTAATGTAATGGACATAGTGTCCTAATTGAAAGACAAGGGATTACCAATAACAATCCCATTTTGTATGACAAAGATCCTCTTATTGATATATAATAAAATACATTTTAATTTATTTTATTGTGTTATCCAATGTCACTGTGAAATGTTACACCACTGATTAAATATATGGATGATTAAATATTATAACGAAGAGATGCGAAATCTGATAATATAACATTTTAACCAAACATCATATACACATGCACTAATCAAATTTTAATTTTATATGAATATTGTTATAAGATATATGTCGTTTTTTTTTTTTTAATGAATAGCAGATTTAAAAAATTGTAATAATTGCACTTTCACAGGTCGATGTTTCCAAAAATGGAAAATCTCATACAAAAAAATGATGCATCCATAACATAAAAATGCAATGGTGCGTTATGTTATATAAAAGCATCGTGACGACATCCTTTTGCATGACCAGTTCCTTTTCAGAAAATGACAACACCGAGGTGTTTATTTCTTCAGGCACCGATATTATTTGCAATTAGCGCCCCAGTGCATTGTAATTCTTAATGCACCAACGATTTCATAGAACTAACACCCCAGTTCTAAAAAATATTTATTTCCAGCCCCAATGCATTATGATAACTAACAACATTGGTCCTTTTATATAACTTACGCACTGATGCACTTATACAAACAATACGCATTGACACTGCACGTTTAAACAAAAACACTGACACTTCAATTATTTTTTTCGTGCCCCAGTGTCGTTCCTTACAAGAACGCCTCGAGGAATTTTTTATATATTAGCACCAGGGCAATATATGTTACGCACTAGTGTTATTTGCATT
The DNA here is from genome assembly GCA_031772625.1 of Pinus tabuliformis. Lineage (NCBI taxonomy): Eukaryota > Viridiplantae > Streptophyta > Pinopsida > Pinales > Pinaceae > Pinus > Pinus tabuliformis. Next base: position 751,157,054 of record CM062819.1, read on the forward strand.
CAATTCCCCCGTTCTTTTAGTTATGTATGCATCTTGGTGATTTTATATATGTAGTGCACTGGTGCTACTTGTTCCATGAAGCACACTGCAAAAAGAAACATCCGCTAAAACCTCTAGCCGCCCATATTTTTTCAGTTGTGATGATGTTCCATTATAATCTCCGCCAAAACATCCTCTATCACAAACAAATGCTTTAGCGTATTTTTCCTTGACAAATTTTGCCAATTTTATAACATTAAAAATCTTCGTTATAACCTCCACTAGAAAGTATTTTCCTTATAGTGAGTATACTTAACCAACTTCTTCCCTCAAATTGGTCAATGTCTCTTGCTCAAATATTTTTCTTTTTATTTATTTATTTATATTTATTTATGAAAACTTAGTTTACAATCGTTAAGAAAATGTCCATAAATATTTCTTTTATAACAATCGAAAGTGATTTTATGAAACCCAATGGTTGGATGTAGACCTTAATTTCCACCTTAGCTAGCTATTCCAAAAACAAGGATATGTTGAACGTCATCCATTGTGAAAATTGAGAATATTTTAAAACTGTATCACAACATAAAACCCAACATCCTACCGTAATAATAAATAATATTTGAACAAGATATTTGACTCAAACTATTGATACTTCATCCGAATTCTATTTTTAAAAGTTAGTAACCACCATTAAACCAAATCTATAATGATTTCAATGAATTAAACAAGTTTGGACCAAATTGGCAATAAAAATAACTTCCCTAGCAAATCAAAAGATGCAAATTTAAAATACAGTTCCAACATTAAAGCTAGTTGACCAGATTTGAAAACAATTAAGATAAATATTTGAGAAAACTGTGGATTTTACAGTGCATATAAAGGGTTTGGAATTAATTATATATGTTATGGATCAAATCAAATTCAAACTCTCTCTACTAAAAAACCCATCTTCCCACTTCTTCATCTAGCACAACCCTCCAATCTCAATGAAAAATGGTAATGAAGACCTTGATTTCCCAACAAATAAACTAGCTGAGCAAATATCTCGATAGACGATGACTAAAAGCTCACAGAGCTTCAACGTTACAATTGCAGAAAGAAAAAGTGTGATTACATTTCCGCCCTTTGGAAGCATCAAATATGACTCTATGGGAAATGTACATTTTTTTTACAACGATCATATTTTAGTTATTTAGAGGGACAATTAGTATGTTACATTAAATTTCAATCCCACTCCCCCTCAATTAAATATGATAACCCACACTCCATTGTTTGGTGTATACTATACGTATATTGGCCAGGAAATTGGCGAATATTCTCGAAAATTGGAAACATGTGTGAGATTAACAATTAATTTGATTTTAGTATGGGGGATTTACGCAGTGCATTATATTAGATATCATTTTTGGGATTCAACTGCGTTAAGTAAGTCATTCAAACGTATGACCATTTCCATGAGAGGTAGTCGTAACTGACTAATTTCTCATGATTTTTGAGTAGTTCACTTAGCACTCATTGCATTGGGTGATGCTCACAGGGGTGAAGAAGTGGGATTGAAACTAGTGAAATGTGGAGAACGAATCACATAGCATCAATCATCACTTCCGGGGCTTGCACCCGGTAACCAGGACTTCCCAGGAGGTCACCCATCCCAGAACTCCTCTGGCTCAAGCGCGCTTAACTGTGGAGTTTTTCCCCACAATCAAGCCCACTTAGCTTGCTACCCCATTTGCAAAACCTTAGCAAGTATTGTGCCTCATGAACCATTCAAGTAGAGATCCCTTGACTCTTTTTGAATTTAAGTATGGGGGATTTACGCAGTGCATTATATTAGATATCATTTTTGGGATTCAACTGCGTTAAGTAAGTCATTCAAACGTATGACCATTTCCATGAGAGGTAGTCGTAACTGACTAATTTCTCATGATTTTTGAGTAGTTCACTTAGCACTCATTGCATCGGGTGATGCTCACAGGGGTGAAATTATTATTATTCCCCACTTTTGAAAGTTTAGTAGGGAAAAATTTATTATGGTAAAAATCCCTTGAAGTGGAAAAACATATGATGTTTCCATGTTTTGTGAAATTTAGGTCCACTCTAAAAAAATCCAAATAAATCCCAATGAACTTAAACAAAAGAGTTGAAGTAGAAAAACTTTTTCTTTCGAAAGTTGGGATGGGGTACCAACAGACCGACATATATGAAAAGGAACTGACAGAAGAAACATAGAAAGACCTCAATTAAAGCATCTAGATCCTATTTCATAAAATCAATGGTGCAACAAAGAAAACAATGGATGGTAAACAAGGGTCAAAGCAAAGAATTTTACTCACAAAATTTGGAGGCAGATAATATTGGAAGAACCCTTTTACCATCATTGGGATCTCTTCTATGCTTGAAAAGGTGTGGTTTGAGAAATATTTGAGTTTTCCTAACCTTTCTGATTCCAATGCATAACTCAAAATTAAAATATACAAACTAATTACATCAATTGGTGCTATTAATGATTGACAAACATATTCAATTGATTTTAGCATAGAATTTACGAAAATCATGAGCATCAAATACTTACATGTAGAATGAAGATATTTCTGTTAGGTCGTTGTAATACTAGAGTAGCCCCCATATTGTTATTGTTGTGCCACATATAAGCCTACTATTTTTATTTTTGTTCCCTTACATTATTATTATTATGTAAGCCCTAATTATATTTTGACCCCTTAAACTCCTATATATACCAAGGGGTTCTTTTCATTTGAATAATCCAAGAATTGTTCATTTACATGATTTAAAGGAGGTTTCCCCCTCAAAGTGGATTAATATATAGTCATTGATATATATTCTTGTTCCAATTTTGTGTTATTTTCAGTTGGAAACATAACATTTGGTATCAGAACTTTGGATCCTAAGGTTTTGCTGCTTCAAACAGGTCATCTTGTAATTTTCAATATAACTTTTTTATGTGAGGCTTCAGAAGCTAAAAATTTTAACACATGGCTTTGAAATCTTGATGAAATGTGTGTAAAAATTTCAGATATTTTTTTTCGCTATACTTTCAGAGATATGGTCCAAGGAATTTAGGGTTTTTGCATGCTCCATAATTCAGTCTTAAACAAGCGACCTAGTGAAAATTGTCATAAATTTCTTTTTAGTGATCAAATTTGAATTCCATAAAAAGTGAATGTAATTTAGTTTCTTGGGGACAAGTTTCAAGTTTAAAGGTTGAAATAATGACACATGGTAGTCCATACAAGTTCATTATAATGAAATAGTCCATAATTAGGTCATCATGGGAGATTTGTATAACTTTCTCTTGAAGAATCCAATTTCAGTCTAACTTGTTGGGTTGGAAAGAAGACATAAAAATATACCTTAGGATGAATTTTCAGACCTTGGGAGGTTGAAATTATAGAGATATACAATAGTTTCAATATCAAGCTCCAAAAAGCAAGAAAAAAGGTGCGTATTTTTGAAATTTGCATAACTTTTGTTTGAAAAATCAGTTTGAAGTGATTCAAAGGGTATAGTGAAGCATAGATATCATTTTTTTGGTTCCAATATGCCTTGCAACAAAATATTGGATACACCCAGTGAGCCACCATAAATACCTACTATGAAGCATGAAGAAGAGGAAGAAATGCAACATGATGTATCAAAATTACGGGACCAAGTGCAACAAATTTCACTCTCACAAAGAGCAGCCAAAAATGAATTAGATGGTTTAAAAGAAGAAATAAAAGGGGATATGGAATTTTTTAAGGATGGTTTAAAAGAATTCATGAAAGTGATGATGAATGCCAAGATGGAAGGGTTGAAGGAAGGTTTGACAAAGATGCTACAAGAAAGGCCTCCTAGTGGTGGCAAGGTATTCCATGAAAATAGGGATGAGGAAAAACGGAATATGAATTATGTTTTTAAAGACTCCAAGAATGGGTTGAAGACTAACCAAATTCTAAAGATTGATATGAGGAAGTTTGATAGCAAGGATATGGTAACATGTATACTACAGATGGAGTAGTTCTTTGATCAACATGATGTGCAACACACACAAAAGGTACACATTGCATCTTTATATTTAGAACCTAATCAATTTGTATGGTATTGATCGATTTGTTTAGTAAAGCACAGATCAATTGGACAATTTTTATGGAGGAATTGATAGAACATTACGAGGATACAAAGAGAAATACCTTCTTTATCCAAACTATAAATCTCAAACGAAAGGGTTCAGTTGGGGAGCACATTGAGGACTTCCAAATATTGAATATCAAGGTAACTAATATTCTAGAGGAGCATCTGATTGATATCTTCAGAGGGAATTTAAAGGATAACATCCAACATTAGGTTCACCTTTGGGAACTAAGTCATGGGAGAATGCATTTAAGGTGGCAAGAAAATTTGAAGGCAAAATTATGGCAATAAGGAGGTATACCACTCACGACTATAAATATGGAAGTGTTGCTGCTCCTAGCTTCCCACAACCTGCAAGGTTGACATCGCAACAACTGGAGGAAAAAAAACTAAAAGGGATTTGTTACAGTTGTGATAGAAAATACAATAAACTTCATAAGTGTGTTGAGAATAAATTATTTTACATATATTGTGAAGAGGACAAAGAAAAGAAACTCGATACATCCAAAAAAGAAGATATACCCTAGGAACCAACCCCTAGGGGTTGAAAAAGAAGAAATGAATTTGACCATATATTGTAATGCATCGGAAGGAATTACCACTTCTAAAACTCTAAAGATAGAAGGATATATCAAGAAGAAAAAGGTAATAGTGTTGATTGATTTAAGTAGTACTCATAATTTTTGTTCATTGTAAGCTAACCAAGGATTTGAATTTCTTTCTATGCCCAACACTGAAGTGTCAAGTGATGGTTGCAAATGTAGGAACTATAAATTTCTTAGGGAAGTGCCATAATATAAATCTAACCATGGGGGAATATGTATTGAACAATACAATTCTTTCCATTCCAATGGGTGGTGTGAATGTTGTATTAGGAGTCCAATGGTGACAATATTTGGGGATGATAACTTTTAATTTTCAAGAACGTTTCTTGAATTTTTTCTCATAAGGAAAGGAAATTGAATTATGGGGTATCACAGGGAAACATGGGAAGATAATAAAGTCTAATGGCATGGAAAATATCTTGAAGAAGGAACAATGGGGGGAAATTGAAAAATTATGTTCACTATATGTTTAAACGTCTAAGTCATCCATTTCTCCATATTTCGAAAGAGTCCTTGACAATCATTCCAAGGTATTTGAGACTCCCAAATATCTCCCACCTATTTGTGGTCATGATCATGTTATTCACTTGATTCCAGGAAATTTTCCTCCAAACATTAGACCTTACATATATCCTTATGCCCATATGAGTGAAATTGAACGTATGGATGTAGAAATGCTAGAGGCAAGTATAATTCTACCTAGCCAAATTTCATTCTATTCTCTAGTAGTATTGATGCACATGAAGGATGAATCATGGCATATGTGTCTGATTTATAGAGATCTCAAAAAGCTCACTATTAAAGATAAGTTTCCCATTCATGTCATTAATGAATTGTTGTATGAAGTACAAGGAGTAATTCACTCCACGAAGTTGGATCTTCGTTCAAGATTTCATCAAATTAGAATGAGGACTTAAGTTATTACGAAAACAACATTTAAAACTCACGAAGGTCATTATGAATTCTTGGTCATGCCTTTTGGCCTTACTAATGCACCTTCCACATTTTACGGTTTGATGAATTTCACTTTCAAACCCTTAGAAAATTTGTGTTAGTATTTTTAATGATATTCTAATCTATAGCGAGTCTTGGAAAGATCATGTTCAACATGTTGACAGTGTGCTCAAACTATTGGAGGAGAAACAATTGTATGCAAAATCCTGCAAATGTTTCTTTAGAGAACAAGAAGTGGAATATTTGGGTCATATTGTATCCCAGGAAGGTGTTAAGGCAAACCCTAACAAAATTAAAGCCATAAAGGAATGGAAAATCCCCACAACCTTAAGCCATCTTTGAGGATTTCTCAGGTTGACAGGGTATTATCACAAATTTGTTAAGAATTACGAGAAGATAACAACGCCTCTAACAACATTACTCAAGAAAGATGCATTCTTTTGAGCTCCAGAAGCAACAAAGGCCTTTGAACATCTTAAAGAGGCAATGTGTCCAACTCTGGTATTATCTACAATAGACTACACAAAAACATTTATTGTGGAATGTCATACCTTTGGAAATGGCATTGGTGTGGTTTTAATGCAAGAAAGAAGAACCATTTCTTTTGAAAGTTGTCCAATTAAAGGAAAATATTTATAGAAACCTATTTATGAGAAGGAAATGTTGTCAATACTACATGCATTGAAGAAATGGTGCCCTTACCTAATGGGAAGACACTTCAAGATAAAAAAATATCATTATAGTCTTAAATACTTCTTGGAACAAATATTATCTTCAGAAGAGCAACAAAAATGGGTTACAAATGTGTTGTGTTATGGCTTTGAAATCATCTACCAAAAATGGAAGCAAAATTTTCTTGCAGATGAACTCTCAAGAAGTGATGAGGATGTGGAACCATTGCTTTGTTCCATTTCTATTATCCAACCTGATTGGATAATTGAAGCAAGGGATGAATGGAAGAATGATGAAGAGGTATGGACACTCATTCAAAAGTTGCAGCAAGATCCTAGTGCATCTGATTCATTTATTTGGAAAAATGATTCACTATGGTACAAAGATTTCTTATATCTATGTAAGAACTCCCAACTTAAACAAAAGGTTATTTTAGAATTGCACACCTCTCCTCTAGGAGGGAACTCAAGATTTTTAAAAAATTACCACAAGGTCAAGAAGGAATTATTTTGGGATGGAATTAAATTTGATATTCATAAGTTTGTGGTGAAATGTTTGGTTTTCCAACAAAATAAAGTTGAGACAATTAATACCCCAAGTCTTTTACAACCATTAGCCATTCCAAGTCAGTGTTGGGAAGAGGTCTAAATGGATTTTATCATAGGTTAAGCTAATTCTAAAGGAAAGAGTCTCATCATGGTAATAGTTATTAGACTAAGTATGCACACTTTTGTGTATTACAATTGCTACTACATTTATGGAAATAGCTCAAAATCTACATGGAAACCCAAATATTATTGTAAGTGATAAAGATCCCATTTTCAATGGAAATTTTTGGACACAATTATTTGCTTGTATTGGTACTCAATTAGCTCATAAATCATCTTATCATCCTCAATATGATGGGGAAAACTGAGATAGTGAGCAAATTTATGGAAGGGTATCTTCGTTGCTTTGTATCCGATAAACAAACATAATGGATCAAGTGGTTACCCCTAGCAAAATGGTGGTATAACACTTCCTTCCATACTGCAGCAAAAATGACCCCATTTATGGCGATTTATTTATATCATCCATCGTCCATAACATCGTCTTTAAGAGACAATTCTAAGGTTCAAGGAACTAAATATCACATCGAGCATCAAAAACAAGTTCTCCAACTCTTAAATGATAACTTGACTCTAGCACATAATCGAATGAAATAGCAGGCATACTAACATCGTAGTGAAATATGTTTTGATGTGGGTGATTGGGTATTTTTACAACTACAACCATACAAACAAATATCCCTTAGGCAATCTAGGAAGGATAATAAATTATCACCCAAGTACTATGGCCCTTACAACGTGTTTCAAAATATTGGTATGGCATACAAATTGGAGTTGCCTACATCTTCGCAAACAAACCCAATTTTACATTTTTCGTGCTTAAAGAAGGTTATAGGTGACAAACTTCCAGCTCAAACTAGATTACCAAAACTTGACGAGGAAGGAAAAATCATATTGGAGCCCAAAGCAATCATAAAAACAAGAATCTAATAGCTATAGAACATATCAATTTCAGAGTATCTCATTAAGTGGAAGAAATTACCTAATGAAGAATCCACATGGGAGGATGGGTATTTTATTTAGAAGCATCCATATCTTAGATCTAAGACTTTTGTGATCCATAATGTAGATATCAACCTTTTGGATTAATCACATCATTAGGATTGGGTCGACGTTTCGAACCAACTAATGTGGTTCATCCCCAGGACAAGGTGAGAAATCACTGGATCTGAAGGAATAAATAGTATGGATGCACATTGCCCATAGTTAGCCGTTGAAAATCTAGCCGTTGGTTAATCTGTTACTGATTTAAAAACTAGCTGTTATGTGATAAATAAATATTTTATTTCGATGTTATAAATAGAATATTAAAAATAAATAAATAATTAATAATTTGTTGGGGTTTGACTTATTTAAGGTAAATTTGATAATATTTCAAAGTAAAATATTATTAATTATTACAATAAGATTATTATGTGTTAAATTATTTTATTTCGATATTACAAATTGGTTAAAAAACATTAATTTATATAATGTGATCTGTTAGGGTATGACTCAATAAAATATAATAACAAAAATAAATAACAATTTGTTATGGTTTGACTTATTTAAGGCAAATTTGATAATATTTCAAAGTAAAATATTACTAATTATTACAATAAGAATGTTAAATGTTAAATTGTTTAATATTTAGTTAGTTATGAATAATTATTTTATTTCGATATTATAAATTAATTAATTTAATAATATTAATTTTTAGAATTCATGTGATCAGAATAATTAATTTATATAACGTGATCTGTTAGGGTTTGACTAATCTAGGGTAAATTAGGTCAGGAAACGGTTAAAAAATATTGATTTCGATTAATAGGACGGTTATTAATAAGACCACAATTTGTGGGGAGGAACTAATGTGGATTATAAAAGAGGATGGCTAAGAAAATTAAAACATTTTTGGAGAGGCCAGGTCAACCAAGGGATTAGAAATTAAATCACGAGCTGAGAAAATGAGGTAAAAGGAATAAACCGAAACAGGGAGGGGGGAAGCAGGGCGGCAGAAGACTAAAAGAGAGAAACAGAAAACCGGACAGAAGAAAGGAGAGGAAGGGAAGAGTCAAGAGGAGAGAGTTGGAATCCAACTTTTACTTAATTTCCAGCCATCATCCCTATGATCACATTATATAAATTAATATTTTTTAACCAACTTATAATATCGAAATAAAATAATTTAACACATAATAATCTTATTGTAATAATTAATAATATTTTACTTTGAAATATTATCAAATTTACCTTAAATAAGTCAAACCCCAACAAATGATTAATTATTTATTTATTTTTAATATTCTATTTATAACACCGAAATAAAATATTTATTTATCACATAACAACTAGTTTTAACTCAGTAACAGATTAACCAACGACTAGATTTTCAACAGCTAACTTTGGGCAATGATGCATCCATACTATTTATTCCTTCAGATCCAGTGATTTCTCACCTTGTCTTGAGGATGAACCACATTAGTTGGTTCGAAACGTCGACCCAATCCTAACGATGTGATTAATCCGAAAGACTGATATCAACATCCATATCTACTCAAGCATTGTAGAAACCAATTTTTTCAAGGAGAGGGGCATGTTAGGTCCCTATAATACTAGTATAGCCCCCATATTATTACTATTGTGCCCCATAAGGCCCACTATTGTCATTGTTTTTCCATTACATTATTATTGTTATGTAAGCCCTAATTATATTTTGATCCCTTAGACTCCTATGTATAGCAAGGAGGTAGTGTCATTTGAATCATCCAAGAATTGTTCATTTATGTGATGTAAAGGAGGTTTCCCCCTCGGAGTGGATTAATAACGAGTTGTTGATCTATATTCTTCTTTTCGTTTTTTGTGTTATTTTCATATGGAAACATAACGATGAATTACTATAGATTATGACTTCATGGCACTACTTGAATCATGCTGACCTCAACAAAGCTTTGAAGATGACTCTCCACCCAACCATAGGCTTAGCTGCACAAAATCTTTCTATTGTTGGCCATCCCAAGCCCTTAATCAACTACTACTACCAGTGACTCCTTTGTCTCTCAATATGTTCCTCCCAAAAGAATGAGTGCTTCTCATCTCCATTTTTTTTCCATTAAATGGAAAGGGATTGGAAAGTGATTCACATACACACAATCCATGTGTCATCATGCCAAATTTTATTTCTTTGTCTTAAGCTTTACTTAACTCAACCTTTTTCTTAATTAATCTTGCTTATTTTATTCATTTTTGATTGTTATTAACTTTACTTATTCTTACTATTTTTATAGTTCATTTATATATATATTTATTCAGAACTTCAGTTTATTATTTATTGTTTTATTTATAATAATACTAATTTTTTTTTCTAAGAAAAAATTCATAACTTTCATTGATCACTGAAAATTACATTCTGCATGTGCATATCTACACTCTGAAAAGTGACCAACCATGCAGTTGGTTTGAGATTCAGCAAAAAACTAGGACTATTTAGTCCTACCATGGACATCAAAATCAAGTTCCCCAAATCCTGTGTATACATCATTAATAAACCAAAAGTATATCAACAAACTGATCTTATGCCATAGTAAAAAAAAAAAGTGATATCTCTATCTATATACATCATAATTTAAAGTAAATAGATCAAGTCATGTGTCATGGATGATGACACCTCCTCAAACATTGAATCTGACAAGGAAAACACCAGATATTGATCCAATACAACAAGAAATATATGATTATGTGGAGTCTCTCAAACAAATAGCACAACAAAAGGTAAAATCTTCCTCTCAAATCAAGAGAATAATTTGATGAAACGCCTTTGTCAGATCAATTTTTTTATTTTTTATTTTTATTTTATTTTATTTATTTATTATTTATTATTTTTAATTTTTAATTTAATTTAATTTAATTTATTTTTATTTTTTATTTTTTATTTTTTTATTTTATTTTATTTTAAATTATTATTATTATTATTATTTTTATTTTATTTTATTATATATATATATATGTATGTATATATATATATATATATATGTATGTATATATATATATATATATATATGTATGTATATATATATATATATATATATATATGTATGTATATATATATATATATATGTATGTATATATATATATATATATATGTATGTATACATATATATATATATATATATATATATATGTATGTATATATATATATATATATATATATATATACACATATATATATATATATACATACATATATATATATATATATATACATACATATATATATATATATGTATATATATATATATATATATATATATGTATGTATATATATATATATATATATGTATGTATATATATATATATATGTGTATATATATATATATATATATATATATATATATATATATATATATATATATATATATATATATATATTTTGAGGAAAAATCAAACTTTTTATTAAGGAAATAAAAAGTTACATAAGTAGATGCAATTAAGCATTCTGAAGATTGTGTATCCACCATGATGAAGGCAAAAAACCCACAATAAAACTGAGCATAAAAACAACCCCAGTCCTGTCACAAAAATAATCCTGTCCATGTTCTTCGCCTCCCCATTTAGGAGAAAACGACCCATATAAATACCAGTTTTTACAAAAGGAAACTGTTTATACAAAAATGACTGAAAGTTTGAGTAAACAAGTATCCACTAAAACCACAAAACTATATGAGTTGATATATGATGAAAAAACCAGTCAGGCCAGATTAGAGATTGTATGGTTGTTGATTCGACACATGGATCCTTCCATCTTCACGTTCTGCTATATGTCATATGCCTAGAACCTGTTGTAGACCATCCTTAGGAAGGAGGTATGCTATTGTATTCTGCTCCCTGTAGATATGGAAACCATATATATGATCAAAAGTCATCTTTAATTGAAATATTTCTTCTAAGAGTGGAATCAATATATGATTTTGACATCTTTGCATGTTGTTGAACCAATTCATAACATGCAATGAGTCACCAAAAATTTGCACTAAACCAATCCCAACTGTTTAATCTAGCACATTAATAATTTCAGAGATTGTAATTCAGCGTAATTGTTTGTTCCCTTTCTGAGTCCCACAAAAGCTTTGTAAAATCTGTTTTCATTTATGTGAATTACTATCCCTGACCCACAACTATGTTTTGCATCAGAGGCACCATCAAAGTATGCCCAAGGCATAGTAGGTCTGATCTATTCTTCATGGATGATCCTGGAGTTCTGCGATGGAGTAGTAACAGGTATAAGAACAAAAATCGAAGCACATTCTACTGCAACCGAATAGGGAGAATTTGAAAGATCCTAAAAGATGCCTTTGTTTCTTGCTGGCCATATTCCCTAAGAGATGATCAAAGAGATGTTTCTTAAGTTTTCTTCTGACACTGAATTCCACTAGGTTTTCCAGGCTTCCCCACGACTCTCCCCATTCCAGGTTAATATTATCCCCAATAGATTCAAAGTGGACTCCCAAATCTTGGTGATGAAAGAGCATCTTAAAAATAAGTGGCTAACAGATTCTTCAACATTTTTGCACAAGATACACTATCCCCAACCATGTTTTTCCGCTTCTGTAAGTTGTCAAAAGTGGGAAATTTATTCTTTAGGATGCACCAGAAGAATAGTCTTGCTTTTGCTGGACTTTTCAGTTTCCATAATAGTTTGCACCACTAGTCCTGCACCCCCCATGCTTTTCAGGCCATCAATAAACTATATCCAAATTTTGGGGTGTATTGGCCAGAAGGAGGATGTACCCATCGAATACATTCTAGACTATCCCTGATCCTAACATTTGTGCATTGCATCTCTATCCTCTGCAGTTTTCCATCCCTGATGCCATTTAGTTGATATTTCAACTTTTTCTATATGATTCAGGAACAAAATGGCTTGGGCATTGAGGAAGTCCAAAATATCCCTTGAAAGTACAAAGGCCTCATTGAATCCCACCCAAGGATCAATTCCCATTCTGATCTTTCCTCCATTACCTACGTGCCAGACAAGACCATATTCCATGATTCTGAAGGAGTCTATAGTTGCCTTTCATATTGGTGATGCATTTGAGGTTTTTTTATCAACCCTGCCCATCCATTTATCAATAGGAATTGGGTCGATGTACTTCCTTTTTACCACAATAGTCCATAAATTATCCATAGTCAACAGCTGCCACCCCGATTTCGCTGCAAATGACGATGCAAAAGATTGAAGTTCCTTTATACCCCATCCTCCCCAGGCCTTGGGTCAAGAAATTTTATCCCAAGCTACCCAGGGAAGAACCACGTCCTCCTTTACACCTGCCCATAGAAAATAGCTCCACAATTTCCTTATTTTGGATAGTATTCCTTTTGGAACCCAGGTGAGAGCAATCCAATATAAAGGGATAATAATAAGAACTGATTTAATGAGTACTAATCTACTAGCTCTTGACAGTCACTTAAATCTCCATAGTTTAATACATTTCTCATAATTTTCCAACAACCAATTCCAATCATGTTTCCTGTAGGAATCTAGATTTAAATGGAAATCAAGGTATTTAAAGCCGTCCCCCATTGTCTTTATATCGAAGGGGAGAATCAAGGTAATTTTATATCTCATTCATCGCAAATCCTTCATGTAATATTGAGGATTTCTGAGCATGCACATCCCACTTACCTTGAGGAATAGGTCCAAAGAGAACTTTAGCTGTTGAACATCATCCCTAGATACATTAATGAAAAGTAGGATATCATCCACAAACAAAAAATGAGTAATAAACATATTTGTTTCTATTTCAATTCCTTTTAAATCACCTCTCCTCTTTGCAACCAGGATCAAATGACTTAGTCCTTCTGCTTCCAATAAGAACAAAATAGGAGACATAGGGCATCCCTAGCTAAGTCCTCTCTGACTGTGGAAAAAGTGTGAGACTGCCCCGTTTATGAGAACATACAAAGTCACATTTGATATGCAACCCATAACCTAGCTGATGAAGCCAATATTAAAGCCTAGGTGAGTCATTAGGAGCCGTAAATATAACCCGTTGATCTTGTCATGCACATTTGACAGATCAATTTTGACTACTAGGCCTTTTATTTTACTTTTCTTTATATTCTGCATAGATTCCTGGGAAACTCTGATGGTTTTGATGGACTTGTCTGCCATCAAGGAACCCAAATTGTTCCTTAGAGATGTTTCTAGAAAGGATTGGCTTCAGGTGGATCACAATAATTTTACCAACGATTTTATAGATGAAATTGCAGAGGGATATATGCCTGAACTCCTCAAATGATGCAGGGTCATCCGATTTAGGTATTAAAGCCAAAAAAGTAGGATTGAAAGGCTCATGGATATAACCCCTAATCCTGGATTCTTCCACCACCCCTACAATCTCTTCCCCTATTAAATCAAATAAAAGTTGGAATAATTCCACAGTCCAGCCATCAGGCCCTGAGCTCTTGTATTTTTGTACCGATTTTATAACACCTTTGACTTCTCCTTTCATTACAAGTGACATTAATAAATCAATTTTCTTCCTCCTCTCCATACCTAGGGAAGAGATGAGCCACTTGAATGACCTCGACAATTGAAGCTGCCTCTCGAGCTTTGATTTTTTTTTTAAAATGATCTCTTCCCAAAGTTACGAGTGTTGGGCCGTGGAAAAGGTATGTTTTATCCTCATATTAGCCTAATTAATCATTTGTCTTTATGAATTTATTTTCGTTTTAGGAATAAATATAGAAGAAACAATAGCAGAAGCTGGATAAAATCGATTATTAACAAATTGGGTAAATCTGGGCATGAAAAACTAACTTTCGTTATCTTTATATGCAGGGACGCGAATTGAACGACTGTTGTTCAAACGACAGAACAACAACAACCAAGAAAGGAAAAGGACAAGCGTCTCAATTATGGAGGACAGCAGAAGACTAGGAGGATCAATTATATTCTGTGATGAAATTAGATTGATGGTTGTGAAATCCTCAGGATCTCCTGATCCTGAGGATTCAATTCTATCCATTTATCTTTCCAAAAGTTATATAAAGCCATCAGGCGAAATGAACAGCTAGTTAGGAATTTTAAGATTATAACTATTCTTTTTGGACACAGAATACTTTCATCACTGTGATGCTGTAACTCTATTATCAAGTTTAATGAAGAAGACCATGTTTCATCTATAATCATATTTTGAATATCTTACAGTAGTGACTTCTGGAGACTTTGGGCCTAGTTGATAGGAGATCTACTACTTTAATTGTGTTATATTTATTTTTGCTTATTCTTATAATCATTTATTACTGTTAGCTACTGAAATTAACACTATTTCGATTGCTGTGAGGATTAATGATTATGATTTGCTTTTGTTGTTCAGACTAGATTCTAGATCTGACCATGTGTTACATTTGTGTGATAATCTTTATCAAATTGATTATGTTAATTTAAGCATTCCATGTTGTTCATTCTAAAGTAGTATTACCATAGATCTCAAGCTTGTAGTTGATTGCTTTCCATGAGATGTTTGCATAGTTACTCGCTGTTCAATTGTTGTAGCTTTCCTTCATACCATATGAATATGTGTCAATTGTAGTTAGATTGCTAAGAGTGATTCCTTTTAATTGCTTTCTGATACAGTTTCTTGCAGAGTAGATTAAGTAGATTTGAAAAGTGCTTTAGAGATTTCTTTCAAAATTGTTTGGATTGAACTTTGAGAATTAGATGTTAGCCCACATTGCAAAGATTCTAAATCATTTCATTGTGAATTAGCCTCTAAATTCACTTGCATATACAATGTTGAGCACTCTTGAAATAAAAAAACTTGCCCTAGGTTGATGATTAATGTAGGTATTAAGATTGCGTTTAAATAGTCATCTTAGTACACTAACATTTTGGCGCCGTTGCCGGAGAGAGTGTTTCAAAGTGCTTTCTTTTTATTTTTGCTGTAAAAGAATTGGGTTTTAAAAACAGGAGGTAAGAACCTACATAGTCAAAAAGTAAAGTGGTTGCTCATTAGCCTGCTTTTCAGCAAATGCATAGAGGTTAAATAGGAGTAGGGTTCTTTTTTTATGAATGACTAGGAATAAAATGATAGAAAAAGATCAGAACCCCCCGCCTAAACCCACAAAACCCAAGGGATCGGTGAACCTTGCGAGATCAACTTTTATAGACAAAATCATAAGAAAAGCAGAGTCTCAGGCATCAATAGGATTCCACAATGTATCTGGAAAAATCCCTACTGTAATCCCTCAGGCATCAGGCTCACCATCTACAGCCTATGATGAGATTCATAGCCAAATTGGAGGATCTGAACAGAGCCTTCAGGTTACAAAAAATTTACATTCTAATCCTTTACAAGAGGGAAAATCATGAAACTTAAGAGAAGGAGAGGGAGAAACCAATGGAACTGCTAAGGTAAGGCCACAATTGTCTGGATTAGGATCTCTTGTGATCCCATATCTGGGTAGTGTTGCAAAACCAACTCAGATTGAGAATCCCCCGCTTACTCTAATAGCATCCCCTGAAATCCCTCAAGGATATTGGCACATTTTCGACCAAATGGAAAGCCAAGTACCTCAAGGTCAGACCTCAACATTGGAATACCCCATAGTTGACCCGGTATCCAATGCCCCGATGAAATCTATTCCCTTGCAAAACATCCCAACCTTTCATGGGATGACAACAGAGGATCCAAACGCCTTCTTATTCGAGTTTGACGTCTTGTGTAGAGGATACGATTATACCACCGACCCTCAAAAATTAAAGTTGTTCCCTTCTACTCTAAAAGGAGTAGCTTTGAGGTGGTTCATGGGTTTAGGTGGACATACTATTAACTCTTGGGATGACATGAAAACTTCTTTTCTCACAAAATATCAGGACTATTGTAGGACTAGGGAATTAAAAGATGAAATCTTTAAGATGTCTACAAAGGATAATGAAACTCTAGAAGAATATGTCGAATGGTTTCACTACAATTTGCAGAGATCCCCTCACTCCACATTACCAAAAGAAGTCCTGAGAGCCATTTTAATCAAGGGAATGAAAGAAGAATGGATAGAAAATCTAAATTTGATGGGGAAGGACGACATTTCTAAAGAGGTTTATGATGAAATCGTTCACTCGTGTATCAGGTGTTCATGAGGTATTACACACAACAGGTCAGGAAGCCAATATTTTGTGACTAGAGGAAGCAAACCACACAGTGGAAGCGTAACAAGAATGGAAATCAGTAACCTCCTGGAAGACATTAAGACATACATCTTGGGCACCCTTACAACGCAGTTAGACGTCCTGTAGGCCAAACAAGCCTTAGCAGAACAGAACTTGGCCATTTTTTCCCACATTGCCAGAAGAAGCATAGCCAACGGGAGTGTCCATTGGACATGGTCCATACCTGCACTATCTGCACCAAGGACCATGCCATTGAGCAATGTCCATCACTTCCAGGGCTAAAAGAAGTTTTTAAAGAAGCAGAAGAGGAGACAAAACCAGTATACTTAATGAACCAGCGTCGACAGTGGCAAGGCCGACCCATAGGTACGTCATAAGATACATCTCATTTCTTTTCTTCTTCATCATTTAATCAGCAGCAGAATTCTAAAGCAGTATGGTAAGGTAAATCACCTTTCTCAAATTGGAAGTCCCAACCATTTCCTATGTCACCTTGGCCAACTTAATCCTTTTCGGGTAATTGTTAGCTGAATTCTCCTTTTACTCCTTTTTGGCAAAGTAGTCCATATCCATCGCAGTGGCTTGCCTCTACTCCACAAAATTCGAACTGGTCTCCGAATTGGCAGCGACCTTTAGGGATAACTAATACGAGTATGGGGACAGGTCCTCATCCTCAACCTACATTATCAGCCCCATATCCATTACCACAAAATCCTCAACCCCTTCTACGTCCCCAACTACTAGCTCAACTGAATCCAAACCCCAATAACAGACCAGTTCAACTGGTGCAAATTGTTGAAAACTCAGACTATGAGACCAAACAAAAAGAATGAAATGAACTTAGACTGAGGTCAGGATGCGTCATCGCTCCCGAGGAAGACATAGACCAACCATCAATTGAGTTAGAAACCCCACTTGTATATACACCATCGACTGTGATTGACACAGGAATAAAATAAGAAGAAGAAATAGTTCAGCATAAAGATCCTGAAAAACTCAGTTACTTCTCCCCCATTCCCTGAAAGATTAACAATACCTAAATCAGTTATTATCTATACTTTGATCTTGTAGGGGAACTGAAAAACCTTTGCATTAAAATTCCTCTCCTCCAGGCCATCCAAGATATTACTATTTATGCTAAAACAATTAAAGAGCTATGTGTGAAAAAGTTTGTGAGGAAAGTAAAAGCTCCACCCACTATTCATGTTGTAGGGACCTTGTTTGATCTGCTTTTGGGCGAGGAACCACCAATAGAATATGAAGACCCTAGGAATCGCATAGTTACAGTCCAAATATATGGGCGCTCCTTTCTAAACACACTAGTTGACTTGGGTGGAGCTATTAACATATTAACAACAGAAACCTGTAAGACACTTGGTATTACAACTCTGGAACCAACCACCACCCTGCTAGAACTTGTTGATCGTTCGGTGGTAAGACCAGAGGGAACTTTACAGGATATTACGGTTTTTGTTGATTCATGGGAGTATCCAGTATATTTTCTCGTCATAAACACAAAAAGTTGATTAGATGGGCACCTCTAATTTTGGGCCGACCTTGGCTGGGAACCATTGATGCTTATATAGGTTGCCGAGAGGGCAGCATGACCATTTCTAAGGGGTATGTTGTAAAAAATCTTGTTTTATATCCTCCTACCAAACCAAGTCTACCCATTGTAAAAATACATAAACAACCACCCTCATACCTGGAAGAAAGAATTCGTTCACCACTTACAATAGCAGAGGTGCTTGAATTCAAGAATCAGACTGAAGATGATGTAATCAATAACTTTATCAATCAACCAGCCAATATGAATAATGTCAAATGTCAAATGTTAAAGGAAATTCTTGAAAATGAAGCCTCAGAAGACCCTTTGAAAGATATTGATGATCAACATATCCAGACAATTGTCGTTCATAACAACAAGCCTGTTGAAATTGAACTAGGCAAGATTTTAAACATTAATGATAGCCTGGACAATGACCAACAACAAAAGCTCATTCAAGTTCTGCAAAAATATAAAGGGGATTTTTCTTGGGATTATCTAGACATGAAGGGCATATACCCACAGTTATGTACGCATCATATCTACACCGAAAAGGATGCTCGTCCTATCCGACAACCTCAGTAGAGATTGAATCCACATCTCAAAGATATTGTAAAGGAAGAGTTACAAAAGTTGCTGGATGTGAACTTCATTTATCCTATTTCGGATAGAAAGTGGGTCTCTCCGTTGGTAGTTGTTCCCAAGAAAAATGGGAAGTGGCATATCTGTGTGGATTATCAGGAATTGAACAAGGCCACACAGAAATATCACTTCCCTCTTCCATTTATTGATCAAGTCCTTGATACACTGGCAGGAAAACAATTATTTTCTTTTCTAGATGGCTTCAACAGCTACAATCAGATCCAAATCGCCCCTGAAGACCAAGAAAAAACCACCTTTACCTACCCATGGGGTACATTCTCTTACCGAGTGTTACCATTTGGTTTATGCAATGCCCCAGCGACGTTTTAGAGGGCCATACTCAGCATTTTTGCTGATCTGATAAATGAAGGACTTGAAGTTTACATGGATGAATTTACCCCATATGGGGACGACTTTGATCAAGTGCTACAGACATTAGAAAAGGTTTTGGAACGATGCATCGCCACCAGGTTGTGTTTAAGCAATGTCAAGTGTCACATGATGATGACAGAAGGCGTAATCCTAGGACACTACATTTCTGCAGTTGGGATATAGGTAGATCCAACAAAGATACAGGTAATTCTCCTACTACCTACACCTTGTACTCAGACGGAGGTATGTAGCTTCCTTGGATATGTAGGTTATTATCACAGGTTTATAAAAAAAAAATTCACAAATTGCTGTGCCTTTATATGCTTTAATAGGAAATGTTGACTTTAAATGGTCTGATAAATGTGACACAACTTTTACAGATTTGAAGAAATTAGTTTCGACGGCACCAGTATTATGTGGACCCAACTGGGAGTTGCCCTTTCACATCTCTACGGACGCGTCAGATGCAACAATAGGTACAATCTGTTACAGGTCTATTTGGGCACATCACTCCCATCATTCAGATTAGTACTTTTAGGGCTCATCAAACCCTAATTTAATTGCTACATGCCCTAGACAAGTCATCACTTTGGATGCCTCCTTCCCTAAGCATTTCTTGGCCTGAATCCCTCCAGAAATTCCTCCTTGAGGGACCAACACAACCTTGGTCAGGGGTAAGTGCACTTCAGTGCAGGTAGGCCCATGTCAGACTGCATTTCAGAGCACCTAGGCCCACTTTGACCTGCATTGGGCGAGATTGAGCGAAATCCTCATAGGGTTTTGGGAATATTCTTATCTTCTGGACCTTTCTAGAAGATTCCCACACTTATCATCTCCTATGAGCTCGAAATTGGATATGGAATGAGTTAAGTAACCTCCTATCCTCTCATCCCTTCCTCCATGGAAACTAACTCTATGTTTAGAAGGCAATTCAATACCCTCATTTATGACCAAATATCCATTTTCCTATAAATTGAGCACTCATCTAAGTGATCAGGGGCTGGACTTTGAGAATTTGAAAGGAGATACTGTTGGTGTGAGGTTTGAGATTGTAAGAAAGTATTGTTATGCTGCTAGAGTGTTGTGCTTTTGATGTGATGTTGGTTGGAACCCAAGATGGAAGAGTGACAATGGATCAGACTTCATGGTTGTAATTATTCCTTCTACTTAATAAAGTTGTTTACACCTTTTCCCATATTCTTGTCTTTATATATGATGATTATATGCGTAAATGATTTCAATTCCATTTTCTTATAGTAGATGGGTCTCTTGCTTTGATTGGTTTTTGTCTTCTGTTCATGATTGCAGGTACTTGTCGAACAGATTAAGTTCGAGAAGGAGCGATGGGAGCCAAACAAAGGAGACAAAGGGAAAGAAAAAGATAAAAAGTAGGTCCCTTGTCTTATTTATATTCTATAGAAAAATGTTAAGCACTTTAAATCTGTTGTTCTAGGTGTAGCTACCCACCTAGGGAAATTATGTTTATCCGTAGATGCAAAATTCCACATAACAAATTGGTGACTCCACTGGGGAATGATCATCGTTCCGGGTAGTTTACCTTCATCCTAGTACACCCTAGTAGACTTTACTTGCTTCCATTGATCTTGTTTAAACCCTTTTTGAAGTGTTTTTTGGTAAAAATTGTGCTTGAAAGCCCATATAATGGCCTCTCTGGCACCAACGTAGTCTTGCTCAGGAGACAGAGTGCTGCAGAGCACCCTTGGCTTGAGGACAGTGCTATGAAGCGCACTGTCTCACATTCAGGGCTGCGCTGATCCTCCTTAGGTTAAAAATCCCACCTTTGACTTGATTTTTCCCAAATTTCCTTTTGTTTTTGCTTGCTGAAAGATCAATGATTGTTGTATCTCTGAAATCAATTTGTATTTCTCTTCCTAGCCTTACTTTGGCCTTGATTGTTTAGTGTTTCTTAAGAGTTTTCTTTATCATTATCAATTCATTATCAAAGTTTGCTAATAGTCAATTAATCTTTTCTGAAAAGGAAGTGTCGTAAAGTCTTCATTTCTTTCGAAAAGGAACTGTCGTAAAGTCTTCGTTTCTTGCAAAAGATTGATTGAATGTATGTGCATTAGTTTCCTTTTGTTCATCTAAACACTAAAGGGACGTAAAAGAAAAAACTTGCATTTTGCATATTGTAGTTTTTGAATGCTTGATAGGAACAACTAGGGAAATTGCATTAGGTGTGCTCTTTACTCTTTGTCAAAGATCTGATTGCTCTATCCCTTACTGGCTGCCGTTTTCATTGTTAATTGAATGAAAGAATGTTTCTCATATTAATTGCATTCTAGGAATTGCAAACATACATCACGCGGTGAACCTTGAAAGGAAAATTCTTAATCAAGATCAACTTAAAATTAACCTCAATTAACCTAATGGAGCATTGTCATCTAATGCAAAACATTTAGAGGTTCTAGGCTAGAGACGTGTTCCAGCGTCGTAAAACATAGCAACTGTTGCTAACTTGTCTACTATACATTTCGAGTGTGATACCTTGATCTAAAATGGGGACCTAAAGGCTTCTTGTCAGCTTACAAGAACCTCTCCCACTCCAAAGGTTAAACAATTTCCAAGATCTATGCTTATGATTGATAATTTGCGGAATAAAGAACTTGAAATAGGTGTACGCTTGTGTTTGTTTTTAGACTGTTCAAGTGCTTATGTACATTTGCCTATGCTGATATAAAACACACATAACAGTAAATACAATGCAGCAAATAAGCAAACAAATGAGACAACAATATAATATGGAGCTCACCTTGATATCTTTGGCTACGTCTCCTTGAGCTCTAATCAACTCGATTAGGCTCTTTGGGATTATGACTGAATTCTTTTACAAGCTCCACACTCAACTCCATAGGTTTACAACTGTACCTATGGGATTAGAATACCATCTTACCCCTGGCTGTCCTTACTCTGTAGACAGATCTAGGCTTCTCTGGACTAGACTCCTTCAATTAGTGCTATGAGCTATCTTGAACTCTAGCTTGCACCAACTCCCTTAGAATTATTTTACTGTCTCTGGAACCCCTTCTGCTATCTTCAGCACACATCGGACATTAGTAATAGCTTGATCATTTGATCTC
This sequence comes from Pinus tabuliformis, assembly GCA_031772625.1. Taxonomy (NCBI): domain Eukaryota; kingdom Viridiplantae; phylum Streptophyta; class Pinopsida; order Pinales; family Pinaceae; genus Pinus; species Pinus tabuliformis. The sequence goes on from CM062819.1 coordinate 751,179,817, forward strand.
TTTGTTGCTCTGAACTTCATTACAACTCCATGGCTCTTAGAAGTCTGCTTTGAGCTCTTTGGCTTTGAGGCTCTGTCTCCAACCTCTGATGGTTATGCCTCTTTCAAGCCTCCAACCTCTGGTGGCTCTTTCTGTCAAGCGCTCTGGCTCTGCGGCTTTCTGTTTGGCTCTGATCAACTCTTACGCTGCACCGAGCCTTCCTCACTCCGCAGACTGCCTCTGCGCATCACTCAACATTCTCTTACTCTTCCTAAGAATTCACTGAGCATCCCTGGGCTTCTTGAGCTTCTCTGACTTCTCTCTGAGCTTTCCTCTACCTATGCCTCTGGGAATCCTCTTTCTCTGTGCTTTCTATGTTTTTGTAACCATTTGGTTACAGTCGCCTAACGCATGGAAGACCGATCATTCCATAAAAGAAGCAGTTTGCAATTGGAATGAACCGGCGGGCACGGGCAACCCGGTCGTTTGGCCTTCCCCCTGCCATTAATCCCGAAATAGCAATATAATGGAAATACACAGGCAAACACATGAAAACACATTCATTAGCCATGAGCCGGAACTCAAAATATATGCAATCGCCCCTATAATCCTCTTGGGTCCATCATTTTATCGCAATATCACAAATTGCATTGCGTATGGCGAAAAACCAAAATACACGGAAATACAAAGAAATCCCGTAAATCTAGATTTCAAATTATATGAAATCGTGCTTATAAAATTATCAGGTCCGCACTCTTTATCGCATATCGTAATCGCATGTGCATTGGCCCTTTGTATTAGGGATTCACCTATCGCTGATCGCATCAGCGTATCGCTATCAGCCCAATTGCATGTTGCATATGTCAACAGCGCTTTTTATTTGGGATTCACTGATCGTCGATCCAATCACAACCATTGATCCCTTTTATCCATCCGACGACTACGATGGAAGCGCTCGTCGCAAGTCTTTAAGCTATGGGTCCTGGTTCTTCTCCCTTGGTTCATTGCGATGCGACTTAATCTGGTCCATCAATTTACCTTTTAATCCGTCTGTTCGCACTAAACCTAAAACATCAAGTAGTCCTCTCAATCTCGACCGTTGATCTACGATCTCCAATCCAACGGTTGTCAGCCATTTCGGGTGGCCCATTTGCACGGAGATTACCCGCCCAAAAAAGCGGTTTTCTCTCTCCTGTGGCCTGCTACGTGTCGGCCAGTGTATGGAATCGGGTTCAACCCTTCTGGTACCATTTACCACCTGGAGCTTGGCCGAAATACCGTTTACCACCTTCCTTCCGGAACTCAAAAGGTTTTAACTCGTTTTATATAAATTCTTCGGATCTGCCTAGCTGAGACTGCCCACGTGCTTTTCAATGTAAAACGTGCTTTATAAAGGTTTAGCGCTTAACAAAGGTTTTTAGCGCATAAGGCTAATATTAACCCTTAGGCCAAATTTAATAAGAAATGCCTCCTTTTCTAAGGACATTGGGCAAATCTTCTTTTTACAATAACTCCTTCGTCCAGAGTCCATTTTGGCCCGTTCAAATTGCGTTGGATTCAGAATGAAACAATCTACGAAATGAGACTATTTTCAAAATCATCCAATGACTTTCATTTTTCCTCTGTGAGGAAAATTCATAGACTTAGAAGTCTATGTTAGATCCATTTTGGATCATACCTCATTCCACGTACATGAGTATATTGTAGCTCGTCCATGTACCTTCGGGTATATAGGGCGGTGTTACAGTACGTAAAGTATAAAGGAATGCTCTCACTGTGCGGTTTCGCATTAGACAACGCTAATACGGATTGGGCCTCCACGTACTTTCGGGTATATATGGGAGGACAACACTAGGTTGCTATCCATCCTTAGGTAACCGAGTCGGCCACCTTGTACACTGTGATACAACAAACACAACATTCGGGGAGATTGCCTGCCTATACTTCTCGGTTCGCCGGGAGGTATTTTGCAGTTCACAATTGCTTGGTAATCCTTTTGCCTAGATTATCCCTATTTTGTTTTGTTATGTTATTTTGATTAAAATAAATTAATTGACCACAGATAACATCCTCCACATCACTCCTTAGTTGATCTTAGGTTGAGACATATGGCAACAACTCCGGAGTCCATCGATCAAGGAATTCCTTTTGATGGGAATCCTAGTCCTTTTCCTCATTTCAGAAATATTGGTGCTCCTTATATGGCTACATTGTACCTTCCCGGACTTACCATCGGCTTGCCAGTATGGTTGTTTTCGACCTCCTTAGCCCTGCAACTGAATATTCCTACAACTGGACAAAATCAACCTCGAGTTGATCCTAAAGTTGACCCTTTGCCTTCTTCCTCCCCTTCTTCCTCTTCGCCTGGTGAAAGTATTGATACTAGTAACCAGGTGGATAAGAAGAAGAAGAAAGGGAAGAAGAAAATTTAGTAGGGGGGAAACCAAGCAACCATTGCTTCAAATGCAACTTCTGATAAGAAACTGTCCGATAAGCCTCACAAACTTCGATATCCTTGCAAACTTTGTACGGGAGACCATCTTCTTCGAAATTGTTCTAGTATTTCTCAGATCTTAGAAGATGTTCACATCATCCTGTGTCATCAACTTCTAGAGATCATGCTGGTGACACACCGACAATAGGTTGACATCACTAGCCTTCGACCGAAAGACTTTGTATGGTGTTCAACATCAAAACATCCATTCACACCATGCAGAATGTACTGCAGTACCTTGAGGATCATTATCATTATTGGTGATTTCTCTCACGTCCGTTAACGTCTTACATCATTGGCTGGTAATCAGATGGTGTCTTCCCATGTTCAACTTCAGATCACATATTCACATGGTTAGACTCGTACTTGAGCAAACGATTGAACAAGATAGAAGACCTCGGATCTAGTTTCATCCATTTCGGCTGCGATTTCAGGAAAATACCAAATCATCCATACGATGGCTTTACACTGATGGTCATCCTATCATGGGTCTATATCCATAGACGACTATCTATGTACTTGTAATGAAAGTTTATATGCTGAGCATGGGTATGCCTTCCCTCAGCGATTCATGAAAAAATCAAAATATCATGACATTATGTATTGTAATTGATGCATGATGTATTGTAATTATGTATAGTTCCCTATGGTTCAAGCTTGTGTTAAAATGAACCCATATCCATTTTAACCCTTGTGATTGCCATTCTATCAGCCTCTTCCGTCAGATGAGCCTTGGTTTTTCTCCTTCCATTGTCACTATCTGCTTGGCCAATCATACGCTTTCACTTGGTTGCTTTATCCTTTTTGAGGAATAGTTGCAATGAGTGGTCTTATTAGCCAACCTCTTCACATAAATCAACGTTTTTTGAGAAGTTCCAACATCACCGAAACCAGTTGCTATCCTAGACACCACTCGTTCCTCTAAGTGGAGTCCTCTTTAAGCTCTTTTCAGACTCTTGAAATATGAAAAGATTTCCGAGCGCTTGTCCTTTTCAGCTCGTTAACGGATTGGAAACGACATCTACTCAGTATAAGTTTAACCCTTTTTCGGACTAAGATAGATTACTTACGAAAAAGGAATACGTTGATCGAACATGGTGAATAGGTTCTCTCTTGTATTATTTTACACTTTTTCAGACTTGAGAGACAAAATTACTAAAAAGAACTTGTGGAGTTTTCTTTTTGTCCCCTTCAAAGCTCTCTAAACATGAAAAGGACTGAGTTATCATTGTCGTTAAACTAGTTAAAACGCCAAGTAGAAACAAACTTGTCCATCATGAAAAGACCGAGTTTCACCTTTGCTAGAATCGTTAAAACATCACATAGTGATGGATTCACCCAAAGGGTGGAATTATACAACAAGCATACGTTATCCTCCTCAAGCTTGATAAAAATAAAGAGGCACTGGTTAGAAATGACTGGGGAAAATGAGAAAAGGGGTAAACCACTTTATGGTAGTAGGTTGCTCTTGAACATGACACTTTCACTTCATCATTGTGACTATTTGGGTTGGGTAATCTGCTTGATGGTCATCATGCCATCCATTACTTTGGTTTTGGGTCAATGTTGCCAATCCATTCAGTGTCGCCGACATGTTCAAGAGAAGTCACTCAGTTAAACCTTCATTTTCATGACCTCCATTCTTGAACCTTGTGCCGTCAGTCACATTTTGTCTCCAAAAATCATTATACTCGTTTTGTGTCGTTGATGTGGGATACATCAAGGCCCTCCTGCGATGAGTCACTTCTTGTCGACATCAACACATTATCCAAGAAGTTGATTTAGAAACACCCTTTCAGTACCTTGGGGCTTGCATACATCAATGGTAGGTTTCTCGCTTCCGGTGATAGGTTGACATCACTGGCCTTCGACTGAAAGACTTTGTATGGTGTTCGACATCAAAACATCCATTCACACCATGCAGAATGTATTGCAGTACCTTGAGGATCATTATCATTATCGGTGATTTCTCTTGCATCTGTTAACGGCTTACATCATTGGCTGGTAATCAGACGGTGTCTTCCCATGTTCGACTTCAAATCACATATTTGCATGGTTAGAGTCATACTTGAGCGAATGATTGAACGAGATAGAGGACCCCGAATCTAGTTTCATCCATTCGGGCTGCGATTTCAGGAAAGTACCAAATCATCCGTATAAAGGCTTTACACTGATGGTCATCCTATCATGGGTCTATATCTGTAGATGACTATCTATGTACATGTAATGAAAGTTTATATGCTAAGCATGGGTATGCCTTCCCTTAGAAATACATGAAAAAATCAAAATATCATGATATTATGTATTGTAATTGATGCAGGTCACCATCCACTTCGGAACGTCCTCATCACATCGTAGAGCATATCACTTGACATTAACATTTTCGACTTAATGCTTTAGGGTGCAACTATTACAAGTCTATTTGGGCACATCACTCCCATCATTTAGATCAATACTTTTAGGGCTCATCAAACCCTAATTCAATTTCTACATGCCCTAGACAAGTCATCACTTTGGATGCCTCCTTCCCTGAGAGTTTCTTAGCCTGAATCCCTCCAGAAATGCCTCCTTGAGGGACCAGCGTAGCCTTGGTTAGGGGTAAGTGTGCTTTAGTGCAGGTAGGCCCATGTCAGGGTGCATTTCAGAGCACCTAGGCCCACTTTGACCTGCGCTGGGCAAGATTGAGCGAAATCCTCATAGGGTTCTGGGAATATTCTTATCTTCTGGAGCTTTCTAGAAGATTCCCACACTTATCATCTCTTATGAGCTCGAAATTGGATATGGAATGAGTTAAGTAACCTCCTATCCTCTCATCCCTTCCTCCATGGAAACTAAATCTAATTTTGGAAGGCCATTTAATACCCTCATTTATGACCAAACCTCCTCCATTTTCCTATAAATTGAGCACTCATCTAAGTGATCAGGGGCTGGAATTTGAGAATTTGTAAGGAGATACTATTGGTGTGAGGTTTGAGATTGTAAGAAAGTATTGTTATGCTGCCAGAGTGTTGTGATTTTGATGTGATGTTGGTTGGAACCCAAGCTGGAAGAGTGACAATGGATCAGACTTCATGGTTGTAATTCTTCCTTCTACTTAATAAAGTTGTTTACACTTTTCCCCATATTCTTGTCTTTATGTATGATGATATTATGTGTAAATGATTTCGATTCCATTTTCTTATAGTAGATAGATCTCTTGCTTTGATTGGTTTTTGTCTTCTGTTCATGATTTCAGGTACTTGTCGTGCGGATTAAGTTCGAGAAGAAGTGACGAGAGCCAAACAAAAGGAGACAAAGGGAAAGCGAAAGATAAAAAGTAGGTCCCTTGTCTTATTTATCTTCTATAGAAAAAGGTTAAGCACTTTAAATCTGTTGTTCTAGGTGTAGCTACCCACCAAGGGATTTTGTGTTTATCCGTAGATGCAAAATTCCACATAACACTATCCTCAGCCAAGAGGAGGATGGAAAGCCTTATGTTATTTATTATATCAGAAAAAGTCTTACTACTATTGAAATTAATTATATAGTAATAGAAAAGGAATTCTTAGCCGTCATTTACGCTATAAACAAATTTAGACATTATATAACTGGCTATCAAGTTTTTTCTGTATACTAATCATTCCGCCATTATATACTCAGCTAACAAACTTATTAAAAATGGTCGAGTGACTCGTTGGTTGTTACTTTTGTAGGAGTTTGATATCACCATTAAATATTGTCCAGGGAAGGAAAACCCAATCCGGATTTTCTGTCTCGGGTTCCAAAGATAAATGATCCATTGGCAGTAAATGACCAATTTACAGACAAACATTTGTTTGTCGTAGTAGTCAAAATGCCATGGTATGTAGATGTAGAAAACTATCTGGCAGTAGGAAAGTTGCCCAAACACTTGACAACAAGGGAAAGGAAACAGATTGTCCAGCGCAACGCCCAATTTTCTTGGATTGGCGGATACCTTTTTCATACAAGGTCTGATATGTGTATATGCAGATGCATTCGTGAAGATGAAATTTACGACATCCTGAAGGCTTGCCATGACGAGCCCTGCGGAGGACACTTCACAGATCGCAGGATAGGGCATAAGGTACTACAGATGGGCTATTATTGGCCCACTATTTTTAAAGATGCTAAGAAATATGTCCAGGCTTGTGATAGCTGCCAAAGGATGGGCCGGCCTGGTTAATCTGATGAAATGCTGCTACAACCCCAATTGGTAATAGAACCTTTCGAACAATGGGCATTGGATTTTTTTGGTCCATTTCATCCAACATCAAACCAAAAGGCCTACATACTGGTTGCCATAGACTATGTAACGAAATGGGTAGAAACATTAGATTTGCCAAGAGCTACAGAAGAAGCCATTATTAATTTCCTTTTTGGGTTATTTGTGCGGTATGGTTTGCCTCGGGAAGTGATAACAGATGGATGAGGACAATTTATAGGACATAATATTATAACCACTCTACGAAACCATTACATCACACATAGAGTCACTTCCCCGTATCACCCGTAGGCAAACAGGCATGTTGAAAGCACCAATAAGGTCATCGAAGCAATTCTGACCAAGGCAGTTTTGACACATCGGCAGGATTGAGTTTCTAGACTGCCAGAGGCCTAATGGGCCTATCACACAACTTGGCGAAATACTATTGGATATTCTCCATACCAACTTTTATTTGGAAAAGAACCTATCTTTCCTATTGAATTTGAAATAAAGACTCGTAGAACAACCCAGGAAGTGGGATTGGATCTAATGGAGGCCCTAACCAAATGACTTCAACAAATAAATGAATTGCACGAGGCTCGACTACATGCTCTACAATGCACCACAATTATTTAGCATCAAAGGGAAAAGTGGCATGAGAATCTTATTAAAAAAAAGACGTTTCAAAAAGATGACTAGGTGCTCTCCTATGATTCCAGATTCCAAGACATTCCGGGCAAGTTACAGACAAGGTGGCTTTGCCCTTATGAAATTCAAGAGGTACACAAAAATGGCACTCTCACTCTGACTACCATTGATGAATCTGGCCATTCTTTCAAGGTGAATGGACATTGGGTGCATCTTTATCACCAACCATTCACCAAAGAGTCTTTTTATCAACAGGTACGTGATAATTCCACTATGAAAATTTTAGCTGCAAGGAGTAATGACCCGCAGCTTTACTTTCATAAAAAAAATGCATCTTTCTTCAGCTGTAAATAATGTATATATTCTCTTTTGGTTGGTTGCAATTTAGTTAGGCATCACCATGTAAATACGGGGATTTCTCTTGTTTTTGTGTGTGTTTTTTTGTTCAATCGATTGAACAATCGATGTTCAATCAATTGAACAACACAATTTTTTTTTTGTATGTTTGTTGTTCAATCGATTGAACGATTGTTGTTCAATCAATTTAACAACACATATTTCTTTTTGCGTGTTTTGTTGTTCAATTGATTGAACGATATCCGTTTAATCAATTGAACAACACTGATTTCTTTTTCGTATTTTGTTGTTCAATCGATTGAACGATTGCTGTTCAATCAATTGAACAACATAAATTTCTTTTTGTATGTTTTCTATTCAATCGATTGAACGATTGCTGTTCAATAGATTAAACAACACAGATTTCTTTTTGCGTGTTTTGCTGTTGAATTGATTGAACGATTGTTGTTTAATCAATCAAATAACATCGATTTCTTTTTCGTATGTTTGTTGTTCAATCGATTGAACGATTTCTGTTCAATCAATTGAACAACAACGATTTTTTTGTGTGTTTTGATGTTCAATCGATTGAAAGATTGTTGTTCAATCAATTGAACAACACCAATTTATTTTTGTGTGTTTTGCTGATTCAATTGATTGAACGATTTCTGTTCAATCAATTGAACAACACCATTTTTTTGTGTTTTTTCTGTTCAATTGATTGAACAACACCGATTTCTTTTTGTGTGTTTGTTGTTCAATTGATTGAACAACTGCTGTTCAATCGATTGAACAGCTGCTGTTCAATCGATGGAATAGTTGCTGCTCAATCGATTGAACAACCGTTGTTTGGTAGAACAAATAGCTGTGATTTCTTTTTGTTGTTCCATCGCCAGTCATTATGTTTTCCATTTTCTTTCTCTTCCATGTTTGAGTGAAAACCATTTGTTTAGATTTGGAATTTGTACCTAAGATAAAGAAAAGCAGTAATATTAATACCATTATGACTTGTAAAACCTTTTGATGGTCATATTTATTCCGAAATTGACATGGTTCATCTATATAATGACTGGTTGAATATCTTCTCTTTGGACACATCGTAAAATGATTTACTATCTTAATACCATGCTGGTTTATCTTTCACACTTTCAAATGGATAATTCCCTTTGGTATGATGATATAGGGATAAAAGCATAATTTTCATTGGCATTTTTTAATTTCTTACAACATCCCTGACTCTTAAGGAGTAAATGAGCCTCCTTCCCTTTACAATAAAAATATGAAAATATGAACTATGAAAATACAACATACATTTTCTTAAAGAGGATAGAGGTCTCATCATGAGTCAACCTACCATGATCATAAGGGTGTAACAAGTGACATTCCATTATGGCCACCACACCAGGGTAATGACCTTCTTGATAGTTAAAATCATCAGAAGGACAAGAGGTCTCATCACGAGCTGGCCTGATCACTTTGTTATATCCTGGTGAATGACACTATGAGTATCTGGTCACCATGCCAGCATAGTGGTCTCTTTATAGCAAGGAAAAAGAAAATCATCTAAATACTAAAAGGAGGACTCTGGCTCATTTTTGGGTTAAAAAGCAACCTTATCGAGGCTATGAATGCCTGCTGGCAGCAGTGGCTCTGCTTTTGGTATTGAAGTACTAAGTTACACTACCAAATACTCTCTATCCTATTACCCCCTACTAATTCATTTCTAAAGGAGAATTTACCATTTGAACAACATTCATAACTAAATTAACCAACATGCATGGTCAACTATATCTTTATATGCATTATATCATTATTGTCCAATCACTCGATACCAACAGTCGTTAACATTTATCTTTGGTCATGCATTCGTCACCTTTCCACCTAAGGTAAATATCTATTTACATAATGATTTAATTTATGTTTTATTCCTTTTACGAGTCTTTCAAATATTTTGACCTATACTACTTTGATTGCTTTTATCGTATTCCACGTCGCTTTGATTGATTGTCTGACTGCATTTATGCTTTCTCGATGCCCCCTCCCTTTTTCCCATGATTGGTGGGCATGGACGCCCTTTTTAGAATGGAGGGGAGGACGGTTTGCGTTATGAATGACACGTGTGATGATTATTAAACTACTTGCTGGTTGAAGGACTGAATTATGAATGCGTGTGTGTATTAATTATCAAACCGATTTCTGATTGGAGGGGGGACTGTCTGCATTATGGATAGCATGCAAATTAATTGTGATGCGGCACCAAATACTGTTGCTGAGACAAATAACATAATTTACTTTGATATTAACTCTCAAACAACGTCACTGCTCTATCAATAGCTTTAACGTTCTACGGTGCTATTTCGAACTGTGAAATTGTGAGAAGAGTGCATGCAAACTTGTAAGTGAACTAGTTATTGCGAAACAACAGCCATGGGAGGAAAAGCCATTCGCAGTGAACCCATAGTGCTCCAGGTATCAGAACAGGCTCGTGAGATTCTTTAGCTTGTTGGCTGGCTTCAATACTTGACCAAATTACAGGGATTTCATGAGGAAATGACACTTGAATTTCTGCAGAATTTATAGAATGGGCACACGATCGTAAAAGGCAGAAAATAATAGTCTCTGAAGCAATTATAGCTGAAGTCTCTAGACTTCCAGCCAAAGGTACGAGATGGACAGATAAGCATGTTCTTCTGCAAGATGCATTCGTAGTATTTCAAGACTCGTACGAACAACTGGTGCGCAAAGGAAAAGGGATTCACCCTAAAGCTTTAAGGAAACCATGGCAGGAATTGGCAGCCATTGTACAGAGGTATATCACGTGTGATGGATGTTAGGACGTGGTAAAACCTTGACAACTTAAACTGTTAGCTATTTTGAAACATAAAATTACAGTTAATTTGCCATTTTATTTAAATTCTTTATTGCATGACGTTGCTAGTCAGGTCAGAAAGGCTAAGGACCCACATCTTGTCATCAACCATCATGGGATGATTAAATTAATCATCATTCATGGAATGGCCCAACAGAAATTGACCTGGGATAACCTTGTAAACCTTACTTTGGCCCCACCTGAAGAAAACCCAGAGACTGAACAACAGGGGGTAAGAGTAACAGGTCCGAGCAGGACAAGAAAAATAAGGCATCCTTCTTTGCCCTTGGGTTGAGTAAAGCGTAGACGCTCTACGAGGATAAAATTACAACAACACACCCCAATTCAAATGGAAGAAGTAGGGTCGTCTCACATGCCCTCTCCAAGTCCACAAGATGACTCTTTGCAGGACTATGAGGAAGAAGTTTCCCGAGTACTGGAGAATATGGGGACATTCTGTGGAGAAAGGGAGCTATCTGGAAATTTTGAAGGGAAAAATTATGCCCCTAACCAGTCTGCCCCTGCCAGTAGTTCTGGCCATGCTGAAACTTTTCCATTTATTGATAATTTGGAGGGTCAGAGGGAATCAGTTCCTTCTATGGATGAGCCCCTTGTGAAAGAGGCCCATGCAGAGGAAACCCTCGGGGATGGAAATCAAACTGAGGTTATTGTTCCAGTGGAATCTCCAACAAAGGAAAACCCTATAGAAGAAACCCTGGAGGATGAAAATCAACCGAGGGACACTATTTTAATGAAGTCCCCAGAGGACAAGGCCCATATAGAAGAAAACCCTAAAAATGATAATCACTCAGGAGACACCATTCCTTTGGAGTCTCCTAATAGGGAAGCTCATGAAGAAAAATACCTAGAAGGCGAGAATCCATCGGGAGACACAGTTCCATTAGAACCTCATCCTAATATCAGCACAGTTCCATCTGAACCTGAAATAAACATAGTCGTGCCACCACCGATCAAAAACCCCACAACAAAGAGAACATATAAGGAAAAATTGAGGAAGTTGCTTAAGAAGTACAGGAAGCAGAAGAAAACAGTTAAGAAACTGAGAGAATGGTTGAAGTAAGTAGTTAGGGTACAGAAACTGAAAGTAGAACTAGAGATCGTAGGGACTCAAATAGACAATGCTCTTGGGAAGCTATTGAAACCCAAAATGAGACCCCTTTTGTTTGTTCAAAAGGAACCCAAATAGAGCAATGTCTTTTAAAGAGTAGTGAAATGTAGACAGAAGATCCTTGCGTTTGCCCAATGGAAACCAAAACGGACTTCCCCACTATTGATGCTACTGTCCAAACCAATTCTATAGAGAATATACAAGAATTCTGCCATATGCCCCAGGGAACAACTCAAATTTCTGTTCAAACTGGTACTGAAGGAAATAATCAAGTTGATTGTTGTATGACCCGAGAAGCGGCTGAGGTTGCTGTTCAAACTGACTCAATGGTAACACAGGATGATGAAGTCTAGACAAAGGAAATGTCTGACTACATTCCTCGGGTAAGGGAAGTGGTTATTATAAAATTGCAAAATGAACTAGCCAAGACTCAGTAGGAGTTGGATTGACATAAAGAAGAAGTAGTGCCGTTACAAGCACACTAAGAATTAAGAAAGAAATTTGAGGCACTTACTGTCACAGAGGATGAGACTTTCACCAATTACAAATATGAGTAGAAGAAAGTAGAAAAAGAACAAGCTAAGCTACAGAAGGCCAAAGAGCAAATTGAGGTGATTTTCTCTCTCTACTCGGATGCTTTATCTTGTCGAGCACTTGCCACCAATTATCCACTATTCTTATTAGAAAGATACCTCTTACTGAAGTTTAAAGCCATCAAGGCTGGTAAGTTAGTGAAATTCAAAACCACTCTAGACTTTGTCAAATGTTTCAAAGAACAAAATGAGCAGGTACAAAGCCTTTTATGTGAATTGTACATGCACATTTTTTCTTAGAAGATGATTTGGATAGTAACCTTGGCCCCTTCATTGGGGATATCCAGTTTCAAGCTTTTCTTTCTTTTGCCACCAACCAGATTAAATGGGCTAAAGCCCATAATACTTTTCAAAAGATAGAATATGGCATAGACCTATGGGTTAGGGGAGAACCCACAAAACCCCTACATCTGTTTGTCCAGCATAAACAATTCATGAAACGAATAGGTGTTGTGGCTCAATTAGGACCACTCCATACAAACATCATACAGGAAAGAAAGGAATACTTTCAGGAAATTAAGGAAGAAGCTTTGTCAGCAGCAAGAGAAAGATGGGAAGCCTCTAGTAACAATGTCAGGAACAGGGAGCCATTTGGGTTTAGAAATTTCAAGGCCGCCTCTACTCGCCTACATAAATACAACAATATGGTCCTAAGCATGGGCCTTGAATGGATAGGGTGCTGCTACAAAGGTCCAATTATCTGATACCCTCATGATGGGTATTACAATGATTATAATTTGCCAGAATACCGTGTGAACTAGGCTTTTGCAGTACTCAAACAGAAAAACAGTTTTAGGTTGTATAAGGAAGAGGTTTATCCTGCTTATTCCTTGACTCAACTGCACCTCAATCATCTGATTGCATGAGGACATGCAAAAAGGTAAGTAGGGGAGTATGTTGGGCCATGGAAAGGTATGTTTTATCCTCATATTAGCCTAATTAATCATTTGTCTTTATGCATTTATTTTCATTTTAGGAATAAATATAGAAGAAACAATAGCAGAAGCTAGATAAAATATATTATTAACAAATTGGGTAAATCTGGGCACGAAAAACTAACTTTCGCTATCTTTATACGCAGGGACGTGAATTGAACGACTGTTGTTCAAACGAAAGAACAACACCGGCCAATAAAGGAAAAGAACAAGCGTCTCGATTATGGAGGACAACGAAAGACCAAGAGGATCAATTACATTCTGCGATGAAATCAGATTGATGGTTATGAAATCGTCAAGATCTCTTGATCCTGAGGATTCGCTTCTATCCATTTATCTTTCCAAAAGTTATATAAAGCCATCAGGCGAAATGAACAACTAGCTGGAATTTTAAGATTGTAACTATTCTTTTTGGACACAGAATACTTTCATCACTGTGATGCTGTAACTCTATTATCAAGTTTAATGAAGAATACCGTGTTTCATCTATATTCGTATTCTGAATATCTTACAACAATGACTTCTGGAGACTTTGTTCCCAGTCGATAGGATATCTACCGCTTTAATTGTGTTATATTTATTTATGCTTATTCTTATAATCGTTTATTATTGTTAACTAGTGAAATTAGCACTATTCCGATTGCTGTTAGGATTGATTATTATGCTTTGCTTTTGCTGTTTAGACTAGATTCTAGATCTGACCATGTGTTACATCTGCGTGATAGTCTTTATTGTATTGATTATGTTAATTTCAGCATTCGATTGTTGTTCATTCTAAAGTAGTATTACCAGAGATCTCAAGCTTGTAGTTGATTGCTTTCCATGCGATGTTTGCATAGTTACTTGTTGTTCAATTGCTGTAGCTTTCCTTCATACCAGATGAATTAGTGTCAATACTAGTTAGATTGTTAAGAGTGATTCCTTTTACTTGCATTCTGATTTAGTTTCTTGCAGAGTAGATTAAGTAGATTTGAAAAGTGCTTTAGAGATTTCTTTCAGAATTGTTTGGATTGAACTTCAAGAATCAGATGTTATCCATTGCAATGATTCTAGATAATTTCATTATGAATTAGCCTCTCAATTCAATTTCATATACAATGCTAAGCACTCTTAAAATAAATATACTTACCCTAGTTTGATGATTAATGTAGGTATTAAGATTGCTTTTAAATAGTCATCTTAGTACATAAACAACCAACTCGTTAAATGATTTTTCTCTTCCCCCATCTACCCGACTGATTTCCAAGATAATGTTGATGTTCTTCCTTCCCTTTGCATAATTATATATATTTTTTGAATTCTCATCCCCCACTAAAAGCCAAATGGCTGGAATTTTGAGTCTCTGTTGTTCTTCAATGTCATTTAGAATTTTCCTCCTCCTAGGCTCCAATTGTTTTATCCTTTCTATCTTCTCCTCTGTCTTATACCCATCCCCTTTTGGGATTTCCAAGGCTTCCAATTCCTCCCCAATATACTTTGAATCGACTTCACCCCTCATCTTTTTTTCTTTAGCCTAGATTATAGTTTCCAATTTCAGTATTTTTTAAGTTTCCTGTGAAAGTGATCTGTTGTTGAATGTTAGTTTTGTTGTGCTAATTTCAACTTCAAAATTAAAAACAGTTGCTCATCATTTGTTTTATGTGCATAGGTTTCATTTATGGTATTTATGAATGTAACAGGTAAATTTGTCAAGTTTTATGTCAAATTCATGAGAAAAATAACATGTAAATAAAGTGCTGAACAACAACAATAAAATATACAACAAACCATCAAAATGAACACTTAACACAATTTTTTGATGAAGGAGTTCACCCCTCCTGGGCTACATCTCCTTGGTCCAGCTTCCATGGCTTGGGCCTCTATATTATCTCAAAAGGGAAAAAAGTGTTGTTTATAATGCTCTACTACTCCTGAAACTTGCTTCAATGTGCTCAGAACATCAAAATCATCTAGGAATGACTTTTTCTGAGCCAAAATTGGTCGAAAATTGCAAAAGTTATGGCCTCTTCAGTTTTCCCTAGGAAAACTCCACCAAAACTAGAGGAACTCCAGTTAATCTCGCCAAATTTGGAGAAATTTCGAATTTATCAGACCCACCAAAAGATCCACCAACTTAGTCCGCACTTTAATTATGGATAAGAATGGGTTTAATTATGTTAATTTGCAGTTAGCGCATAAATCGCGCAGTTAGTGCTAACTGTTGGCCTCCGGTTTTATGCTAGTGGTCACATGTGGAGGGGGCTGGCCCTCTCCTCCCCCAACCGCCACATTCTATCACATTAAATATAAACTAGAACCATTGAATGTTAAGAACCAAAGGTGCGGTATAGTGGTAAGAAGTTGGATTTGTGTGGACGAGGTCGCGGGTTCAACTCTACTGACCTGCCCATAAAATTTTTCAATCCACTCCGATGCTGCCAAGCCTTTGGGGAGGGACACATGGCGACCTCTGGGCTTGCCACATGTCTCCTTCTCACTGGTCTTCCCCTGTCCAATGAAAATCACTAACTGACCAAACTATAGACCAACTGAAATGCGCCACTTAGCGTGACCTCACTGGCCTTTGACCTGCATAGTCAACTACCACAATAGCAATATGAACTACTGACTGTGCAATGAATGTACTTTTTTTTTTTCAAAATTCCTTTGTTTGGCAAAGCAAACAAAACGCGATATCTTCCTCATACGAGCTCTAGTTTGAGTGAAACGGGTTGCATTGGGATCGTATCGCCTAGACGGACGCAGTCGTTCAATGTTTGAGAAATTATGAGAACTTTGATTTTTGAGCTAAATACTGATCACCTGATCATTCTTACCCACTGAAAGCCTTTTGGATCCCAAAAGATACTATCAATTGTTCAGCAGGTGAGGGTAAAACTGCCTCACCTTCTCAATCTTCATCCATTTGGCCTTAGAAGGATTTTTTCCCTTGAGTCCCACTCGAAGGTATTCGACATTCCCTCTCTTTGAAGTTCTGGTTCTTCTGTCAAGTATGAGATCTTGTTGTAGTTCATCAAGATATTCTAGCGAGAAATCGTCTATTGATGGCAACTGAACATGCTCTCTGTTAAGATATTCTGACACACAGGAAATAGTTAAGTATAACTTGGTCTAGTGTAGAGTTAGGTAAAGTGTGTTTCTTTACTATGTACTTTTGTAACTTACAATCTGACAGTCACAATATGTTGTAGACATGAAATGATCCGATGATTCATTCTCTCCTCGGTATTACCGACACTTGATCTATGGCTTAACACTCAATTGGTCCATGATGTCTATTTAAAGAGCATGGATGGTCATTTGTAGGGCGACCATTCATGAGAGAAGCTTATGTAAATTTTCTTTCCTTTATTAATAAATTTCCTGAAGTGTCTGCGTTGGCTCAGGCCGTGGATTGTTTCCCTCTTTGAGGGTTTTAACCACGTCAAGAATACTGGTGTATTGATCTGTGATATGTTTGTGAGCGGTGTCCTTTGGTGTTCTATCTAAGGAACTTACCCTGTAAATTCCTACACTCTTCTTGATCATCAATCAAAGAAGGCTCAAACAATCTCAAATTCTCAACATTAACAACAAAGAATATTTGCATATAAGGAGGCAAATGTAGCTTAAATGCATTTTTACCATTCTTTTCTAGAATTTTAAAAGGACCATAATGGATTGGCTTCATATTTTTACCTTCCCCTTGAAGTCTCTCTTTGCTAATATATAACCAAACTTTCTCTCCAACTTGAAATTTATGATTGACACAGTGTTTGTCATGCCTTACCTTGTAGCTTCTTTGACTCTTTTCATGCCGTTCTTGCACTATGTGATGTATCAACTGAATTTTCTCAATGAACTTCCTTGCCTTATCGATGTCGCTATGAGAATCAATAGAAACATATTTATCAAAGATGAAGTCAAATGGTGATCTTGGCAAGTACCCTAAACATGCCTCACATGGCGATGTGTTTATGGAAGAATTCTTTGCCCTGTTGTATGCATGTTGTATGTAATGCAACTGTTCATCCCACAACTTGGGATGTTTTCTGCAATATCCTATAAGAAGATGAATGATTGTCCTATTGACCACCTTGGTTTGTCCATCTGTTTGCGGATGAAAGGATGTACTTTTCTTCAACTTAGTGTCCATCATGTCCCACAAATTTGACCAAAAATTCCCAACAAATCGAGAATCTCGATCACTTACAATGGAAGTAGGAAGACCAAAATGAACCTAAATATTTTGAAAGAAAACATGTGTTGTTTTTTCAGCTGTAATTTGCTTTTTACATGGTGTTAGAATACACATCTTTCTGAACTTGTTTACAACTACATACAAGTAATCATGACCTTTCCTTGACAATGGAAGACCTCCTACAAAATCCATTGAGATACTCTCCCATGGACGTGAAGGTACTGGAAGTGGAGTGTACAATCCTAGTTTCCTATTTCTAGGCTTACTTATTGCACACAAAGAACATCCTCTAATGAAACGAGATACATTATCAAACATGCGTGGCCAATAACAATACCTTTGGAGATTCACTATTGTCTTGCCTACACCAAAGTGTCCAACAATAAATGAAGTGTGTGCCTCCCTTATGGTACTGTTTCTTTCTCCCCGTGGAATACATAACTTGCCAAGGTGATACAACAAACTTCTATGTACATGGTAATCTAACTCTTCAATTTGGTTTCCTTGCCTCAAGCTTGCATACACACCTTGAAATTCATTATCATATGAATATTTATCAATGTAACTTTCATGTAAAACAAAATTGTGCTTGAGTATAATATATGAATTTACAATAGGCCTAGAAAGCATATCAGCTACCTTATTGTAGATTCCCTTTTTGTACTTGATAACCAAATGAAACTTTTGTAGAAAACCCATCCATCTGAAGTGTCGTGATTGCTGCAACTTTGACTGTGACTGTAAGTATTGCAATGGTTGATGGTCGGTATGGATAATGGTCTCCTTCCCCATCAAGTAGTGTTTCCATTTTTTAACACTTTGTACTAATGCGTAAAGTTCTTTATCATAAGTGGGATAGTTAGTCACAATACCATCAAAAATTTCAGAATGAAATGAAATGGGCTTACCATGCTACATGAGAACTGCTCCCATGGCGTAATCACTAGCATCCGTTTGAATCTCAAATGGCTGTCTAAGATCCGAAAGAGCCAACACCGATGCTAAACTGATATTTTGTTTTAAAGCATCAAATGCTTTTTGCTTTACATCTTCCCAGTGTGTTATCACTCAGGTTGTTCCCTAGGAAAATTCTAAGGAGGGAATACGGTTGAGGTAACCACTAACCCGTCTTTTAGCTGCAGATTGTAGCCAATCTGCAACCAGAGAGGGCTCTCTCTTTATGATTTAGATTTGTTTTGCTATATGTTAGGCTAGTTATGAAGCACAAGTGTTTGTTTGGTGTTTGGGAGGTGACATTCAATAGAACAAAGCTGCAAATTAAGGGAAGTTCAGACCATTGGGTTAATGGAGTCAGTGAAAATGAATTTCTGGGTATGGTTTCTTAGGCAAAAGGAGGATCTTCAGAGCAAGATAATTAAACATAGAACAATTTTCAAGCTAGAATAAGATGAAATGAAGTTAGGAATGAAAGGCAATCAAGAATCTTTCATTATGCTAACAGAGGGAAAACGAATAAATATTATCAAGGAGCAATTAAGAATTCCTTAATTATATTTAGAGTGTAAGAACCAGGGAGACATGAGCAATCAAGAATTCTTGCCTATGCTAGTCGTGAAGAAAACATGGAAATTGACAGGAATTGAACACAGAGTACAGTCAAGTAAATTCTGGGTTATTCTTTTTTTTTTTTTCTACAATTTAGAATATGATATATAGATGATATATAAAACATAAGAACAGTAAACAAGAGTTAAAAGACTTATTGATCCATGAGGTAACACGAGAATTCTGCAACATATTCCTTTGCCATTAATCCCACAACCAGCAAGTTCATCAGCAAAGCATTCCAACAATCTTTATTCAGAAGGGTTCTCAAAATTACAGCGCAGGTCCAGAATGATATTCACCAACCAACCCTCAATACATCTCTAAGGGAGGTATTTATACAAAAAGAGTTACAAAATATCTCATAGGGAAAATATCAAGCAATAAATTTATCCATCTACTTCTTCAAAGGCAATAAATGACATTGAAAACAGAGCGTAATCAATGTAGGAGTAACTTCCGCTGTACTGGCTGCCTTAGGTGGTCTGCTATACTTGACTTTTTGACTCAACAAGTCGGCTGGTAGCTGTCTCTTTAATTTGCGTCCCTGCGTTGCTGTCACGGCCCTGTCATCTGTGCCTGATTCTGCCTTAACGCTTTTTAGCGTGAATTCCTTTCTCTGTTATTTTCATTTTTCTGATAGGTGGCATGTGCATTGAATTTGATTTAATGCAGATGATCAAAAAGAAAAAGCACTAACACTACCTTGGTGGTAAAATCTCCAACATGCCCTGCCACCATTGGTCTGTTGGCAGTTGGTGCCTTTGTAGTTTTATTAATGTTTCATCAGCTTCAGTATACCTGTAGTAATTGGGCTAGACTTCAAAAAGATGTGTCATCTCATGTTCAATGTAGAACAAATTTTCTAATTTGTCATATAAGCTCTGTCCAAAGGGAGGTACTGTGTCTTCTGAAATGTTTGATGATGCTGTAATTTGATTGGTAACATAGGTATTTACCCTGTGAGCATACTGTTCATGTGTCAATAGTCTCCGATTGCTGGTCAATAAGCTGGGTAGCCCTTTGCTCTGCAAGACTGCAAACTTTTCTGTAAAGGTATTTATTTTAGTCTGCATTTCTTGGCACTTTCTTTCTAGATTTTGTACAAAATTCCTCATGGTCAACACCTTTTTCACTGTCAAAGTGGTGCCTGTTTTGTCCTTAATATCCAAAGCTGCTAGTTGTTCTCTGGTATGAGTATTCAAAAAATGAATTAGTCTATTGGCCTGTTCGGGCTTTTTTGCTAATAATGCTCTGGCCTTTTGATTCTCAACTTGAGCTATTTCTATCAATTCAATTTGGTCATGGATAGTCTGTATTGATGTCCATTGATCAGTGATGGACTGGACAATTTTCGTCCACAAAATTGTTTTGATTTCTGCCAGAGTTTTGTGAAGAGTAAGGTCTTTCTCCAAGGATTTTACCTTATTTTCCAAGGCCTTTACTTCTCTTGTTTTCTCAGCCACAGTTATTTTTGATTTATCATAGCTCACCTCTAGCTTGGCCAGTTTTTCTTTGGCTTCCTTTAGCTCTGCCATTTGGAGTTCTAAAGCCTTTATTTCCTTCATCATCTCTTCCATGCTCAGGCTGGTATCTGGTACTGCTGTTGTTGCTGCTGTAGTTGTTGCTGAAGCTGAGGTACCTGCTATTGATTCTGGGACAGCGGGAGGGACTACTGCTGTAGTTGTTGGAGGAGCTGTTGTGACAATTGGAGCCGTTTGAGATGGCTGAGAGGCCAACTCTCCCTGTTTTCCTTGTAGTGCTTCCTCCAATGCCTTCTCTGTTTCTGCCAGTCTCTCATTCATCCTCATCAGCAAACTCACCACGTCCTCCTCTTCTTTCTGCTGTGCAACTTCTGTGGTTTGAGGGTGCATTGTAATTGGCAGCTTGAGCTGCTTCCTGAGGGCTGCAATATCTTCTTCTTTCTTTTTTATTAAGGCTTGTATGCCCTTGGGATCCTTGGGATCATGTCCTAGCTCAATAATAATTTCCTCCAAGGATTTGATCCTGTTATCCTTGGCTAATGAGGAGGCCTTCTCCAACTCTAATTGGGTAGAGGTATTGTGCAATGAATTCTGCAATTTGTGAGCTAATAATGCCTTGTCTGCCAAGGTGGAGTACACCATTTCTCCGGTTTGTTTATGTAATTCAATTTGGTCCATTGGGTGGATGTCTTTAGAGAGAACTTCCATATTGGTCCTAATATAATCAGCAGCTGACTGTGGTTGCTGCATTGTGGGCCTAAAGTGACTAAGAGTCATTTTCCCTTCTTGAATATCATAGGCTGCCATTAGCCTTTGTTGATTTGTGGGGGCTATTCTCAGCAATTGATTATAAAGTTGGATCCTTACTGGCTCATTTCTAGCCTTTATTTCAGTAAATGCTTTCTTGATATCCGAGCCTTGCTTGCTCTGTGGCCTGGTGGATGTAACCTCCACACCATGCTGCCTCTCTTGCTCTTGCTGATATGAGCTAGTTGATGTTTCCAAAATTGGAGGGATCTGCTGTTCAGTTGTTCCCTCACCCCTTAGGTTGCCTGCTCTTTCCTCTGCCAGTTCCTCTTCAGAGTAAGGGTTTAACCTTTGCCTCTTTTCCCCTTGCTGTTTTGCTGATCCACCTAAAGGTGTGTCTTCTTGTCTATCTCTTTTCTTGGCTCTTTCCTCATTGAGAGGAGTTTGTAACACAGGGATTTCAGGTACCTTTGCTTGTGTTGAAGGACCTTGCCCTTGGCTTTGCTGTTTTGCTGTATCTGGCCGGTCTGCCATTATATCTTGCTGTTCTGAATTTTGTACTTCTTTGCCTTTGGATGTCCCTGCAGATGGAGTACTCCCTTGGGCAGGTTGTTGTGAAGTTGTGGCAGATGATGTGCCCGCTCCAACGTGTTGAGGCAATGTGAAAGGGACTTGTCCAAAAGAGTCCAGCTCAAGTGTTTTTTCAAGCCCTTTCATTGCTTTTTCTAATTTCTCCTCTTCAGTAATCTCTTCAACTAATGTGCCTTCTACCCATTCTTGTTGATTAGAATATTGTTGAATTTCAAGGATTTTGTGGTGAACATATCCTGTAAGCTTGTTTTTGACTCTTATAAAACTTATGAAATGTTCAGGGTCATATGGTGACCAATGAAAACTTTGTTTCAGCATAAGTTGATCCCTTAAAATCTTATCTGCTTCTTCCCAGGCTTCTTCCCTTTTATTGAAGATAAAAGGGCCCAATTGATTTCTTATCTTGAGCTGTGCCTTTTTCCTAGCACCATAGAAATGAGTCAAATCTGAACTACTAAATTGCCAGAAGTATTCCAGGGCAAAGAGTCTCATAGGGACATACTTTGGCATCTTGTAGGGAGTTAATTCACAGCCATAAATCCTGATCACTGTGTGGTTTTGGTAAAAATACCAGTCACCTATACTGTAGTCCTTGGAGAGATGTAGAATTTTCTGCATTTCAGCAGAGAGCCTGGCAGGAGGAGTTGTCATCAACAAAGAAGTGGCTGGATATATGAACAGGTCAATGAACTCACAATATGTGTTGTTGGGAAAAGTATCTATTCAGAACACCCCTATCCCACTCTAAGGTGTGACAGTGCCTTAGCAACAAACAAGGAAAACTGCTTGAGTATTCTTCTTTATGAAATGTAAATGAAGAGGAAGGATGTAACTAACCTGTGTCTTTCGCTAGTTTGTTGATCCAATCGCTCTTCCCTTTGTTCGCTTCCCGCTGCCTGCTCCCTTACTGGCTCAACTTCACTAAATTCCTGCAAGATCACAGAAGAGAGAAACTACACGAAGATATAGATTTACATTCATAAAAAGCTCAAGATCAGATTAAGCTAAACATGCAAATATAACAAAACATCACTGGTATACAAGCATGTAGAAGAAACTCAAATAGTTTTATTGATATGATAAGAAAGTCCAAGAGGAGATACAACCAAGTGAGTCCCGATCCAACATCTACCTCCCAGCAAAGGAATCCCTTCCTCACCTCCAACAAAGCATAAATCACCCAATGTACTAATCTCAATCTCAAACCAACAGCAATTCTCTGCAAAGTACAAAATTCCCGCCTCTGGATCTCTGGGATGAGGGATCCATATATAGATGTAAGCAGAGAGGATGAGTCAGCTTATGTTTTGACTTGTGTCTTCTCTCTGTCAGTTCTTACTTCCACTTGGAGACTGAGAGCCTCTTACTCATCACTGGTCGAATTCAGTGAGGCAAGTGTCATTGGAGAAGATTCTGGAAGCTTCCATTGTCTCTCCACCTCGTTGAATGACTCTGCCACTTGTCATTTCCCGCTCAACGCGCCTGGGTAGTGCATTCAAGTGCGTTGCAACGCACCTAGACAATGTATTTGGGTGCTTTGCAACGCAGGCAGCTAGTGGAGCTTCTGAATTGATCCTGATTTGACTAGTTTTGAGCAGTTTCTGGTGGAGAACTTTTGGGAGAAGCTTTCATTGGTTGACCTTGTTCCTTTAGGGGCAGGAACAACACTTTTAGGGACTTTGGATCCCTTGGATTATGGACTTTTCATGCTCAAAGCTGTAAGGCACAAAAATGTCTATAACAGTTGCCCCCTAAAGTATGAGGCCGTTTATCGGGTGAAATGCTTTATTAGGAGGATCTGAAGTTCTTTCAATGCTGGGAGGAGACCTGTAATAAGATACAATGCAATAAATTATTTTTCATACTGTTTTCATGATCTAGCTGAGGCGGGCATTCCCATGCTCAGCTTTATAAATTCATTTTTATGTACATAGGACAGACAATCGTCTGATGGTAGGCTGATGATTCTGATGAAATCATCATCCTTTTGGTAGGATGATTATTTGTTCTGCAATGCTGTACATGTCAATGTCTTTATTTTTCCTAAATATATATCGCAGCCCGGATGGATAAAACTAGACTCGGGGTCTTCAATCTCGTCCGATCTTCACTCTAAGTACAAGTCGATCCATGCGAGAAATGTTTTGAAGTCGAACATGGAAAGACATCGCTTGATTACCAGTCAATGATGTAAACTGTTAACAAGCGCGAGAGGAATCACCGATAAGGATGATGACCCTCAAGGTACTGTAGTACAATTCACGTGGTGTGAATAAAGGACTTGGCGTCGAACACCACGCAAAATCTTTCGGTCGAAGGTCATTGATGTATACCTGTCGCCGGAAGTGAGAAACTTGCCATTGAGGCATGCAAGCTTCAAAGTACTGAAGGGGGTGTTCCTAGATCAACTTCTTGGATAATGAGCTGATGTCGACAAGAAGCGATCCGTCAAAGGAGGGCCTTAATGTATCCCACATCAGTGACACGGAACGGAGCAAATGATTTTGATGGAGGTGAAAACGATCTGATGATATATGGTTCAGGGTGGCGGTCATGAAAGAATGAAGTATAATGTATGGTAGTGGATGGGACACGGTTGACTTCTCTGGATGACTTCTCTTGAACATATCGGCGACACTTATATGATGGATTGGTAGCATTTACCACAAAGGTGGATGGTATGGCGAGACCATGGTGATGTGACCCGTGAATGAAACAACCCAACCCGACTCAGGCACGGAGTGGAAGTGTCATGTTCAAGAGCGACTTGCTACCAATAAAGGTTCTTTGAGTTTCTTCCCAATTTTTTCCCCAGTCATTGTTGACTAGTACCTCTTTATTTTTGTCAAGCTTGAGGAGGATAACATATGCTTGTTCTATAATTTTCCCTTCGGGCAAACCCATCGCTATGTTTTAACGAGCCTAGCGATAGTGAAACTCGTTCTCGTCTAAAGACAAGTTTGTCGTTATTAATCTTTTTAACGAGTCTAACGACAAAGATAACTCGGTCCTTTTCATTTTTAGAGAGTCTGAAAAGGTACGTAAAGTTAACTTCGAAATTCCTTTTTCGTCATCTAATCCCTTAAGTCCGAAAAAGTATAAAACAATACAGAAGGGATGAATTTTCGATAGTTTTAACAAGCCGAAAAAAACAAGCGCTC
Source organism: Pinus tabuliformis (assembly GCA_031772625.1). NCBI lineage: Eukaryota > Viridiplantae > Streptophyta > Pinopsida > Pinales > Pinaceae > Pinus > Pinus tabuliformis. The sequence continues at coordinate 751,204,733 of CM062819.1, forward strand.
GATCTTTTTGTGCAATAATCCCTCAGGTCCAAAAAGATTAAAATCTAGAGGAGGGATAGCTCTTCTTGTCGCTTTACGAGCTGGAAGGCCAAAACTCGGCAATCTTTTCATATTTTACGAGTCAGATGAAAAGAGCTTAAAGAAGACTCGTCTTTTGAGGAACGAGTGATAAAATGGGTAGCAGCTGATTCCAGGTAAGGGTTGGAATTTTCCAAGCACGGCAGTATCACAAGGATGGCTAGTGAAATCACTCTTCGCAGCTGTTCCTCAAAATGGGTAAACAATAAAATGGAGGTGAATGATCGGCCAATGGAAAAGTGGAGGTGACGGTGCAAACACGACCAAGGCTTTAATGGCTGATAATGTTACATTCACGGTGGTTATTTACCGGAGGATAGTTCATTTTTTAATGAGCTTAAACGCGGGTTGAAACACTTGCTCGATCTTATGTTTATTTTTTAACGAGCATGAACTATGTGCTAAAACTGCTCGATAATCCAGTCATATGATAAGAATGTCTCATATAAGATGCCATTTTTTATGGAGCTTGTGCCTTACAAAGCTTTGCTCCGGAATCCTTTCTTTATGCAAGTTCGGAAACGACTAATCCTATGAGTTTAAAGGGTTAGAGGTCCTAAAAATTTAAAAAAATAAATAGCCGCCCCTTGCTTGCACTCCAAAAGGTTTGCATGCCCCCAGGTATAAAGTATGATTTCAAGGTTACCCCTCAATTTGCAGATAAAACATTTGTTCTACCAGGAAAGGCCTACCTCTTTCAGGTTACCAAAGATTGTCTCATTTGCGCAGCAAACAAAACACTTCTTCGGCGATGTCTACCGAGATAAACAAAGGTGAGCGACGATGCCCGCCAACTCACATAACTTTGACAAAAGAATCTTATTCTAGAATAACCCCTATCTTAATCACGGATGGGGTACAGACTAGTCATATTCTCCCGCGGAAACCTACCCTATACCCGAAGTTTTCCTGCCGAAGCAGACGAGGATGCATGCCCCCTGGGTTCCAGTCATATCCCTCCGAATTACTCGCGCTCATCGGGAGGACAGACCGTGGGTTGAGACATTTCTTGCGCGAAGAGACCATTTAGGGATGGTATATGACTATTTGCGATGCATGATCCGGGAAATGAAAGTTGGTCCACGAGCTTGACCACTCTTCCTTCGTGCGGAAAACACATTACTCTAAAGAGTGAGGAGACGATGGCTCCCATGCAATAAATATAGTCTCGTCCAAGGAGTAGGTTATAATCCAAGGGTCCTTGAACGACCATCACGTTCATTTGAACGGTCTTCCCTTTCAATGTTATGGGCACATTGGGGAGGATCCCTAAAGGTCGACTGGTTCCTTTATCAAAGCCTGTCAGATTTCTCATTTCAGGCAAAAGCGATGGCGAACCAAGCGCTTTCCAAGCAATAGAGGAAAGGATACTCACAGAAGCCCCTTCATCTATGATGGTACCATCCATGACCATTCTATATATTTGGACGATAATTCTGAATGGTATGCTTGCTGGTAAATGGGGTCTGCCTAGTTGATTCCAGTCGAAGGAGACAACTAGGTTGCTTGGAGGTGGGACTGAGTAGACGACCGGGTACGGCTCTGACGAACTTCCTTCCTGCGATAAAGGAATGGGTAGGTTGCCCCCGTGTTCGTCGGAGTCTGTGTTGATGAAGAGAATTTGGACGGTGTCATCCTTATTCTCCTCAGTGACTGTATCATTCGAAGATAAAACCTCTGAAGGCAAGACCGGGTCAACTGCCGCCTCGACCTTTTGACTTTCGTCGGGTATGGATTCAGCTGGTTCATCTTCAATGACCAGCGCTTCAGCTGACCACTTGAGCGGGCTAGCTGGATTCTCAACTAACGAAGGACTCGGCAAGAGTTTTTTTATATCCAGGAGGAAGTCATAACGGTGAAACCGGATGATCATCCAAAACTCTTTTAGCTTCGTCTAAGAAGGGACAACGGTGGATGGCGTGATTGCCTTCGCACAGTTTACAGGGAGATCTAGTTCTCCCTTTTTTTCCTGGGACTTCACTTTCGCTAGTTGACGGTGTGCTTTCAACATGGCTATTAGAGGTTGACGCCACCAGATTGTGCAAACGGGGAGACCAGTCCCTTAGTATCCGAGGGATGCAGGGACAATCTCTGTGAAAGTGGTCTCCCTTGCAAATGACACATGGCGATTTAGGCCTGGTCAGTGCAGTGTGTGGATTTTCGTTAGACGACACTCGTTTGCCCCCAGTCGCTTTTGGCTCCTTCTTCTTCTTCTCTTTATTCTTCTTTTCCTTCTTCTCCTTAGGAACTTGACTTTTGGCTTTTCCAGCCCCATCAAGCGAAGAGGAAGGAGGAGAGGAAGAATTAGAGGAGGTAGAAGGTTGGTGGGTAACTCTGGACTGGTCTAACTGCTGATTCGATTGTTCAGGAATAGTGGTATTCTGAACGACATTGGTTGAGAAGAGCTAGACCGGCAAGCCAATTGTCAGTCCTGGAAGCGACAATGTGGCCATATGGGGTGCACCAACATCTCCCCAAGAGGAGAAGGGACTAGGATTTCCACCAAGGGGAATTCCTTGGTTGGTAGGCTCCATTTTCTCAACCTAAAGATCAACGCAGGAAAAAGGGTATGAATATTCCGTTTAAAATAAATTTTAACGACGCTTGGACACAACTTGCTTTTTCAATTTTAAAGAGTCGAGAAAAAGCAAAAGATGACTCTAGTCTCCTTCGATTTTTAATGAGCCTGAAGTGACAAGTGCTCAGATGGACCTTTTCCGTTAAGGAGTCTGAAAAGGAACGAAAGGGACTGCTCTGGAGTTCTAGGTAGAGGGTGTGCCAAACCAATCGCAAAACCGCATAATACTTTTTAAGGTACGGGTGGTCAATCTTCCCGAATGCTGTGTTCAGTGCATTGAGATCAGTAGGGCGGCCGACACGGCTTCCTATGGATAAATGTTTTATGCCTATAGGGGTCTCCCAATATATACTTGACGGTACGTGGGAGCACAATCCGTACTGGCACTTATCGTCTCTCAAGAGGAATCACCCAACCATCAGTGAGGCCGACAATCACCAGGTTTTACGACGCCGGAACACGTCTCTAGCCTAGACCTTTATGTTGTGCGTTAAGTTACAAAGCGTTGTTAAGTTCATTCAATTTATTTTAGGTTGATCTTTCTTAGAAGTTTGCCTTTTTGGATCACCACGAGATGTAGATACAATTCCTAAATGCAATCTAAAGATGATAAGCAAGCTTTTATCTCTTTTCAACAATGAAAATCCTAGCTACAAGGGGAAAAGAAAGACACAATCTTTTCTCAAAGAGCATAGAGCACACTGTAAATGCACTTTTCCTAAATCAAACCATACAAACTATCAATATGCAAATGCACATGTGCATGTATTTGTTTTCACTTTCTTAATATTGATGCCTAAAAAGAAAGCTGTTGTACAAATTTGAATTCGATTTCAAGTGAAAACACAAACAAGCTTCTTTTCGAAATCAAAAAGACGATTACTACACTTTATGATTTTGAAGTAAACACTTGTTTCGACACTAGAAATTCACCAATTCAAACCAAAAGACAAAAGTAAAAGTGCAATCAACTGTCAACAGCAAACAAACTTACTCCTAAGATCAAAACGACACTTACGACAGGTCTAGATCTAAGGGCGACAGTATGACTAGTTTACTTTTGTAATGGGAAACTGCAAATGATGTAACAAATACACAAAAACAAATACAGTTTCTTTTATACAACTGAGGCAGAATTAAGGCAGAGAAAAGGGGTTTTCAGATAGGTACACACACTGATAACAGGCTGCAAAAATCAGAGATAAAACTGAACAAAATGAAGCAAAGAACCACAGCTGCACAGGGCAAAGGCTGATCAGCGCACCTGTTGCACAGAGAAACTGAATTGCAGCGCAGGTAGCCCTCTCGGGACCTGCGTTGAAATGCAGAACCTCTTCACAGAGCCTGCGCTGAAGCAGAAACGATAATTTTCTCTGGGTTCTTGGTCACGGTTTGCAGTTTAATCTATGGTTTTTGGCCGGATAAAAGCTATCAATAAGGTACAATTAGAAGGATGATTTAAAGGAGGACTAAGAGCTATCACAAAGGGCAGTTAGAGCATTTGTGGATCAGCTGTTCAGATCATAAACAGGCCCAGTGAATGGACTAGAGTAGCAGATCTCTACTTTGCATTTGTAAATGGCAAATGCAGTTCGATTCGCCACTCCTAAGTTTATGAGAAGAACAACAATAGAAACACAAATAAACTAACTAGATACGATCCCCAGCGGAGTCGCCAATTTGTTGTTGGGAAAAGTATCTATTCAGAACGCCCCTATCCCACTCTAAGGTGTGACAGTGCCTTAGCAACAAACAAGGAAAACTGCTTGAGTATTCTTCTTTATGAAATGTAAATGAAGAGGAAGGATGTAACTAACCTGTGTCTTTCGCTAGTTTGTTGATCCAATCGCTCTTCCCTTTGTTCGCTTCCCGCTGCCTGCTCCCTTACTGGCCCAGCTTCACTAAATTCCTGCAAGATCACAGAAGAGAGAAAATACACGAAGATATAGATTTACATTCATAAAAAGCTCAGGATCAGATTAAGCTAAACATGCAAATATAACAAAACATCACTGGTATACAAGCATGTAGAAGAAAATCAAATAGTTTTATTGATATGATAAGAAAGTCCAAGAGGAGATACAACCAAGTGAGTCCCGATCCAGCATCTACCTCCCAACAAAGGAATCCCTTCCTCACCTCCAACAAAGCATAAATCACCCAATGTACTAATCTCAATCTCAAACCAACATCAATTCTCTGCAAAGTACAAAATTCCCGCCTCTGGATCTCTGGGATGAGGGATCCATATATAGATGTAAGCAGAGAGGATGAGTCAGCTTATGTTTTGACTTGTGGCTTCTCTCTGTCAGTTCTTGCTTCCACTTGGAGACTGAGAGCCTCTTACTCATCACTGGTCGAATTCAGTGAGGCAAGTGTCATTGGAGAAGATTCTGGAAGCTTCCATTGTCTCTCCACCTCGTTGAATGACTCTGCCACTTGTCATTTCCCGCTCAACACACCTAGATAGTGCATTCAAGTGCGTTGCAACGCACCTAGACAGTGTATTTGGGTGCTTTGCAACGCAAGCAGCTAGTGGAGCTTCTGAATTGATCCCGATTTGACTAGTTTTGAGCAGCTTCTGGTGTAGAACTTCTGGGAGAAGCTGTCATTGGTTGACCTTGTTCCTTTAGGGGCAGGAACAACACTTTTAGGGACTTTGGATCCCTTGGATTATGGACTTTTCATGCTCAAAGCTGTAAGGCACAAAAATGTCTATAACAATATGTATAAGGGGAGTTGTGGAATTCATGGAATACTGAGGTCCAGAAAATTACAGACCTCCTTTCTCCTTTGAGGTCCATTCTTCTAAGAGTAATTTGGAAACTATCAGGTTGATAGTATAGCAGCAAATGATATATGTAGGATGTGTATTTGAACACTCTTTCTCTGTCCAAGTTCATGAATTTCTCATGGATTTTATTTGCTATGAAGGTGGCATAATCATACTTGACAGCAGGGGGCTGTCCTGGAGTGAATATGGACATCAATACTAAAACAGTTTCATCAACAAACTCACTGGTTTTGAATCCTAAAATGTAGGATATCATGTCTACAATGAGTCTCCCTGCCTCATTGAACCAACAATGGAGATAAGGAGGAGGCTGCTGGGGCTGGCAATTTGGTTTCATGAATAACTGAGCAATTCTGGTTATCTCTGAACTGGGCAGTTTGGCACCTTGGTCAAGCAAGAATTTCATGGTGAGAGGAGCCAGAGGCTGAGTTGGCTTAAAGTTCAGCATCTCATTTATGGATTGAGGAGTAATATAGAAGAGTATAGTCCCAGATGGAGCCATAACTGCTCTTTGTGTGGGTTCATAATTTGCACAGCATAAATGGATGAAATCAGGGAGCACATTCACTGAAGGGAGGTAATAGATAGGCATGTTGGATTCCCAAATTCCCAAGACATCAGTGTTGCTTCTGTAGCTATTTCTAATTTCACAAAAGGCTTGCAGGTGAGGCTTGTAACCCATCATATCCTTAATTTGGAAATCCCTGTCAGCAAGGGGTATCCATTCCAATTCCTTATGTGGTGCATTCAAGGGGGCAACATTCAAGGCCACTGGAGCCTCCATTTTCAAATTGTTTTATGACTTTTTGCACTTGTAATTAGGGCCTTTGCAGCAACAGTGTGGTAAGATGACAGACTGTGGGCTTTTCTGCGGCAATTGCAGGCGGAAATAAGCTTAATTTCAGCTCGATGGGCGAATTTGCAGAGGGAAAGACAGTTCACAGGTTTTCTTTGAAAAAATGGGTGAAACAGTGATGTTAATTCAGAGGTGTAGAGGCAGTATTGTGATTTTGAGTCGAATTCTGGTTCTGCGGGCAATTTTCACAGAAAAACTTGGAAAACACAGGGTTTATGAGCGAATTTCAGGTAAATACCTGTTTTATGGGCACCTGGTGCGAAATGCAGGTAGAAGACTGAGCTGAGGGGCCAAGCTGCGGAGTGAATTCCCCTGGGTGGCGGACTGTGCAACAAAATAGTGTTTTGAACGTAAATGGCCATGCAAAGCTCGCGTAAGAAAAAAACAAAGAGAAATGGACAAAAACAACGTTAAAATGATTTTTTAACAAAATTTTAATTTTGGCGGGTCTTTGGCGAGCTTTGGTCGTGTGACATCAGCGTGACGTCATCTTTGTCGGGTAGCGGGGGTACGAAAGGTGACGTGTCGGAGGACATGGCGGATGACGTGGTGGACACGACAGACGAAATAGTGACAGGGTGGCAGCTGACGTGGGCGCTGACGTGGGTGATGATGACGTCAGCAGCAGAAAGCGAGAGCGGTTTGTGGTTTTTATCGCATCGCTTTATGTACCTTGGTGGTTTTGGGCCAAACGGACGCGATAAACTGTGGGAGCGACACGCGTCCCAAAGTACGGTGAGAATACCGCTTTTTATCATGCTCTATCTTTCAGACATCGGGGCGCCGCCGATATTGAGGAGAGCCGTCTGATTTGAGGGATCGGATCCGACGGTTGATGGGATGATGAGTTGGTAGGGAGGTACGGCACAGGGACCCGCCATATAATATTCAATACTTTGTATTGTTTTTGGGTTATAACCTTCGGTTATTGGATTGTGCGGGCGCGGTTATTTATTTAACCAGGTGTTAGATAAATTCCTTTTTCATGTGTGCAGAGGGGTTATTTTATGTTCCAGTTGAACCAATAATTCCTGAAATATTATGGTTATGGCTATAATTGCCGGGGCAGGGATATTTAAGTATTTTGGGGTTTTTTATATAGTTTTTATAAAATAGGGGTGGGGAAAAATCATAAAGGAGCTATACAATAAAGTTAATGTTAATATGATTTTATGAATGTAGGACGCTAAGTTTGTAAGGTAAAACTTAGGTTTTTTAGGAAACTGAAAGGGAAATGGAAGGGTCTTTTTACACAAGAAATGTGGCTTGTTTTGATTAAGTGAACCCAGAGTTCCACTTAGTATTTCTCATAAAATGAAATGAGCTAGGACCACTGAGCAGATCTCAATGTCCTTGAAGGGATGTTAGTAAGGGTTCTTGGGGAAATGGGAGGGGAAATTAGTCATGCTCCAACTGTTTTGCAGCCACTTTGCCATGGTAGCTGTGATATCTATGAGATAAATCATACTCAAAAAGACAAAACTGATCCCAAACTAGCTTCTGCAACATCCAACTGCCTACCCAGCCTAATACACATAACATTTTTTCTTCCATTTGATTGGGTGCATTTGAACTAGCAAACCCTTGCTCCTTTGTTTTTCTTTTGACTGCCCTCCTATCTAAGTCTGCCCTTATTTCTTCCAGGGGCTCAGATTCAGCTGTGGAGCTCCCCTTGCTTCTCTACCTACCTACTCATCTACCAAGCTTGAACTGTTGGAACAAATCTTATTCTCTAAATGCTAAAACAAGAAATTTAAACATGGACTGGCCAAGGTTGAGCTGTTTAGCCATCCATCAAGTGTGATAGAAGTCACTGATTGCATAATCTGAACTTCTTTGCAAAAAATAGGACAGTAGTGGCATTTTGACTAGCCACTTTCCTGGTCTTTTCTTTGGGGTTCATTTTCTTTCTTTCTTGAACAATTCATTCTTCTTGCCCTTTGATTTTTCTTTTAGGGAATACCCTCTTTACATTTTTAAAATTTTTGATTTTGTTGAAAATATGGAACCTTTGCAGCATGGAAAGGATGATCATATTTGGCATTTCCACAGTCAATCATGAAATATGACACCTATTGGCATAGGAACCTAACAATGTGGAAGACTTTCTTGACACTAGTCAATGCATGTAGTGGAGCTGCAATGGAAGAGAAATTAGCAATAAATTTCCTCCAATATTGTGTTGCCTCTAGAAAGCTTCTTACCTCTGTAATTGTATTGGGCTTGGGCCAATTCACAATGACCTCAACCTTAGAGGGGTCTATCTTCAGCTCACCTCCTCCAACAATGTGTCCCAAATACACTAAAGAAGTCTTGCCAAATTCACACTTTGACATCTTTAAAAACAACTATTCTTTTCTCAAGACATCAAGTACTTTGTTCACATGCATGACATGTTCATCTCTGGATTTGCTGAATATGAGAATATCATCTAAGTAAACAATGAAAAAATCATCTATAAATGGTCTCAATACATCATTCATAACTCTCATGAAAGTAGCTAGAGCATTTGTAAGACCGAAAGGCATAACAAGCCACTCAAACAATCCTTGTTTAGTTTTAAATGCAGTTTTCCAAATGTCCTCTTTAGCTATTCTATGTTGGGTTGTGTTATATTCTTTCCACGACTAACCTACGTAGTGAACTGGGGGGTTAGAGGGGGGGCAGAGCCCCCCTTTCGTTGCGCCCATTGTGCAACAGGGGGCGGGTAGCCCCCCTCTACGGGGTCCTTTGGACCCTATATTAGGTTGGGCGAACCTACCTATGGTTTTCGGTCCATGGTTTTGGACGCGATGGTTTTCGGTCCATGGTTTTGGACGCGATGGTTTTCGGTCCATACTATTGGATGCTTCGGCATGTATAAACATGTATTATAACATTGAAAAGAACATAATGAAAAATCAAGTTGGTAGTCCCGGTTTTGGGATCCAGGGGAAAATCTATGTGTATATGTGTTTTATGTGTTATGCTCTCGCATTGTTTATTTTCTGTGTTTTAGAATTCGTATGCAAGTAATTTCTGTACAGGGTTAAAACCTACATTCTAACTTGATGATAACCACTTCGTAAGTCTAACTTAGTGAAATACTTTGCATACCTCAATTGATCAAGCAAATCATCAATTCTTGGGAGTGGATAATGATTCTTTACCGTTATCTTATTCAGTGCACGAAAATCTACACACATGCAACAAGTCTCATCCTTCTTTGGCACCAAGACAATTGGTGAACCACATGATGAAGTAGATGGGCATATGATACCTTTGTTCAACAATTCTTGAATTTGCTTCTTGATTTCCATGCTCTCCATGATTGACATGCGATACATACCAATGTTTGGAAGTGGAACATCCTGCTGCAGCTGCATCTCATGTTGAATTCCCCTCTTGGGAGGTAACCCCTTTGGTTCTTGAAACATCGCACCATGCTTTCTTACCACATCAAACAAATCATATTTTAACTTATCATCACAACCTTCAAAAGATTCATAATCTATATCATTCTTTTTCTTGATCATGAGAAGCACAAAATTTTTACTTGCATTTACTAGTCTCTTCATTTGCCCTGCATTAACGAAAGAAATGTTTAAATTTTTGCGATGGGCTTTCACAATATACTCCACTCCATCCTTGAGAAATTGATATTTTTTCTCATGGCGATAAAATACTGCTTTCCTATCATACAAATATGGGCTTCCGAAAATAATTCCTGAGATTTCAAGTGGAACTACATTTAACTCAACTTCATCAATGATTTTTTTCAGTAATGGCAAACCTGAATAAGCATTTCTTTGTAACTTGTAAATTTTCATTATTGACTATCCAACCCAAAGGGTATGGCTTGTGATGAGGTATAGTTTCAAGGTTAAGCTTTTTGACCAAGTCTTCTGAAATTAAGTTTGATTGTGACCCACTATTAAATAATGCATCAATCTTTGTATGATTTGAGATTACCCTTACATGGAACAACTCTATCCTTGATTCTTCATTTGGAGTGTTGTTGTGACTACGTGAGGAACTAGTGCTTGCTATAGCTTCTTTTCCCTTTGTGACCATGGCTGAAATATTAGTCTCATCACTAGAATCATATCCAAGATCATGTTGTGTGGTAGCAGTCATCTTTTGTTTCCCCCTTATTGTTTGGTTTGTTAGGCGTTAGTTCGGGATGTAATTTCCAATAGTGGGATTCATCATGCCCCTCTTTGGAACAATGTTTGCATGTAATTTTCTCCCCTTCTTTATTTACACTTGCATTCTTCTTTCCTTTCCATTTTCCACCCTTCTCTTTCTCCTTACCCTTGAATCGATTCTTCTTACTACCCTCTTCCTGAATGTTCTTTCCTCTTGCTTCAAGGTGTGTGGCTTTCACACACACCTCATCTAAATTGCTTGTATTGAACATAAGGATAGTGTGTTTTAAGTAGGAATATAAACCCCCAATGTATTTCAATAGTGTATCTTGGGAATTCAAGTTTACTCCTAACAACAAAGCCATTTTCCTAAAATCACGGGTATAGTTTTGAACTATTTGGTCCTTGAGTTGCCTAAAATTTTGCCAACTCATGATTTTTGCATGTAGGCTAAAGGATAAAATTGTCTTTTAATTGAAGAAACAAATTCAACCCAAGAAATGGATATCTTACCATGAATTCACATTTCCTCTTCAGTATTTTCTTCCCACCAAACTAGTGTTGCTCCTTCTAGCCTCAAAGAAGCCAATTGGATTTTTATGTCATCTTCTGAAGGTTATGAATTTTGCAATAAACCTCTAATTGTCGAATCCAATTTTCCAACTTCTCTACATTTACCTCACCATTGTACATGGGAAGTTCAAACTTAATTTCCAATTTGAGTAAGGGAGTTTTTCCTTTTGGGGTTTGTGAATGAGTATGAACAATTTTTGTGGTGGAAGTGGAAGATAATGTTGTTTGTGATGATGAGGATGATGAAGATGATGAAGAAGATGATGAAGATGGTGAATATGGAGGAGGCTTTCCTCCATTACCCTTTGAATCGTTCTTTTCATCCTTTTTATCTTATGAGCTTCCCTCTCCATGTGGGGACTTAGAAATCTCTCCAGCCATCCTAGTATTCCTCTCTTCATAGAGGACTCTAACCATGTTAGTTAAATCATAGAAATATTTCTTGACTGATTCCTCTTCTGAAAGACCTCCAGTCTCTCTTGCTCCAGACATGATGGCTTTGGATTCAAGCTCAGCTTCTGGTATTGCTTGTGTTAGAGTCGATCTAGTTATCCCTCCATCAGAGATCAAAGCTCTTTTGCATTTCATGATTAGGTGTCCCACTAGTTTTGATCAGTCGCATTTTGTTAGGCATGCCATAACTCTGATGGAGTGGGTTGTGTCAAATTCCCCTCGTGTTTGGCACTGCTGGTTCAGGCCTGTTTATTAAAATAAGTTTTCAAAGGTCATTTACAATCATGTTTTAAATTTTTAGGTCTTAGGTCTAGGGTTGAGTCAATTTTGTCTTGAAAAGTATTAGAAGACCAACAGGCCAGAGGGATGACTTTGATAGATCATCACTTCAATAATTTTCATCATTGTACAACTGAATTAGGACTTCTCTTCAAAACTCTGTTTTGAAGATAAGTCGCCATCTCATTTTTGTAAAAATTGTAAAAATTTTCAGTTCTTCAATCGTTCAAGTGCAGCCTTGGTCTCCTTTGCCAGAGCATATCAGAGCTATCCCTACAAAAATTATCAGAGAAAATCATTATTTCAACCAATTTTAAAGGGGAAATCAAAAAAGTCAAAGCCTATTAATTTTCAAAAAGTGTCAACAGCCAAACATAAGAAAATGGGTTTTGGGTTAAGCAAAAATCAACAAGGAGTCTATATGAAGATATTTCTCCTCATTTGCAACCCATTCTACATTCCAAAAGCAAAGAGCATTGTGTTAAGGCGATTTTGTGAATTTGAGGGCAAATCGGGCTGTTTCCAGGGCGCGCTACGCATCAGGTTGGGCGCGCTACGCATCGGTGGCGCGCTACGCATCAGGCCGAAATTCTCAGTGTGATTTTGCACGGGCGCTACGCATCAGGGGCGCGCGGCGTGTTGGGTGAGGCGCGCTACGCATTGAAGTGTATGCCCAGAAACTTGGCCAGACATCACTAAAACGCCTCTTCTCAAGCATCAAATCACAGGTAGGCTTACATTCACGGCTTGTTCTTGGTTTTTGGACGGTTTATGTAAGAGATTATGATATATGTGCCATGGAAAACCAAGTATAAAAACCCTCCTTGTCCATTAATTTGCTGTAAAGATTTAAATGCCAAGATTGCTGTAGGGTTTCAAAAGTAAACCAAGGTTCTCATTTTCCCATTTCCTTTTGATTCCCCATCCCCTATATTTACCAATATTTTCCCCAATAATTCCTCCTAAAACCCTACACTATTTTCCCTCAAATTCTAAACCCTTCCCTTCTACTACAAACATATTTTCATACCCTACCTCATCCCAAACCCTAAAGCTTCAAGATTTTCATGTCCCTTCCCTTCCCTAAATTCCTTGTTTTATTTCCATTGTCCCCATTTCCCTAATGTTTCCCCTTTCCTAACATTTCCCTTGTATATTTGTGTCCCCTTGGTCACAACATTTTGAGAAAAAGAACAAGTCTACAGTCAAATTTTGCACACAGTTGTATATCAGCATATATAACATGTCAGAGACTGAGTCAGCTTATGAGCAGGATTATGATAGTGATTCTACACCAGAGGTAAGCGTGCCAAGGAGGTATCACAAAGGTGGCAAAGGTGGTCGGCATGTCAGGGAGGAGCCTACCTCTTTGGCTCAATTGCAAGCTTGTCCACTTGCAATGGACTGTTTTCGGTATCTATCATGTTTTGAATACTGTGAGAGGATCTCACAAATTCAGCATCATCGGGAACTAGTCCGTTTATTTGTTCTACATTTGCAGGATGGTCATGTAAACCTTGCCGGAGTGAATTTCACCTTGTCACCCGAGACTATTGCTCAGGCCACTGGGATACCAAATGTAGGGGAGGAATGGAGTAAACGCCAGCAGTTAGACAGATTTCACTATGAGCCATATATTAAACCCGGATGTATGAGACACTTGACTGCAGTTTTTCCTTTCAGATTCCTAAGGGATGAGTATGCACCATTGATGAAACTCATCATCCGATATTTCAGTTGCGAGGGCAGATTTTCACGTCTCTACGCGTACCATGTCCGTTTGTTGATGCATTTTACAAGGGTACGTATGATGAACATTCCATTTTTCATGTGTCGCAACATAGAGAGGATGGTGCCTTTAGTACAAAGGAAGAGCCCAGCACATCAGCATAAAAGCATCTATCATTATGCATTGATCAAAATCATAGTGATGCATCAGTTGGCACAGTAGGGCATTACTTGGGAGGATTTTATTTCTCGTGACCTTTTCACAGCGCCACAACCACCTCCTGAGATTGTTCATGACGAGGGAGGGCCTTCACATCAGTTTGATATTCCTGAGATAGAGCATGTCAGCGCTCCAGCATGTGTGACATATCAGCGAGGACATAGGGCCTTATTTGCATCTACACGACAAGTACTATCTCCACCTGGGGTGGAAGGGGTCTCGTTGACTTCATCAGCACAGTGAGTGTTATCTCCACCTTGTGTGGAAGGGGCCTCGCTTTCGACATCAGCACCGCAGGTACAGGATAAGGGCAAGAAGCCCAAGTATGAGCAGAGGCCTTCAGGTGAGCCATCAGGTTTTGTTACTAGTCATGATGAGACGGCTTCATATATCAGGTATCTAGAGTAGCGCAACAAACAGTTAGAGGACGAGCACACACTTATAGAGCTGCAACGAATCCGTGAAGATCGTAGGTTGGCCCGTAAAAGACCAGGTGACTTGACACCTGTGGCGCGGAAATTTGTGCTTGAGAAGGTCAATCGACACTTGGTGGGGTTGTTGGCGAAAGCCAATAGAGACAAAGACTTGCTTCGTCACATGAAGAATCATTATTGGGCCCGCATGCATGTTTGCAAAGCGAAAAGTAAGATCCTTAAGAGGCGATTGAGCAAGGCACTAAAACGGCGGAAAAGTCCCGATCCACTCCAAATTTTGGCCGAAGCCTCTTTGAATAAGCATAATACTTGATTGGGGACCCCCAGCCCAAATTTCAAGAAATTTGGGAAAATTTTTGTCAATTTTGAATTTTTTTTGTAAAAACAGGTTTTTGGCCTCAACGCGTAGCGCGCCGCGCGCTACCCTGAAGATGGGGAGGTCCAAATCACGAAAGGTTTGCATTTTTGGATTTTTCATGATGAAATACACCTGTTCAGCCACTGCCAAAGCATTTCATCAAGGTTTGGGTCCCGAAAAGGTCAAAAAACATGCAAAAAATGACCTCACTGCCCCTTTTTGGACACACAGGTAGCAGCCTTGGGAGAATGCACTTTTGGAGGGGCAAATGGACATCAAATTGGAAAATTACACTTGGGTTGGAAAGTAGACATCCAGGGCTTTCCAACAAGCCAACCTGAGCTCAATTTGGATGTCGGGAAGTGCCCCAAAAGTAGGTGGAAAGGCGCGCTACGCATCAGGGTTTTTTGCACATTTTCCACCTTCTAGCTCAGAAATTCGCCCAGTTTGGACCAGTTTTGACTTGTGATGGGATTTTTCACTCTCCTTGATGTAATTAATGTAATTTTATGTTGACTTGACACTTATTTACCTATTCTAGATGATTCATTCATGAAATAGCAAACATTTAATGAATGAATTGGTTTCCTAGCTTATAGAGGCAAGTTGTTTTGACTGCCTAGATTGTAGTGCTTTGTTTAGAATTGATTGAAACAACTCCTAGGATGGTGAGCTCGACCCCTAGAGGCAAGGGAATGTGTTAGATTTCCTATATTATGTATTTTCTTAGTCATTTTCAGGGTTGGACTCTTTGGGAAGAGGCTTTGAGACTTTATTGTACATTTTACTTCAACATTTTGGCAAAGGGAAGACCAGGGATTTGCAGCACTATTTGGAATTCTTGTGGCTTTATGTCTTGATGGTGTGCTTCTTTCAGTACTTGTAATTTTGTTATGTGTATCATTTTCCCTCTCTCATCTTCTGCAATTGAACAAATGAAGTGTTAAGGTAGAATCCATAAATTTGCTATGCTCTGCCTTTAAATTTGTTTAATTTTCCATGTTTTCTTCAGTTTAAGGAGAACCCTTGCGCTTTCTTGCTCTCCTTAGCTCCTCACCTGTCTGATCTACACACCTCATCACTTTAAAAGCATCAAAACAATTGCCTACCTTGCTCCAAGCAGACCTCTGCAGAAACTGTGTCTCATCCCCGCACCCAAAATTGCTTTTTCCTTTGATTCAACAAAAATCCCAAAAAATCACCTTTAAATCTCTGCACTTAACATATAGCCTAAGATCAATATTCCTTATTGGTCATCTCAGCCCCTTTGAAAACCTTTTGCCGAGATAGACCGGGAGAGAGCCCTCTCCTGTCCTCGTAGGGCTAGCTACGAGGCTGAGCGTGGTTTGATGTTGCCTCGAGTTTTGCCTTCCTCAGCCTGAGGTAGATTTGAGCGCTAACAGCTTGTACCTCCTCAATCTCAACTGAAGGTAAAACTTGAGGTGCTTCAAGTGCAGTTGGGATTGAAACTTTGGGTGGATATTGTGGCCTTGTGGCTCTCCTTATTCTGGGCATTACCCCAGGATTTGAAACCAATAGTTTCCCTTCTACTCTCTGCAACTTTAACCTTGTAAGAATAAAAAATTTGCAACCATTAAAACCCTACTTGCACAAAACTCAAGCAATCAAGCAAATAACCTTTCCTATGATACCAACTTGATCTGTTGTTGAATGTTAGTTTTTCTATGCTAATTTCAACTTCAGAATTAAAAACAATTTCTCATCATTTTCTTTATGTGCATAGGTTTCCTTTATGGTGTTTGTGAATGTAACAGGTAAATTTTTCAAGTTTTATGTCAAATTCATGAGGAAAATAGAATGTAAATAAAGTGATGAACAACAACAATCAAATATACAACAAACTATCAAAACAACACTTAACACAGTGTTTTGATGAAGGAGTTAACCCCTCCTTGGCTACATTTCCTTGGTCCATCGTCCATGGTTTGGGCCTCTATATTAGCTTACAATGGAAAAAAAGTGTTGTTTACAATGCTCTACTACTCCTGAAACTCGCTTCAATGTGCTCAGAACATCAAAATCATCTAGGAATGACTTTTTTGAGCCAAAATTGGTTGAAAATTGCAAAAGTTATGGCCTCTTTAGTTTTCCCTAGGAAAAGTCCACCAAAAATGGAGGAACTCCAGTTAATATTGCCAAATTTGGAGAAATTACGAATTTATTGAACCCGCCAAAAGATCTGCCAACTTAATTGCACTTTAATAATGGATAAGCATGGGTTTAATTTTGTTAATCTGCAATTAGCGCATAAATCACGCGATTAGTGCTAAACGCTGGCCTCCAGTTTTGTGGTAGTGGTCACATACGAAGGGGGCTAGCCTGCGGGGCTAGCCCTCTCCTCCCCCAACTGCCATATGCTGTCACATTAAATATAAACTAGAACGATTGAATGTTAAGAACCAAAGGTGTGGTATAGTGGTAAGATGTTGGATCTGTGTGGGCGAGGTCGCGGGTTCAACTCCGCCGGCCTGCCCTTAAAATTTTGCAATGCGTGTCGATGTTGCTAGGCCTTTAGGGAGGGGCACGTGGTGGCCTCTGGGCTTACCACATGTCTCCTTCTCATTGGTCCTCCCCTGTCCAATGAAAAAGCACCAACTCACCAAACTGTAGACCAACTGAAATGCGCCACTTGGCGTGAACCCATTGGCCGTTGTCCAAACCTTTGACCTACATAGTTACCTACCACGTCAGTAGTACACACTGTTGACTGTGCAGTGACTGTACTTTTTTTTTTCAAAATTCCTCTGTTTGGCAAAGCAGACTAAACACGATATATTCCTCATACGAGCTACGTTTTGAGTGAAATGAGTTGCATTGGGATCGTATCGCCGAGACGAACGTGGTAATTCAGTGTTTGAGCATTTTTTAGCACTTTGATTTTTGAGCTAAACACTGATCACATGATCAGAAAGACTGTGTAGGGGATATGTCTTAGGTCCGATCTAGAGGCCTCCAAGTGTATTTGACTAATATGTTGAAGTTTGTCTCCTTGAGCAAACCAGGGTTGAATTTGAAGGGAGAGCCATGCTTCCTACTGGACCCTTTCAGCTCCAAGAGAATGGGGAAGTGATTTAATTCGCCTCCTGATCCAACCCATTACATGAAAGAGAGAATTTGGTTTATAAAGTCCTCATTTAATAGGAAAATATTCTGATTAAGAATATTATTTTGTTGTGCTAAGATCCTCCTCATATTAGAAAAAAAATGCTATTTTTGTGCTTAAGGATTCATGGGTTTTGCAAGTGAAAAATGAGATTTTATGTTAATTTTATGAGCAATTTTAACATAAATAAGGGACTAAACAATAGCATAAAAATGTACAGAACATCACCAAAAACACATCACAACAGGAACATGATGAAGGAGTTTACCTCTCCTAGGCTACGTCTCCTTGGTCCAGCTTCCAATGGTTTGGGCCGCTCTATTATGCTCAAATATGTAAAAAGACGTGTTTACATTGCTCAAATGCTTTTGAAACTTGCTCCAATGAGTTGAGAATGTCGAAAAATGGTTACCTAGCCTCTTTCTGCACCCAATTTGGTAAAAAACTGGAGAAGTTATGACCTCTCCTAGTTTCTCCACTATTCGCTCCACAAATTGCCCAAAATCTGGCATCATGTTGGGCATGGAATCCCCCCAAGGCATGTTTTGGGGCTCAAAGCCCGAGTTTTGACCGAATATTGTTGTAAAGCTCCACAAATTGCGGGCACTGGGTGCGAAAGTATGATAGAGTCACAGGGTTGTCCACCCTAGTTTTGTAATGTAATGTTGGCTGGATAGACCTACCCATGGTCCGCGGACCATGGGATTGTATAAATAGAGTGAGGCTCTAAGTTTAAAAGAGGAAAAAAGAGAGACATAAGGGAGAATAGAGCATGAGAAGTCTAAGGGATTGAGTCGTAGTGTGAAGTGTGTCTTTGGGTCATAGAGTGGGAGAAGGCTATGCAGCTAAGTGCGTAGAGGCCTAGTAGTCCGCAGCTGAGTGCGCGGACCCCTGTAGCTGAGTGCGTAGGGTGAGTCGAGTCTGTAACTGTGGAAAGAATCAATAAAGAGAAGTTTGGTTATAATTCTGTGTATTTGTTCTTGGGTTAATACATGATTGATATAACTTGCAATTATACTGTTTATTTACTGTGCGCACCAGTATAAATGTTTTATTTGGTTAAGTATAGCTTAAAGCACTCAACTAGGCATAGATAATTAATTAACATTGGAATATAAGCAAGGACTTGGGAAATAGTGCAAAACACGACACAACCCCTGGATAGGGCTGCGCGAGGGTAGTGTATCAGGTCGCGAGGAAAGGGAAGGCGAGCGAAAGCAACCTGCGTGCAAGGAGAACCCGCAGACCCGTCGAACTCATCAGACATCTCCAGGGTGCAGAAACCTAGTTCTAGCACCCTCCCATACTACTTCGGGTGAGACCTCAGTCCGCACTCCACGGATTGTTGCCGAAAGGGCTAGTAGTACCGGGATTTGTTTGGCTAACTAACTCTGAACCTGGGTCAGGCCCCAACAAGCCAACAAATGGTTCCGTTGCCGGGACTGGGATCTACATAAAGATGTCTGATGTTGTACCACTGGAATTCGACAAAGAAAGGAATTGAGGAGTGGTTGAACAGAAAGATTCACGAGTTCGTGGTGTAGGAAAATAGGAATATGCGATTATCAAAGGAAGAGTGGTTAGATTGCTACTTGTATACAAAGATCCGAAAATTTTTCTTTGCATCCTTCCCCATTAAGTTGTACGAGTGGATCATGAAGCTAGTAGATAGCCAAGGAAGGTGTAAACTCGACAAACCTATTGTGTGGACTCTAGAGTTGGTGCGCAGACCAGAAGCATCTGAAGATAGGATCGTGCGCGCTGTCAATCACTGGCTGGATCGAATCATTGGAGGATCCATCACCGAATTTGCAGTAGATAATTCAGTCAGCTATAGCGAGGTAGAACGACGCTTCCTCAAGGGACCGTGAGGTAAGTACGTTAAATCTTTGAACACCTGGATTAAAATGCTATTGTGTGAAAACTGGGTTATGCGAATAGATTAATGTTTGGTGCTACGCGGAGTGGGAGGATATATAGAAATGAAGGAAGCATAGAACTAGAAACTAGCCCCTTGATTTCACCTCTGTGTGGAAGTGAATAGGAGCTCGCGAAGGTTTCACCAAGAAGTGTGATCAATCTGATAAAGTAGAGAATTCCGCACATACCACCCCCACCCACACCACCACTAGTTTCACCATATTCACCCCCAACTTCGCCCATACCACCTCCGCCACCACCGCGAAGCAGTATGGCCAGCGCGATAAAGCTACCAGTGTTCAAGGGAGTAGGGAATGAAGATCTGAACCAATTTTGGTTCGTGGTAAAAGCGGTATGGGAAGCACAGGGTGTCACAGACGACAATATAAAGAAGGCAACGTTGGTTAGCGCTCTGCAGGATCGTGCACTGACCTGGTACATTAAGCATTCCAATGACAATCCGAATGTGGGGATAGCAGATATCCAAGCTGCACTAAACAAGGAATTTAGCAGACCAAAATCGGAGGCACAGTCGATCATTGGATTCAAGGAAATCACAATGCTACCAGGCGAAACCCCGTGGGAGCTGGATCAAAGATTGAAGTGCACAATTCATGAAGCGAACATGACACTAACATATGGGAAACATCGCGAATGGTTTGTAGCATCATTAACACCGCATTTACGGAACGCGTTGTCGCAACAAAGGCTAACAACTCAAGCTGAAGCTTTGGAGGTCGTGATGAGATTGCACGAGACTCCAATACAAGATCCAAACCTGGGAGTCCAACAGATTCACGCGTAGCTGAAAAACTTGTGCCTTGAGATGAAGAGTTTGAAACAAGACAGGACAGGTCGTCCAGAAGTGGGCGGCGAGGTATGGTGCGTAAAATGCAAGGGCCAGGGGCATGACAAGGACCACTGCTTAGTGTTCGCGAATTACCTTGTGGGAGGAGGGCCAATGCCATTGAGACCGGAGGCATAAGTAGGACCAAGCGTGGCGCCTACATTGTGGTGTGCGATTTGTCAGATAGGAGGGAAGCATGCTACAGATAACTGCCATATATTACAAAAGTATACGCAGAATTCCCAACAGTTGTTCTATAATTTCTGCAGGTCAGTAGGCCATGATGAGTGCACCTGTAGAAGTTATGAACTGATGATGGATCGAACTCCTACCTACAGAGTTCAGGCTGAAACACAGGCCCTTGATCAAAACACAGGAATGGCGTGCACCGGATTTCAGGGACGCGGACGAGGTTGAGGAGGAATGGGACCAAGAAGAGGTCGCAACCAACTGATATGTTATAATTGCAGAGGGTTAGGACATTATGCCCGCGATTGTACAAATCCAACGCGACCATCGTGCTTGTATTGTACATTGTTTGATCATGAGACAGAGGACTGTCCAACATTGATAGCGAGGCTGCGTGATAAAGGAGCACTCCAACCTCCCTTGACTCAGAACCTGCAAATGATGAGGTCTGAGTCGTGCGAGGAAGAACATAATGTAAATATCGTGCTCCAAAGCGGTATTACGATGGGGGATGACAAGGGCAAGCAGCCCAAAGAAAGTACCTGGGTTCGCAAGGCTCCGACGAAGGAACCTAAATTTGATTTGGAGCGTGCTAAAGAGACATTCATGGAAGCTAAGAGGAGCTTCGCGAATGCCTCCACTTCAAGAAGTAAAGACAGACTGGAACCAGAAATGGACCCATCGATGCTCACTACCTTCTTGGAGACATGCATGAAGCTGCTGCGCGACAACAAGGCTGTGAAGGGGCTACAAGAACTCATAACTAGATGTGCTGGGACCACACTAGGAGAATCACGCGTAGTCTGAAAGCTCGGAAAGCACACGACGTGAACAGGAAGGGAGATGAGATTGACCACACAGATCAGGGAATATGAGATGGACCAAGTGATTCTAGACCTAGGATCGGACGCGAACATCCTGCCAAAGCAGACATGGGAGTGCATGGGCAGGCCTATGTTGCAATGGTCTCCTATCCAACTGCGAATGGAAAACCAACAAAAGATCCTACCTATGGGGAGATTGCAGAGAATCACAATAGATATCAAATGAGCGAGCGCAATAGCACATTTCGAAGTGATAGAGATTGTTGATGACAGCAATCCCTATCCCATGTTACTAGGAATAGATTGGGCCATTGACATGAATGGAGTGATAAATCTAAAGAAGCGCAAGATGATTTTTGAGAAAAGTCACTGCACGTAGTGGTACCTTTAGACCCAGCAGAAGGATCGCGCTACACAGAACCAGTGCACGACAATGACAACGACGACGATCTAGACTGCATCTACAAGATAACTGCGCAGGAGCAAGACTAGGTAAATCCCACTGCAGATGGCCGAATATCTTGGGAGCGTGAAAGCTCTTGCACATCAGATTCTGACGAAGAGATAGAATGATGGTAGAACCGGTTACACGAGGTAACCACACTCAACTGTAACATGATGATAAGGTCACTGCATCACGTAGCAACAGAGATAAGAGACCTGCCTACGTGTGATGGGTTAAGCGAGGTGGACGAGTTCCTGAAAAAATTTGAAAAGGAAGTGTCGGAACAATAGCGGTCGACGCTCTGAAATAGGTACTGCGCGCTACGCCCAAAAGGTGGTGGGGTATGCACCAGCAAAATTTTGAGGACTGGCGTGAATGCAGAAGGATGATGCACCTACAATTTGGGAAGCCTCAGATGCGGATAAAAGCCAAGTATGACGAACAAAACGGCCCACATGCCCGCCTTCCCAGATGGATATAGGCATATGGTGCGTAACCTACACAAAGGCACATCGTCCGCACGGTAGGAAACACGATCGGTAAACAGGAGCGGGAAAGACAATGGCGTGAACAACCCCTTCGTTTGGGACCAGGAGGTATGGTAAGACTAAGCGTGCAGAAGGTTATTTATGTAAAAGCCTTTGACAAAGTGTGCAAAGTATTGAACAGGGTTCACAATGCAAAATGAATTGACTGGGACCTGCATGTACCAACGGTTCTATGGGCGTATAGGACCACGTGCAAGAACTTGACCGCGCAGGCACTGCCAAGGCTGGAATATGAGACAAACGCTGTAAGCCCTCTAGAACTTGAAAAGCCTGATGCAACACTGGTAGCGACGATGGTTCATGGAACCTTGGAAGTAGAAATCCAACAAGGAAACCTTAGACTCCAAGAACTTGAAGAAGAAAGGGTACGATTAAGGAAGAAAAGCGCTCTGGTGGACGCGGAAGTCAAGAAGCTAGAGGACGAGATAAAGGAAGATTTTCTCAAAAAAAAGACTAGGATGGTAAGGCAAGGTGCATATGATCATGTTGACAAGTTTGAGCACTATCACCTTGAATTGATCAGTGTGATGCCTTGGGTTGTACCGCATATTGCTAAGCATAGTGACCAGGGTAGCGCGTTGCAAATGGTGAAGTGCGCGATGCCGAATGTAACAATAAAAGGTGGGGATTATCCGGGAACCATGATGGAGGACAGGATGGAAATTTACACGGGTAGTGCGGCCACCTGACTAGTCGAAGGAAATACAGTCTTAGCGCTCCAAGTAGTTGAAAGGAAGTGCGGGACTATAAATTACTCTGCCTGGAAGCTGCGCAAGGTTGGAGTTGCACACAGAAACAAAAAGTCACAAGGTCCACGACCACCCACGGGGGGCTGCGTTGCTGCATGGGTTGGTCAGAAAGTGCCGTTGAAGTCACTATTCACGATGGGATGCTCAACTTGAGGCCAAATGGAGCGGGCGACCGGCATTTAAGACACGATTTATGGGCAAGATTTGGGAAAATCTGCCGCCAAGAAAGCATTAATGAATCGGAATTGGGGGGAATGATTGAATTCGAATTCAAAAAGTGTTATAAAAGAAAAAGGGCTGCCCAATAAACAACACTTGGTCATTTGTGAATTGAGATATTGAGTAGAGCCTTGAGTGTTGTGAGCCGAGCATTGATTGAGCCCCTGAGTTCACGAGTGCTAGATTTCTAGACGAGTATGATGGCAACTACTCAGGATGTTATGGAAATAATAGAAATGATCGCCGAGGAGGCTGCACAGGCCCTAACTATGGGGGATGTTCCATAAGGCATCGAGATTGTGGCAGAAATCCTGAAATCACCGTGCATGACAAGACCCAAGAAGGAAAAACAAGCAATGGTCCCCATACGTGTGTCCCCGTGGAACTCGCTGTGCACCAAACTATCAATGGAGGAAAAGGGGAAAGCTGTCACTATAGAGACGGAAGAAGAAGAAGAAGATCTAGAGGATATTATCATCACGGAGGAAGAGGATGAAGGTGTGGAGGAGGACACTCAGCCTACGCACCATGCGACAAAATTGCCCGCATATGTCCCTTTGCGAAAAGGGAAGGCAAAAGTGCCCAAGGACCTGGACGAGACCAAGAGCTCGCTCCAAACCCTGCTCCTCCCAGACAATATTATGTTTGAAGGCACGCACCTAGGACACGTGCCGAGCCTAAAATTTGAAGATTGGGACCTCGCTAACCATGAGAAGTTCCCTCACCTGGAGACAAGGAACCTCATGAAACCTAAGCAGAACACCATGGTGGGGGTTACAGAGTTAGAGCCGTGGAAGTGGTTGCACGGAGTGGAGAAGGTTGGACTACTGAATTTGCTTTAGGTGTTGCACTTCCACTACACACCAATAAGCATTTTCGTCATCAGGTAGCTGCTCTACCTAGTGCATGATGGGTGTTTGTGGCTAGAGTAGCCCATCCCCATCACAGTAGACCTGATTCACCGTGTCTCCCGGCTTTCATACAAAGGAGAGGACTGTGCGAACATATTGGAAGGGAAGGGCAGTGACTTGGCCATCGCGGAGGCCATGAAGAAAAAGTACAAGCTGGAAAAGAAGGAAAGGGGCTACACCATCTCTAACATCAAGGAGAAAGCAGTGTGAGTGGTGACCCAAATTTTGGCAGGACAGGTCATGCGCAAGTGCCGCGTAGACAAAGTACCCGCGCCAGTGGTAGCACTGGCTGAACAGTGCGCGGAGGGGGTCCAGTTTAACTGGTCTGAATTCCTCTACAGAGACAGAAGAAGGAGGCGTGGACCCACAAACTGCGTCAACCTAGCTAAAGCACTAGCACCTAATGGAGTGGGTAGGGTCGCATAAGAAGGTCAAGGCATCAAAGTTTTCCATTGACCCGATCACCCTAATCGAGGGCGATCTGCATGAGATTGGCGAAATAGTGCGTGATGTCACCTCTAAGGCTCTCCAAGATTTCATACAGGAGAAACAGATTGTGTTAGGGGCCCTCAGAGCGTAGTTGCAGGAATTATAGGCGCACCCCCCTCAGGTTGGTACCCTTTTGGCCAACCTCACAATTGGATCCACGACAGCAGAGCAGATGTTGCGCGCGCATATGAAGAACACCATAGTGCTACCAGAAGGGGCACTAGTGACATCAAATGAGGTCGACAGGCCTTCAGTTAGCGTGCTGAAAGGTCTCGGTATTAATATAGTTGCACTCCCGTGTGAGACCTTATATATGTTGCAAGATGGGATAACTGCAGAGCTGCGAGCTAGGGAGAGTCGCGCGCTCCAAGTCCTTAGTGAGCAGAAAATAAATATGGAACAACTAATCTTGCAGTGCGAACGAATTGTTGTCGCAAAATCAACAACTGGTATAGGTGATAGACGATGCTTGCCAAAGCGTCTAGGAGCTGGCCATCCCAACAGACATACCAGTGGAGGCACAGATCTATAGGTTAGCAGCATGGTTTCATGAGGCCAGGGAGGAAATGACAAAGGTTCAGCTGGAGCTGAACCTTCAGATCGTTGAGCTACAGTTAAAGGCGCAACCATCCACTCCCCCGCAAGTCAGAGAATAGTACGCTAGCACTATCACAGTGGGGTTGGAGGAAATTAGAGGTGCAGTGTGAGACTGCACCAGTATGTTGGAAGAATCACTTGAGGTCCTCTCAAATCTGCAGGAGTACCCCAACATCCAGCACTTAGAGACAGAGGTGCAAGAACTCCAACAACAATATGATAGTGTCCAAGGAACTGTGCAGACAGTGGTCCTCACTCAAAGACTTGCACGGATGCAGCAGGCTAAAGCACTGAAGGAGCAGGAGGACACAACACGACATAAGGAAGTAGTCCTCAAGGCACGCGTTTAGCCTTGGATCGATGAGGCCTTCACCATCATGGTAGAAATCAAAGGCAAGCTCGCACACATGCAGGGGATGCGCACATTGATGCAGAGAAGCACTCCCAACATAAAAATTCGGAACAACGTATGTAACAGATCTAGCAAGCAGCAGCTCAATGCGTTGCTGACCTCTGCGCAGTCTGAAAACAGTTGGAGGGACTCCGCGTAAAGATCACTGCGCTGACAGAGTGACTCAAGGGTGAGTCACGATGTTTGTGTTGGGGGCCTGTTGGGCATGGAATCCCCCTAAGGCATGTTTTGGGGCTCAAAGCCCAAGTTTTGACCGAATCTTGTTGTAAAGCTCCACGAATTGTAGGCGTGGGGCGCGAAAGTATGATAGAGTCACAGGGTTGTCCACCCTAGTTTTGTAATGTAATGTCGGCTGGATAGACCTACCCATGGTCCGCGGACCATGGGATTGTATAAATAGAGTGAGGCTCTATGTGTAAAAGAGGAAAAAAGAGAGACATAAGGGAGAATAAAGCATGAGAAGTCTAAGGGATTGAGTCGCAGTGTGAAGTGTGTCTTTGGGTCGTAGGGTAGGAGAAGGCTCTGTAGCTGAGTGCACAGAGGCCTAGTAGTCCGCAGCTGAGTGCGTGGACCCTTGCAGCTGAGTGCGCAGGGTGAGTCGAGTCTATAACCATGGAAAGAATCAATAAAGAGAAGTTTGGTTATAATTATGTGTATCTGTTCTTGGGTTAATACACGATTGATATAACTTGCAATTATACTGTTTATTTACTGCGTGCACCTGTATAAATGTTTTATGTGGTTAAGTATATCTTAAATCACTCAAGTAGGCATAGATAATTAACTAACATTGGAATATAAGCAAGGTCTTGGGAAATAGTGCAAAACGCGACACAACCCCTAGATAGGGCTGCACGAGGGCATTGTATCAGGTCGCGAGGAAAGGGAAGGTGTGAAAAAGAAACCTACGTGCAAGGAGAACCCGCAGACCAGTTGAACTCATCAGACATCTCTAGGGTGAGGAAACATGGTTCTAGCACCCTCCCATACTACTTTGGGTGAGACCTCAGTCCATGCTCTCCAGACTGTTACCGAAAGGGCCAGTAGTATCGGGATTTGTTTCGCTAACTAACTCTGAACCTGGGTCAGGCCCCAATAAGCCAACACATCATCCTACAATTTCGCCCCATTTTCCACAAACGGGCCACCGAATCCGCTGAAAAACCAGGAGGATTTGTCGGACGGTTAATTTTACCATCGAGGCCTAAAAATTGGAAATATGGAAATATGTGGGGGCCATGTGCCCAGGGGCTAGCCCTCGGCGCTAGCCCCCTCCCTCCAGTAGTTACGTAGCTATTGCAAGAGCGTTCACATGGAGGATGACCCAATGGTTAGGGCTGGTGATCGGTAACGGCGGTCGGCGGGGCAGTCAAGGCTGGTTGTTAGCGACCATCGGCGTATTGTGTTCACATGAGGGGCGGTTAAGTTCGCCCTACCCCCCATATATTGCGGCATAACTGTTTAACATATACGCGTCACCATAATATGTTAAGTGACAATCTGTGGTGCAATGGTAATGTTGTTTGCTATGTGTTGGTGGGTTGGTGTTTTGAATCCCACTGCCTCCACCCGGTCTATAGCTGATTTTGGGTGGACTCCAAGGCTACCACGTGGCAACTTCGACTAGGCCACGTGTCAGCCCATGATTAGCCACTTCACTAACCAATAAAAAATGCACAAATTTCAACCAGTACCAGGGTGTCACTTGGCACAACCCGACTCATTGAGAAAACTTTGACCCAGTCGACTACAACATACCCTGCCCAGTTAGTGCCACGTCAGCAGTACGGACTGCTGACTGGGCTGTCAATTCTTTTGAAAATTCACATGTTTGACAAAGTGGACAAAACTCATTCCTGGAGTCATATGGAGTCCGTTTCATGTGAAATGAGTTGCTTCAGATTCAGGATGACGAGCACTACACGGTCATTTAGGTTCCACACCATTCTGATGAGTTTGATCTTTGAGCATAATTTTGAGCACTTAATCATTCCTCCCGATCACCTTTCCAATCTCTACCCATTTAGGTTTTGAAGGATTTGTTCCCTTGAGCCCCACTCGAAGATAGTCGACACTTCCTCTATTTGACGTCCTAGTTCTTCTATCAAGTATAGTGTCTTGTTGAAGCTCATCAAGGAATTTTGGAGAAAAGTCTTCAATAGATGGAATTTGAATATTCTCTCCTTGATCTTCAATCAAAGGAGTCTCATACAACCTTAATTTCTCAACATTAACAACAACATAAATTTTCATATATGAAGGCATTTCCACCCTGAAGGCATTGTTACCAATCTTTTCCAAAATTTTGAATGGACCATATCTAATTGGTTTTAGCTTTTTACCTTCTCCTTGGAGTCTCTCTTTGCTAATGTGAAGCCAAACTTCATCACCAACTTGGAACTTATGATCTACATGATGCTTGTCGTGCCTTGCTTTATACTTGCTTTGGCTCTTTTCAAGCTGTTCTTGAACTCTTTGGTGTACCAATTGGTTTTGTTCAATGAACTTTATTGCTTTATCTATGTCACTATGACCATCAATAGCAACATCTTTGCCAAAAATGAAATCCAAAGGAGATTTAGGCAAGTATCCCAAACATGCCTGAAATGGCGATGTTTGATTTGAGGAGTGCTTGGCCCAGTTGTAAGCATTCTAAATATAGTGAAAATGTTCATCCCACAACTTACGATGCTTGCTGCAATACCCATCAAGAAGATGTATCATTGTTCTGTTCACCACCTCTATTTGTGGGTGAAAAGTTGTACTCTTTTTCAATTTGGTGTCCATGAATCCCCACAAGCTTGACCAAAAATTCCCAACAAAGCGAGAATCTCGATCACTAACAATGGATGTGGGCAATCCAAAATGCACCCATACATTCTGAAAGAATAACTGAGTAGTTTGTTCAACTGTAACTTGCTTTTTACATGGCATCAAAATACACATTTTTCTGAACCTATCCACAACTACATACAAATAATCATGACCTCTTTTTGACAATGGAAGACCTCCTACAAAATCCATAGAAACACTCTCCCACGGTCGTGAAGGAACCAGAAGTGGTGTGTACAATCCTAACTTCCTATTTCTAGGCTTACTGACTGCACATAATGAACATCCTTTAATAAAACGTGACACACTTT
Source organism: Pinus tabuliformis (assembly GCA_031772625.1). Classification (NCBI taxonomy): domain Eukaryota; kingdom Viridiplantae; phylum Streptophyta; class Pinopsida; order Pinales; family Pinaceae; genus Pinus; species Pinus tabuliformis. Next base: position 751,233,628 of record CM062819.1, read on the forward strand.
CAAGCATACAAGGCCAATAACAATACCTTTGTAGATGTCCCACCATATTACTTACACCGAAATGACTAGAAATAAGAGAAGTATGAGCCTCTCTTATGATGTTAACTCTTTCACCCTGTGGAATACAAAGCTTGCCAAGATGGTACAACAAGTTATCATGCAAATGATAATCCAATTCCTCTACTTGGTTACCTTGACTCAAGCTTGCATAAACATCTTGAAAGTCATTGTCTAATGCATATTTCTCAATATAACTTTCATGCAAAACATAATTATTCTTGAGTAAAGTAGTTGCACTAACAATAGGCCTAAAAAGAATATCAACAAATTCATTGTAGCTACCTTTCTTATACCTGATTACCAAGTGGAATTGTTGAAGAAAACCCATCCATTGGAAGTGTCTTGATTACTACAAATTTGATTGAGATTGCAAGTATTGCAATGGTTGATGATTAGTGTGAATGATTTTTTTCTTACCCATCAAGTAGTGTTTCCACTTTTTCACACTTTGCACCAATGCATACAATTCCTTGTCATATTAGGATAGTTAATCACTACACCATTAAAAGTTTCCGAATGAAAACAGATAGGCTTACCATGTTGCATGAGGACTGCACCCACGGTGTAGTCACTAGCATTAGTCTGAATCTCAAATGACTGTCTCAAGTCTAGAAGTGCAAGTACTGGAGCTGCACTGATCTTTTCCTTGAATGTATCAAAGGCCTTTTGCTGTTTTCCTCCCCACTAAAAAACCTTTTTCACACTTGTCAATGCATGCAAAGGAGCTGCTATAGAAGAAAAGTTAGCAATGAATTTCCTCCAATATTGGGCTGCTCCTAAAAAACTTCTTACCTCAATAACTGTCTTGGGCCTTGGTCGATTCAAAATGACATCAACTTTGGAGGGATCTATTTTCAACTCACCTCTTCCAACAATATGACCCAAGTAAACTAAAGAAGTTTTTCCAAAATCACACTTTGACATCTTAAGGCACAACTGTTCTTTCTTCAAGACATCAAGTACTTTTCTAACATGCATGACATGTTCATTACGAGATTTACTGAAAATTAAGATGTCATCTAAGTAAACTATAACAAATTCATAAAGAAATGGCCTCAACACATCATTCATCACACACATGAATGTAGCGGGAGCATTACATAAACCAAAAGGCATAACTAGCCATTTAAACAAACCTTGTTTTGTTTTGAATTCTGTCTTCCAAATGTCCCCTTCAACTATTCTAATTTGATGGTAGCCACTATACTTTTCATCTTTCAATTGATCAAGTAAATCATCTATTCTAGGTAGTGGGTAACAATTCTTTACCGTAATTTTGTTCAATGCACAAAAGTCCACACACATGTGCCATGTTCCATCCTTCTTTGGCACCAAGACAATAGGCGAACCACATGGCGAGAATGATGGCCTGATGATCCCTTTATCCAACAACTCTTGAATTTCCTTCTTAATTTCTGCACTTTCCACCACTGACATCCTATACATACCAATGTTAGGAATAGGGCAATCTTGTTGCAACTATATCTCATGTTGGATTCCTCTCTTGGGAGGTAATCTCTTTGGTTCCTCAAACATCTCATCATATTGGTTAACTACATCAACCAATTCAGATTTAAATTTTGAATGATAACCTTTAAAAGCTTCATTATCAACATCATTCTTGGGTTTGATCATTAGAAACACAAAATTCTTGCTTGAATTCACTAGTCTTTCCATCCACCCTGCATTAAAAAGTGAAAGATTTAGTTTCTCTCTATGAGCTTTCACAATATATTCTACTCCATATTTGAACAAATGGTATTTTTTTCATGTCTATGGAAGATATATTTTCTGTCATAGAGGTACGGGTTGCCGAAAACTATGCCACATATGTCTAATGGCACACATCAAGCTCTACTTCATCTATGAAGTTTGCAGTAATGGCGAATTTCAGTTTACACTTTCTAGTAACCTGCAATTGTGAATTGTCACACACCCATCCAAGTGGATATGGTTTATGATGTGGAGTGGTTTCCAAGTTTAAACTTTTGACAATGTTTTCAGAGATAAGATTGGCTTGAGATCCACTATTGAAAAGTGTATCAATCTTGCTATGTTTTGAGATCACCATTTTGTGAAAAAGTTCTATCCTCTTCTTTTCATTTGGAGTTTCATTTTGTGAATTTGAAGAACTAGTGCTAGAAATGTATTATTTTCCTTTTATACCCATGGCTCTAATTTTAGTTTCATCACCCGAATCAGATCCCAAATCAGTTGTCTTTTGTTTTCCCTTGTTGTTGATTTTTTTTGGTTTCATTTTGGGATGAAGCTTCCAACAATGAGTTTTATCATGACCCTCTTTGGAACAATGTTTGCATGTTAATTTCTCTCCTTCTTTCTTGATAGATGCATTTTTCTTTCCCTTCCATTTGAAACCCTTTTCTTTTCCTTTACCCTTAAATGACTTTTTACTACCTTCTTCTGGAATGTTTTTCCCTCTTGCCTCAAGATGAGTAGCTTGCACACGCACATCATCTAGATTATCGGGATTAAACATTAAGATAGTATTCCTAAGGTAACTGTGTAAAACCCCTATGTAATCCAACAACATGTCTTGTGATTGCAAATCTACACCTACCATTAGAGACATTTTTTTCTGAATTCTTGGGTGTAATCTTGCACATTTTGACCTTTAAGTTGTCTAAAGTTCTGCCAATTCATGATGGCTTTCTGCATATCAGCTAGAGGGTAGAATTGTCTTTTAATTGCAGCAATGAAACTAGAAAAAGAAATTGAGCTCTTACCATTTCTTTTTATCTCCCCTTGTGTCTTTGATTCCCACCATACTAGTGTTTCACCCTCCATTCTCAAGGAAGCTAACTGAATCTTTATGTCATCCTCTTGAAGGTTATGAATTTTGCAATAGAACTCCAACTAATGAATCCAATTATCAAGCTACTCTACATTCACTTCACCATAATACATGGGTAGCTCAAATTTAACATCAAGTTTTATTAAGGGTGATTTATTAGTTCCTTTTGAGGTATGTTGATGAGTATGAGTTAGGGTTGTTTTAGTGGAAGAGGGTGAAGATGCTTGTGAAGAAGAAGATGAAGAAGATGGTGGAGAGGGTGGAGGTTTACCTCCATTTCCATTACCTCCTTTTCCATTGCCTCCATTTCCATTACCTCCTCCTGAAGAACCTTCTCCTTTGGGAGGTTTGGAGCTTTCACCCTGCAGCCTGGTATTCCTCTCTTCATAGAGGAACTTTACCATCCTTATCATATCAAAGAAAGACTTCCTGAATACCTTCTCATCTTCTGTCATGCTTGTAGGTTCTCCTTCATGAGACATTCTCTTTGGAGTCTCAACTGCAACTTGAGGATGAATTGGTTTTGGAGATTGTGGCAACCTTGCCCTCCTTCCCCTTGACCCAACTTCAGGGCTTCCAACCAGCTTCCCTTCTCCTCTTTTGAGTTTTAACCTTGTAAGCATGACATAAACTTGCAAATAGTTAAATCCTTCTTGCACAAAGAAAACCTAGTGCTCTGATACCAAAATGATCTGATTAAGAATATTAGTTTGTTGTGCTAAGATCCTCCTCAGATTAGAAACAAAATGCTATTCATGTGCTTAAGGATTCATGAGTTTTGCAAGTGAAAAATGAGTTTTTATGTTAATTTTATGAGAAATTTTAACATAAATAAGAGACTAAACAACAACATAAAAATGTACAAAACATCACCAAAAACACATCACAACAGGAACATGATGAAGGAGTTCACCCCTCCTGGGCTACGTCTCCTTGGTCCAGCTTCCAATGGCTTGGGCCTCTCTATTATGCTCAAATGTGTAAAAATATGTGTTTATAATGCTCAAATGCTTCTAAAACCTGCTCCAATGAGTCTATAATGTCAAAAAATGGCTACCTAGCCTCTTTCTGCACCCAATTTGGTCGAAAACTAGAGAATTTATGACCTCTCCTAGTTTCTCCAGTATTCGCTCCACAAATTGCCCAAAATCCAACATCATCCTATAATTTCACCCATTTTCCTCTAATGGGCCACCAAATCCACGACAATCGGGCAGATTAATCGGACGGTTAATTTTGCCGCTGAGGCCTAAAAATTAGAAATATGGACATATGGGGGGGCCATGTGCCCAAAGGCTAGCCCTTAGCACTGGACCCCTTCCTCCGGTGGTTATGTAGTTGTTGCAGGAGAATTCATAAGGAGGATGACCTAGTTGTTAGGGTTGATAATCGGTGATGGCAGCCGGTCGTATTCTGTTCACATGTGGGGTGGTTAAGTCCACCCGACCCCCCATACCTTGTGGCATAATTGTTTAACCTATATGCGCCACCATAATATGTTAAGTGACAATCCGTGGTGCAATGGTAATGTTTTTTGTTGTGTGTTGGGAGGTCGGCGGTTCAACTCCCGCTGCCTCCACCTGGTCTATAGCCAATTTTTGGTGGCCTCTAGGGATGCCATGTGGCGGCCTCCAACTGGGCCATGTGTGAGCCCGTGGTTGGCCACTTCACCAACCAATAAAAAACACACAAATTTCAACCAATACCAAGGTTCCACTTGGCATGACCCGATTCACTGAGAAAATTTTGACCCAGTCAAATGCCACATACCCTACCAGTCAGCAGTGCAGACTACTGACTGGGTTGTCTATTTTTTTGAAAATTGGCTTGTTTGGCAAAGTGGGCAAAACTCATTTCTGGAGTCATACGGAGTCTGTTTCATGCGAAACGAGTTGCACCAGATTCAAGATGATGAGCACTATGTGGTCATTCAGGTTCCACACCATTTTGATGACTTTTATTTTTTAGCATAATTTTGAGCACCTGATAAAAAATGGTCCAATCTCTTCGCAACCCTGGCTTCCCCTACTCTTTTGTTCCTCCATGTAGGGTTAGATTTTATCAGGTTAATGCCTATAAGCCTTCTAGCTGGAGCTTATTCAAGAAGCCTGCTAGTGGGTCAGATTAGGCCTTGGGGCCCTAAGTCGCAGACAAATCCAAAGAAAAATCAAGGCCCCCCTAGCATATTGGGGACTTTCATAAAAGAATTAGAAAAAGGGTTGTTCCAGAACGATACCTTGTCCTGACACAGACCATAGATATTAAGAAGAGATAGATTAGAACATAGTTATGATGAGTAAACCTCAAACCCTAACCTCAGTTTCATTCCCCAAGATTTTTTTAGCTTCATACTGTTGTCTTTGAAACCCAGAGCAAGACCCCCTGATCTACCTTTCACATCAAAAGTTACAAAATTCCAACCTAGCATCATTTTTCTAAGGGAGTTGATCACCACTTCGCCAGGTCTAAGGGTTTGTTGCAGCATAATGACATCAGGACAATAGGTTTGAGAAATAGATTTTAAGGCTAGCTTCTTTCGGCTGCTAGCAAAACCACGACAATTAAAGGACAAAAGGATGATTTAGTAACCGTGACAGGGGTTTGCGTTGCTCTAAGCGCCCCTTTGAGGGACAATTTCTTTCCATCAACAATATCTAGCTTTGCTTTAAGCTGTGACTTAGATAGGCCAATCTTCCTTCCTCTAGTATTTCAGGGCTTAGTGGATGCTTTGAAGAGTATATAATTGAGGGCATTCTGAAGTAAGATATATATGAGTTAAACATTCTTAATAAACATCTTACACAGGAATGAGAAGCAACAAAGGTAAAAAATGAAATATTAAGGACTCAGAATGATAATATGTTTGTGCATCTATTCCATTAGTACAAGAAAAACAAGAAACTCAAAGCAACTAATAGATTTCTCAAAAATAGAATTAGGGGATTGCATAGTAAAATCCTAATGAAGAAACCAAGGGAAATCTTTAGCATCAAAAAGAGAAGGAAGAGTACTAGTTTGGATATGCTTGCACAAGCTTTTGAGATTATACACTGAAGAAGAAGAAGAAACCAATTTTTAATTTTTGATGCATGAGGACATGCAAAACCTTTGGTGTGGGGGAATGTTGAAGTCTGAAATTGTTTATTTTTTACTACCCTTTTTCCTCTCCTTTATCTTTTTGTGACCATCTTGTTGCAATTTCAACCTAATTAAGGTCATCAAAAACTTTCTCAAGCATATAAAATGTATTAATCGTTCATGTTTTAGAATATATTGTTTCTTTGTGAAACATAATTAAATCATCTTTACAATTACAAAATCTCGCTAATTCTGTAGCTAATGTGGAATTCTGTAGCCATCTCCATCATTAGACATGTTTCAATGCACCAAAGAAGGAATGAAAGGTACCAGTAGATGAAAATTGTTACGCACATGGATGTCCACCTATAGTCATGATCTCGAAAGATACAAATATCGAAAGATCTAGAAGTCAAACCAGAAGTCAACTCTGGGTATGAGGTTTCAGCAGTCAAGCAAGTTTCAGCAAAAGATCATGACGAGATCAAGCGAGCATGGAGATGATTTGTTCGATGATGAGAAGATATGTTTGAGAAGAATCCCTCATGATTTTCTCTTCTATTAGAAAATCATGAGGAGATAAAATTTCAATTTAATATTACTTCTTAGATGGAAGACTAGTTAAATTTCTTATCAACACATGAATCTTAGATAAGTTCGATAAAGAAATGTATAAAAGTCGTGAGGAAAAACCAGAAAGACAATTATTTGTTGATTGTTTAATATTTGCAAGATTTTTTAAAGAGAATTTTGTGGATTAATATAATACTCTATTTTTCAATGCGTGGTTGAGCAATCGATTGATCAGTGACGAACTTACACTCACAGGAGGTCCCCCTGGAGAGTTGTAAGGGTAGATATTTTTCATTTACATTGCAATTTCTCATAATTTGAATCAAAATTTCACATATTTTTATATTTGTCAACATAAATATTTACATTTAATTTGTTTTCTAAGATGTTTTGTGATTAGAGCACTCATAGAAGGAAAATACCAAAAAGATTTATTTCTAGAATGCATTTAGTCTTATAACTCAGTTAAATTTCATGGATAATGAATATATGGTTATAAGAGCTTATTAGCACACACTAGTAATCAATTGAAGCTACAATTTCATTCAATTTAGTTTTCTTCTGCAAGCAAATAGCATTAGTATTTCTTTCTATAAATTAATGTTAGAATTTATTTTCTTCAAATAGAGTTAAGATTTCCATTTGCAAAGTAGTGTTAAGATTTAAATTCTGCAACTAATATTAGGATCTCTTTTATGAAATTAGCATTAATATTTCTTTTATGCAATTAGAAATAGACTTTCAATTTTGCAATTAGAATAAATTGTGATTTCAAGTTATAGATTAATTTTCAATACAATTTTGCATTTGGTTTTGATGTAGCTTTGATGGAAATAACATGTGCGTGACAACTCTTAATATTTTCTAACATTTATCCATACTTAAATTAATTTCATCCAAAGATAGAATTCCTAGCATATATGGTGCACATACACTTCATAAGTACACAAACCTTGATTGACAATTAATGAAGTAATTTAAGATCAATTAAATTACCCAACACTTGGAATGTGAGAGGACTTAAGGTAGTGAAGGGATTCGTGGGAAAAAATATCACAATCCATTATCTGCTTTCCTTATACATATATAGATTGCTCCAAAGTGACGAGGGATGGGAGGAGGGGCTTGAGACAAATGGAAATCACCTTGGAGATAAATTTGTAGATAACATTGCAAAGGGAGATTAGGAAAAATTTAGAGGGATCAACAAATTTTAGTTCCTTTGCCACAATGGTGAGGAAGGTGGTGTTTAGTGCAAGTACTATGCTAAGATATTTGCATGAATCATCGACAAGATGCCAAACACCCTTCTTGATAATAGGCTAGTAGTGTTGGAAAATGCTAGAGGTGAAACCATTTAGTTGAGGGTATTTTCTTGAGGGAAACTGCATTGTGGATTCCTCAACTTTGTTTAGGGAGATTGACTTGAGCTGGGCATTGTTTTGTTCCTCTATAACTAGGAAAGGGATATGATTAGTGATGCATGAATGGAGGTAGAGCAGTTAGGGATGGGTTTTGTCACAAGATTGTTGTAATAATTATTAGGCTCATATTGGATATTTGAGTGAGAATGGAGTAGTGTACCTTGAGAGGAATGTAAACTATAAATTTTGTTCATGTGCCTTTGTTGGATCATGGATCAATGGAAAAACTTGTAATTTCTCTCCTCTTATTTGATCCATTGGACCTTGGATTTCTGACACCAAAAAATTTCTTTTTGAGCATAACTTTCCTCCAGCTCTTGAAATAATTGTTGTTCCTGAAATATGAGAGGTTCATTATGCCCCTAATTGATTATATTTTATTGAAAAACCTCCTTTGTTCCTCCAAATATATTTGATGTTGGAAGATGTTACCAAAGTATTCTTTGTCCCATTCTCTTTGCTATTGCCCACTAGGCCTCAGTATTTTTCTGAAAGTATGGGTGTTGTGGCCAAAGTTTCTTGAATCGAAGTGAGTTTTCTTAGGAGGCTAGTGAATAGAGATGTTGATTGCAATGATCTAGTGGTCTAAACCTTCTACTAGAAAGATGAATGCTTCTGCATTATTTTTGGATAACATAAGAGATTCAACTATGAGGAAATGATCTAATTTATAAGATATTTAGTGTTGTCCTCTCCTCTTGTCATTCGATGTGTATAGAACATTTATGATCTCTATGTCAATGAGATTAAGGTCCTTAATAAAAATGTGGAAATCTACCATCTCATGTTCCTCACGTTGGAGTCATTTTTCTTCATGCACGTTTGCGGTGATATTAAAGTTGCCACCAATAATCCATGAATTAGTTGTGTTGAAAGAAAGGATCTGACTCAAATCCCAGAGGTAATATTACCTAGCATATTGTTTTTGTGGTCCATAAACATTGGTGAGGAGTCTTGATTCCCTATTTCCCAACACCCTAAAGGAGATTAAGATTTTTGTCCTTGTAGTAAATAAATTTTCTATGATTAAGCTGTGGGGGTTTCAAAGTGTGGTAATTCCCCCTGCTAAACCTCATGCATCTATGGCAGTGTAACCACAAGTGGGTCTTAATTTCTTTGCTATATGTTTTATCTTCTCTGTGGAAAATTTTGTTTCTTGTAGGATGATAACATCCAAGTTGTCTTGTTTTATTTGATTGTGCAAGAGTCTTTGTTTTTTCTTGATATTTATTCCTCGTATATTCCAAGACACCATTTTCATTAGGAAGTGGGTGTAATGGCGTTATATAATTATGTGATTAAAGAATTCATTTTAGAGTTTGCAAGGAATTCCCCTACATCTTGAAGTAAGAGAGAAATAGTTTTTGTACATTCTTCCTTATCTTCCTTCTCTGTTTTTTTTATATGGTCTTCTTTGACGGAAGTTATGCCAAGAATCGAGGTGGTGACAATAGTTCCATTTCCTTTTGTGGAGGAACATTTATTGCATTGATATGCCTGTTCCACCCACTGAATCTGGTTAAGAGGAATTTCCTGTAGAGCTTATTTTTTGTAGGAATCCACGATCTGCTAGAGATTGATGTCTACAAGCTCCATTCTTGTATTTCCTAGTTCCTCAAGGTCTTCAATTTCCATGATAATTTCAATATTGTTGATCTCCCTCCAAATTAGACATAGATTAAGGCCCATCTAACCTTTCCTAGGCACATAAAGGCTATATTAAATCTCTCCTTCTACACTTAATAATATTTCTTTCGCTTTAATATGTTATTGGGAAGGTTTAGAGGTAATTGCATATTATGTGCCTAATATTATTTATTATTGCAGAATATTGAGAGAATATGGAGTAAATTTTGAATGAGAAACTATAGGGACTTGCTCCCTACTACAAGATGGAACAAGATTGGATAATAAATGAACTGAATATCATGAAATTATTGACAAATTATGGAGCTCCAATGATTGAGAAAATCTAGGAATATGTTCCATGTCATTTAATGTAGATTCTTAGTGTTGGGAACCAGATCCACTATTTGAGGGTGTAATGACTCCTCCCACATTTACCCACTTTCAAATTTTTTTTGGGGGTAAACATGAGTTGAGGGTCACTGTGATATGACTCAACCTCCTATGTGACCTTAAGGAAATGGAGTCGACAACTGAAGACCTTACTGACTTCCCTCAGGTGCCATAGGACCTCCAGGAGTAACCCAACCCCTCTAGGTGTCCAACCCCTGAGAAAAATCATTTTTTCCCTGAACTTGAGCCCCATTCATTCCATTTCAAAGGCCTCCATGCAACTATGGCTTCCCAGTCTCTCCCACAGGACTGCATCAGTGCGACTGTGGTCTTTTTTTGCCAGTGTTGTGTCAGAAAGTGTGAGAATTAAGGCTATTTTCTAGGGCTGGGGCTAAGCCTCTGACCAGAAATCCATGAAACTTCTAGAACTCATAAAAGACATGAATAAAATGCTTACAAACGAAAATTGAACTAGGACTTGACCTGACCATCCCCAACCAAGACTAACATTTTGTCAAACACTTGGTAGATATGCAACCTACAGGTTATGAAGGCAAGTCTAAACATAAGGGTATGAAAACTTAATTGAGGTTTAACAAGAAGGGTCTCAACCTTCTCACACTAGCTTCCATATCATCAATTAGGTCTTGCATTAATTATTTATCCAGTTACACGTAAAAACATGAATATAGCCATGATCGAGAACTGTCATATAACCATGCTTATAACCAACATACAACCAGATAAATAACCATAAGGGAAAAACCATTAAAGCCACATAATAACCAATAAATTTCCTTACCAAAAGCAAGAGAACTTATCTTTTATTAAACATAGGAAATTACAAACCGGGTTCGGGACTCCCACGTTCCACCCAAAAAATAGATTGGTTGAACCATATCTTTCTTTCAGCTAATCACCCCCATGCCATATTCCAAGAATGAATGTGGGATATCATGGGAATAACCAATCCAAAGAAAACCAATGGAATCCATAGGTTAAACCACCTCCACCCTCTCCATACCATGCTCACACCTAAACCGGTGTCAAGATTATAAAACCGAACCGAGCTTGGATGCCTCAAAATTTCTTCACCATCCTTGAGGAATTTTCCAGCCTCCACCCTCAGGATTTAGCGTGTATCCCACCATTATCGGTAAATGGATTCCTAGGCCTTTGGGAATTTTCCTGAGACCACCTCACCTCGAATTCCAAAACCATCTGATAATCCAAAGCTCAAACCCAGAACAATCCCATCATACCATGGCTATCCAGAAATGGAAAGGCTAAGATAAACTCCATTATTAATATCAACAAAATCCATGCCAACGACAACAAAAGAACCATATAGAAACATGCACATACCATGCATTTCAAAACTAGCTAGGAAATCACACATGCAATCTGTTACCTGCAAGTATTCCCGCTGAAGCTGCTTGATCCTTGCCTTCATTTTCTTTCCTTGTCCTTGTTTGTTTTCCTTTCCTTTCCTTTCCCTGATTGCTTACCTTCCTTCTCCTCTTGGTGATCTTCTCCTCTCTAAAGCTAATTCGAAAACTAAACTGACAAAAAGGTACCCACTGATCCTCATAAGTCTTTTTATTAATGAGGCCTCTATTTTCTTCAAGTTTCCGCTATCATTCCTTCATTTTCCTCCTCACATGAAACCTGTGACCTTTCACCTTCCTTTTCTCCTAATTTCCATTATTTTCATAAATAAAATGCCAAATAATGCCTCGTTGCCTTTCCAAATCCTTAGCCATTGCCTTTGCTAGTTTCCCTTAGCCATAAACACATCATGTGATGCTCACTAAGATGTTTTGACCAACATTCAACTTGGAATAAGTGTCCCTTTCCCGTGGTCTTATTTTACCTTTATAAACTTTTATTACGTGAGATTTTAACCTAGGGTTGTTAAAGACCCATCCCCCTTAGGGGAACACCATCCTCGGTTTTAATACGACACCTAGACCCAACAAAACCATTGAAGAGAAAAAACATACTACCTATGGAGCTTTATAACCTAGCTCATTGCAGTTTTTACAATAACATCCTTCTCAAAAGCAAAACCGTCATGACAACATGACAATATAACAACCATACAACTTATTGGAGCTTTATAACTTAACTCATTATGGTATTTACAATAGAAACCATAAATAAATATGTACAAATACCAAGAGTCATTTTCCTTCACCAGAAAACAATGAAGAATACATAGTCCACACATGATCAACCATCTCTAATGTAGCTTCATTGGGCCCAAAGTGCTTCCACTGCACTTTAACCTTCTTGAGTGCTCTGTTTCAAAGCACGAGATGTTTCCACTGCAATATGCATTGGTGTTCTAGTTGGAATTCTCCTTCTTTCTCCACCTACAATAAAAACCAATCAATAACATGATCAACATACTTTACATATATTTTAAGAAATGAAACATGAAAAACATCATAGAATTTCACTGTCGGAGGCAGTGCAAGTCTGTAGCCCATTGGTCCAATCCTCTCAATGATCTCAAAAGGCCCGCAATACTATGGTTCCAACTTGGCACGTGATCCAATCCTCAAGGATCTCTTCTTGGGATTGATGCACAAATACACATGTTCCCCAACCTGAAACTCCTTAAATCCCATATGCTAGTTTGCATAAATTTTATGCCTATCTTGTGTTGTTGTTAGATTCTTCTTTATAACCTTCATTTCCTATTCCATCTCTACAAACATGTCTGGTCCAATAAGTACCATGTTCACTAGATCACTCCAGCTGATGGGAGCGTTACAACTCCTCCCATACAATGCATCAAATGAACTCATCCTCAGTGACTTGTGATAATCGTTATTGTATGCAAACTCGACCAATAGAAGGTACTCCTCCCATCTCCTCTATTGATGCATGGAATACATCCTCAACATATCCTCTAGTATCTTGTTGACCCTCTCTATCTGTCCATATTTCTGTGGATGATAAGTTGTGTTGAAGGCCAATTGATGAGCCTTATCATTGGGTAATTATATGGGCCTTAATTCACCTCCTAGCTTAGTCAAACCAGCTATTCTCACAACTTATTGCATACTTTTGATTATATTTTGTTTATGAGATGAGTTAGAGTTGCATATTTTTTTTTTGTGGTCTAATGTGCATGTAATGCAGGATTAAAGGATAAAAGCAAGGAATTTTAGCAAAGATCTTGGTCAAAACTCGAATGGGACAAGGAAGAGGTATTATAGGAGGGAAATCCTCCTCATCTACTACCCCTCCATTCGAATATTCCTCCATCAGATTGGAGTGCAACCAACCAAATCATGAGGACTAGAAGGCAGCCGAGCAAGTGGAAGTCAAAGCACCAGTTTATCTCTAGTTTGGGAGCTGAGCCTCCCTAATTTTAAGGAAGTCGTTGGAGACTTCAGATGCATAAGTAGAGAGGCCTAGGACCTCAGTAGGATTCAGACTTTTGATTGTAAAACTCTACTTTATTTTCGAGTTGCAAGACTTGTGACAATTTTTGATGTAATCCATTGTTTTGATAATAAGAATGAGTTTTGTTTCGAGCCAGCAATGAGTTAACTCAGAGGGCTGAAGCTCTTGGGTTAGGACCCAACCCTAGCAGCTAAGGCTCCTCTTTATTGTACATGTATGTTAGTGTAGATTCATGGTTTAATCGTTCATTTTCTTAAGTAGCTGCATTTCCATTACAGCAGGGTAGCGCATAGATTCATGGTTTAATCGTTCATTTGCTTAAGTAGCTGCATTTCCATTACAGCAGTGTAGCGCATAGATTCATGGTTTAATCATTCATTTGCTTAAGTAGCTGCATTTCCATTACAACAGTGTAGTGTAGATTGGTTGTGTTTTAGTTTGCTTCCGTTTGTGCCTTTTTCTTCAGTTAGCAGGTTAGCAAGGATTATACCCATAGATTTCCTTTCACAACAACCTTGACCAACCACCGTCAACTGCGTGTCACATATCTTATTCGTATTCATTTCAACGTTTGACTTTATGAGCTCCAAATCTCCACCACCCATCTATCTAGATTGATCCAACGGCTTTCGCGTCATCTCAATACTTTATGTGCTCCAAATCTCCACCGTCGATTTGTCTAGCTTGATCCAACGGCTATTGCGTCGTTTAATACTTTATGCGGTCCAAATCTCCACCGTCGATCTGTCTAGCTTGATCCAACTACTATTGCACAATCTCACGTGGATTCTTGCACGACTGATATCCGCCTGAGATCACATGAGAAAATTGGTTTTCTCATGCTACGTGTCACCCAATTAGGCTAATCGCGTCAAATTTTGGAATTCCACCTACAACTTTGAGGGCACGCGAGAAACTGCTTACCACCTACGGAAACTTGCTCGATCGTTCCGCACATTTTTTTATCCTTCTGTCGCCACATGACTTGGTGTGATCCATCCATCTATTCACTTCATCTCCACGATAAGATCTCCACCGCTCATCATCCGATTAGTCCTATTCGTCCATCTCTTGACTTAACTTCTCGCGATAAGATCTCTGCCGCTCATCTTCCGATTAGTCCTATTCGTCAATCTCTTGATTTAACCTCCCGCGATAAGATCTCTGCCATTCATCTTTCGATTAGTCCTATTTGTCCATCTATCGACTTAACCTCTCATGATAAGATCTCTGCCATTCATCTTCCGACTAGTCCTGTTCGTCCATCTATTGAATTAACCTCTCGCGATAAGATCTTTTCCATTCATCTCCCGTTAGTCCTGTTTGTCCATCTATTCACGTAATCTCCTGTGATAAGATCTCTGCCGCTCATCTTCCATTTTTATTGTTCGCTGATTGATCCAACGGTTCCCATGCACTGCTGCTTCGTTACGTCCTCCTTTCACTGATTTCGATCTTCGCTTGCTCTTCCGCTTGACTCCTTGCATGCTTGATTTTACCAAAACACCAAAAATGCGAAAATAGACTTAGTTTAGTTTCCTCACTTACACATTAGTTTGGTTTGATGCTCTTTACTTCTGTAACTTAGATAACAACATTAGGTTAGTGTTGATTTAGCAATTCTGCTTAGTTTAGCTGTTTAAATGGTTAATTAGGATATGGTGTGATTTAGCATTACATGTTGTTTTCTTCAGTACTGCAATAGAGTAGTTCTCTTAGAATAGATTTTCTCTTCTTCCATCAAAGAATCAAGCTTCTTCTGACTCTATAGAAGTCTGGCTTGGAACCCCTGGGGTCTCTCACCAAATGAAAAAGTGACAATAGGCAGGACCTTCACTTATACTTGTGCATATAGCACTGTTACCTCCAAGTTTGTACGAACCCCGGGTTGTTAAGTAAAGCTGGTAACCCAGGAATTGCAGCATCCTTGCTGCAATACTGACGCTCATCACCTTTTTGGCGCTGTTGTTGGGGAGGTGTCTGAGTAGAATATGAGTACTGCTTTCTTTTCTTCTATTTCTAGTCTGCTTTCTTTTCTTCTATTTCTAGTCTTCAACTTTCGTCCATTAGTTTATTTATGCAAAAGTAATCTAGTAGCTTTCTTTCTTTCATTTATCATTATCCGCTTTCCTTTCCATTTTTCAAGTAGAATATCAATTCAGCAAGTAACTTTTATTTCTATCAATAGTTTTCATTCAGTCAACAATTTCATTCTGCTTTCTTTTCCATTTTGTAAGTAGAATTTCAATTCAGGAAGTAACTTTTCTTTCTATTAGGAGTTTTCATTCAATCAGCAAAGTACTTTCCAGCTTAAAACAAAAAAACTTATAAAAGCAAACCTAAAAACATTTCCTTTCATGCCTTGTAGGAGTAGGGACAATTTAGGGAAATTCTTGCCAAATACCCCCACTGCACCCAACAGCCAACCTTCTCTCTTTTTCAGTGGTTGTGAACTGGAGGAACCTTTAGGTGAGTAACCTGACATATTTGAAGAACCTATAGGCGAAGAAGAAGAAGAGGAACCCATTCCTACTGAACTAATGACTGAAAATTGAAATGACAGAGGGAATAAAGAGAGAGTTGAGGGTGCCTTCCCCATCAGGGAAACCAATGGGGACACTAAAATGAAGAATACAAGCCCCTCTGCTCTACCTCATTTCCATGGCCTGACCACAGAGGACCCTGACACTTTCCTATTTGAGTTTTCTTTTATATGCCAAACCTATGGCTATACAGGTGATGACCAAAAGTTAAAACTGTTTCCATCTACCCTCAAGGATGCAACATTGCACTGGTTCATGGGTTTACCTAGAGATAGCATCACAACTTGGGCTAAGATGTAGCAGGCTTTTAACAAAAAATATAGGGACTACTATAGGTAAAGGGATACTAAAGAAGAGATTTTCAGGATGACCATGGGCCAAGATGAATCCTTACAGGACTACGAAGAAAGATTTCAGCTTAGTTACAAAAGGGCCAAGTGCACACTTGACCCCGAGTCATTAAAGTTGGTCCTGCTCAGAGGAGTAAGGGAAGAACTTCTGGATACCTTACACTTGTTAGTAGGAGGGGATATCTACCAATTACCCTATGAAGATATCAAGACTATCTTTAGAAACCATTCTAGGGCAGCCAGGAAAAGGGTAGGAGTAGTCAAACTATGGCCAGTACATCATCTTCCAACTCATCCATCAAGGGTGAAATTGGAAATATGCTGGAAGATTTCAAAAGTGAGATGCTGCAAACCCTTGCCTTGCAATTGGTCACCATGAACATCAAGAGGAAGTAAGAGGAATCAAAGAGAGCCTTGGCCATGTTTTGTCCTAAATGCACTAGGAGGCATCCTAGGAACGAATGTCCATTGAAATGCATTGAGATTTGCTCAGTTTGTGAAGAAAACCACTCCATAGACAAGTGCCCTTCTTTACCTAAACTCAAAGCTGTATATCAAGGAGCTAAAGGGGTCACTGTGTAGCTTTGTTACATCAAGCAAAGGAGACCTCCTAGGCTTAGACCATACCATCAGGGTATGCAAGGGTCATCCCATGCATATTACAACCCCAACCACACCACAACTATACCTTCTTGGGGACCCGCTGCTCATCCTTCCTGGTCTACACCCCCTCCTTGGTCCCATGCATCTCAATATCATTCCTAGCCAGCCAGCCAGTCATTTCAACCTTATGTTCCACCACAACCTAAGTGGAATACCCCACACCAGGGGTGGAGGCCCCAATACAACAATGCTCTAGCTCTATTGCATCCACCACCTACCCAACCACAACTCCTACACCCTGCTCCACCCAAGCAACCCCAGATGCCTGCCCAACCAAATCTGAACCCGAAAAATAGGCATGCTCAACAAGTATACAATGGAGGGACATCATACCCAGCTTATGCTATGGAAATCCAGGAGATCAACCTAAGATCTAGGAGAATTCTCCCAGATAACCAACCTCCCTCTCCACATAGGGAGGTTGAGGAAGAAAGAGAAGAAAGCAACCTCAAAGTAAATCCACCCTTTCCCGAGAGGTTAGACCAACCAATCCAGCCTACCCCACAAGAACTTGAACTCCTGGGAGAATTGAAAAATCTATGTGTAAAGATCCCTCTTCTCCAAGCAATAAAAGATGTTCCCATTTACAATAAGTTGATTAAGGAGAAATGCTTCAAGCATCCAGGAAGAAGAAAAAGGGATGCCCCTACCATTAATGTCATTGGGTAGCTGTCTGACTTAATGCTGGGGCAGGTAATATGTCCAAAATATTTGGACCCTGGAAGCCCTGTAGTAGATGTGCACATCAATGGCACCATTGTCCCACACACTCTGATTGATCTGGGGGCTGCCATTAATGTGATGACCAAGGACACCATGCTCAAGCTCAACCTCCAAGGGTCATTGAGGAAGACCACAACAGTTCTGCAACTTGCAGACCATTCCACAGTCACCCCTGAGGGAATTGTGGAGGATGTGATGGTCTCCATTGACTTCTGGGAGTACCCTATAGATTTCCTAGTTCTCCAGCCTAAGGCTAAGCTTACTGGTTACCCTCTCATCCTTGGGAGGCCATGGTTGGCCACAGCTGATGCTTACATTAGCTGCAGAGCTGGGAATATGACCATCAAGAATGGGCATATGTCCAAGCAGTTAGTCCTATACCCTCCTGCTCAACCTTCTCTAGAGCATGATTTACCTTTATGGTTGGAGGAGGAGGAAGAAGATGAAGCTTATTCAACCAAACTTTATGCTTTGGAATCAACCATAGGAGGAGGACAACAAGATGAGGATGACTTAATTGAACACTTGCTCCAAAGTCTAACCATTAGAAGAAGAAGAAAGGGAAATCTAGAACAATCATCCAATTGGCTTATGCTTGGCAAATTCCAACCCACTCCATGTCAAAACCATAGAAAATGGCCCAGAGAAAACTTTGAAGGGTGTCTATATCATCCCTTGTTCTTGTGGAACCTCATACATCGGTGAAATCGATTGTTCCATTAACTAGAGGATTAAGGAACACGCGGCTGATATCAAGCACGGGAGGACCAAATCTTCGGCTTTGGCCGAGCATGTAGAGAAGACCAAGCATCATATATGCATTGAGGAGGCTAGGGTTATCACTAAGATTCCTCATTTTCATCATCGTAAGTTAAGGGAAGCCATTGAAATTGAGAGGTCTTCTAGCAATATTAATAGGGATGACGGTTGGAAAATTAGTAGCTGCTAGATTCCCGCCCTCTCTTCTTAGCTTTTCCTACGTCTTTGTCCATCTGTGTCGTGACCCTTTTTTTTATGAGTAATAGATTAATAGTATTACTAACATTAATTTAAATAATTAATAGTATTACTAAGTATTACTAAGTAATATGGTCATACGTTTGAATGACTTACTTAACGCAGTTGAATCCCAAAAATGATATCTAATATTAATATCAATAAAACCATTATTATCAATATTTATAATGAACATTGGTTTAATATAAGCTAAAGATTTGGTCATATTAATTATACTATTAATACTAAATTACTAATATTAATATGAATAATACATGATACTAATAATAATACTTATTATTTATAACATTAGTGAGCATTAGTGATATGAATATTAGTATTAATTAATGATATTAAAGCTTTTATATCCAATATTGTAATATAAATTGATAGTATTATAAAAAAAGTAAAAAATTGTCGGTGAGAAAATAAAATAAAATATTTTAAATATAAAATAAAACCCTAGTCAAATATAACCTCTTAATTAATAATTAAATGAAAATGTATATATATATATATATATATATATATATTTATTGATTAAATCAACTATTAATGATATAACCATTTAGTTAATAAGTTAATAAAAATATATATATTTATATATATATTAATTAAATTAATTATTAATAAATTATTTAAATTTAATTAAATAATGTTAAACCATTCCTTTTCCTCCCCTAGTCAAATATAGCCATTTCTTTCTAGCTGTCAGGTTTGACCTGTCTCCCTATTTAACCTTCTTCGTAGATTTGTTTCTTCATCGTGTCGTGATGATGAGCCACACTTGTTGGTTCGAAACGCGTCGACCAAAATCCGCAATGTGACTTCTTCCGAAAAATATTTATATAATCCATCTCCTTCTGTTCTTGAAGAGGAAAAGCTATGCAACATGTTGAGAGAAAACCTAGAAGCCTTCGCTTGGAGTTACAAGGAAATGAAGGGAGTACACCCCTCAATGTGTACTCACCACATATACATCAAAGAAGGTTGCAAGCCAGTCCAACAACCACAAAGGAGGATGAATCCAGCTCTTAAAGATATAGTCAAAGAAGAACTGCAAAAACTGCTAGATGCAGGATTCATTTACCTTATCTCTGACAGTGAGTGGGTCTCTCCTTTAGTGTTAGTTCCTAAGAAAAATGGTAAGTTGAGGATTTGTGTTGATTACATGGAGTTGAACAAAGCCATAAAGAAGGATCATTTTCCCCTCTCCTTCATTGACCAAGTGCTAGATGGCATGGCAGGGAAGAAGTTTTCTCTTTCCTAGATGGATTTAGTGGGTACAACCAAATCCAAATCTGCCCAGAAGACCAGGATAAGACCACATTCACTTGTCCTTGGGGTACTTTTGCCTATAGGGTCCTTCCTTTAAGCCTATGCAATGTCCTTGCCACTTTCCAGAGAGCAGTCTTGAGTATTTTTGTTGAATTAGTACATGATACGGTGGAAATTTATATGGATGAATTTACACCTTATGACTGCAATTTTCAAGAAGCCCTGACTAACCTAGGTAAAGTATTGCACAAATGCATTGAAATGAACCCGTCTCTTAGTCCAAAAAATGTGAATTCTTAATGACTGAAGGGACCGTGCTAGGTCATTCAATATCTCAGCAAGGACTATAGGTGGACCTAAACAAAATAGCAATCATCTAAAGGGTCCCACCTCCACAAAAGCAGAGGGATGTCAGGAGTTTCTTGGGGTTAGCTGGATACTACCGAAGGTTCATAAAGGACTTCAACAAGTTGGCCTCTCCTTTATTTGGGTTGTTGGCCAAAGATTCTGAGTTTATATGGTCAAAGAGCTATCAAGAGGCTTTAGACATTTTAAAGGGTAAGTTAACCACTGCACCAATTGTTCGAGGCCCAAACTGGGCCCTCCCTTTTCATATTCATGCTGATGCCTCACACAAAGCCATAGGAGAAGCCTTAGGTCAGGTAGAGGAGAAATTGCCCTATGCCATCTATTTTATCAGTAAGAACTTGTCAAAGGCTGAGCTAAATTATACTGTGACTGAAAAGGAACTCCTGGCTATTGTGCATTCATTAAACAAGGCATTACATTATAGGATATCAAACATTTGTGCATACCAACCATGCTGTAATCAAATATTTAATGAACAAACTAGATGTGAATGCTAGAATTATAAGATGGTTATTTTTATTACAACAGTTTGATCTAAATATTGTTGATAAACATGGTAAGGAAAATGTTGTTGCAGACTTTCTATCTAGGATGAATCTGCCTGTAGGTGAAGAAGGAATGGTGGATGACCAGTTACCAGACGAGCATTTGTTTGCTATTTCGGTTCTCTCCCCATGGTTTGCTGATATAGCAAACTATTTGGTATCATCACAGTTCCCACCAAACTTGCCCTCCAAAGAAAAGAGCAAGACAGTCAGGAAAAGTGCCCCCTTCACCTGGATTAGGGGCAATATTTTCAAACTTGGCCTAGATCAAATCTTGAGAAGGTGCGTAAGGGGAGAGGAATTTTTTGACATCCTTCTGACTTGTCATGATGGGCCTTGTGGAGGTCACTTTGCAACAAAGAGGACAACATTCAAAGTGTTACAAGCAGGCTATTATTGGCCCACTCTTCATCAGGATGTGAAGAAGTACATTAGTCAGTGTGATCAGTGCTAGAGGATGGGAAAGCCTACTCCAAGAGATGAAATTCCCCTACAACCTCAAGTGACTTTTGAGCCATTTAACAAGTGGGGCATGGACTTCATTGGGCCTATCAACCCTCCTTCAAAGCAAAAGTAGTACATTATTGTGTGCATTGATTATTTGACTAAGTGGGATGAAACCAAGGCGATTAAGGCATCAACATAGGAGAAGGTGGCTGAGTTCCTAAGGGAGAATGCATTCTACAAATTTGGGTACCCTAGAGAGCTAGTCACAGACTAAGGAAACCATTTTACCTCCAACATGATTGAAGAACTGCTCGGCCATCAAAAAATCAAGCATAGGACCTCCACTCCTTATCATCCACAAGCTAATGGGAAAGTGGAGGTGACCAACAGAGCACTGTAGAGCATCTTAACCAAGGTAGTGAGCAACAACAAGAAGGATTGGGCAGAGAGACTAGTTGAGGCCACCTGGGCCTATAATACAACATGGAAGACCACCACTAGATTTACACCCTATGAGCTGGTCTATGGGAAAAAGGCTTTACTGTCCTTTGAGTTTGAGTATAACACATTGGATGGCAACCCAACTAGATTTGGATCTCAGTCATGCACAGAAAGAAAGATTGTTCCAATTGAATGGCTTGGATGAATTCAAAATGCAGGCCCTCCTACATACATAGATAGTTCAGCTTCAGAGGAAGATCTGGCATGATAAATATATTAAGGAGAAGCAATTTGAAGAGGGCGATTGGGCATCGTTATATGATTCTAGGTATAAAGACTTCAAGGGCAATCTAAGGACAATATGGCTCAGACCTTATGTGGTGGAAAGATGCCATGATAATGGTTCAGTGCAAATCAGAACTATAGATGAAGAAGCCATTCCATTGCTTGTTAATGGACACCGATTGAAAATGTACAAGAGGCCTTTATCAAAACAAGGGTTCATTGACAATATCAATAAGACAATGATGATGGTGGTGGAGCAAGTTCCAACTCCTCCCTCATCAGGTCACTAAAAAAAGAAAAAAGGAAAAAAAAGAATAAGGATTCAGGTGAAAACCTCCATGAGGTGCCTGAGTCCCATCTTTGGGTTGAAAACCTCGTGAGGCAGCCCAATGATGAATAAAAGAAAAAAAGAAAAAAATAGGAGGATCCCCGGGTGAAAATCTTCCTTGAGGCGCCCAGGGCAAACATCTAGGGTGAAAACCTCTCTGAGGCAGCTTAGGTGTTTTTCAAAAAAAAAAAGAGATAAAAAAATGTAATTGTTATTTGCAGGTGGACGAGAAATACAATCAAGGAGCAAAAAGAGGATCCAAAGGGAACCCTGCCTCACACATATCCATCTCCTCCACTCCTTACCATGCATCACTCCTGTTAGGATATTCCGACACATAGGAAATAGTTAAGTTCAACTTGGTCTAGTATAGAGTTAGGTAAAGTGTGTTTCTTTACCGTTGTACATTTTGTAACTTACAATCCGACGGTGATGATATGTAGTGATCCGACGGTTCATTCTCTCCTCGGTATTACCGACACTTGATCCGTGGCTTGACACCGATTGGTCCATGAGTTCTATTTAAAGCGCATGGAGGGTCATTGTTCGGGTAATCCGTGCATGAGAGAAGCTTATGTAAATTTTCATTCTTTGATTAATAAATTGCCTGTAGTACCCACGTTGGGACAGGCCGTGGACTGTTTCCCTCTTTGAGGGTTTTAACCACGTCAAAAATACTGGTGTATTGATCTGTGATCTGGTTGTGAGCGGTGTCCTTTTGGTATTCTTTCTGAGGAACTTACCCTGTAAATTCCTACATGGTATCAGAGCTATTTGAGGGCCGCGTCCGTTGGTGATCCAAATCTGAAGCCGGTAGAACTGCATGCGGCTGTCGTTTCCTAGATCTGCTGTTTCTGACTGCTTTCGGGCCGAGAGGACTGCTCTGTTGCGTTCGGAGCATCTGTTCCAATGAGGAACCCCTTTCGTTTCACGCGAAAAGGTTTCCGGTAGCCCTAGCTGCGTCATTTTTCAGATCGGGAGGTATACAGTGTTTTTTGCAGTTTACTGTTATTTTCTCTCTGCTTATTTCGGTTTCGGTTTATTTAGCCCTTTTTTTTAACCGGATCTATACCTTTCATTTCTGCGTATGCTCTTTGCCCTGCGACTCTGTGTGATCTGGGCAAATCAGAAATAGAAAGGAAGGATTTTTCTCATGCGTATGCTCTTTTCCCTGCACCTTAGTGTGATCTCGGAAAATCAGAAACATTGAGAAAAATATTTAGTTTTTCGGCTAAAGCTAACTTTGAGTTTTTTTTTTTAAATTTCTAGTTTTTTGGCTAAAGCTAACTTCGAGCTGCAAGGTTCGTTTTTCTTTGCATATTCGTGTTGGGTTTTGTGTTTTGTGTTTTGTAGGGAAAAAGAGCTTTCTCAAGGCAAGCACGCAAACCAAGGCCCCCCCCCCCCCTCTCTCTCTTTCTCTCTCTCTCTCTCAAATTTTTTGTATAGATCAATTGGTTCAAAGCTATTTTTAGAGAGTAGAGGTCTTGGGTTCAAGCCTCCATTTTGTGGGGGCGGATGTTTTCATTCCCTCACATTCGCGCACTTTGCCGGCAACGTCAACAATTCTTTTTTCAAAAAGCCATAACTTCTTCATCCGGAAGCCTTTTTCAGAGCCGTTTTTTTTAAAACCGTCTATTTTTTTGAGATCTATCCATTAGAACACTTACTTTCAGCATATTCAGCTTCAGTTTTTTTTAAAATGGAAAGTCCATGCCAAGTCATTCTTGACAGCACTAACTACTTCCAATGGGTAGCCTACATGGAAGATTTACTTAGAAGTAAAGGTCTCTTCAGAATAGCCACAGACCAAGAGAAGAAACCAAAAGATGAAGACAAGGCTGCAAAATGGGAAAATAGACAAGATCAAGCACGTGGTTTGATAGGGATGTCTATTTCTCCCGATCTTAGATTCCACATTGCAGAACTTGAGACTCCTCATGAAGCATTAGAAAAACTCGCTAAAGTTTTTGGGATTAAAAATGAAATTAGAGCCCATCAACTTGAAAATGAGTTGCTTACTTTGGATCCTAATAATTTTTCTTGCATTGAAGATTTCTTGTCCAAATTCAAGACCCTTAGATATCTCTTGGAAGGTGTTAAAGTTAAGAAAGAAGATGGTAACCTTATTTATTCCATCCTTACTAAGTTGGGACCAGCCTACTCTGTATTTGTTTCCACTTTCCATTCTACAAGGGAAGCTTTCATTTGTCAAGGAAAAGACTACAAGGCCCCTTCCTTTGACTCCTTTTGTGATTCCTTAATAAGAGAACAAGAAAAACTCTTATAGCTTGGTCTTCTTAATCTTGGAAACTCTTCCACGAAAGCGTTAGCCGCCCAGCAGCAACCAAATTCAAAGAATCCTAAGAAGTCATATCCTCAAAAGAATGGTCCTAAACCAACTCAGCCTCAAAATGAAATATCATTTCAGCAAAATGATAAGACCAATAAAAACAAATGGAAGAAGACTGATAGATATTGTAACTTTTGTAATCGAGATGGCCACTTAGAATCTAAATGCTTTAAGAAGATGGAAGCCTTGGAAGCCGCAATGAAGAAACATAACATCCATGTGGAGCCTACTTCAACTTCAACTTCCGGAATGGCACTTTCTGCATGTCGTTGTCAATCATCTCAGTCTGGTTATGCATTAAATGTATCTTCTTCTTCTTCTCATTCTCATGAGTGGCTCATTGATTCTGGAGCCTCTTATCACATGGCCAAAAACCAAGCCATTTTTTCTTCTTTAAATGATTGTAACACCAAAAATATATATGTTGGTGATGATAGATCTCTTAATGTTGTAGGGACTGGAACTGTTCATCTAGACAATGGTTAGTTTAATGATGTATTATGTGTTCCAACCTTATCCTGCAACCTTCTATCTGTCTATCAGATAACTCATTCAGGTGAAGGTAAAATTGTTGAATTTTCACCTCATGATGTTGTAATCAAGGATCTAAAAGATCCTAAACAGATTCTAGCTACTGGTCTTGCTGATGATTCCACAAGGTTGTATAAGTTTCACAACTTTGGGTCATCAAATCTTCCCTCAGTATTTGTTGCTCATAATGATGAAGTGAGCAAACTTTGGCATGAGCGATTTGGTCACTTAAACTATCGCTCCCTTCAGCATCTATGTAAAGAAAATATGGTGACAGGTCTTCCTATGGTATCTTGCAGAGATGGTGTTTGTTCCGGATGTGTACTCGAAAAACATCATCGGGACAATTTTGACAAACGTGCCTCTTGGCACGCCTCAGCCCCTTTACAGCTTGTGCACAATGATTTATGTGGTCCTCTTCCTGTTGCTTCATTCTCTGGCTGCAAGTACTTCTTAACTTTCATTGATGATTTCTCCAGACGCACTTGGGTATACTTCTTAAAACTCAAGAGCGAAGTATTTAACACATTTTTGGCCTTCAAAGCCTTTGTTGAAAAACAATCTGGACATCAAATTCTTAAGCTAAGAACTGATAATGGTGGAGAATATGTTAAAAACACATTCATCAACTTTTGCACCGAAAATGGAATTCAAATGCAACATACTGTTCCATACACTCCACAACAAAATGGTGTAGCTGAAAGGAAAAATCACACCTTAAAGGAAATGGCTAATTGTATGCTGCAATCTAAAGGACTCAGTCTTAGTTTTTGGGCCGAAGCAATTAATTGTGCAAATTATATAATCAATCGCACTCCTACTAAGGTTCTAGAGAATATCACTCCAGAAGAAGCTTGGAGTTCCATTAAACCAGATGTAAGTCACTTTCGTGTGTTTGGAAGTGAAGCATGGGCCCATATTCCAGATGAAAAGCATAAAGCTTTAGAACCTAAGAGTGAGAAATGTACTTTTGTTGGATATTCTGAAGATGTAAAAGGTTATAGACTTATTCCATTTAAGTCCAAAAATGTTATCATTAGAAGAGATGTAAAATTTGATGAAAATAAATCGGCCTGCGAGCCTAGTCCGGCGGATGTGCCACCTCTTCCTATCTCTTTTACTTTTGAAAACATTTCTTCTTCAGATGATGAAAGCGAGGATGATAATCCTCCCCCACCTTCTCAGGATCCTCAACTTCCAAGATGGGTCCGTGCTACTCGGGATGCAGCAGGTGATCTTGCCGGTGATCCTACAGATCAGCGACGTACACGTTCTCAGTTTGAAAGAGCCTCTTCTTTACTGGCTCAAGCTCCAGTAAATCATGATCCTAACACTTTTGCAGAAGCTTTAGGCCATCCACATTGGGAAGCAGCTATGAATGAAGAATATCATTCATTGATGACAAATGATACATGGGATCTTGTTCCTCTACCAAAGGGACGCAAACTTGTTAGATGTAAATGGGTTTACAGAACCAAGTATGGACCAGATGGGAAAGTTGATAAACATAAAGCTCGTCTCGTTGCTAAGGGCTTTTCACAGGTTGAAGGCATTGACTACACTGAAACCTTCTCCCCTGTTGCCAAAATGAACTCTATCCGCCTTGTTCTTTCCCTTGCTGCCTCTTTAAAATGGGAAGTCCATCAGATGGATGTTAAATCTGCCTTCTTGCATGGGGACTTGCAGGAAGAAATCTATATGGAACAACCCATTGGCTTCATAAAAATAGACTCCAGCCTTGTTTGTCGACTTAAGAAATCCCTTTATGGCCTCAAGCAAGCTCCTCGGGCTTGGTATGCCAAAATGGATAGCTTTCTTTTAGAATCTGGCTTTTCTAGGTGTCATTCTGACAATACTGTCTACACCAAGAAAGTGGGCAACTCTCTTATCATCCTTGTTCTTTATGTTGATGATCTTATTCTTACTGGTAGTGATCCCAACCTTATAAACCATGTAAAGTCCAGCCTTAAAAAGAAATTTGAAATGACAGACTTAGGACACTTACACTATTTTCTCGGTCTTCAAGTCTTGCAATCCAAGGAGGGCATTTTCCTTTCCCAGTCCAAGTATGCTTGTGATATTCTTCGTCATTTTCACATGGAAGACTGTAAGCCAGCCCCTTCTCCCTTTCAGTCTGGAGTCAAACTTTCAGTCTCTTGTACTTCTCCTGAAGTTGATGCTACCTTATACCGTCAACTTGTAGGAAAAATCTTGTATTTAACCCATACTCGTCCTGATCTTTCCTTTGCTATTGGCCTTGTTGCTCGTTTTATGCAAAACCCCCGTGAAAGTCATTGGAAAGCAGCTAAAAGAATAATTCGTTATGTTCGAGGTACAATACAGTTTGGGATTCATTACAGTGCCAAAGCAGCTCCTCTGTTAGTTGGTTTCACTGATTCTGATTGGGCTGGTGACCCTGATGATCGGAAGTCTACTGCCGGTTATGTCTTCACTCTTGGTTCAGGACCTATTACATGGGCTTGTAAGAAACAGGCTGCCATTTCTCTTTCGTCAGTAGAAGCAAAGTATCGTGGTGCCGTGGAAGCTAGTAAGGAAGCCTTGTGGCTTCGTCAGATCCTATCAGAGTTTGGCTTTGAGCAGCAGCATCCAACCACACTTTGGTGTGATAATCAAAGTGCCATTCAGCTATGCAAAGATCCAGTCCAGCATCAGCGTAGCAAACACATTGAACTACACATGCACTTCATCAGAAAGCTCATTCATGACCATGTTCTTGAAGTGCAATATTGTTCAACAGGTGATCAGGTTGCAGACATCTTCACAAAGGCTCTCACAGAGGCGAAGTTCACTAAACTTCGATATATGCTTGGAGTTCAGGAAGTTGTCACTAAGGGGGTGTTAGTGTCGGTCTTGAAAACCCTCCATCAGTGATCAAAACTCTTTGCATTTGCATTAGTAGGTGTCTCATCAGTGTCAAAATTTGCATCCCGTTAGGCATGCCATAACCCTGATGGAGGAGCTGGTCTATTTATATCCCTCTTGGCTTTGCTGGATCAGGTCATATCAGGTCATTGAGTTTGTCAAGCTGCTCTTGTTTGGTCTTAATGTCAAAATTCCAGGTCTAGGGTTTTGGTCAGTTGTCTTAGCAAGGTCATGTCTCTGAAAGTCCTTGAGTGACCAACAAGCCAGAGGGAAGATGTTAAGCATGTTCCTTTGAAATTTTCATCATGTACAGTTCATTTTTAACCTAGGATTTAAAAACCCTGTTTTTAAAGCCAAGGTCATGATAAATTTTGTAAAAAGAATAAGTTTCCAAGAAGTCTTCAAAAAGGCAGCAACAACCCTGGTCCCCTTGCTACAGTCTTTCAGATGATCTCCATGCAAAAAGAATCAGGTCAAAGCACTCAAAAAGTCAACTTCAGGATAAAGGAAACCAAGAAAATCAGTGTTTTAAAAAAGTGACAAAATAGACTTTATAAAGTGGGTTTTTGAATGAAATTTTTTCAAAATGAGATTATAAAAGGTGATGTTCCCTCCTTTCACTCTTATTATGCATTTCAAGTTTGCAAGTGAGATTGTGAGAGAGTGAAAGGCGAAGGAGGCAAAATTCCAAGGGTTTCGGGCAGTTTGCAGGTGCGCGACCCGTCCAGGCTCGTGCGCGACCTGTTGGGCGGTGCGCGACCCGTCCAACAGTCTCCGGCAGTGCAAAAACATAACGGGCGCGACCCGTTGGGCTGTGCGCGACCCGTCCAGGGCTGTGCGCGACCCGTTCAGCTGCCAGCTTCCAAAACTTCAAACAAATTCCCTTACTCCTCTTCAAATTTACTCAATCGGTCGAGGTAGGCACTCAATCCATGGTTGTTGATATTGGTGGTGAAAATAATGATGTGTGTCATGATTTTATCTTCTAAATTTGCAAATGAATGGATTAATGTGGCTGTTTGCTAATGTTTGTGAAATGCTAGGGTTTTGTGACTGTTTCAAGTGTTTTTGTCCCATTTGATCCCTTCCTTCTTCCCCTCTTTCATTCATAGTCATGCTTGCATCTCTGTCCCATTTGATTTGTACATAAAATGTTGATTTTTTCCCCCATCCCTAAGCTATAAACCCTACCCCTCTCACAAGCACTCAAAACCCTAATTCCCTCTACCATACACATGCAAAAAATAAAACAAAAAGAAAAGATACATTTGTAAAGAAAGAAGAGAGTCATGTGAAATTAAATGTTGCTGTATATCAAAAGGCATGTACATAACCCCTATATACCCTTGACATCCCCTTGTACATGAACACTTTCCCTTTATGTGAAAATAATGTGTATGTACTCCTTAATGTGCATGTACTCCTTAAGAACAGAAAAAAGAGCAAAATTTGCCTTATGACACACATGAACTCCTACAAGCAAATTTGGTGTATGGTGTCCCTATGCCCCTATTGATATATGTATCCCCTTACATGTTCATTATCATACATGTTTTGTCCCATATGAGATGTTCTTTGCAAATGATTTCCCAATGTTAAAATTGTTCCTATATGCATGACAATTTGTAAAGTTTCCCTTGAAAATTCCCTGTTATTATCAGATATTCCCATTCCTTGTTAAGAAGTTCCCTCCCCTAACATTACCCTCATGTTTTTTCCCCTTGAAACAGCATAGAGTTCAGTACTTTTGCAGGCAGAGGTAGCAGTTCAATTTGTCCTTCAGTTTGCCCACCTTGCTCCAAAACCATGTCAGATACCGAGACTTATGAGCAAGGTGATGACCATTCATCATCTACAGAGATTGAGGAACAGAGGAGGCCTCGTAGAGGGGGTAAGGGAGGTCACCATAAGAGGGAGGAGCCTACTTCATTGGCAGAGTTACAGGCTTGTCCTTTGGCACTGAGTTGTTTCCAGTACATGTCATGCTATCAGTTTTGTGAGAGGCTCTCTCAGATTCAACATCATAGAGAGTTGGCCCGCTTGTTTGTCTTACACCTCCATGATGGACATGTCACTCTTGCAGGGGTGAACTTCATATTGACACCCGAGGTGATCTCAGAGGCTACAAGTATACCGAATGTGGGTGAGGTGTGGTCTAAGCGCAAACTACTTGATTTTGTTCACTTTGAGCCCTATGTCCGGCCATCATTTGTGAAACTGTTGACGGGTGTTTTCCCATTCAGGTTTCTTCGCAGTGAGTATGCCCCCCTCATGAGACTCATCATGCATTACTTCACATGTGAGGGCAGATTTTCACAGGTGTATTCATATCACATTCGCCTGTTGATGCATTTCACCCGGGTGAGGATGATGAACCTCTCGATCTTCCTGTTTCAGAACATTCAGAGGATGGTACCCATGTTGCAGAGGAAGACCCCGGCCCAGCAGTACAGGAGCCTTTGTCACTATGGTTTGATTCAACTCATAGTTTTACATCAGTTGACTCAGCAGGGTATCTCATGGGAGGAGTTCATCTCCCGTGAGTTTTTCACAGTGCCACCTCAGCCACATCAGGAGGCCATTCATGAGGAGGGGGGACCATCTCAGCAGCCTGATGCTCCCATCACTCGACATATCAGCTCCACTCCTATGGTCACCTATCAGAAAGGCCCAAGGGCCTTATTTGCAGCAGCTAGGCGAGTACTATCTCCACAGCAGGTGGAAGGGGTCTCGCCTTCATCTTCAGAGCAGCGAGTGTTATCTCCACAGCAGGTGGAAGGGGCCTCACTTTCTTCACCAACAGAGGTATTGCAGAGGGGCAAAGAGCCCATGGTTCATGAGGATCTAGTGATCGATCTTGAGGTCAGTTCTCCTAGCCAAGAGGCAAAGGAGATCATTCAGCAGCTTAGGGCCGAGAATGATATTTTGCAGCGGAGACTTGAGGGTGCCCAATGGACTATCACATATCTAGAGCAGCGGAACACACAGCTGGAGGAGGAGAAGGTACTTGATGAGATTTGGAGGATTCGTAGTGACCGAGTCCTAAACCGTAGGAGGCCCGGTGACCCATTGCCTGTTGACCGGGAGTCATTGCTTATTCAGGAAAATGCCCACTTGGAGAGACTGTTGGCCAAGGCCAACCAAGACAAAAGGCTGCTAAGGAACATGAAAAACCACTATTGGGCGAGGATGCACGTTTGTAAAGCAAAGATGAAAGTGTTCCAAAGAAGATTGACCGAGGCTCTTAGGAGGAAGAAGAAGGCCAACCCACTCCGCATCTTGGCCGAGGCTTCTCTCACTCATCATGACACCCACTAGCCTCTTCACAGCACCAAGTACAAAATTTTTTGGAAGTTTTGGCTCATTTTTGGCATTTTTGGGCAATTTACAGGTTTTGGCTTCTCAACGAGTCTCACCCCCGGTGAGACCCTTTGTCATCGTAGCTCCGTTTTGCGAAAACTAAGCATTGATGGATTTTTCATGCAAAGTTACATATGCCCATCCATTACCTTGAGTTTTCATGGAGTTTTGGGCCTCCAAAAGGTCAAAATACAGTCAAATTTTGACTTTCTACCCCTTTTTTGAGCTGCAGAAGTAGTCTTGGGAGAATTGACTTTTTACTGGGAAAATGACCTCCAAATCCAAAAATTTCGGTTGGGTTGGAAAGTAGACTCAGAGACCTTTCCAACGAGCTATCCTGCACCTTATTCTGACACCGTGAAGGCCTCCAAACAGGGATCCAAAGTGCGCGACCTGTTGAGCTGGATGTGCGCGACCCGTTGAGGGAACTTTGCTAGATTTGACCAGTTCAGCCCAGAATTTGCAGTTTAGCTCCAGTTTGACTTGCTGAGGTCGATGGTGGTCCTTTTGACTGTACTTGTGGCACTTTTTGGGTACTTTTACTCTTGTTTTACTCTTCTAGAAGTTTCTCTCATGTAAAAGGGTAAAATTGACTGTATGAACTGGTTTCCAAGTTTTTAGAGGCAAGTTGTTTTGACTGCCTATTTTGTAGTGCTTAGTTTAGAAGTTGTTCAAACAGCTCCTAGGATAGTGAGCTCGACCCATGGAGGTAGGGAAAGAGGTTAGATCATCTATATTATGTACTTTCATGCTCATTTTCATGGTTGGACTCTTGAGGGAGGAACTATCATTGTATTATTCACTTGTATCTCTGCAATTTTTGGCTAAGGAAGACCAGGGTTTTGCAGTCATCATTGGGATTCTTGTGGACTCATTGTGTTGATGGTGTGTCTCTTCATGTTATTGTAAGCTTTATTATGTGATTCATTTCCTTTCTATATTGCTGCATATTAAACAAATGAAGTGATAAAGTTAGAATTCATGCTTGCCATGCTCTGCTTTCAAATTTGTTTAATTTCTATGTTTTCTGCTGTCTAAAGAGAATTCAAAACCATTGTTTGCTCTCTTTAGCCCTCTTATCTTTCTTCCTGATCACCCACTTCAGCTAAAGACATCTACACAAGCTCCTACCTTGCCCCAAAGACCCCCCTGCAGAAACTGTGTCAAATCCCCGCACCCTAAATTGCAGATCCTCAATTTGCCACCAAAAACCCCAAAACCCCCAAATCAACCTTTTAATCAGTTTACTAGCCTAATATCAGTGTTACCTTTGATTGGTCATCTCATTTCATTGAAAATTTGCCGAGATTGACCGGAGAGAGCCTTCTCCTGCCCCGTAGGGCTAGCTACGAGGCTGAATGGTTTGATGTAGCTTTGAGATTTGCCTTCTCAGCCTGAGGTGAAATTTCAAACGCTAACATACTGGCGACCATACTGGGGAGAACATCAAATTTTTTGTTCATAGATGTGTTATTTCACAAGTCTTAGACGGAGCCTGAAGTTACGCCAGGTAGCCTTCGAAAACGCTCTTGTGTTACATCAGCGCAAGTAGATAAACGCTGCTTCAGTCAATCTCCGTGAGCTTGTGAATATAGCGCTGCTTTGACATCTTATCCCCATGTATTTGTTAACTCTGAGCCGTGGATGATAGGTTGAGAGTTTTCACAGGTTGAAACGCTTTTTCTTTCCTAGTTATTATGAGAAAACAAGCTGGCTACAGATCCTAGACCCATTTTCAGATCTCATTCGTGCCCAACTATTTTTGATTATCTTGAAGATTTGGATTTTGACGAAAGATTTGAGTTGTCTCTGTTCAAAACTAAATCTGAAAGTGCACTTGCAACTCTAGTTCCTAATCCTGATTTTGCAGCTGCTATTGAATTTGAGAGGCATAACAAATTAGTTGAAAACTTCATTTTGAGGAATCTCCAGACACGTGTACAAGCTACTACTCTTGCTGATTTCCTTGAAAATATCTCTGGTCATATCAGATCTTCTATCACGGCGCATGAATAAACAAATCCTCCTTTTATTGTTATCTCTCCCATAGTTACTCATCCTCCATCTACAGTTGTTTCGCCTTCAGCTTCACATACTGCTTCTCCTCCTCTTACTCCTCATACCGCTACACCTACCCCGCCTGCTACTCCAAGACCTACCTTACCTAGAAAAATGGCAGCCTGGTTTGCCCCACTTGCATTGCCTGCTAATCTTCATGATATGCCTGCTGATTACCAAAGTAAAATCCCCATGTTTGATGGCACTCCACAAAGTATTACAGCTCAGCAAC
Organism: Pinus tabuliformis; assembly: GCA_031772625.1. NCBI lineage: Eukaryota > Viridiplantae > Streptophyta > Pinopsida > Pinales > Pinaceae > Pinus > Pinus tabuliformis. Next base: position 751,267,393 of record CM062819.1, read on the forward strand.
ATATCGATAAAATGTCCACTTTCTTTGATCTATATGAGTTAGATGAAGAAGATGTTACCATGTGGTTGTTCGTGCAAACATTTGCCAGAGAAGTAAGAAAATGGTTCAGAGGGTTGGCAGCTAACAGCATCACTACCTTGGAAGCACTTCAGAATCAATTCTTAGATCGGTGGGAAATCAGAAAGGATCCGCTCCAAATCAATGCCGAATACAACAACCTCAAGCGTAATCCGGGTGAGTCTGTTCAAGATTATATAATCAGATTCAATACAGTTTACAATGCTATTCCCGATGATTTGAGGCCATCTAGAAAATCAGCACTTCTCAAATTCCCAGATGGTTTTGATCCGGAGATGGCTTATTCACTGAGAGACCGAGATCCCCCTACCTTGGAGGATATGCAGAAAATTGCTGTCAGCGTTGAGGCAAATTTGAATGATAAAAGAGCACGAATGAAGGCAAAAAAGCGAGTCACCATCAAGGAGGAGGCATCCACATCAAATCAGGTTCTTCAGCAGGTTGAACAAGTGAAGAGGTTACTTGAAAGGGTCACAATTGACAAGCCGGAACCTCAGATTCGTAACCCAAATTTCAGAGGTCAGCAGCAACAATATAGGATCAAGCAGCGTGAAACAAAGGCACAAGACACAACAGTTCAGCAGCAAATGAAACCGCCTTTTCAGCAGAATTTTGTTAGTCAAGAATCTGAAGATGAGGGTGATAATGTTGGCGAGGAAAATCATTTCTTTACCCCTGATGATATGCCTACATATATCACGGAAGAAGATGAGTTGGTGAGTAATTCCGTCTTTCCACAAGATGAGCATTATATTTTGTCAAATGATATGATACTTGAAGAAGAATCTGAAGAATATCAAAGAGGGTATTTGAATGCATTATCAGCTCAGCAAGGACAGCAAAGGCAATTGAGAAGCCGGGCTATTCCTATAAATCCCGTGCAGAAAAAGAAAGACATTGCAGCAAAGAATGATTCAGTTTCTTCAAAAGGTAAAGACATAGTTGGTCCCTCAACAATCCCATCATCATCAGCAGCTAAAGTGGACCAGCCATCAAATGCACCAAAGGATAAAGCTGAGAAGAGAGATAATCCAGGAAAGGAAGGTGATAAGTTTCCAGTTTTCAGTTTGGAGAATGAAATTGCAAAGGTGAAGATACCTATTCCTTTAATGGAGGTTATGAAGAACGCTACTTACCGAGGCCAAATTTCCAAATTGCTGAATTTTGACCCAATGCTAGACATGGTGAATGTACAAGATGATCAGCCGGAGTTAATCTTTGGGCCAGCTTTGAATGGTGAGTCTCCCGAGAGTGACATTCCTCCATTTTATATTAGTTTGCGATTGCATGAGTTTGTGCTGCATAATGCTATGTTTGACTCGGGAGCTTCACATAATTTGATGCCGAAAACAATCATGGAGAAGCTGGGGCTCGACATTACAAGGAAGTACCATGATTTGTATTCGTTTGATTCTAGCCGGGTAAGATGCATTGGTTTGATCAAAGACTTAGTGGTGAGTCTAGATCAAATTCCAGCGAAGAATGTTTTAATGGATGTGGTGGTGGCGGACATTCCTCCACGGTTTGGCATGTTGTTGTTGAGGTCATGGGGAGCCAAACTCAAAGGTACGATTCAGCTTGATTTTTCATATGCTTCAATTCCAGTTTTCGGTCAAATGAGGAAGTTATATCGGGAACAGAAGATGAAATACATGATCACTAGTAAGGAAAAGCCCGTGAATCATCCTGTAAATTATGTACAAACAGATTTAGAATCTTTTGTTTTGTTTGCGGAAAATTTCAATGAGGTAGATAGTCAGTTAGTTCAAGTAGAAGATATACCAGACATTTCAGAAAATTTCAGGGATGTTTTGAGAAAGGAAAGGGAAGAAAGGTCTGCTGTCATAAGGCCAATTGCAGGAATAAATGGGCAGCAAACAGAACATGAAACAAAATCAAACTTTCAGCACCTAGAAGATGATGAAGAGGGTCTTTGGACAATGGATTTTGATGGTGTAGTGGGCAGCGATGGTGCTGGTATAGGTGTATGGATCCGAAGTCCATTCTCAGCCCAAGATCAAGTTCCAAGCAAGGTACGGGTATGTTCTTACAAATTAGCATTTGATTGCTCGAATAATGAGGCGGAGTATGAAGCTCTTATTGCTGGTTTGAAAATCCTTTTGAAGTTGAGAGCAAAGAAAATAGCAGTATATGGCGACTCCGAACTAGTTATCAAGCAAGTGAAAGGTGAATTTCAGGCCAAACATCCTCGCATGAGAGCTTATAGAAATGCTGTTTTAGATATCCTGAAAAGATTTTTTGAACATACCTTGACATGTGTGCCCCGGATTCAAAATGGTGTTGCGGATGCATTGGCTAAGGCAGCAAGTAATCTGAAAATACCCATGAATTCCAGCAATAAGTTTGAGATATATGTGAAGCATCGTCCTACAGTTCCAGATAACCAAAGGTGTTGGCAAGTGTTCCAAGATGACGAAGAAATTGAAGATTTTCTGCAAGTTAAGGGTAAGTTTGAAGACATCTCAATAGATACAGAAGCTGAAGGAGTGAATCAGATGGATGTATTGCAGCTCAAAGACAATCACATTCCAAAAGGATTGATTCCTTTAGAGGAATTGTTTGATCAGGATGATGTGGCCCGCAAGCCAACTTTGAGGCCAACGGACGAAGGAGTTGAAGATGTGAACCTTGGGACAGCTGCAAATCCAAAGATGGTGAAGCTTTCAAAAGCGTTGCCGCCTAAGGTAAAGCAAGAGTATATCAGATTATTGTCTCTGTATTCTAATGTTTTTGCATGGGATTATTCAGATTTGAAAACTTATGACACAAGCATTATTCAACACACTATTCCTATAAAGCCAAATCAAAAGCCTTTCCGGCAAAAGTTGAGAAGAATTAATCCTAAATTGCTGCCATTAATTGAGAAGGAAGTCAACAGGTTGTATAAGTCCGGGATCATAGTGCCAATCCGGTTTTCCGATTGGATCTCAAACTTGGTGCCCGTGAGGAAGAAAACCGGTGAGATTCGCTTGTGTATAGACTTTAGAAATCTGAACAAAGTGTCATTAAAGGACAATTATCCGCTGCCCAAGATGGATCACATATTGCAGCGGGTTGTGGGGGCATCTAGAATGTCATTGCTTGATGGTTACTCCGGATATAATCAGATTTTAGTGCACGAAGATGACCGTGACAAGACAACATTTACTACTCCATGGGGTACATTTCATTATGCCAAGATGCCGTTTGGATTGAAGAATGCGGGTGCCACATTTCAGCGGGCAATGGACATGGCCTTTGCAAATGAGAAGGATGTCTTTTTAGTAGTTTATCTTGATGATTTGACCATGTTTTCGAAATCAGATGAAGAACATTTGTTTCATTTGACTAAGGTGTTTGAAAAATGCAGAAAATATGGCATCTCATTGAATCCAAAGAAGAGTCTTTTTGCTATGAGTGAAGGCAAGCTGCTGGGCCATATCATTTCTAAAGATGGCATTTGTATAGACCCTGCACGAGTGAAAGCAATTCAGCAATTGGAGCAGCCCCGTAGCAAGAAAGAAATTCAGTCCTTTAATGGTAAGTTGAATTTTCTGCGTCGTTTCATTCCCAATCTTGCTGAGCATCTTAGAGAGATAACAAATATGCTGAAGAAGGACAGCGAGCTCAAATGGACCGAAGGGGCAGTGAAATCGTTTAATTTGATAAAGGTAATCTTATCTTCAGCTCCAACTTTGATTAGCCCGGATTATACACAGGATTTTATTTTGTTTTCATTCGCCTCTGAGCATACATTGGCAGCTGTGTTGATGCAAAAGAGAGATGGAGTTGAGAGGCCCATAGCTTTTTTCAGCCGTATCATAAGAGATGGAGCGCTGAATTATAATATCATTGAGAAGCAAGCATTGGCCCTGATCAAAGCATTGAAAGATTTTCGAGTTTACATATTGAATTCTCATGTTCTAGCATATGTTCCTAATGCAGCTGTGAAGGATGTTTTAGTGCAAACGGAACTGGAAGGAAGAAGGGGTAAGTGGATTGCTGCACTCTTAGAATATGATGTTGAAATTAAGCCTACCAAGTTGATTAAGGGTCAAGGTCTAGCTAAGTTGATGGCTGAAGCAAACCTTCATGTCCTTGATATAAATTTGATTACTGCTTTGTCCGATGAAGATCAAGAAAATTCAGTTCTACAGGTGTCCGATATCTTTGTGTCTTCCCCTTGGTATGCTGATATAGTTTATGTGCTTCAAAACTTATCTGCACCTCCTGGAACGCCTAGAAACAAAGCTAGAACATTGAAGCTTAAGGCTGCCAAATTTTGCATCATCAAATCTGCACTTTATTGGAAGGATCCTGGTGGCATCTTGCTGAACTGTTTGGTTGAAGAAGAAGCAAAAACAACAGTGAATGATTTCCATAAAGGTGACTGTGGGGGTCACTTATTTTGGAAGACCATGGCTAATAAGATCTTGAGAGCTGGTTTCTATTGGCCTTCATTATTTTCTGATGTGTATAAAGCGGTAAAGAGCTGTCATGAATGTCAAATTTTTCAAGGAAAACAGAAATTACAGCCCTTGCCTCTCAAACCAGTGGAAATCAGTGCGCCATTTCAGCAATGGGGCTTGGATTTTATTGGCAAGATCCACCCAGCATCTTCCGGGCAACATCGATGGATCTTGACAGCTACAGATTACTTCACAAAATGGATTGAAGCCATTCCCACCCGACAGGCCACAGATTTGGTAATTATTTCCTTTCTTGAAAATAATATCTTGTCACGTTTTGGCTGTCCACAAAAGTTAATTACTGACAATGCAGCTGCATTCAAATCAAAGAAGTTGGTTGATTTTTGCTTTAAATATAACATCAGTTTGGGGCATTCAACCGCTTATCATCCGCAAGGTAATGGGCTGGCCGAATCTTCGAACAAATCCCTTGTGAATATTATCAAGAAATTGCTGGAAATAAACAAGAAGAGCTAGCATAAGAAGTTAATAAATGCACTATGGGCTGATCGGGTAAGTCAAAAGAAGTCAATTGGTATGTCACCTTTTGAAATTGTTTACGGAGTTGATGCAGTGTTTCCTACTTCACTTAGTGTCCCAGTAGCCAAGTTGTTTCAAGAAGCTAGTGGTCAAGAGGATCCTATGCAACGACGGATCAGTCAAATGATTCATTTGCAGCAGACATGAGAAGAAGTTCACCAGAATTCCCTTAAGTTGCAGGAGCGCATAGAGAGAATCTATGACAAAAAGGCCAAGGCAGATGAGTTTCAAATTGATGATGTTGTGTTATGGTGGGATGCCCGAAATGAGGATAAAGGGAAGCATGGAAAGTTCGACAACTTATGGAAGGGTCCTTACAAAATTGCAGCATACCGTGGTCCAAATGCTTTCCTTCTCAAAGAAATGAACGGAGATGAATGTCTTGGAGGGTCGGTGAATGGCCGGCTGCTCAAAAGGTATCATGCTTGAGCATTTTCTGCTCTTATCACTCTCATTGTAAATACCATGTCATTTTCTTTCTGCAGCAAGTGTGAAGCTGATTTCCATCTTCAGTTTGGGGCCCGCGGTGAAGGCTATAATTCTGAAAATGGTGATTAGTTGGTGTGAGTTTTACAAGTTGTTTCATGTCAGTTCATTTTCTGTATAGAGTTAGTGAGTTAGTGTCCAAGATAGTTTTGAATTTCAGTCAATTGTCTAAGTCAAATAAAGTTGTTTTCAAGTTGGTCACATGTGAATAAGTTGACTCCATTGCCCAATGATAAAGGCACTGATCTGCTCTCCCAGAGGTCTGAGGTTCTTGGTACCTCCAAGGAGCTACCATCCCCATTGGAGCCAATGTTAGTGTCGGTCTTGAAAACCCTCCATCAGTGATCAAAACTCTTTGCATTTGCATTAGTAGGTGTCTCATCAGTGTCAAAATTTGCATCCTGTTAGGCATGCCATAACCCTGATGGAGGAGCTGGTCTATTTATATCCCTCTTGGCTTTGCTGGATCAGGTCATATCAGGTCATTGAGTTTGTCAAGCTGCTCTTGTTTGGTCTTAATGTCAAAATTCCAGGTCTAGGGTTTTGGTCAGTTGTCTTAGCAAGGTCATGTCTCTGAAAGTCCTTGAGTGACCAGCAAGCCAGAGGGAAGATGTTAAACATGTTCCTTTGAAATTTTCATCATGTACAGTTCATTTTTAACCTTGGATTTAAAAACCCTGTTTTTAAAGCCAAGGTCATGATAAATTTTGTAAAAAGAATAAGTTTCCAAGAAGTCTTCAAAAAGGCAGCAACAACCCTGGTCCCCTTGCTACAGTCCTTCAGATGATCTCCCTGCAAAAAGAATCAGGTCAAAGCACTCAAAAAGTCAACTTCAGGATAAAGGAAACCAAGAAAATCAGTGTTTTAAAAAAGTGACAAAATAGACTTTATAAAGTGGGTTTTTGAATGAAATTTTTTCAAAATGAGATTATAAAAGGTGATGTTCCCTCCTTTCACTCTTATTATGCATTTCAAGTTTGCAAGTGAGATTGTGAGAGAGTGAAAGGCGAAGGAGGCAAAATTCCAAGGGTTTCGGGCAGTTTGCAGGTGCGCGACCCGTCCAGGCTCGTGCGCGACCTGTTGGGCGGTGCGCGACCCGTCCAACAGTCTCCGGCAGTGCAAAAACATAACGGGCGCGACCCGTTGGGCTGTGTGCGACCCGTCCAGGGCTGTGCGTGACCCGTTCAGCTGCCAGCTTCCAAAACTTCAAACAAATTCCCTTACTCCTCTTCAAATTTACTCAATCGGTCGAGGTAGGCACTCAATCCATGGTTGTTGATATTGGTGGTGAAAATAATGATGTGTGTCATGATTTTATCCTCTAAATTTGCAAATGAATGGATTAATGTGGCGGTTTGCTAATGTTTGTGAAATACTAGGGTTTTGTGACTGTTTCAAGTGTTTTTGTCCCATTTGATCCCTTCCTTCTTCCCCTCTTTCATTCATAGTCATGCTTGCATCTCTGTCCCATTTGATTTGTACATAAAATGTTGATTTTTTTTTTCCCCCATCCCTAAGCTATAAACCCTACCCCTCTCACAAGCACTCAAAACCCTAATTCCCTCTACCATACACATGCAAAAAATAAAACAAAAAGAAAAGATACATTTGTAAAGAAAGAAGAGAGTCACGTGAAATTAAATGTTGCTGTATATCAAAGGGCATGTACATAACCCCTATATACCCTTGACATTCCCTTGTACATGAACACTTTCCCTTTATGTGAAAATAATGTGTATGTACTCCTTAATGTGCATGTACTCCTTAAGAACAGAAAAAAGAGCAAAATTTGCCTTATGACACACATGAACTCCTACAAGAAAATTTGGTGTATGGTGTCCCTATGCCCCTATTGATATATGTATCCCCTTACATGTTCATTATCATACATGTTTTGTCCCATATGAGATGTTCTTTGCAAATGATTTCCCAACGTTAAAATTGTTCCTATATGCATGAAAATTTGTAAAGTTTCCCTTGAAAATTCCCTGTTATTATCATATATTCCCATTCCTTGTTAAGAAGTTCCCTCCCCTAACATTCCCCTCATGTTTTTTCCCCTTGAAACATCATAGAGTTCAGTACTTTTGCAGGCAGAGGCAACAGTTCAATTTGTCCTTCAGTTTGCCCACCTTGCTCCAAAACCATGTCAGATACCGAGACTTATGAGCAAGGTGATGACCATTCATCATCTACAGAGATTGAGGAACAGAGGAGGCCTCGTAGAGGGGGTAAGGGAGGTCACCATAAGAGGGAGGAGCCTACTTCATTGGCAGAGTTACAGGCTTGTCCTTTGGCACTGAGTTGTTTCCAGTACATGTCATGCTATCAGTTTTGTGAGAGGCTCTCTCAGATTCAGCATCATAGAGAGTTGGCCCGCTTGTTTGTCTTACACCTTCGTGATGGACATGTCACTCTTGCAGGGGTGAACTTCATATTGACACCCGAGGTGATCTCAGAGGCTACAGGTATACCGAATGTGGGTGAGGTGTGGTCTAAGCGAAGACTACTTGATTTTGTTCACTTTGAGCCCTATGTCCGGCCATCATTTGTGAAACTGTTGACGGGTGTTTTCCCATTCAGGTTTCTTCGCAGTGAGTATGCCCCCCTCATGAGACTCATCATGCATTACTTCACATGTGAGGGCAGATTTTCACAGGTGTATTCATATCACATTCGCCCGTTGATGCATTTCACCCGGGTGAGGATGATGAACCTCCCGATCTTCCTGTTTCAGAACATTCAGAGGATGGTACCCATGTTGCAGAGGAAGACCCCGGCCCAGCAGTACAGGAGCCTTTGTCACTATGGTTTGATTCAGCTCATAGTTTTACATCACTTGACTCAGCAGGGTATCTCATGGGAGGAGTTCATCTCCCGTGAGTTTTTCACAGTGCCACCTCAGCCACATCAGGAGGCCATTCATGAGGAGGGGGGACCATCTCAGCAGCCTGATGCTCCCATCACCCGACATATCAGCTCCACTCCTATGGTCACCTATCAGAAAGGCCCAAGGGCCTTATTTGCAGCAGCTAGGCGAGTACTATCTCCACAGCAGGTGGAAGGGGTCTCACCTTCATCTTCAGAGCAGCGAGTGTTATCTCCATAGCAGGTGGAAGGGGCCTCGCTTTCTTCACCAGCAGAGGTATTGCAGAGGGGCAAAGAGCCCATGGTTCATGAGGATCCAGTGATCGATCTTGAGGTCAGTTCTCCTAGCCAAGAGGCAAAGGAGATCATTCAGTAGCTTAGGGCCGAGAATGATATTTTGCAGCGGAGACTTGAGGGTGCCCAATGGACTATCACATATCTAGAGCAGCGGAACACACAGCTGGAGGAGGAGAAGGCACTTGATGAGATTTGGAGGATTCGTAGTGACCGAGTCCTAAACCGTAGGAGGCCCGGTGACCCATTGCCTGTTGACCGGGAGTCATTGCTTATTCAGGAAAATGCCCACTTGGAGAGACTGTTGGCCAAGGCCAACCAAGACAAAAGGCTGCTAAGGAACATGAAAAACCACTATTGGGCGAGGATGCACGTTTGTAAAGCAAAGATGAAAGTGTTCCAAAGAAGATTGACCGAGGCTCTTAGGAGGAAGAAGAAGGCCAACCCACTCTGCATCTTGGCCGAGGCTTCTCTCACTCATCATGACACCCACTAGCCTCTTCACAGCACCAAGTACAAAATTTTTTGGAAGTTTTGGCTCATTTTTGGCATTTTTGGGCAATTTACAGGTTTTGGCTTCTCAACGGGTCTCACCCCCGGTGAGACCCTTTGTCATCGTAGCTCTGTTTTGCGAAAACTCAGCATTGATGGATTTTTCATGCAAAGTTACATATGCCCATCCATTACCTTGAGTTTTCATGGAGTTTTGGGCCTCCAAAAGGTCAAAATACAGTCAAATTTTGACTTTCTGCCCCTTTTTTGAGCTGCAGAAGTAGTCTTGGGAGAATTGACTTTTGACTAGGCAAATGACCTCCAAATCCAAAAATTCCGGTTGGGTTGGAAATTAGACTCAGAGACCTTTCCAACGAGCTATCTTGCACCTCATTCTGACACCGGGAAGGCCTCCAAACAGGGCTCCAAAGTGCGCGACCCGTTGAGCTGGATGTGCGCGACCCGTTGAGGGAACTTTGCCAGATTTGACCAGTTCAGCCCAGAATTTGCAGTTTAGCTCCAGTTTGACTTGCTGAGGTCGATGGTGGTCCTTTTGACTGTACTTGTGGCACTTTTTGGGTACTTTTACTCTTGGTTTACTCTTCTAGAAGTTTCTCTCATGTAAAAGGGTAAAATTGACTGTATGAACTGGTTTCCAAGTTTTTAGAGGCAAGTTGTTTTGACTGCCTATTTTGTAGTGCTTAGTTTAGAAGTTGTTCAAACAGCTCCTAGGATAGTGAGCTCGACCCATGGAGGCAGGGAAAGAGGTTAGATCATCTATATTATGTACTTTCATGCTCATTTTCATGGTTGGACTCTTGAGGGAGGAACTATCATTGTATTATTCACTTGTATCTATGCAATTTTTGGCTAAGGAAGACCAGGGTTTTGCAGTCATCATTGGGATTCTTGTGGACTCATTGTGTTGATGGTGTGTCTCTTCATGTTATTGTAAGATTTATTATGTGATTCATTTCCTTTCTATACTGCTGCATATTAAACAAATGAAGTGATAAAGTTAGAATTCATGCTTGCCATGCTCTGCTTTCAAATTTGTTTAATTTCTATGTTTTCTACTGTCTAAAGAGAATTCAAAACCATTGTTTGCTCTCTTTAGCCCTCTTATCTTTCTTCCTGATCACCCACTTCAGCTAAAGACATCTACACAAGCTCCTACCTTGCCCCAAAGACCCCCCTGCAGAAACTGTGTCAAATCCCCGCACCCTAAATTGCAGATCCTCAATTTGCCACCAAAAACCCCAAAACCCCCGAATCAACCTTTTAATCAATTTACTAGCCTAATATCAGTGTTACCTTTGATTGGTCATCTCATTTCATTGAAAATTTGCCGAGATTGACCGGAGAGAGCCTTCTCCTGCCCCGTAGGGCTAGCTACGAGGCTGAATGGTTTGATGTAGCTTTGAGATTTGCCTTCTCAGCCTGAGGTGAAATTTCAAACGCTAACAGGGGGGATAGGCTCTAGTGCCTCCTTCCTTCTCCTATTGTGTCATATTTGTAAATCCTTCAATCCTATCCCAAGTTGTTCTTAAGGGGGGATGTTAGGATATTCCGACACATAGGAAATAGTTAAGTTCAACTTGGTCTAGTATAGAGTTAGGTAAAGTGTGTTTCTTTACCGTTGTACATTTTGTAACTTACAATCCAACGGTCACGATATGTAGTGATCCGACGGTTCATTCTCTCCTCGGTATTACCGACACTTGATCCGTGGCTTGACACCCGATTGGTCCATGAGTTCTATTTAAAGCGCATGGAGGGTCATTGTTCGGGTAATCCGTGCATGAGAGAAGCTTATGTAAATTTTCATTCTTTGATTAATAAATTGCCTGTAGTACCCACGTTGGGACATGCCGTGGACTGTTTCCCTCTTTGAGGGTTTTAACCACGTCAAAAATACTGGTGTATTGATCTGTGATCTGGTTGTGAGCGGTGTCCTTTTGGTATTATTTATATCATTTTCCACTCCATTGCTTCTATTTAAGCGAAGACTGTGTTTCCTACAGGATCCCCCGAAAACCTACAGGAAGCAATCCGAGGGTGAATGGTAGGTTGGTTAGGTCCTGTAGTAGCCTATCCCACAACATATCAATCATTAGCTACAGGTCTTCACTAGGATGATCCAGGAGCTCCAGACTCCAGACAACAGACAACAGACAACAGAGGAGGAAGAAGAATGACCATGCAACAAATAAACAACGCAACACCTCTGATCTTCGACAACTGCAGCATGTCATCGAGACCACAGGTAAGTATCCCGCTCACTCACTCATATGCATCATTTGATAAAAAGTTGTAAGAGTTGCGAGGTAGTTGGTTTATAAGTGAAAAGGTGGCCAGTTAACTTGGCCACCTTTGTTCAGTCATCACATACAAAATCGGGTGTCCTCTCACACATGGCTACAGTCAACTCAAAGACAGAGGAGGAGTAGGACAAGAAGTGGTTAACTACAGATCTATGAGGTGGGAGCTGATTACGAGGAACGTCACCTCGGAAAGCCATAAAGGGAAACAAAACATTTTTTACATGCATCTACGTATTCCACCTCCTCGAAACTCCCTCATGAAAGTCGCTCTCGTAACTTTGGCCACCCACCAGAAGCAAGGATCCATTGTTCTGCAAGAGAATTTCTACAGGAGCATGCACAAGAATTCCTACAGGAATAGTCTATAGGAGCAGTATACAGGATACACAGAGGCAGTCTACAGGATAGGCAGATAGGGGTTCAAGAGGGAATATCACGAGAACTATCCACTTCCACCATTCTAAAGAGGTAGGATCTAAAAATCCATCCCCATTTACAAGCAAATGAACTAGAAATGCTCTAAAATCTAGTGGATATAACAACTGTGGGAGGTGAATTACATACATAGGAAACTCTGTTTCCTCCTGAATTTAAAAGTCTTGTGTCAAACCTCTCATTTCCTCCTCAAGCCTCATAAGCAAGATGATAGGAGGGTTTAATAGGAGAGAACCCATAAACACTGTGAGGATACAAAAACACCCCCAAGTGCTTGAAATCTTTATAAGACACCAATGTATGGGTATTTTCGAAAAATTCACAGGGTATGATGATGAGGTGGCTCAAGAATTTTCTCATTCCCTCACTCCACACAGCAGAATCCATGCCACTGTTATAGTTAGAGGGCTCACTATAGATCTCAACCCAGAGCTCATCAGTAGGGTCACCGCACTTCCCCTAGGAATTCCATGGAGAAAAGAATATAAAGCAGACAGTCAGGTGGAAAAAAGGAAATTCTTTGTAGAAGGTGAAGAACCCACAGAGGATAAAAATGGAGCAAGGAGGGACATTTTTCCATACCCATGGAGTGAGGTAGGTTACCACCTCATCAAATATATCTCATGTGAGGGTAGATAGAGTGTTGTTTATGTCTACCATTTTAGGATGCTTGAAGAATTAAGATTTGGGGTAGAAGCACCAGTTCACCAAAGACTCAACATACCCTATTTCTTGATGCAATCACTCATAGACTCCAGTAACAAAGTCAAGTAAGGGAATTCCCAACAATTGGCTCACCATGGGTTGATCAGGATCCTCGTTGAGGATGCCCTCCAAAACCTTAGGATCCCTATAAAATGGTCAGTCTTCGGAGAATTACCAGCAGAGGATGACATCAAAACCCTCACCTATGATGTTAGTCCTTTTGTCAGTGAGGAAGAGGCAAAACAAGAAGAAGAATATACAGAGCTAGATGGGGATGAGATGGATGAAGAAGGAACTATTACAGAGGAACATGATGTAACAGAAGAGAAGGAGGATGATGCTGAAACAATGGAGGAAATGAAGGAAGAAACTGATGGAGATGAGAAAGAACAGCAAGAGGAAGAAGATAAGAAAAACATAGAGGAAGAAGGCATTGAAATAGAAGGGGAAGAAAATGAGGAGGAGTCACCTAAGGTGTCTCCAGAGGCCCTTAAGAGGAAGGCAACATCTGCCTTCACTGCTCTCAGCACCCTAGTCAAGAAAAAAAGGAAAAGAAGGAGGCAACCCCCTCTATATTTCAGAACAAGAAAGAGCACAAGAATCAAACAAGGGAAGCCACCAATATCAACAAAAATCCCTAATGAGATTGAAGATTCCCCTACACCAAGGGACAAAGAAGCAACAATGAGAGATCAACTTGAGAGGGAAAATGCATGGCTGAGAGGACAACTGTAGGAAAGGGAGGACCAACTAGCATGTATGGCCAACCTCTCCTTGGAGGCCATCTAGTGTAGGATGCCAGCTAAATCCTATGCTCTTTACCTAAGAGAAAAATGGCTGCAATTTTAGATTAAAACACTAAAAGGGGCACAATGCCATTTTAGAACTACAGGCAGTTTATTGATCTTTGTGATCAAAGTACACTAGAGGATAGGGCCAAAATGGCTGAATTTTACTTGCACAACAAGGCCCTCACAGACAAGAATGTTTGGGATCCTAATGCCGAGCTAGGAGATCTGCAATTAATGGCTTTGGCATCATGGATGAACCATGAGGAGTCAAGGGTTGCAGAGATGAAAAGAATATTGGCCAGAGAGCAGAATGAACCTCTTTTCATCAGAGCTGAACAATCAAATCCCAAGGCCCTAATCAACACCCATAATCTAATTGCAAATGATCCTCAGCTGGCACCTAGATATCTTGCTACCCAAGAGCAAGAAATTTCACATTTTGAGGATATGTTTAGGCTGCTAGGAGATGATAGTATACATGCCTGCTCAAGGAGATGGAACACACTGCCACACATCTTGAAGATTAGAGAATATCACTCCCCTCAAAGGTTGAGAGAGGCACTCAATAGGACACCTATGTATAAGCAATCAATGAAAAGGTTGAAGGTCAATTGGATAGGCCTAAAACTCAGTCCACCACTACTACTAGGAATGCTAGAAGGGAGAAAAGAAGAAGAGGAAAAGAGGTAGTGGGAAGAAGTAGAAAGGAAAGCAGGCTTCTATGCACAAGAAGAAGAGACCACAACAGAGGCATGGGATGTTAGAGAGGATACCAGAGCCATGAAGGACATGGACATTGACTAAGTTGCTCAGAGGATGAGCAACACTTTCAGTAGGGGGGTGATGATGAGCCTCATCATTGGGTAATTATATGGGCCTTAATTCACCTCCTAGCTTAGTCAAACCAACTATTCTCACAACTTATTGCATACTTTTGATTATATTTTGTTTATGATATGAGTTAGAGTTGGATATTTTTCTTTGTGGTCTAATGTGCATGTAATGCAGGATTAAAGGATAAAAGCAAGGAATTTTAGCAAAGACCTTGGTCAAAAATCGAATAGGACAAGGGAGAGGAAATATAGGAGGGAAATCCTCCTCATTTAATACCCCTCCATTCGAATATTCCTCCATCATCTCAGAGTGCAACCAGCAAAATCATGAGGACTAGAAGGCAGCCGAGCAAGTGGAAGTCAAAGCACCAATTTATCTCTAGTTTGGCAGCCGAGCCTCCCTAATTTTAAGGAAGTTGTTGGAGACTTCAAATGCATAAGTGGAGAGGCCTAGGACCTTAGTAGGATTTAGACTTTTGATTGTAAAACTCTACTTTATTTTTGAGCTGCAAGACTAGTGACAGTTTTTGATGTAATCCATTGTTTTGATAATAAGAATGAGTTTTGTTTCGATCCAACTCTGAGTTATCTCAGAGGACTGAAGCTCTTGGGTTAGGGCTCAACCCTAGCAGCTAAGGCTCCTCTTTATTGTACATGTATGTTAGCGTAGATTCAAAGTTTAATTGTTCATTTGCTCAAGTAGTTACATTTCCATTACAACATGGTAGCGCATAGATTCGTGGTTTAATCATTCATTTACTTAAGTAGCTGCATTTCCATTATAGCAGTGTAGCGCATAAATTCATGGTTTAATCGTTCATTTGCTTAAGTAGCTGCATTTCAATTACAATAGTGTAGTGTAGATTGGTTGTGTTTTAGTTTGCTTTCGTTTGTTCCTTTTTCTTCAATTAGCAGGTTAGCAAGGATTATACTCGTAGATTTCCTTTCACAACAACCTTGACCAACCATTGTCAACCGCGTGTCGCATAGCTTCTTTGTATTCATTTCAACGTTTGACTTTATGCTCCCTAAATCTCTAGCGTTGATCTGTTTAGCTTGATCCGACAGCTATCGCGTCGTCTCAATACTTTATGCGCTCCAAATCTCCACCATCGATCTGTCTAGCTTGATCCAACGACTATCACGTCGTCTCAATACTTTATGCGCTTCAAATCTCCACGTTGATCTGTCTAGCTTGATCCAATGACTATCGCGCAATCTCGCGCGGATTCTTGCACGGCCAATATCTGCCCGAGAGCACGCGAGAAAAGTGGTTTTCTCGTGCTACGTGTCACCCAGTTAGGCTAATTGCGTAAAATTTTGGAATTCTGCTTACAACTTTGAGGGCGCGCGAGAAACTGCTTACCGCCTACGGAAACCCGCTCCATCATTCTGCACATTTTTTTACCCTTCTGTCGCCACATGACTTGATGTGATCCATCCATCTATTCACTTCATCTCTACGATAAGATCTCTGCCGCTCATCTTCCGATTAGTCTTGTTCGTCCATCTCTTGACTTAACCTCTCGTGATAAGATCTCCACCATTCATCTTCTGATTAGTCTTGTTCATCCATCTCTTGACTTAACCTCCCACGATAAGAAATCTGCCATTCATCTTTTGATTAGTCCTGTTTGTCCCTCTATCAACTTAACCTCTCGCGATAAGATCTTCGCCATTCATCTTCTGATTAGTCATGTTCGTCCATCTATTGACTTAACCTCTCGCGATAAGATCTCTGCCATTCATCTCCCGTTAGTCCTGTTCATCCATCTATTCACGTAATCTCCTGCGATAAGATCTCCACCGCTCATCTTCCATTTTTACTGTTCGTTGATCGATCCAATGGTTCCCATGCACTGCTGCTTCATTACGTCCTCCTTTCACTAATTTCAATTTTCGCTTTCTCTTTTGCTTGACTCCTTGCATGCTTGATTTTACCAAAACACCAAAAACGCAAAAACAAACTTAGTTTAGTTTCCTCACTTACACATTAGTTTGGTTTGATGCTCTTTACTTCTGTAACTTAGATATCAGCATTAGGTTAGTGTTTATTTATCAATTCTTCTTAGTTTAGCTGTTTAGATGGTTAATTAGGATATGGTGTGTTTTAGCATTACATGTTTTTTTCTTCAGTGCTGCAATAGAGTAGCTCTCTTAGAATAGATTTTCTCTTCTTCCATCAACGAATCAAGATTTTTCTGACTCTATAGAAGTCTGGCTTGGAACCCCTGGGGTCTCTCGCTAGAGGAACAAGTGACAAAAGGCAGGACCTTCACTTCTACTTGTGAATATAACACTGTCACCTCCAAGTTTGTACGAACCCTAGGTTGATAAGTAAAGCTGGTAGCCCAAGAGTTGCAACATCCTTGCTGCAATACTGGTGCTCATCACCAACTCTATCCCTAATCCTACAAACAACTCCTTCCAAAAATTTGAAGTGAACTTGGCACCCCTGTTTGACACAATCTCCTTTGGAACAACATGTAGTATCGTAATCTCTCCGATGAATACCTGTGCTACCTCACTAGCTGAATAACTAGTCTTTACTAGAATGAAGTGAGCTACCTTGCTCAACCTGTCTAACACAACCATGATAGAATCATGCTGCCTCAATGTCCTCAGAAAACTAGTAATGAAATCCATGGAAATGACCTCCCATTTTCCCTCTTGAATCAGAATAGGTTGAAGCAACCCACCTGGATGCTTACAATATGTTTTGACTTGCTGACAGTCCAAACATCTCACCACGAACTCTGTCACTTCCTTCTTAAAATTTGGCCAGTAGTATAAATTCTTAACTACTGTCAACGTCTTCTGATATCCTGGATGAACTGAATATGGTTCTACATGAAACCCCCTCAAGATAAGCTTCTTGAGTTCTCTGTCATTCGACACATAGATCTTGTCCCTAAATCTCACCAAGCCATCTGCTGTTAGATGGTAATCCACATCCTAATCACCTTTAACCTGCTGTAACCTATGCATAAGCTCCATGTACTTGTCATCCTATTGCCCTTCATGTAAGATCTGGTCCTATAAATCTGTACCATGTGATCTCACCGCTACAATATCATTTAATTGCATTTTCATACTGAGAGAATCCACAACCCCATTCTCGTTTCCCTTAGTGTACCTAATATCAAAGTCCAACTCATTGAGAGTAGCCAACCATCTGGCTTGCTTGGCATTTAGATTCGAATGGTCAAACAAATATATCAACCTACTGTGATTTCTCATCAACATAAACTTGCCACCAAGAAGATAATGTCTCCACATCTTCAAGGCATGAATAATAGCTGCCAACTCAAGATCACGAGTGAAATAGTTCTGATCGTGCTGATTCAATTTCCTTGACTCATAGCATATCACTTGTCCCTCCTACATCAAGACTCCACCAAGTACTCTCTTGGAATCATCTATACACACTACAAACTCTTTGTTTGGATCTGCAATCTTTAACACTGGAGCATTTGTCAACAACTGATTCAATTGCTCAAAACTGGCTACACACTCTGTCCATTCAAACTTCTTACCTTTATGCTACAATGATGTAATAAGATATGAAATGCGTCAGAAGTTCTCGATGAACTTCCTATAGTAGCCTGCTAAGCCCATGAATGATCTTACTTCCTCCACATTTCTAGGAGCTTCCCACTCCATAATAGCCTTTATCTTCTTTAGATCTAGTGCTATGCCATTCTTGGAAACAACTTGTCCCAAGTAGTGTACTTCTGTTTGAAAGAAACTGCAGTTTCTAAGATTAGCATACGACTGGCTCTCTTAGCAATCTCAAAACTGTTGCTAACTACTCGGCATGCTCTTCCAATAACAAACTTGTCCACATAAGGATGCAACACATTATTCATCAAACCTTTAAAAGTAGTTGGAGCATTAGTCAAACCGAATGGAACTACAACAAACTCATAATGCCCATACCTGGTCCTGAAGGCAGTCTTGTAGATGTTCTCTTCTTTGATGTGTACCTAATGATATCTGGATCATAGATCCATCTTTGAGAACATTGTTGATCTGTAAATGAGATCTAAGACAAATAATAAGGTATTATAGACTTATGTGCATGGATTTGTCTATGTTATTTTATGCAATGGATCAATAAGATTGCGAAATACACAGACAATGAAGCAATAAACAAAACATAATAGATAACACATAGCACAACAAATTTAATGAAGAGTTCACCCAATACTCCTGGGCTACATCTCCTGGTCCAGCCTTCAGTGGTGGCCTCTCTATTATGTCTTCATAACAGAGTTTTTACAACAGTAAGCTCAATTTGAGCCTCACACACAACAAATGCAACAACAAGAGCTCTACTTGAAACTCTCAAGCTTTCTTTGAGTACATAGACTCCCTCAACACTCTTTGTCTCTATCCTATCTCTGTCTCGGCACTGCCTTCAATACTACCTCTTCTGTTTGCTCTCTGTCTGTGGCTTTAAAGCCAATCTGGGTTGCGTTTCTCCTTCTTGGTTTTCTATCTCTCGGGTCTCTATCCGCTCAAATCCCTCTTCTAGCATTACACAATCATTGCATAACACCTAAAGGGGAGGTGGCCACCTATTCTGCAACGTAAGAGTGCCTCGGTCCCTTGAAATCCTTCAGAATCCCAAACGTGGTCGTTTTCTGTTTTACACAGGAAAATGCATTCACAACTGTGAAATTCCACCAAAGTACAGTTCAATTCGAACTTCAAAAAGTCCTTAAATATGGTCTATTCCCCTATCGGGTCCGTCATCAATCGCTATTGCAAGTCGCTTCATCCTTGCTCCAAGGTTCCCCTTGGTATTTTTGAAATACATCAAAACTACGAAAATGCATTAGAAATGGCTTTTCTCTAGACTTGAAACAATATACATTTCACTTCACGAACCCTTTCGGGTCTGGCTTATCGCATTGGCCTTCATCCTTCGCATTTCGTTTAATAAATGAAAACTGTGAAAATGCATTAAAAATGGCTTTGCTACGGATCTCAAATCTTATGCAATAACATTTATATAACCGTTGGGTTCGGTTCATCGGATCACAGATGTGTCTGTGTATATGCTCGCTCCTCTGTGTAGCCCCAATTGAGATATCGTGATGCAATTGATCGCAATTGCATATTGCTCATGCCCCGGGCCATTGCAAGTGCTCTTTGTAATCACCGATAGCGATCATGCGATGCAATGTGGGTCTTCGATCTACGCGCTTGATCGAGGGTCCTAGTTGACTTCGCTGGTCGCCGTCGCAAGTGGTATGTAGTCTGCACCAATATTTGTTGTCTACTTGTGCCGATTGTGATTTCCGATCAGATCTAGACCGTTGATTGGCTAGATCTGACGGCCACTGTGCAGTCATTTGTTCCGCCTCTGATACTCTTTTTTTTCATTATTTTCACGTGTTTTCCCTGGTTTTTGCCTCCCGATAGTGTTTTCTCGCCACTCTAAGGGCTCTTGGTATGCGATGGTTTTGATATTTGGCATAATTTTAAGAATTTTCAAGACTTAGAGAGTGTTCTTGGATCCATTTGGATCACGCCTTCCAACTGAAAAATGCTTTTGGACCAAAAGTTGGTTTTCAAGCATTGCTCAAGTGAGGATACAACTGCCTCACTTGCCCAATCTCTATCCATTTTGCACTGCTGGGTTTTGAACCTTTGAGCCTGATCTTAAGGTACTCCATGTCCCCTTTGCACGTAGTCCTCACCTTCCTGTCCAGAATTGTATCTTCCTGCAGCTCATTGAGGTATTCAGGCAACAGATCATCAATGGAAGGCAATTGACTTTGCTCTTCGGGATCTTCAATTAAAGAAGGTTCAAACAGTCTTAAATTTTCTGCATTTACCACTGAATAGATGTGCAGGTATGCTGGTAGATCAAGGCGGAAAGCGTTCTCGCCAATTTTCTCAAGTACCTTAAAAGGCCCATACCTTATTGGCTTCAACTTCTTTCCTTCACCTTGTGTTGATATACAACTAGACTTGATCACCAATTTGGAAGTTGTGCTCCACCCGATGTTTATCATGCCTTGCCTTGTATTTGGCTTGGCCCTTTTCCAGCTATTCCTGCACTGCCTGGTGAATTTCTTGGACCTGTTCAATGACGCTGGTTGCTTTGTCCACATCACTGTGTCCAGTAACTGCTATGTCTTTTTCAAAGACAAAATCCAAGAGAGACCTTGGTATAAAACCAAAATAGGTCTCAAAAGGATATCTATGTGTAGAATAATGTTTAGCATGGTTGTAAGCATGTTGCACATAACATAAATGTTCATCCCAAAGCTTGGGATGCTTGCTGCAATAACCCCTGAGCAACTGGATCACTGTCCTGTTGACTACCTCTATTTGGCCATTTGTCTATGGATGAAAGGCTGTGCTTTTCTTCAGTCTGGTGTCCATCAACTCCCACAGACTTGACCAAAACTTCCCAACAAATCAGGAGTCTCGATCAAATAATATGGAAGTGGGTAACCCAAAATGCACCTAGACATGTTGAAAGAACAATTTTGCTGTTTGTTTAGCTATACTCCGATTATTACGAGGTATTAAAATACACATTTTGCTGAACCGGTCCACAATAACATATAAATAGTCATGTCCCTTTCTAGATTTTGGAAATCCCCCAACAAAGTCCATGGAAACACTTTCCCAAGGATGGGAAGGGACTGGTAGTAGAGTGTACAAGCCTAGTTTTCTATTGTTGGGCTTACTTCTAGTTCATATGGTACACCCTCTTACATATCTAGAAACAGTGTCATGCATTTTTGGCCAATAACAATATATTTGCAGCTATGCAACTGTTTTACTTACACCAAATGACCTGATATTAGAGAAGTATGTGCCTCCCTAATTATGTTAACTCTTTTTTTTTTGTGGAATGCATAGCTTTCCCAAATGATACAAGAGTTGGTCCTTAACATAGTAATCCAATTCTTCTACCTTTTTTTCCATTGCTTAAAGCTGCATATACATCTTTAAAGTCTATATCTTGAGCATATTGTTCAATGTAGCTTTCATGCATTACTGAGTTATGCTTAAGTATAGTAGATGCATTTATGATTAGTCTGGATAGAATATTTGCAACTTTATTGTGTATGCCCTTTTTATATCTGATGACTAAATGAAACTGCTGTAGGAAACCCATCCACCTATAGTGTCTTGACTGCTGCAATTTAGTTTGTGAGTGCAAATATTGAAGTGGCTGATGATCAATATGTATTATTGTTTCTTTGCCCATTAAGTAATGTTTCCACTTCTTCACACTCTGGACTAATGCATACAATTCTTTATCATATGTAGGATAATTAACTACTGCAGAATTAAAAGTCTTAGAATGGTAGCATATGGGTTTACCATGTTGCATCAACACTGCTCCCATGGCATAGTCACTGGCATCTGTTTCGATCTCAAATGGTTGTTGAAGATTTGGCAATGCTAGTACTGGTGCTGTACTAATTTTTTCTTTCAAGGTGTTGAAGGCTTTCTGCTGTTTGCCTCCCCACTGAAACACCTTGTTCAATCTTGTCAAAGCATGTAAGGGAGCTGCAATTAAGGAAAAGTTAGCAATAAACTTTCTCCAATATTGTGCTGCTCCTAGGAAGCTTCTAACTTCTGTAGCAGACTTGGGTTTAGGCCAATTTACAATGACTGCAACCTTAGAGGGATCTATCTTCAATTCACCACCCCCTACAATATGACCCAAATAATTCAAAGATGTTTTACCAAATTCACACTTTGATAATTTAACATAGAGATTTTCTTTTTTCAAAACATCTAGAGTCTGATTTACATGCTTGAAATATTCTTCCCATGTTTTACTGAATAAAAGAATGTCATCTAGATATACAATTACAAAATCATCAATAAAAGGTCTGAGTACAACATTCATGATCCTCATGAAAGTGGCAGGAGAATTAGTTAAGCCAAAAGGCATAACTAGCCATTCATACAACCCTTGCTTTGTTTTGAAAGCAGTCTTCCATGCATATTGCTCTGCTACTCTGACCTGATGGTAACCACTACGTAGGTCCAACTTGGAAAAGTAAACAACCTCTTTCAGCTGATCCAATAGATCATCAATGCGAGGAAGGGGATAACGATTCTTGATCGTTATTTTATTCAGTGCTCTGTAGTCAATGCACATCCTCCATGAACCATCCTTCTTTCTCACCAACACTATTGGATATCCGCATGGCGATGTACTCGGTCTTATGAACCCTTTTTCGAGCAGCTCTTGTACCTTCTTCTTGATTTCTGCATTCTCTAAAGCAGATAACTTGTACATTCCGATGTTAGGAAATGGAGCATCTTGCTACAAATGAATATCATGTACAATTTCCCTTTTCTGTGGCAGACCTTTAGGTTCTTGAAATAAGATATCATATTCTGAAACAACTCTTTCTAAATCAGCTTTTTGTTTAGCATCACAACCCTCAAATACATTGGTTTTTTTAGGTTTCTTTTCCTTTACAACCATTAGTAAAAATTGCTTGCATGAATTTACAATCCTTTTCATCTGCCCTGAGTTTATGAGAGTATAATTATTTTTGAGTTTGTGAGCTCTTACAATATATTCTATTCCATCTTTAACAAGTTGATACTTATTTTCAGCTCTATAGAAAATGGCTTTTCTATCATACACATAAGGACTTCCTAAAACAATTCCACATATATCCAAGGGAATTACATCTAACTCAACCTCATCTACAAATGCTGAACCAATAGCAAACCTAAGTTTACATTGTCTTGTCACTTGTAGCTTTGCTTTATCACATAACCAACCCAATGGATATGGCTTCTTGTGAGCTGTGGTTAGTAATCCTAGCTTCTTTACAATTGCTTCAGAAATTAAGTTTACTTGTGAGCCACTATCAAAAAAAGTATTAATCTTTTGATACTTGGAAATAACTCTAATATGAAAGAGCTCATGTCTTTTCCTCTCATTTTCTTCACTATCAATAGTTTGGGCAAAATTACTAGTAGATGCTTCAGAATTTTTACCTTGTATACCTGTGGCTATGATGGTTGTTTCATCACTTGAGTCTGACCCCAAATATTTCTGAACAACTGCATCAACCTTCTTCTTCTTGCCATCGAACTTCTTGGGTTTCAGCTCCGGATGCAAAGACAAGCAATGTTCATCATCATGTCCATCCTTCTTGCAGTGAGTGCATGAAGGTTTAGCCTTCTGTACGACATTTGATGATCCCCTAATCTCTGGGTTCACATTCTTGCCTCTAGCCTCTAGATGGGTAGCCTAAAAATATACCATAATTATGCTAGTAGGGTTAAACATGAGAATGGTGTGCCTCAAATAACTATGCAGACCACCTGTATACTTCAGCAAAGTTTCAGGTGAGTCTAAACGAATGCCTAGAATCAAAGCTCTTTTTCTAAATTCCTAGGTATAGCTTTGCACACTTTGCCCTTTTAATTGGCGAAGAGTTTGCCAACTCATCATAGCTTGCTACATATAAGCTAGTGGATAGAACTGTTTTTTAATTGCAGAAACAAATTCACTCCAAACATAAATAATTTTACCATGCTTCTTCAAGTTATCTTGTGTCCTTCTTCCCAACATACCAAGGCAGTTCCTCCAAGGCGTAGGCTGGCCAACTGAATTTTACTCCTATCTAAATCAATGCTCTGCACCCTGCAATACACATCAATCTATCTAATCTAGTTATCTAGCTTCTCTGCATTTAACTCTCCATCATATATTGGCAAATCAAATCTAACATCTAATTTAATCAAAGATGTTTTCTTCTTTTTATTTTCAGGGCTATCAGGAGGTGTGGATAGAGGAGCCTCTTTTCCTTTCCCTTTGCCTTCAGAATGGCCATCTAGAAGAGATTCTTCTGTTCCTTTGTCTTGTTTGGAAGTTGAAGAATCTTGACTTCGACCTTTCTTAAATTCTCTATACCTTTCTTCTACCATGGCTCTCATGGTCATGAAACTGTCCATGAATTGAGAGTCTGATTCCAAGGGGTTTTCTTCTGCCATTTTCCTCCTAGGATAGACTCTACCAATTTCTGGGTTAGTTTTAACCAATTCTCCTTCTCCCGATTTGAGCTTGGACCTAGTTAGCATTCACAAACAGTCCAACACAGGCTTGTATAACCTTAGCAACCTAAAGGCTCTAATACCACTTGATCTGTAAATGAGATCTAAGAGAAATAATAAGGTATTACAGACTTATATGCATGGATTTGTCTATGTTATTTTATGCAATGGATTCATAAGATTGTGAAATACACAAACAATGAAGCAGTAAACAAAACATAATAGATAACACATAACACAACAAATTTAATGAGGAGTTCACCCAATACTCCTGGGCTACATCTCCTGGTCCAGCTTTTAGTGGTGGCCTCTCTATTATGTCTTCAAAACATAGTTTTTACAACAGTGAGCTCAATTTGAGCCTCACACACAATAGATGCAACAACAAGAGCTTTACTTGAACCTCTCAAGCTTTCTCTGAGTACACAGACTCCCTCAACGCTCTCTGTCTCTGTCCTAGCTCTGTCTCGGCACTGCCTTCAATACTGCCTCTCTTGTTTGCTCTCTGTCTGTGGCTTTAAAGCCAATCTGGGCTGTGTTTCTCCTTCTCGGCTTTCTGTCTCCCGGGCCTCTGTCCGCTCGAATCCCTCTTCCAGCATTACACAATCATTGCATAATGCCTAAAGGGGAGGTGGCCACCTATTCTGCAATGTAAGAGTGCCTCGGTCCCTTGAAATCCTTTAGAATCCAAAACACGGTCATTTTCTGTTTTACACAGGAAAATGCATTCACGATTGTGAAATTCTGCCAAAGTACAGTTCAATTCGGACTTCAAAAAGTCCTTAAATATGGTCTATTCCCCTATTGGGTCTGTCCTCAATCGCTATCGCAAGTCGCTTCGGCCTTGCTCCAAGGTTCCCCTTTGTATTTTTGAAATACGTCAAAACTGCAGAAATGCATTAGAAATGGATTTTCTCCAGACTTGAAACAATATACATTTCACTTCACGAACCCTTTCAGGTTCGGTTCATCGCATCGGCCTTCATCCTTCGCATTTCGTTTAATAAACAAAAACTGCAAAAATGCATTAAAATTGGCTTTGCTACAGATCTCAAATCTTATGCAATGACATTTATATAACCATCGGGTCTGGTTCATCGGATCGAAGATGTGTCTGTGTATATGCCCGCTCCTCTGTGTAGCCCCGATTGCGATATCGCAATGTGATTGATCTTAATTGCATATCGCTCATGCCCTGAGCCATTGCAAGCGCTCTTTGTAATCATCGATAGCGATCATGCGATGCAACATGGGCCGTCTATTTGCGTGCTTGATCGACGGTCCTAGTTGACTCCACTGGTCACCGTCGTAAGTGGTATGTAGTCTGCGTCGATATCCGTTGTCTATTTGTGCCGATTGCGATTGCCAATCAGCTCTGGACCATTGATTGGCCAGATCTGACGGCCACTGTGCATTCATTTGTTCTGCCTCTGATACTCTACTTTTTTCACTGTTTTCACGTGTTTTCCCTGGTTTTTGCCTCCCGATAGTGTTTTTTTGCCACTCTAAGGGCTCTTGGTATGCGATGGTTTTGATCTTTGGCATGATTTTTAAGAATTTTCAAGACTTAGAGAGTGTTCTAGGATCCATTTGGATCAACTACTGCTCCCTTCAACTGATCAAACAAGCCATTAATCCTCGACAATGGATACCTATTCTTGATCGTCACCTTGGTCAGCTTCCTGTAATCAATGCACAATCTAAGAGTAACATCCTTCTTCTTCACGAACAACACTGGTGCACCCCATGGTGATATACTTGGTCTAATGTATCCCTTATCAAACATTTCCTTCAAATGCAACTTCAAATCTACTAACTTTGGAATGGTCATCCTATAAGGTGCCTTTGATGCTGGTGCTGCCCCTGGTACCAACTCAATAGAAAATTCTACTTCCTTGTGTGGATGCAACTATGGAATATCTAATGGAAAAACATCTTGAAATTGCTGCAATATAGGGTACCTCTTGAATATTTATGCTTCCTCAACATCCTTACCCTTGTCACCATAAATATGAACTGCAAACATCACACACCCTTTCCTGCAATTTCACTTAGCCTGCATAGCTACGACCATCTTCATTGATGTAGGCTTCTTCTTCCCCTTCAAGATTCTCTTCTCTCCATTATCATCTAGGCACTCAATTTCCTTATCATAGAAATCTACTTTGGTCTTGTGGAGATATAGCCATTCCATACCCAAAATCATACTATACGATCCCAATGGAAACACATTCAAATGTGCTGCCGTAGGCATACCATTCAACTCAAATGCACAAGCTCTTACCCAGTGATGAACTCTGTTCTTCGTACCTGCAACCAACTGCACCAACCAATAATCTTCATGCACTTTTTTTCTCAAGCCACATTTATCCACCAGATCAAGATTAACATAACTATAATTAGATCCAGGATCAAACAAAATGGAAACAACTTGATAAAAAATCTTACCATCCATCTCAATGATAGATGCCTGGTGATTCGCCTACCTATTTTCCATAACTGCATAAATCCGAGTAATGCTATGACCAACATCCCCAACTATCTACGCCTCTTGAGGACTATAGATCTGAGGCCTACCTCCCTTGTACAATCAAAAATCCTTCTTACGATGATCTTTGCCACATATCCAACACTGCAACTGTGCTGGACTATCACCTCTAGTTTGCTGCTCTCCAGGATGTGACACATGTCCCTTCTCAACTGTACTGAACGTCTTGTAAGGAGCAACACTTTTTGTCTCACCTACATCCAGGAAAAATTTAAGGGGAAAAATTTCACAAATGGGATATTTTTTGGACATTTTCCAAAAACAATATTTGCTAATTTGGTTAAGAATTCATCTATTTTTTGCATATATGATTAAATGGATGATATTTTCCAAAAAATTACCAATTTTAATAGTAAATTACATGTTTTTTATTGAATATTTTCCAACATTCTATATGCTTGAATTTTCAAATTAGAATAGTCGCCTACAATACTATATATAAGAAACATATTAAATCCTTAAAAAATGCCTTGCCTTCATCCTGAGGTCTTCCCCGCTTCGATGGCCATTTTCCTTTGACTTTCTCATTTCCTTTCAAGTCACATTTAGGCTCAGATATTCACTTTGACTTCTCATAACAATGCTGCAATTTACAGATGGCTTCCTCTGATGATCTAGGCTCATCAAAACCAATCTGGTTTATATATACTGCTGAAAATCCACTAATGAATCTCTAAATATTAGCCTTCCCCTCCTTGAGATATGAAACATACCTCAACAACTCCAAGAATATGCTAGTGTACTCATCATCTGTCATAGAACCCATCTGTAGCTCATAAAAATCCTTAGCTCTATCATCCTAGTACCTCTCTGATAAGTACTTGTTCTTGAAGAGTTTCTCGAACTCATCCCAAGTTAACTCTTCTTCCCAAATACATTTGACATTTTTCATGACCTCCCACCAGATATCTTCCTTCCCTTTAAGACCGAAAGTGGTTATCTTAGCTTTCAGTAGCTATGAAATTTGGATAAATTCTTCATTCCAATCAACCATGCGTCTACATCTTCTGTCTTCTTCATCTCTCCATGAAATTTAGGAGGCTTCACCTTATTGAACTCCTCAAGCAAATACTCAACCCTCCTATAAGGATGGTGATGGTGATCACTGTAATGATGTCCCTTGGACAAGGAACTAGAATTATGCCCATACATACCAGTCCTCCTCTCAGGTGTATCTAGTGATCTTCCACCTATAATTGTGCCCCGTCTATCCAACCTGTATCTAAATCAAGATCTGCTACCATAGGCTCCATTAGTTTTCTCTTCCTACTCTTGACTGATTCTCATCTGTCCTTGTCTCTGTAACTCTGACAAGCTCTGAAGGATTGTTGCATTAACCTCTACCTGCTTCTCCTGAGCCATTGTAAGTATTTCCTGAGCCTCAACCAACCTGTCATTGTTTTCTTTGTAACTTATGATCTCCTCCCTCAAGCACCTTAATGTATCTGCTATATTAGGAGAATACTCTTTTCCTTGCTGCCCAACTGATCTATAGGGGGAGCCACGGGAACTATAGTCTACTATTTTTCTTGTCATCTTGAATTCTCTTCTTCCTACAAGGATACCATGTTAGATAAACCAAATAGATACAAAAATCAAATCCATACTTGAGTGATGTTCAAGGGAGGCTTATCTCATCTGCAAGATCAGTCGACATTAGCACGTACATGTATAATCATAAACATATACGTGTAATAACATAACATCACAACAAAATCATGCATGATCATACCAACTATATACCTTGATCCCATGCATGACAACCATAACCTTGACAACATCAGACTTATCCAAAGAGAGTGAAACCATGCTCTGATACCACCCTGTAGTATCAAATATGACCAAATAGAGTGCAAACATCTCTAATACCACCCTCTAAAGCCTCCTCCCACATTTACCCACTTTCACCAACTTTCCTGGGGTAAACATGAGTTGAGGGTCACTATGATATGACTCAACCTCCTATGTGACCTTAAGGAAACAGAGTCAACAACTAAAGACCTTAATGACTTTCCTCAGGTGCCACATGACCTCCAAGAGTAACCCAACTCCTCCAGGTGTCCAACCCACAACTCACTTTTTCCCTGACCTTGAGCCCTAGTCACTCCTTTTCCAAGGCCTCAATTTGACTATGGGTTCCGAGTCGCTCCCATAGGCCTACATCAGTGTGACTGAGGCATTTTTTTTCCAGTGTTGTGATAGTTATTGCGAGAATTAAGGCAACTTTCTAGGGCTAGGGCTAAGCCTCTGCCCAAAAATCCATGAAACTTACAGAACTCATAAAAGAGATAAAGACTATGTTTTCAAACCAAAACTT
This sequence comes from Pinus tabuliformis, assembly GCA_031772625.1. Classification (NCBI taxonomy): domain Eukaryota; kingdom Viridiplantae; phylum Streptophyta; class Pinopsida; order Pinales; family Pinaceae; genus Pinus; species Pinus tabuliformis. The sequence goes on from CM062819.1 coordinate 751,296,635, forward strand.
GAACTAGGACTTGACCTGACCATCCCCAACCGGGACTAAAATTTTGCCAAACACTTGGTAGATATAAAACCTACAGGTTATGAATGCAAGTCTGAACATAAGGGACTGAAAACTTAACTGAGGTTTAACAAAAAGGGTATCCACCTTCTCACATTAGATGTCATATCATCAATTAGGTCTTGCATTCATTATTTATTCAGTTACAAGTAAGAAAAAGAATAGATCCATGACCAAAAACTGTCATATAACCATGCTTATAACGAGCATACAAACAAATAAATAACCATAAGGGAACGACCATTAAATCCACATAATAACCAATACATTTCCTTACCAAAAGCAAGAGAACTTATCTTTTATTAAACATAGGAAATTACCAACTAGGTTCGAGACTCCCACATTCCACCCGACCATAGATTGGATGAACCATATATTTCTTTCAGCCAATCACCCCTGTGCCATATTCCAAGCATGAATGTGGGATCTCATGGGAACAACCAATCCAAATACAACCAAGGGAATCAAGAGGTTAAACCACCTCCACCCTCTTCGAACTCTGATCACACCTAAACTAGTGCCGAGATCACAAACCCAAAATAAGATTGGATGCTTTTGAATTTCTTCACCATCCTTGAGGAATTTTGTTGTCTCCACCCTTCGGATTTACCATGTATCCCACCATTATCGGTCAAGGGATTCCTAGGCCTTTGGGAATTTTCCTAAGACCACCTCACCCCAAATTCCAAAACCATCCGATAATCCAAAGCTCAAACCAAGAACAATCCCATCACACCATGGCTATCAAAAAATGGCAAGGCTAGGCTAAAATCCACAATCTCAGAAAATTCTATGCCAACAACAACAAAAGAACCATATATCAACATGCACATACCATGTATGTCAAAACTAGCTAGGAAATCACACATGCAATCTGTTACCTGCAAGTATTCCTGCTGAAGCTACTTGATTCTTGCCTTCCTTTGTTTTCCTTGTCCTTCTTTTCTTTCCTTGCTTTCTTACCTTCCTTCTCCTCTTGGTGCTTTTCTCCTCTCTGAAACTAATTCCAAAACTGAACTGAAAAAAAGGTACCAACTGATCCTCATGAGCATTTTTATTAACGAGGCCTCTATTTTCTTCAATTTTCCATTATTTTCCTTCATTTTCCTCCTCACATGCAACCTATGACCTTTCACCTTCCTTTTCCCATAATTTCCATTATTTTCATTAATAAAATGCCAAATAATGCCTCTTTTCCTTTCCAAAGCCTTAGAAATTTCCTTTTCCAATTTCCCTTAGTATTAGTTCTTTTCTAGGGAACTGATATCACACGAATAGGGTAAAAGATCGTTCAAAGGGCCTATAGTGATTTATCATAGGGATGAGCCGACTTGAAATAACACATCACGTGATGCCCACTAGGATATTTTGCCCAACATTCATCTTGGAATAAGTATCCCTTGCTTGTAGTGTTATTTTACCTTTATTAACTTTTATTACATGAGATTTTAGACCGAGGCTGTTACAGAGGGATTTTGGAGAGGAAACCTTCCTCCTTTCAAGTATAATACTTCCTTATCAATTTGTATAAGAACCAATTCGAATTTTCGTCTAGGGGTATGTATTTCTTAGTATTCTTGTGGAGAGAACTTGTTATTTAGCAACTCCACTTTCATTTCTAGCAGGGATGTACTTGGATTTATTTAAATAATTAAGTTTGGTGCCATTTTTAGCTTCTAAAGCCTAGTTTCGTTCATAGGAATCTGAGTTTCCTTGGGATTGGCCATCCTAGGAGCCTTAGATCCCTCTTGTAAAATTTCTTTATTTCCTTTGAATGCCTTTTTCACTTGCATCTCTTATTTCTACATTTACTATTCATGTTTCTTTTGTTGTAGGTTACATTGGTTAAATGATTGAAGTGAGTAATTTTGTAAATTTATAGATTCAAAAGCTTGATGAATCCTTATAAAAACTTTAAAAATTCATATTCATCATTGAGCTACTTGGATTGGTCTACTAGTTCACAAATCTAGAATTTCTGGAAATCCCTTGTAGCAAAATAGTAGTAATTTTTTGCTATTTTTTAGAATGTGTTAATGAGCTTAATTTGATTTGATTCCACTTTTATTTGGTCATTAAAAAATTCAAGTTAATAAAAAAATTTACCCCATAGCATTTTTACTTGGTTAGGTTAGGCATTTGGTAGGATAACTAGCTCACTAGATCTTGAATTTTCAGTTTCTAAAGTATTATTTTCTGCTATTTTTTAGAACATGTCAAGCGGGGTATTTTGGAGTGATTCCACTTGTAATGGAGTCCTAAAACATCCAAATTAATGGAAAAAAAACTCCCATCCCATTTTCATTTTATTTACTTGGGCATTCAACAAGTTATCTCGCTCTTGTAGCAAAACAGGGCCTCGTGTAGTACCTCCTGTAACACTCCTCTAGCACATGTAAACTTGTCTAGATCTGCTCCAAAAGCTTGGTTTTTGTACCTTAGGCTTGAATAATGACCCCTAGGCTCGAAAACCATGATTGAGTAAGACAAAAATACCTCTTAAGCCTTGCCTCTTCTCCATTGCAATTCACCTCTGCAGTTTGGATTAGTGGACAAATTCATGACTTGAAGAGCATAATGATGATTTTCATGATTACTTTATGGAGCACCTTGTGAAACATATTGAAAAAATCTATCTTGAATGCAGTGATTGAAGAATAATTTCATTTTGTTTCATACATCTTAAGTTATGGCTTCCATTCTCAACATTGTTGTTTCTATTGCATAGACTAGGTTTCCTTTTGATGTACCATTTACACTCTGCAAATAGGTTAATGTTTACATTTATACAAATAGGATTAATATTTAAATTCATGCAAAGTAGAATAACCTTTCGTTTTTGAAAAATTAACTAGGATTTCCACTCTACAAAAGTAATTATGTTTCCTTTATGCAAATAGAGTAGTATTTCCATTTATGCAATTAGTTTAGGCTTGGATTTAATGGTATTCACTCCATTGCATCAGATCAATGAAAGAAGGAGACATTGCATATTTCACATATAATTTCGACACCTATTAAGTTTGTATGAACCCGGGGTTAATAATTTAAGTTGGTAGCCTTGGGAGTTGCAACATTCTTGTTGCAATACTGAGGCTCATCACTTTTTGGCGTCATTGTCGAGAAGGTGTCAAAGTATGCATTGTTTTCTTCCATATTTGATTCATATCTTTTACTTTCCGCAAGAACAAAAAATTTCATTAGGCATATTTCATTTCAAAGAGAGAAGAAATTGCATTTCATTAACAAAAAAAAAACAAAACAAAAACACATATGCAACACCAAACCTCCCCATTTGATCACATGGTGCAGTAAGAACCACATCACCATCTACTTTTGCAGGTAGAAGAAGAAGAGGTGGCAGAGATGGTAGAATAAATGGATGGAGATGATGATAGTGAAGAAGATCCTCTTGGATTTCCCATTCAAGATATTGATATCAATGTTCATATGAAGAACATTCCTCCATCTTTCCTTCCCAACTTCCATGGTATGAGGTCAGAGGATACATAAATCTTTCTCTTTGAATTTTAAATCCTTTTTAGATCTTGTGGTTACTTATTAAACACCCAAAAATTGAGATTGTTTCAGAAAACATTGAAGGATAGAGATCTTTAATGGTTCACGAGTTAGGGACTAATTCAATAAGATCATGGAATGATATGAAAAATATATTTCTAGAAAAATATAAAGATCACGATCTTAGAAGAAATATTTAGAATGAATCAAAAAGAATATGAGAGCCTTGAGGATCTAATAAAGAGGATCATGTATAATGTTAAGAGCGAAAAATTATATCATTTAGGATCTGACACACTAAAAACCCTCTTACTTAGAACAATTAGAAATGAGTGGAATGATCTCCTTGTTCTCACGAGTAGAGGTGATGTATACCAATTATCATTTGAAGAAATTTATGAAACATGCAAACTCATATCAAGAGAAAGGGAAAAAGCAAGTAAATCAACAAAAAGATTGGTAAGTCAAGCTGAAGTTGGAAATTTTCTTGATAACTTTAAAACAAAAATTCTTTGCAATCTAAGTGAACAAGTATAAATTTTAAGAATGCAAGATGAGAAAAAAGAATATGTTGATATTTGTGTTGTCCATGGAAAATCACATGCTATTAAATATTGCCCACCATTACCGAGGTTGAAAGAAGTTTACCAAGAGGACAATGGAGCAAGTCAATCACCAAAGCAGCTATGCTATGCAGCTCCAAGAAGACCATGGAAACCTATTCAACCTGGTATGATGTAAGAAACTAATTTAAATTTTTATGGTTATGCACATTTATCTCAAAGTAATTTGTACACACCCTTTCCTTGGAAACCTTGGCCATCTCAACCCCAAAACCAATCTTGGCAACAAGGTTGGAAAGAACCATGGGATAGATCCACAATATCCTCATTGTTTTACTCAATATCCTCCATACCCAACTCCATGATATCCCTACCATCTCAAATACAAACACAACCCCAACCACATCCATCTCAAATATCCACTCCCACTCAACTACCTGTACCACCATTTCCAAACCCAAACAATGAAGTAACTCAACCCACTTACAATGATGAGGTACAACACTTTCAAAAAAACTCCTGTTGATCTAAATGGTATTCATTTTAGCTCAGGAAGAGTATTACAAGAAAGGGATTTTCCTAATTTCATTGAAGAAAAACATCTAGAATAAGAAGATCTAGAAGAATCATGTATCACATTTTATTGAGAGAAACCATTGGAGCCCGAGATTGAGGAGTTTCTTTTATGCTTACCATCAAATCATTTCTGTGTGCAAGGGGCTAATCGAAAAAAAAGTAAAATATTTGAATGGAACAAAAAAATAAGACATGAATAATGATCCAGATGAGAAACCAAACCAAAGGAATCAAAACTATATTGAGGTTTGGTTCCAGAAAATGAACAAGATGGAGCATCACTCTCTTCTTCAACAATGCCCGATGTCATCGAATTCAAAGCATTTGGTCTCTAATATTAAAATACATTTCAAAGCATATGTTTTGAGCCTACAAATGAGTTTATCTTCCATATTATTTTGCACATGGCTCAATTGAAAGTATTCCTACACTTGAAAGAGATTTTGTTTTTTCAAGTAGAGTAGGATAGAAAAAGAAATAAAAATGGAAAAAGAGAGAGAAAAAAGGAAAAGAATAAAATGTCGGGTGAAAACCTCATTTGAGGTGCCTAAGATTGGCTCATTGATTGAAAACCTACTTGAGGCAGTCGGTGGTTTGGAAAGAAAAAAAGGAAAAAAGGAAAAAAGGAAAAAGATCCTAGGTGAAAACCTCCTTTGAGGTGCCTAGGCAGACATACTAGTTGAAAACCTCATTGAGGCCGCTAGTAGGCCTAGGAAAAAAAAAAGAAAAAAAATGAAAAATGAAAAGGAAGAAAGGTATTTGCTTCTGTGTATCTCTCTGATGAATGTAGGTGATCTCCAACATTTAAAAACAACAAGAACAATTTAGCACCAAAAGAAAAAAATTGATCAAACACCTAGTCAAAGGAACTCAAACTTGGGATTTCTTCTCTTGTGCCTAGATGCTCCAATAGGATCAGGGCCATGTAAATCCATAACCCTCATCCATTTCCAACATCCACCCATAATTTAATCCTTTTGCATTCATTTCCCTCGTTGCCCTAAAATGCTACAGGAAGGTTCTATTTTGCTAAAAAAGGCCAAAATACATAGGGCAAAAATTGTTTTTACCATATATCGAAAATGATGTATCCATTGGCCGAGCTGTTTCATGGGGAGATGAATATGGATTATGGTAAGATTCTCAAGGAATTTCAACTAATTCTAGTGCACATTTTTTAATAAATTGGCCTCCATCACCTACAAACATTTTTATTTTTTTGCTAGATTCATGCATCCTTTGGCCATATTTTTTATGGGGAGATGCCTAAGGATGATGGAAACATGCTCACCAAATGTTAGGTCAATCCAATATACCGTTTGAGAGATATGGATAATTTTTTTTTGTTATAAGAGCATTCTAGAATTGCTACACGAGTGACCATAATTGCTACAAGAGCATGATTGTCATGGAAAAAGGTTACATACCTTATGTTTTTCGTATAGGAACAAGAGGAGGGGTCCACCATAGCCTCATCATTCATTTTCCACAATAATTGACCTCTTCTCCACTCCCATTTTCATCTCTATCCATGAAAACAATCCATTTTCACCCTTTCTTCCATCCTTTCCACCACAAAAAAGACCTTTGATCCATGTTAATAAATTACTCATGAATTATCATTATTTTTAAAGGTATCACCTGAAGGAAAAATTGATCCTAGGAGGATCTATGTGTGATTTTAATTTAATTAGGAACGAATTTTTTTTACAGATATAACCATAAATACATAGATGCAACAGAAATAACACTTCATTTCATTAATATCAAATACTGAAATATGCTTACAAACAGAGTGTAAATAAGAATAGCTCGGGCGATGGTAGCTTATCTTTGAGAAGAGATGTCATGGCTACATGCCTATGAACAGTGTTAAAATGAGGCTCGACGGCCTATTTATTATTGAGAAATAATGGAAAACCCTAAAAATCCAAAATCCTAACCCTAGGAGATGAAGCCCCAAAACTATGGGCCCCGTTTGGGTAAATTGGTACCTCAATTTCCTAGGGTCATAAATTTGGCATACAATCTCTGTTTGACATGCACAATATCTCATTAGAAATATCTATCCCAAGACTACAACTTTCGACTGGTTGGCCCCATTTTTTCCAAAAACCATCGTTTAGGGTCTTAAAATGGCTTCAGAAGTTTAGGACCCGAAAAACTGCCAAAAATAGTAAACTCTGCTACAATTAAGGAAATTGCAAAACCGAAAGGGACCGTGGTGGGGGTCCCAGTGGAATAGTTGGGTGACCACCAACATCCACCTGGATCAGCCTTCCCCCCATAGGAAGCAATGGTCCCCATTATGTTGAGTGCCTCCATGAGTTGGGGAAAATTCTGTTGAACTTGGTCCCTGATGAGCCACTTGCCTTGGTGCAGGAGTTGGCCAGCTTTGACAACTCGATATAGTTGGATCTTCTGCTGGCGAGTGTTCTTGACCTGTGTGTCCATAATCCGATCAGTTGTGGCATGTTCCATGTAGTCTGGGTTTAACTCTATTGGTGTGAGTTGTTCTGCAATGTCTGATGTGTCCAGTAATGGTGGGAAGTATGGTTGAAGGCGGTCCACATTGAACACTGGGTGTAGGCCAAGGAATGGGGGAATGCTGAGCTCAAAATAATTGTCTCCCACAACCTTGGTAATGGTGTAAGGACCATATCAAAGTGGTTTGAGCTTCCGATGGGCTCTGGTAAGGCGTTCTTTCTGTAAATGCAACCAAAATTTGTTGCCCACTTGAAACTTGTGTGGCACTCGATGTTGATCATGTTGCTGCTTATACTTGACATTTTCCATAATGGAGTGTAAATATATCAGCCCATTGGGTAGAGGTGCTCCGGGAGTCAGATCAAATGAATTCTTGACCTGACAGTGCAAAGGTGCCCTTGTGGGTGAGGAGAAGATGTCCCTGTATTCTTCCACGACCATATCCACCTGCTTCTGTTGTGTGGAGGAACCCTTCCTGGGGGCCATGGATGTGACTATGATCTTCCCCTTACTTTGAGAGCGAACTAGAAAAAAATTAAATTTCCTAGTCTGGGAGATGATCTTACTGCATTACTTAGCAGACATCAAAGAGGTGGCGGTAGGTGGGGCTATCTCTAGTATACTCCATAACATATTACCCAAAGAAATAATAATAGAGCGAGGTCTCAAATCATATATATCATGTCACTTCCACAAGTATGGTTGTCCTAATAATACATCACAAACTTCAAGAGGAGCAACATCACATATTACCTCATTTGTGAAGGGCTTGATGCTGTAGGGAAGGCGACACTAATGGCTAACTCAAAGATCTTGTCCTTGGTGAAGCCACCCAATTTTGTACGACTATGGGTGTGGTGTGGTTGGTAGGCCCAACTGCTTCATGACCTCTATTGAAATGAGGTTCTTTTGGCTCCCACTATTGATAATGAATTGCAGTGGCGAACCCTTCACCCACATCTGTGAGTGGAAGAGATGCTCCCCCTCCTCTGGATCTTCGAGCTCATTCTTTTGGATCTTCATGGTGGAAATAGTGGCACTGGGCTCTGCATCAATTATTTGATTCCCCTTATCATTCCTCTTATTGCGTTTTGACTCAGAGTCAGAACATGCATCTGATTCTGAAGCCTTCAACTTGGCCACCAACGACTGGTTGGTTCGACACTCACTTGTGTTGTGAGTGGAGATCTTATGGAACTAACACCACTTTCCTATGTCCTTCTTTGAAATCCTGGTGTTGTTATTTTCTTGCATCTTGGACGGGTTGTCTTGGGCCACCCCGCCTTGGATTTGTCCTTTGTTCTCTGGTTTGGGGGCACCTTTCCCTTACTTTGGATTCACAGATCCAAAGTCTTTCTTCTTTTGTTTAAACTTCTACTCACTCTTGACAACGTATTGGTACGTTGTGCTAAGTGAGGATATGTTCAGGAACTCCATCTCATCCTGGATGTACTTGTGTAGCTAGTTGCGGTACTTGAGTACCAAATGTTTCTCAGAATCCTTGATACCCAACTTAGTGCGAAGGGTCTGAAAAACATTGGTAAAATATGACATGTCTTGGTCCCCTCCATGTCAGAGTGTGGTCTGCTTTATGTATTTATCGTCATAGCTCCTAATAGGGTAGTACTTCTCCTTGATGGTGTCCTGAAACGATTCCAAAGTGGGTGCGATCGAAAATAATGAGGGCGTTCTTTCATCCTCTTGCTCACAGTAGGTTTCCCACTAGTGCTTGACGTGGGCGGTAGCTTTGAGAAGAGCAAAATTAATCTTTTCCCACCTGAAAAAATCATGAAAAAAAATATCCTTCTAGCATATTTAACCATTTATCTATGCCGTCTGCATCTATCTGACCCTCAAATATGGGAATGTAAAAGTTAACTTGTACCTTAAAGGATGTGGTGCTTCCAGAGTAGTTGTTGGAAGTAGATGTGTCGCCCTTGGGTAGTCACCGAAGGATCTAGGAAAAGTTGTCCATCATCACATTCCTTTGTCACTCGAGGGCTTCTTCGAGCAATATTTTGAAAGGATCTCCTGTCCCCTCATCTTTCTTTTCTTCCCCCATGGGAGGCCATCAGGATTTGCGATGCTAGTCTTGCAAAGGTTTGACCAGTTCAAGCCCTAACTCCTTATATCCTGATCTCATTGGGGACATGCAAAGAAAAAAAGAGAAAGAACAAACTGCTCTGATACCAATGATCCAAATTTATTCAGGAAAGCAACAAATTTATAGATATAACCATAAATACAAAGATCCAACATAAATAACACTTCATTTCATTATTATCAAATACTGAAATATGCTAACAAACAGAATGGAAATAATACTATCTCAAGTGATGGTAGCTTATCTCCGAGAAGAGATGTGGTGGCTACATGCCTCTGAACTATGTTACAATGAGGCTCGAAGGCCTATTTATTATTGATAAACAATGGAAAACCCTAAACATCCAAAACCCAAACCCTAGGAGATGAAGCACCAAAACTATGGGCCCTGTTTGGGTAAGTTGGTACATTAATTTCTTGGGGTCATAACTTTGGCATACGATCTCCGTTTGATGTGCACAATACCTCGTTAGAAAGATCTATCCCAGGAATAAAACTTACAACTAGCCAATAGTGGTTGATTGTGTTTTTTGGCCCTGCTTTTCCATAAAAAACGTCGTTTAGGGCCTCAAAACGACTCCAGAAGTTTAGGACCTGCAAAACTATGAAAATAGTAAATTGCTACAATTAAGGAAACTGACAAATGAAAGAGATAGTGGTGGGGGTCCCAATGGAATAGGCAGGTGGACACCAACATCCGCCTAGATCAATGTGACTACTACAGGAAGACACACAATCTGCACATCCCATATCAGACCATAACTAGAGCATCAAATTTATAATTCAATCACCATGAGCACTTTAGTATTGCAATTTTGATACTTCAACAACCACAAGAGATCATATCAGATGTTACAGGATTCTTGATCACCTAGCAAGCAACAACACTCAATTCTAAAAGCACCTGCACAAAAGACAAAGGACCTGCATCATCAAGTTTCAACTAGCAGAGAACATAAAATATTTATATTCTTCTCAAGAAATTTTAGAAGGCAAGAGAGACAAAGCAATGAACTCATAGAGGAAACTCAAAATAGCCTCACCCATGTCCAAATCATTCATGCAACTGTCAAAGGATCAACTTTAGCACCACCAAAGGCATCTTCAACAACCATATCAGCAACCTCAATATCACCTCCAAAAACACATCAAGGGTAAGGCTCAGGTATGCAATCCCCTAAAACTTTCCTGCGAACTTATTTTAGCTTGGAAAACATTACAATTATATGAAGGAAAATGTTTTTTATAGCCAAAATTAGTAGCAAAGCAACCTCAGCCTTATCTAGTAGTTAGCTTGACTTTTCCACCAAAACACCTGCACGTGAGAGAGAGGGAACAAGAAAACAATGAAGAGGACTTAAAAAGTAGGTTGTAATCATTTGGTCATTATGGAGGACAAGGAGTGCAAAGGGGTAAGTGACATCCAACTCAGTTAACAAAAAAAACACTATGACTTTATTTTTCATGCAAAGAAAAAAAGAGAAAAAAATAAAAATAAAAGAAATAATTAAAAAAATAAAAAATAAAAAATAAAAAATAAAAAATAAAAAATAAAAAATAAAAAATAAAAAATAAAAATAAAAGGTGGAACCACCACCTCTTGGCATGCAAATATTAGTTTCTATAGGAACGTACAAATTTTCTACATGAAGACAAATTTTGTGTAGAACAACCACTAGATCCTTGGAGAGAAAGGAAATATTCAAAGGAAATGGCAAGGGTGCAAACAAAGATGCTACAACTGAAAAAATAATTGCTATAGGATGAAGAAAAAGTGTTACAAGAAGGGACAACAACAACTCAAGAGGAGGGAGAAGGTCCACAAGGACTCCAAGAGCCCACTCCACAACTTGGTATTAGATCCTATTACAAATTTATTACAAAAAGAGGTAGAACTCACATATGGGTACAAATTGCAAAATCCAAGAAGGTGGAGGATGTGGGCCTCATGAAGGAAAACGTGGAACAAATGGTTAAATAATTGGCCGAATTGGGGCTAAAAGAATTAATTATGAAGGAACAACTGCAGAGGTTAAGAGAGAAACTATAGGAATAGGAGGCACAACTTGCTACCATGGAAAGTTTGTCCATTAAGGCCATCCAATGCAAGCACCCATCCAAGTAATCTTCACTTGAGCTAAGGAATGGAATTGCATGAAAATAAATATGAGGCATAAAATAAGAACAATAGGGCAAGAAGTTGGATAGGTTGCTCAGAGGATGAGCAACAATTTTAGTAGGGGGATATGATGGGCCTCCAAATTAGACATAAATTAAGGCCCATCTAACCTTTCCTAGGCACATAAAGGCTATATTAAATCTCTCCTACACTTAATAATTTTTTTTTAGCTTTAATATGTTCTTAGGAAGGTTTAGAGGTAATTGCATATTATGTGCCTAATATTATTTATTTTTGCAGAATATTGAGAGAATATGGAGTAAATTCTGAATGAGATAATATAGGGAATTTCTCCCTACTATAGGATGGAACAATATTGGATAATAAATAAAATGAATATCATGAAATTATTGACAAATTCTGGAGCTCCACTGATTGAGAAAATCTAGGAATGTGTTCCCTATCATTTAATGCAGATGCCCAGTGTTGGGAACCAAATCCACTATTTGAGGGGATTTGGAGGGAAAATCTTCCTCCTTTCAAGGAGAATGCTTCCCTATCAAATTTTATAAGTACCAATGAGAATTTTTCTCTAGGGGCATGCATTTCTTAGTCTTCTTGTGTAAAAAACTTGTTATTTAGCAGCGCCACTTTCATTTCTAGCAGGGATGTACTTGGATTGATTCAAATAATGAAGTTTGGTCTCATTTTTAGATTCTAAAGTTTGGTGTCATTTTTAGCTTCTAAAGTTTGGTTTCCTTCATAGGACTTTGATTTTCCTTTGGCTTGGCCATCCCAAGAACCTCAGAGCTCTCTTGCACAATTTTTTATTTCCTTTGAATGTCTTTTTCACTTGCATCTCTTATTTCTTCATTTACTATTCATGTTGATTTTGTTGTAGGTTACATTGGTTGAATGATTGAAGTGAGTTTTTTTGTAGGTTATTTATAGATTCATAAGCATGGTGCATCCTTAGAACAACTTTAAAAGTTAATATTCATCATTGAGCTACTTGGATTAGTCTATTAGTTCGCAAATCTATAATTTCTGGAAATCCTTTGTAGCAAAATAGTAGTAATTTTCCGCTATTTTTTAGAACGTGTTAACGAGCTTCATTTGAGTTGGTTCCACTTGTATTGGGTCATAAAAACGTTTATTTTAATAACAAAATTTACCCCATAGAATTTTCACTTAATTAGGTTAGACATTAGGTAGGTTAACTAACTCACTAGATCTTGAATTTCCATTTTTTAGAGTAGTAATTTTCTGATTTTTTTTAGCACATGTTAACAAGGGTATTTTGGAGTGATTTAGCTTGGAATGGAGTCCTAGGACATCCTACTTAATAAACAAATTTTACCATCTCATTTTCATTTGATTTACTTGGGAATTTGGTAAGTTATCTCACTCCTATAGCAAAATAGGGCCTCTTGTAGCACCTCCTGTAGCACTCCTGTAGCAAGTGTAAACTTGACCAAATATGCTGCAAAAGCTTGGATTTTGTCCTTAGGATTGAATAATGACCCCATAGTCTCCAAAAACATGATTTATTAATACCAAAATACCTCTTAAGCCCTGCACCTTCTCCATTGAAATTCACCTTTGCAATTTGGATTAGTGGACAAATTCATGACTTGAAGAGCATAATGATGATTTTCATGATTACTTTATGAAGCACCTTGTTAACTCTATTGGAAAAATCTATCTTGAACATAGTGATTGAAGAATGATTTCATTTTGTTTCATACATATTAAGCTATGGTTTTCATTTCCAACATTTTTATTTCTATTGCATAGACTAGGTTTCCTTTTGATGTACCATTTACACTCTGCAAATAGGTTAATGTTTACATTTCTGCAATTAGGATTAAGATTTACATTCATTCGAAGTAGAATAGCCTTTCATTTTTGCAAAAGTAACTAGGATTTCCTCTCTACAAAAGTAATTACGTTTCCTTTATTCAAATCAAGTAACATTTCCATTTTTGCAATTAGTTTAGGCTTAGATTTCATGGATTCACTTCATGGCATCAGATCAATGAAAGAAGGACACATTGCATGCTGCACATATAGTGTTGACACCTCTTAAGTTTGTATAAACCCCGAGTTGATAATTTAAGATGACAACCGTGGGAGTTGCAACATTCTTGTTGCAAAATCGAGGCTCATCAATTGTTATGTGGGATAACTACTTGAGTTCCTTGAAGCCTTATCTTGTTCTTGTCATCTTTGTCATCCTCTGAGGAGATAGTCTTTAAAGTGAGATGGTTGGCAGTTTTTTAGGATGGAAAAGGGGAGATTTGGGTGGGAGGTTTACTGATGTCAAGGGTGGCATACTAGTCCTTGATGGGCATATGAGAAAGATTAGATTGATGTTGCTTGCGAGTTGAGCGATGATGAGAGGGCGATTTAACGTAGCACTCAAACATATTTATTGGTATCAGAGCCTAATTTCAAGGGATGATTGACTCGAAAATCTTGGAAGATGTTTCCATGTTCATGGAATTAATGGTAGCAGAAAGATATATGTTTTCAGTTTAGAGGCTGGATCTACATCTTCTCATTATAGTAGAGGTATATTAAGGCAGGGATAGGGACATAAATTTTCATGTGGACATAGATGCATGCATAGAAAGTATAATGGCCTAGTCTGGTAGTTTCAAATATTTTAATTAAGGAGCTAATGGAATTCCCTATGCCTTTTAGGGTTTCTTCATGCCAATATTCTAGCAATTGAGAGTACAAAAGGATCCAAATAAAGGTAGAGATGAAATCATATTATTCAAGGTTAAAATGGTTAGTCCAATAATGATATTAAAGGCCTACACATTAAAAGAAGTAAGGTCCTTCCTAAAATATTTTTTCTTGATCAAATTGATTTGAATAGATGGTAGTAAAATAACCCTTAGATCCTAGTTTTAGGTCAATATTTTATTTGGCTTTCCAGTGGGTATTGATCCATAGGACCAACTCCTTTTTAGTTGGCCATAAGACTAGGAACCTGCTAATGATGGAATGATCCCTGATGCATTGCATGGAATTGTTAGTTTTTGAAGACTTAATTTGATACTTCGGTGTGTCCACTACTTGAGGGAGGCACTACCCTAACTTCCATGGCATAGAAGGTGCTTCACTAAGTGCTTGGTGGTTTCTATATGGATTATTTCTTACCCTTGTCATCTGGTGAGTCTGAACCGTAAGCATTGTCAGTGTTAGGCATAGGCTGAGTGAATCGCTGGTTTGAGAATCGTGGTGAGGGGCCTATCAAGGTTTGTTTAGAGATCAAATTCTTTTGTGAGAGTGCCTTCTTAAACGAGGGCATCTGCAGTGCCAGAGAGGAGGCTTCCATGGGGGATGGAAAAGGTTTGCCTATAGAAGGGTGTAGATGGAGTTGAAGAGCAATATCCACTCAATATAAGTATCAATTAATGTATAATTTAAAATCAAAGCATTTCGAAATATAAAAATGTGATATATATATATATATATATATATATATATATATATATATATATATATATATATATATATATATATATATATATATATATATATATATATATAAAATGGATGGTTCATATTCGAAGCGAAGCTAAGACACCAATGTCCCAAGAACTAGAAGAGATGAAGGAGATGCAAGACAAAGGAAGTTGGAAGACCGTAGAGAAAAGAAAGAAAGCTACAACACCAATCTCGCCAAGAAAAACGAGGAGCCAGACAAGTAAAAATTAAGAATATTGTAGGTCCGATAGACCAATTTGGTCTCAGTGGACGTTAACCATCATCATCATCATCATCATCAATATTTAAAAATAATTAATAAACATATAAAAAATCAATGTTTAAAAAAAAATTCTTCTAAGTTGTATATCTATATCTCTATATATTATCAATGCTATGCATATCACATTAAAAAATTGAATTAAAAACATTCTAAAACATGTTTAAGAAAAATGTTATATATAACTATATGTATTATCAAATTTTTAATAAAATAAAAAATAAGAATATTTATATATAGAAATGTGAAATTTATTTGGATATAAATAATATTATTCCATCGTAACTCCGGATGTACCAAGTGTTAACAGGAATCAAATCTCTTGAGGTGCAAAACTTTCTTCAAGTTTTTCACTCAAAAGAGATTTAAATATTCAGATATTTAATACCTCTTAATTCTTGATAGATGTGGAGTTAAAATGAATCAATGCTGGCTCTTTCACAACCACATATTATATAATTGTATGTTACTAGTTTTTTTTTGAGGAAAATCTGGGAAGATCTGCTCGAAGTGATCACATCCCGTTGGAGAAAATAATCAAAGACTAACCTCGAGGGAATTGAGGAGAATTGACCCCATGAACTCCCAATGGTGAGGTGATTTAGCAATGGGACCTTGACTAGTTGAGCTGACCCTCATAATTAATTGTATGTGACTACTTACTAATACACTCTATATTATTATTATTTAATAACACATATTAATATATATTATATTTAGTCATTATAAATATATTAAAATTGAGGGTTTGATGGGCTGAATCTATGGGATTCCAACCCTGTCTTGTTGTTCGCTCTCCATTCTCCTTTCCCATCTCGACCTTCTACAATAAATTTTTTCCCTTTTTCTTATATTTTCCATGGATGAGGAACTTGTGGATTTTTGGAACGACCCTTTAGAAGGAGACCATATTTGGAGTCTTTCTTTTCATTCTCCGAAGTTATCCTTGGGCTTGTCACAAATATAGAGATTTCAGATCCCCTATTGATTAGGTGCTCAGTATTTAGCTTAAAAATCAAAGTTCTCAGAATGGATCGAAACTTGAACAACCTTGTCCGTCTCAGAAAAACGATCCTAACGCAACTCATTTCGCTGAAAAACAAGTTCATATGAGAAAGTTATTGTGTTCTAATCACTTTAGTAAACATGCGAAATTTGCAAAAAAAATGCCTAGTCACTACATAGTCAACAGTCCATACTACTGACGTGGCAAGTGACTAGGAAGGGTCAATGATGGTCAAAAACGAATCACACATGGACAAGTGGCATCATTTCATTGGGTTACACAGGTGGTGTGTTGGCGCAATCTTATTGGTTTGTTTTTGGGCCAATGAAAGAATGCCACGTGGAAATCCTAGGGGCCGCCACGTGGCACCTCCCAATGGCCTAGAAAATCTCGACAGTGAAGAATTTTTTTTGGGTGGAGGTTGGGGTCGGACCCGCGACCTTCGACATACCATCCCCAAGTCTTAACCGCTTTCGCCACACTATGTTCCTTACCCCATATGTTCTTGGCATATATTTAAAGTTTAACATTATGGGAATAGGTGGTTAGGAGGGCCAGCCCGCAAGCCATCCCTCCGCATGTGATTGCAACAACCCAAATGCTGGCGGTTATGGTTATGTCACCCGATGGCTCCAACATAGATCGTTACCCCGATGGTTTAATGCATACCATATGAACACCACGACGCGGTCACTATTGCGGTTTATCTGGTGGACAATCCAACACACCAACACTGCAATGGTATCCAACATGTGAACGTGATTGTTGTAACACCAAATAGTTAGCACTTTCGACGGACCATCACCCTGACGGTTAATGCGATATTAACACCACATGTGAACACTACACTGTAACCATCAGGTTTATGATTAAAAAAATTGTAGGGTTAACACTAATCGCGAGGTTATTGTTAATTAATATGGATTAATTTAATTAACTCCAAGTTTAAAATGACAGAATTTTGGCGATGCCACTAATTTCGGGGCTTGCCTTCACATTTAGCGACTCTAATTGGAGTCATTCCAGATTTAGAGGAACTTTTCTAGGAGAAGACTGTCTGAGTCATAGGGAAGGCAGTTTCGACCAAATTGAGCTCGGTAAGAGGTGTTCTTGGCTAATTTGGACATTTTGAACACATTGGTGCAGGTATCAGGAGCCATAAAGCTTTGTAAAATAACATTTTTCCATATTGAGCCAATATAGAGGCCCAAGCCATGGAAGCTGGACCAAGGAGATGTAGCCTAGCAGGGGTGAACTCCTTCATCAAAACACCATGTTAAAGTGTCTCTTTGATGGTTTCTTGTACTTTGAATATATGTTGTTCAGTATTTGTTTTTGAAGCTATTTTTCTCATGAATGTCATTTTAAACTTAAGGAAATTTACCTGATTACATACACAAACAACTAATGAAACCTCAGTACAAGAAGCAATAAGCAAGCACATGTTTAGAAATATGTAATTGATATTAGCACAAAATAAACTAACAATAAAAAATAGATCAAGTTGGTATTAGAGCAAGGTTGAATTTCTTGATTTCTTGAGTTTGTGCAATTAGGGTTTTAATGGTTGCAAAATTGTGATGCTTACAAGGTTAAAGTTGCAGAAAGGAGAAGGGAAGCTATTGGTTGCAACTCTTGAGGTAATGCCTAGAAGAAGGAGAGCCACAAGGCCACAATATCCACCACCCAAAGTTCCAATTCCAGCTGCACTTGAAACTCCTCAAGTTTTTCCTTCAACTGAGATTGAAGAGGTACAAGCAGTACCAGTTTTTGAGCCTGAATCCACAACCATTATGTCTGGAGAAAGAGAGCTTGAAGGTCCTTCTTTAGAAGAGGAAGAATTCAAGAAAGCTTTCTTCACTTTAACTGAGATGGTTAAAGTCCTCTATGAAGAGAGGAACACTAGAATGGTTGGAGAGAGTTCTAAACCTCCACATGGAGAAGGAAGCTCAGAGGATAAAAAATATGAGAAGAAGGATTCAAAAGGGAATGGTGGAAAGCCACCTCCATCTCCACCATCCTCATCATCTTCCTCATCATCTTCATCATCTCACACAACATCATCTTCCACTACCACCACTGAAACTGCCCATACTCATTCAAAAACCCCAAAAGGAAATACTCCCTTACTTAAACTGGACATGAAGTTTGAACTTCCCATGTAAAATGGAGAGGTGAATGCATAAAAGTTGGACAATTGGATTCGATAGTTGGAGGTATACTGTAGAATTTAGAACCTTCGAGAAGATGACATAAATATACAGTTGGCTTCATTGAGGCTAGAAGGAGTAGCATTAGTTTGGTGGGAAGAAAAGACTCAAGAGGAAATGCGAATACGTGGTAAGATATCCATTACTTGGGTTGAATTTGTTTATGCAATTCAAAGACAGTTTTATCCTTTAGCCTATATGAAAAAAACCATTATGAGTTGGCAAAATTTTAGGTAGCTCAAAGGCCAAACAGTCCAAGATTATACACAGGAGTTTAGGAAAAGGGGTTTGTTGTTAGGAGGAAATTTGAATTCCCAAGACACACTGTTGAAATATATTGGGGGTTTACATTC
This sequence comes from Pinus tabuliformis, assembly GCA_031772625.1. Taxonomy (NCBI): domain Eukaryota; kingdom Viridiplantae; phylum Streptophyta; class Pinopsida; order Pinales; family Pinaceae; genus Pinus; species Pinus tabuliformis. Next base: position 751,315,409 of record CM062819.1, read on the forward strand.
CTATTTGAAACATACTATTCTTATGTTCAATCCAAACAATTTATATAAGGTATGTGTGCAAGCCACACACCTTGAATCTAGAGGAAAGAACATTCAAGAAGAGGGTAGTAAGAGGAAGCCATTCAAGCGAAAGGAGAAAGAGAAGGGTGGAAAATGGAAGGGAAAGAAGAATGAAAGTGTGAAGAAAGAAGGGGAGAAAACCATATGCCAACATTATTCCAAAGCTGGGCATGATGAAGCCCATTGCTGGAAATTTCATCTCGAATTAAGGCCTAAGAAAGAAAACAATAAGGGAAAACAAAATACGACCGCTACCACACAACATGACCATGGTTCAGACTCTAGTGATGAGACCAAGATTTTAGCCATCATTACAAAAGGGAAATATAATGTTGCAAGCACTAGTTCCTAACATAGTCAAAACAACACTCCAAATGAGGATTCAAGAATAGAGTTGTTTCATGTAAGAGTGCTTTCAAATCATACAAAGATTGATGCATTATTCGATAGTGGGTCACAATCAAACTTGATTTCAGAAGATTTGGTTAAAAAACTAAACCTTGAAACTGTACCTCATCATAAGCCATATCCATTGGGTTGGATAGTTAACAATGCAAACTTACAGGTTACAAGGAAGTGTTTATTCAAGTTTGCCATTACTGAAAAGTTCATTGATGAAGTTGAGTTAGATGTAGTTCCACTTGACATCTTAGGAATCATTTTGGGTAGTCCTTATTTGTATGATAGGAAAGCAATATTTTATCGCCATGACAACAAATACATATTGCTCAAGAATGGGGTGGAGTACATTGTGAGAGCCCATCACAAAAAGCTGAACATTTCTTTGGTTAATGCAGGGCAGATGAAGAGACTAGTAAATGCAAGTAAATTTTTTTTGCTTCTCATGATCAAGAAAAAGAATGATATTGATTATGAACCTTTTTAAGGTTGTGATGATAAACTGAAATCTGAATTGTTTGATGTGGTAAGCAAGCATGGCGAGATGTTTCAGGGAACCAACGGGGTTACCTCCCAAGAGGGGAATTCAGCATGAGATTCAGTTGCAACAGGATGTTCCACTTCCAAATATTGGCATGTATCACATGTCGATTATGGAGAGCATGGAAATAAAAAAGAAAATTCAAGAATTGCTGAGAAAAGGTATCATACGCCCATCCACTTTGCCATGTGGTTCGCCCATTGTCTTGGTGCCAAAGAAGGATGTAACTTGGTGCATGTGTGTGGATTTCCGTGCACTGAACAAAATCACGGTAAAGAATCGTTATCCACTCCCAAGAATTGATGATTTTCTTAATCAATTGAGGTATGCAAAGTATTTCACTAAGTTAGACTTATGAAGTGGTTATCATCAAGTTAGGATCGCTGAAGAAGACATTTGGAAAACCACATTTAAAACTAAACAAGGATTGTTTGAGTGGCTTGTTATGCCTTTCGGTCTTACAAATTCTCTAGCTACTTTCATGAGGGTAATGAATGATGTATTGAGACCATTTTTAGATGATTTTTTCATTTTCTACTTAGATGATATTCTCATATTCAACAAGTCAAGAGATGAGCATGTCATGCATGTAAACAAAGTACTTGATGTCTTGAGAAAAGAACAATTGTTTTTAAAGATGTTGAAGTGTGAATTTGGCAAGACTCTTTAGTGTATTTGGGACACATTTGTGGAGGAGGTGAGTTGAAGATTGACCTCTCTAAAGTTGAGGTCATTCTGAATTGGCCCAAGCCCAATACAGTTACAGAGGTAAGAAGCTTTTTAGGGGCAGCACAATACTGGAGAAAGTTTATTGCTAATTTTTCTTCCATTACATGCATTGACAAGTGTCAAGAAAGTCTTCCATTGGGGAGATGTACAACATAAAGCATTTGATGCTTTGAAGCAAAAGATAAATTCAGCACCGGTATTGGCTCTTTTGAATCTTAGACAACCATTCAAGATTCAAACAGATGCAAGTGATTATGCCATGGGAGTAGTTCCATTGCAACATGGTAAGCTCATTTCATTTCATTCTGAAATTTTTAATGGAGATGTAACTAACTATCCCACCTATGACAAAGAAATTTATGCATTGGTACAAAGTTTTAAGAAATGGAAGCAATATTTGATGGGGAAGGAGACCATAATCCATACCGACCATCAACCATTGCAGTATTTACAGTCACAGTCAAAGTTGCAACAGTCACGATATTTCAGATGGATGGGTTTTATACAACAATTTCATTTGATTATTGGGTATAAAAAGGGAATCTACAATAAGGTAGCTGATATGCTCTCAAGGCCTATTGTAAATTCATCTGTTATACTCAAGCATAATTTTGTTTTGCACGAAAGTTACATAGAACAATATGTAAATGATAGTGACTTTCAAGAAGTATATGCGAGCTTGAGTCAAGGAAATCAAATTGAAGAGTTGGATTATCATGTACATAGCAGTTTTTTGTATCACTTGGGCAAGTTGTGTATTCCATAGGGAGAAAGAAACAATATCCTAAGGGAGGCGAACACCTCATTGATTGCTGGACACTTCAAAGGTATTGTTATTGGCCACACATATTGGATAATGTTTCTCGTTTCATAAGAGGATGTTATTTATGTGCTACAAGTAAGCCTAGAAATAGGAAACTTGGTTTATACACTCCACTTCCAGTACCTTCACATCCATGGGAGAGTATCTCAATGGATTTTGTAGGAGGTCTTCCATTTTTGAGGAAAGGTCATGATTACTTGTATGTAGTTGTAGATAAGTTCAGCAAGATGTGCATATTAACACCATGTAAAAATAAAATTACAGTTGAAAAAACAATGCATATTTTCTTTCAAAACTTTTGGGTTCGTTTTGGTCTTCCTACTTCTATTGTAAGTGATCGAGATTCTTGATTTGTTAGGAATTTTTGGTCAAATTTGTGGGACATGATGGACACAAATTTGAAGAAAAGTACAACCTTTCATCCACAAACAGATGGAAAAATCGAGGTGGTCAACCGAACAATTATTCATATTCTTAGAGGATACTGCAGCAAACATCCCAAGTTGTGGGATGAACAATTGCATTACATACAACATGCATACAACAGGGCAAAGAATTCTTCCACAAACACATTACCATTTGAGGCATGTTATGGGTACTTGCCAAGATCGACATTGGACTTCATCTTTGAGAAATATGTCACCATTGATGGTCACAATGACATCGATAAGGTAAGGAAGTTCATAAAGAAAATTCAGTTGATACATCATATAATGCAGGAACAACTTGAGAAAAGTCAGAGCAACTACAAGGCAAGGCATGAAAAACACCAGGTTGATCACAAATTTCAATTTGGCGATGAATTTTGGTTATATATTAGCAAAGAGAGACTTCAAGGGGAAGGTAAAAAGCTTAAGCCAATCCATTATGGTCCTTTTAAAATTTTGGAAAATATTGGTAACAATGCATTTAACCTTGATTTGCCTCCTTATATGCAAATATACTCTGTTGTTAATGTTGAGAATTTGAGATTATTTGAGCCTCCTTTGATTGATGATCAAGGAGAGCATGTTCAGCTGCCATCAATAGATGATTTCTTGCTAGAATATCTAGATGAGCTTCAGCAAGATCTCATACTTGACAAAAGAATCAGGACTTCGAAGAGAGGGGATGTCGAATACCTTAGAGTGGGACTCAAGGGACAAAAGCATTCTCAAGCCAAGTGGTTGTAGATCGAGAAGGTGAGGGAGCTGTACCCTCAATTGCTGAACAATTGATAGTATCTTTTGGGGTCCAAAAGGCTTCTAGTGGGGAGGAATGATCAAGTGCTCAATATTTAGCTCAAAAATCAAAGTTCTCAGAATGGCTCGAAACCTGAACGACTGTGCTCATCTCAGAAAAATTATCCTAACACAACTCATTTCGCCGAAAACTAAGTTCATATGAGAAAGTTATTGTGTTCTGATCACTTTGCTAAACAGGCAAAATTTGCAAAAAAAAAGCCCAGTCACTACACAGTCAGTAGTCCGTACTACTGACGTGGCAAGTGACTAGGCAGGGTCAATGATGGTCAACAATGAATCACAGATGGACAAGTAGCATCATTTCATTGGGTTACACAAGTGGTGTGTTAGCAAATCTTATTGGTTTGTTTTTGGGCCAATGAAAGAATGCCACATGGCAAGCCCGGGGGCTGCCACGTGGCACCTCCCAATGGCTCAGAAAGTCTCGAAAATAGAGAAAAAATTTTGGGTGGAGGTTAGGGTCAAACCCGCGACCTCCGGCATACCGTCCCCAAGTCTTAACCACTTCCATTAGACCGTGTTCCTTACCCCATATGTTCTCTACATATATTAAAAGTTTAACATTATGGGAATAGGCAGTTAGGAGGGCCAGCCCATAGGCCGACCTTCCGCATGTGATCGCAACAACCCAAATGCTGGTGGTTACGGTTATGTCACCCGGTGGCTCCAGCATAGACGTTACCCCGACAGTTTAATGCATGCCATGTGAACACCACGACGCGGTCATGGTTACGGTTTATTCGACAGACAGCCCAACACACCAACACCACAATGGTATCTGAAATGTGAAAGCAATTTTTGTAACACCAAATGGTTAGCACTCCAATGGATCATTACCCTGACGGTTAATGCGATATTAACACCACATGTGAACACTACACCGTAACCGATGATTTATGGTTAACAAAACTGCGGGGTTAACACTAATCATGGGGTTATTGTTAATTAATCCATATTAATTTAATTAAATCCGAGTTTAAAACAATGAAAGTTTGGTGATTCCACTAATTTCGGGCCCGCGTCCACATTTAGTAGCTCTAACTGGAGTTATTTGAGATTTAGAGGAACTTTTTTAGGAGAAGACTGTTTGAGTCATAGGGAAGGAAATTTTCGACCAAAATGATCTAAGGAAGAGGTGTTCTTGGCTAATTTGGACATTATGAACACATTGGTGCAGGTATCAAGAGCCATAGATCTTTTTAAAATATCATTTTTCCATATTGAGCTAATATAGAGGCCCAAGCCATGGAAGCTGGACCAAGGAGATGTAGCCCAGGAGGGGTGAAATCCTTCATCAAAACATTGTGTTAAAGTGTTTCTTTGATGGTTTGCTGTAATTTGAATGTCTGTTGTTCAGTATTTATTTTTGAAGCTATTTTTCTCATGAATGTCATTTTAAACTTAAGGAAATTTACCTGATTACATACACAAACAACTAATGAAACCTCAGTACAAGAAGCAATAAGAAAGCACATGTTTAGAAATTTGTAATTAATATTACCACAACATAAACTAACAATAAAAAACAAGTCACCTATCAAACATGGTTTTGTGGCACTCTCCTATTGATGAGTGGGCTAAACGGGCTCGATCTTGTTCTCGCATGGATCGTACTATTGTTGTTGTCACCAGTCAAAGCTCAATGCTTAGCATGGGTTCCTCCTTGGTTCCTTCACCTTTGCCTTAAGTTCACTGTAGGCCTTCATTTTCTATTCTAGATAACAATCCCTCCCCATGGTCTACCCTTTAGGTGGTTATTATGAGTGAGGATTCTATTTCTTTGTATTTTTTCTCTTTTTTCGCTAGCCATCTTCACTGACCCACCTAACTCACTGTCTGGGTTTCTTAACAATTTTATGACTTTCAAGATGCTTAGTGGTAGTTACTTCTCACTTATCCAGTCACCATCCCTTTAGTTAACAGATAAGGACCCTCTAAAAATAAGTAAAAATGCATAAAAAGGAAATTTGATGAGGTTAGTCTCATTCTAGGGGAAGACATCAAGCTTAATGACATTTCTATGATGGAGAGGAATGATTTTGTGGGACGTTTTGCTAGATAGATAATGACCATTGTGGTCATGAGGTCATGGAAGAAAAAACATTTCTCAACTTACTTGGGTTATTCATCACAATGCCTAATCTTAGCCAAAGTTGTATGGGTTGGATATTGAATTTAATGGAAGATGTTGGGAAGATTTTGCAGAAGCACTAGAATTAGGGCTCTCAAGCCCTATATTTGAAAAAATGGATAGTGGACTTTGATGCTCACCTGGAGCAACCGAAAGTGACCTTGATATGAATTCTCCATCCTAGTATTCCACTATCATTTTGGTCTAAAGGATTTTTCATGGAGATTAGAAATAATTTATGGTTTTTCTATGAAGTGGATAGCTCCTTACACTCCCTGGGAGATATTAATATGGCCAAGATTTTGGTAGGGATAAACTTAGCTTTGAGCCTTCTAGACTCTATTTTTATCCAACAAAGGAATATTACTCATAAACAAACCATCGATTACAAGGGCACCCCTTTCAAATGTAGGTGCTATCACTAGTATGGCCATTTGGGAGTGGATTGTGCATAGGGAAGAGCTACAAACAAATGGGTCATAAAATCATCTTTGGAGCTAAATGCACAAAATAACTACCTAGAGGCTCTTAATAAGTTACTCTATAATTTCCAAAAAATATTATGGGCCACCTTTTAGTTGATGCTGATAAGAACCAAGATAATCCTCTTGCACCTCTTGAAGATAACCCTACTCCTCAAGCATAAGGGTTAGTAGTTTCTTCTCTAGTGGAAATATTTGCCTCTATGGTTATGAACTTGTTTCCATGTTCTTCTCTTCCTCTTTCCTTTGAAAATACTTTTGCATTAAATTTTTGCAATGCTTCCCAGTCATAATATTTAATTTATTCTAGCCTTCTAGTGGAGTTATCTTCTTTATTAGTTCCACCCCCTTCCCCTATATTTTCCTTCTATTACATACCCCCTACTATCTCCCCTTCTCTGCCACTTTCTTCCCTTGCTTTCGTCTTGGATGAACACTTCCCCCCTCCCCCTTCATTTCCCCTACCTCTTGTATACAATCTTCAATCCCTCTCCTCCACCTCTCCATCTCCTCATGCCAACTATTTAGTCTCCTTCATCTTCGAGCTAGGAGGGAATTTAGGGACCTCTATAGAATTGGAGCTTGGGGGTCAGCGCTGGGGAAGGAGGTCTTACTTATCAATTGTGATGAAAAAAATTTTCTCTTAAATTCATTAGGGAAAGAAAAGTGTAATTTAGGGGCCCTTAGATAAAATTCCCCTGCAAAGGGTTCTAAATGAGAATTCTTTCCCTCAATATTTGGGCTCTAGCCTACTTGACAAAATACCTTTTCTTAATAAAGCACCTCATCACCCAAATTTCCCTCCATATCCTTTTAATCCAGGAAACTATGACAGATGGGTCAAAAGTTGCTTCAATTCCAAACTCCCTTCTTTTGGCTTAGCACTTCCCTTACACTGATGCTATTGGGCATTCTAACTTCCTGATCACTAGTTGGAATGGAAGTATGTTCTTCTAAATGTCAACCTAGTATTCATGGTCATGTATGGAATTTTTTTTCAAGTCAAGAGGATAAGATCTCCTTTTTACATGACTAAATATTTATGGACCATACACTGAAAGAAAATCCTTTTGGTAGAATATTTTCAACCTTCCATGTTTCTTATTAGATAGAATCTTTCTGGGTGGATATTTAACCTTAACTTTAGGTCACTCAGAGATTTAGGCGCTTGCAACACATCAAGGTCCTTTAGCAGATTATTTTGTGGAAAATATCAATATGCTTAAGGATGATTTATGTCCTCCCTGCCAAGGTTCTCCCTACCTAGAAAAATAACATAACTAGTGATGAATATATCTTAAAGAGGATGGATCATTTTCTTATATCCGAATCTTTTTTGGATCAAAATATTCAAATCCATTAGTGGAATTATTATGAGAGGGACTCATATCATTGGCCCGTCATCCTAGATATGGATTCTTCACAACAATATCTGATAGGGGCCTTCAAGATAAACCCACACTCAATTGATGGCCACTCTCTCTTGGATATAATAAAATAATCTTAGTTGCCCTATAATACCTCCATTAGGGACTCCCCACTAATCAAATTCCATTGGAATCTAAAATAAAACAAAAGAGATTATTTCCAAATGGGCCCATTATAAAAAATTATAGGATGATTGATTTCTTGTAGAAATATAGAGGAAAATCCAATCAAACCCTCCAACTTTCTTAGAATAGCTAAAATCTTCCATGAAATCACTAGAGGAGGAAAAAAATCCCTTCTCCAGGAAAAAGAATGAGAGTAGCGGCTATAGAGATGAACCCTCTGGATAGGTTGGAGATGATATAAAAAGTACTTCCTGATAATTTCCGACCATAGGAAAGCCATTAATACTATTTTTGAAATAAAAATTTTAGATGGCCACACCATTTCCTCCTTCGCTGATACAGCTAAGGAAGGGTGCAATTACTGTAAATCCATCTTCCAAAATGATGATAGAGTGAACATTGACAAAATTCTCGAAATTGTAAATATTTTTCCAGGAATCATAGATGAGGAAGGAAATAAGGATCTAATGGCTGAAGTATCCAAATCATAGCTTGAATCCATCCTAAAAGGTTTCTAAAAGTATAAGAGTCTAGGCTAAGACATGTTTCCTATTGAATTTTATCTCATGTATTATGATTTCGTAGGGGATGATTTGCTAAGGGTGATTGAGTAATCTAGATTGAATGGTAGAATGTTGGATCCCTTCAAATATACCTTCATTTCCTTGATACCAAAGTCATACAAGCCCACTTATTTTGATCAATTCCATCCCATTTTTTTATGCAACATTATTTATAAATTATTTCAAAAATCATTGCTTTTCACTTTAAGCCCTTCTTCTATGATCACATTTCTATGGAACAATTTGGTTTCTTGGAGGATCGAAAAATCCATGATGCCATTGGATAGGTTCAAGAGGGGTTTCACTCCATTCACACTAAAAACTAGAAAGAAATTATCTTCAAGGTAGACCTCTCCAAGGCCTTTGATAAAGTAGCTTAGTTCTATATAAGGCTCATCCTCGTCATGGGTTTTTTCCCCTCTTTTTTTTCTTAGATATTCATTTGCATTAGTTCCTTTTTAATGGATTTATTTGTAAATGGTTTTGACTCTCCATTATTTAACCATCCTATAGGTCTTAGCCCAAGTTGTCCCCTCTTCCCTCTCCTTTTCTTATTGGTCATTGAAGGTCTTAGTAGAGCCATACAAGATGCCAAAATAAGGAATCAAATTTTTGGCATCCAGATAACATAGGATTGTTCACTCACACATTTGTTTGTGACTATGACATCCTTATTTTTCCCAGAACAACGGTATTGCACCTTTAGTGCCTCAAAGATATTCTTGACCTTTTCTCGTCAACTATTAGAATGTAGATAAATTAGGAAAAGTATACTCTATATGGAAATGTGTTAGAGGCGATATGCACTTAGAACATCTCAAGGATCCTCTCAGAAAATCCTTTACCATTGGCAAATTATTTCAAATACTTGCATTTTTATTTAAAACCAAACTCTTACAAAAAAAAGGATTGTGCTTGTCTTCTGTCAAAAATAGGGATCAGAATAAGAAAATGGTGCAACATATTATTAGTTTTATGTAAGTATGTCATTGAGGCCATTCTTGTTTACTAGGACTCATTATCCTAGATTCGTACGAGAATTCTACACAAGATAAGACAACTCTCCTTATGTTTCCTTTGGGAATGGAACTAGTAAGAAAATCTCTTTTCTTTGACTTCATGGACCTCTATTTCCATTCCCAAAGACTTAGGTGGACAGGGTTAAAAAAAATCCCTCTATTTTTCAAGAGATCCCATTGCAAAGCTGCAAAAGGTGTGTGGATATTGATCCAAGGTTCATGCCTCTGATCATATTTGATGACGAAAAATATATCTTCCCCTCTTGCACTATAGATTGGATCAAGCCCTCAAGAAATTATTCACAATAGGGATCCATCATATGAAGCCATAATCAACTCTTTTGAAATCATTAGGAACAATCTAAGGTGGAAAATTGGATATGGTGCTTGTCTCCTCATTGGAAAATATCCTTAGATAGGAAGCCATCTCTGATACTCCCTCTTAGCCCCTTCGATACAAAAATTAAATGATCATGATATTTTCTATCTACAACAAGTCTCAAATAGGAGGCATCTTTTTGGTCCTCAAATTTTGTGCTTCCCTGAATCTCTATCTTTAGAAGGATAATTTCCTAATGAATGGTTTTCATACACTAGTTCGCTACAATAGTCCCTTGTCACTTTTTTTGATTCAGAGGATCTTCTAGTCTGGTTAGGAAGTCCCACCAAGTATTAGTCTCCAAAATTAAACTATCAAACTTTGGCTATCTCATGAGAAAATCACCAACTTTCATGGTGGAAAAAACAACTATGGAAATTTCATTATCCTCTCAATATGAAGTTGCTCATGTGGTTGCTGTTAAAAATTAAAGCCCCCACATGGGACATTTTGAAAAGAGATATTTTTGCACCCCCAGTAGATGTCCATTATTCCTAGAGGATTTAGAAATGATCTTTCACCTCTTCATACATTGTCCTTTCTCGATAATAATATGGAAGGAAATTCATAATAAAGAAGGGAAAACTGTCAAATGATAAGGGGAATCCATTTAGGAATGCTTAAAATCTCGACTCTTTGCAAAACATAATGAATCTCTTATATCTCTACCCCTGATTATAAATTAGAGAATATGGTTGGAAAGGAATCAAGAAATTTTTGAAAATCAAGGAAAATCTTTTATTCAGGTTGTCATTAATGGTTAGCCCTTCAGGAATTGGTACCCCTTAGTATAAAACCTAGCAAAAGTCTCACTATGAGGTGCTCATCCAAAAGGATAGGCCTTAGGTTTTATTTGATGGGGAAACACAACAAAATCCTTCAACTAATGAAATAAGGGGTATCCTCTTTTTGTCAAATGACCATTTTATACACCTCTTGCAACATTGGTTAGGAAACAAATAATCATATTGAATTATTCGCTCTAAAACAAATCTTGTAACTTGCTGACTTCTTTCACATCTCTTCCCCTCATGTTTATGGAGACTCAAAGTTGGTGATAGATTGGATGTATGGCACTACTTGATTGAGGAACCACACTATGTCCTATTTATCAAAAATCATTCAAAAAACGGATAGTTTTTCCCATATCTTTTACTCATATTTACATATATTAGAAACCACAAACAGATGACTTATCAAAAGTTGGAATGAAAGTGGAAAAAAGAATATGAAAAGTCTCATAAGATCAAATGGGCCAAACCATAGAACATTTCCTTGACCCGTGGGGTTGAATGTCTAATGTTTTTCTTTTATGGTTTGTATATTATCTCAATATACTTAACCAACCTATATAAGAACTTCAACATATAGATACAAAGGCACTGTTTAGATACAAGATTTTATTCTTTTTGTGACTGGAGTTAGGATCTTTATGAGACAATTTATGTATATATTTTTTGATGCATATAATTGATCTACTTATTTTCTGGTAGGAGTCCTTTTATGCCTTTTTCTTCAAGAAATCTTCTTAGGGATAGATAAAACACTGCCTTCTTGGGGATAAACAAAACAATGCCATAAGGGAACCACCCATTTTTTAATATACTTTTCCATGTATATAAACACGTATTATTAATATAATTATTACTTTTTTTTTTTTATATATTGATTAAAAAAATAATTCTATAACTAAAATAGATTGAATTAATTGAATTTAATTATTTTTTATATATTAATTTTTTTATTTGATTGAATTAATTAAATTTAATTATTTTTATATATCTAAAATATGATGAAAGATGAAAACATTAATAATTTTATGATTTTATAATGATATTTTATAAGTTAATTTAATATAACTTAAATGGTTGAGAAGAACGAGTGCACACTTTTTTTTTAATCCAGATAATCTTACATTATAAAATATTTATTTTTAGATATGAATGGCAATGATTATATTTTATTATTAATGTTAAAATATTTTAAATTAATTACATTTTAAATTATTTTTTTAATACTATTAAAAGCCTAATATCGATTTTAATATAGTTTTATTTTTAAATTAATGTTATAGAAAATTAATTTTATTTAATACAGCTAAATTAACACATTTTTATATTAATTATATTTATAACCCTTATGAAATTAATTGAAACACAACAAAAACTATTAAAGTTAAAGTGACACTAGAAACTGTTAAGTGCATGAAAGTTAAAATTACGGTAGGTTGACATTAAGATATCAATCCCAATTTTTATAATATTCTTATGAAAGTTAAAATTACGATAGGTTGACATTAAGATATCAATTCCTATTTTTATAATATTCTTTTACTTTATGTTTGATTTAAATACTAACTCGTATCGAATGTGACATAGACTTTACGTGTCTAGGATTAGGTTATTCGATTTTTGGAGTTTTTTTATGTTTTTTAAATCAATGATGGACCTACGTGACTGGTTATGTCGTTATGTCTTTAACGGTATGTCATGGAACTTAATAATTATGTACATGAATTATTATGAGTTGGGAACCCTATAATAATTGCTGACGAGTTGGTATGAGTGGCTGATCTAAAATATATGAATACATTTACATTGTGTTTTTATATTCCAAGTCATAAGGACTAAAGTCATATACTTTTCTTATTTTAAAAGAGGTGATACAAGTATGTAAGGAAAAGGCTCTACCAAATGTGTTTATGGAGATTTGAATTGTTTTTATCTAATAGCTGTAACTAAAGTTCTAGTTAAAGAAAAATTGTGAAGTCACTCAAACTATATCTTTTACTGATCCCAAATAAATCTAGAAAATGGTCCAAAAACATGTCACAAATTATCTGCATATGGGATATATAAGAGTTGGGATTTTTGCATTAGTTCATAGAGTTAATAATGCCTATGTCTTATTCACTGTAAGACACCCCATGTGTCATAAGTTTACATATTCATTAATGGGAGGAATAGTGGCTTCATTGTATAATGGTCTTGTTTGGTTTGACTACTATCCAAACTTCTTAGTTTATGCTTTTGATGAACATTTAGGAGACATTCTTAAATTGCAAATCAAAACTACTGGTTTTGATATGAAAACCAAGAGAACTAATATTTCCATCCAAATTCATTATTGTTTTAGACAATACCAACACGATGTATTCTATAGTATTACACACCCCAAGCCAAGAGTTTCAGTCAAGTATCCTAGTTGTGACAGATCCATCAAATCAGAAGATGGAATGCCAGGTTATAAAATGGGAATACCTCTCTTTCTTAGAAACATGGGTTGTTGATGTTCCCAAGGTTTTGAAGCAACAATCTATTACTTTTGCACTCATTAAAGGATGCCCTTCTTTTGTCATTATTTCATTTCCACATACTGTAAAACCATCATGTTGTCATAATCAACTAGCTACATTAGCTAAATCAATTAACTATTCATCCTACTCTGTTCTTTGTCCTGATTGTTCTACTGCAATATCTTTGCAGAACTTTGCAACCCGACGTGGTGAGAGTGACATTTCCTTTGAACACTAAAACCACAATCTAAGGACGAATCTTCCTCCTCCTAGTTCAACTGCACAAGAACCATGTCCACACCCTTGATGTGTTGATATAAGATTTCCTCATGATGATCATATCCTAATGATACACTCTTTTCAAAGGAAATATCCTAGGCTCACAGAAATGTTCAAAAATTTGTGTAGACCTCGTACTCCAAGGTATGACCTAAGATACAAAGTTCTAGGAGATGATGTGATTCCACAATGCATATTTGAAAATATCCTTCCTGGGTAATGAAGAAGCCTTCAATTCCAGAAATAAAAAATTTCTTTTCACTAATGAGAGGTTGTTATAAGTGGTAGGTTAATTCTAAATGGATGAAAAAAATGATAAAATGGGATCTATATACTCATCCACAGACAAAATAGTTTAATGCTTCAATGTCTAATGAACAAAAGAAAATTCTGGCAGAAGAATGGAAAAATTATATGTCAGAACAAAATTGTTGGATCTCCTTTTATGAATGGAGACATAAATAGATAAATGATTCTATTCAAATGATGGAGGGCGGGAAAGAAACCCAAGAAATTGAAGCCATTCCCCTAAAGCATCAATGGAAGAGCTTAGACAACAACAAAATGGAATCTAAATCTATCTTTCCCCCTTTTAGAGGAATCATTCTTGAAGATGAAAACAAGAAGTCTAAAGTAATCCCTTTGGTCTTAAGTCATTAAGCTCCTAGAAGTGGAACAAAAACTAGAATCCAGACAGTTAATCAACAACTAAATTGGACTAATACTTCATTAAGGGGTATCCCAACAAATACTTTTGTTACAAATGATTATGCTCACAAAAGGCATGCTGATAGCCTTCAAACGTTAATAAATTCTATTGCATCTCCTATAAATGAAATGCGTCTTTTAGTTTATGAAATGAAATATGGAGTAAATGCCACTAGAAAGATTGTTTTTGATGCAAGAGAAAAATCAGAAGAAAACTACAAAGAGTTAGATAAACATCTGGAAACTACTTTTGAAATGATGGTAGGAATTTTAGTAAAGATAGATGAGAAAAATGAAAGTATAAAGAAAATATTTCTTGAAAAGAACACATAAAAAATTCACATTTCTCATCTTATTGCCCATACTACTCCTCACTTTACAACTATAGCCCCTCAGAAATCCACAAAAAGATTTCTAACTCTTTTTTCTAAAGAACAACCAAAATCTTCTTCAAAAGAAGAAGAACATTAATTGGTTACTCAATTCCTACCTATTAGAGAAGCAACACCTAATCTACAAGGAAAGGGAAAAATGCTTGAGTTCCAAACCTTTGCTAATGACTAGTATCCAAAATGGAACATTGATGACATGTTTGTAGGGCAGATCAAACAAGTTTTGGATAGGATGTTTGTTTCCTATAAGATCATGTTCATGAAAGGAAAAAGTGAAGTAGAAGCATGCAAATCAATTATTCAATGCTTCACAAGGTCCTTGTTCAAATGGTGGGAAGCAAAATCTTCTCCTTCCATGGTAGAGAAAATGGAACATGAAGTTATGCAAGATGAAAGTGGCAACGTGGTTTACCATGAAGATGGTCATCTTGTGAGTAATGTGATGCATGCCATTACTACTTTAATTTTAGAGCATTGGTGTGGAACTGGACAAGAAATATCTGATAAACATGCTCTAATCCTCATGAATATGAAATGCAAGAAAATGTCTCATTATGATGAATTTCATAAAGAATGGACTCAAAGAATTTATGAGGTCAAATATAGTAAGAACCTTTTATGGAAACAAGTTTATTTGGCTGTTATTCCTAGAAAGTTTGTTGAATATTTGAAAACACAAGAAGTATTCAAGCAACCTTATGAATTGTATACATGGGGACAAATTTATTCATTAATTACTAGTGCATTAATAGGCTTATGCACTAATATGAAAGTTAGAAAATCAATACAAAAAATGTTCAGGTTGCCTGATAGCAAGTGCATTTGTGGAAAATATGGGTTCACTATAGATGATCCTGTAAGAAGAAAGAAAAAGGCCAAGAAGATCTTAAATAAATCCAAAGATTCAAAACCAAGAGAAAATCCTATCCCAAAAGGAATAATTCTACAGGGAAAATATATAGAAGAAGAGAAAAAACTCATTATTATTCTCCAGAGGATATTAAACTTAAAACTCACAAGTTTCAGGTCATTCAAAGAGTAGTATGTGGTCTTTATGGGAAAAAATACCACCTTGCTAATAGATGCCCAAAAGGTGAACCCTTGAAGAAAAATAGAGGACAACTATCAGAATAGAAAGCATAATAGATAAGAAAACAAAAGAACAACAATTTTTTTTTCATTGCAATAGGTGTGGCTTAAATTAACAGGACACAAACCATTTTCCTCACTCTCCTTTTTCCAAAAGAGAAGATGTTCACCTCTTGCAAGAATGATGATGTTCCTCTAGCTTAGAAACATTTGACTTTGATTATGATACTAATGAATTATCTGATTTAGAGGAAGAAGCACCACTTATTGCGGACTATTGTAACTGCAAAAATCCTAAAATGTGCAGTTGCAATACTGAAGGTGACAGTGATTTAAGTAGTGAAGATGAAGAATAAGAATATGATATAAAAGGAAAACTAAAGTATGCATGGCCCAAGTCAGAGAAGATGGAGATGCACAAATGTTAGATAGATTAAAGCATTACTAGAAGGTGACATGAAGACATCTTTGTTAGAAAAAAATGTCAAAACTATGGCTAAAGCTCACATAATTATAGATTCATCGGGTACGAAGCCCTCATTCATTAGTGCTTCTTTTGAAAAAAATACTAAATCATTCATGAGAGATCATTGAAATGAAGGAATACATCCTATGAATGTGAATGATTTAGGAAAATAAATTAATATTATGAAAAAAGAAGTGAGTGAGCTCAAATGGAAAATGAAAGATTTGGAAAATCATAAGGAGGAATAAGAAGCCAATAAGGTAGATCAACGGGAAAGACAAGAAATTAGGGTGTTAAAAGATCAAGTTTCTATCTTGCAACCTCTCCTTTAGATGATGCAATTGATATGGGATAAAACCCCAACATCAATATGTTCCATACACCAAGCCTTAAAGGAATAAATTCTATGAGAAGTTTGGCTATTCACCATTAGACATTTCATATTCATATCGCACTAAGGATCAAAGGCCAAAATTTTGAATTAAAATCTCTTATAGAGTCAGGTTCAAATTTAAATCTTTTGCATATAGAAATTATTCCTTCCATATATTTGCACAAGACCAACCAATTTGTAATTGGTCTTGGGAAAAATCCATGAATATGTAGTATGCAGTTCCCAAATGAACTCTATGTTTTGGAAAAAAATGTTTGGACTTGAAATTTCTAGTTGCATAAATTCCCATTGACTCCATTTTGGGGACACCATTTATGGAAATTGTTGAACCATATGGGTCAATAATAACCAGGAATGGTAAGACAAGATACTTCATCATAGTTGCAAACCTAGAACAGAAGAAGAATTGGGAAAAGAAAATTAGTGTTCCTTTCATTTCAATCGCTTAGTTTTCCACCATGATCCAAGTTACTAAAATGATAACACAGATTCAAGAGAGAAAAATAAAGGAGCTGCAAAACATGAGAAGTAATATGAAAATTGAAGAGAAGCTAAAGACAGGAAAAGTCAAGCAAGAAATCTATAAATTGAAGAAAATGTTTGAAGAAGAAGTTTGCTCAGAAAAGTATAACATTCTGGGAAAAGAAGAAATATTTTATAGAACTACCCTATAAAGATTCTTACACATGAAAGGCTTATAAAAGTAGAGAAATCCCAATGAATTCTCAATACTAGAAGTTGTGTGAAGAAGAAATCAGAGGAATCCTGAAACAAGGTCTTACTAGAGAATTGCAGAGCTCTTGGAATTGTTATGGATTTTATGTAAATAAACACCGTGAGAAAATTAGAGGAGTTTTAAGATTGGTCATAAATTAAAAGCCCTTAAATGAAGTATTAGTTGATGATACTTACCCCATATCACATAAATCCAATCTCGTGAAAAGAATCGCCAAGGAAAAAATATTTTCAAAATTTGATTTGAAATCTGGGTTTTGGCAGGTTGCTGTGAAAGAAGAAGATAAATTTAAAACAAGTTTCAGTGTCCCAGTTGTTCATTATGAGTGGAATGTCATACCATTTGGACTTAAGAGTGCACCTGCAAAATTCTAGAGGGTGATGGATAACATTTTGAAGCCTTATTTTGATTGGTTAATTGTATATATAGATGATATTTTAGTTTTTTCCAATTCCATAAAGGAACACATAAAGCATATGAAAAAGTTTTTATAGGTAATCAAGGATGTTGGCCTAGTAATTTCAAAGAAAAAGATGGAATATTTCAAACAACCACTAAAATTCTTGCTCATACTATCTCAAATGGTCATATTTTGTTACAATAACATGTTGATTTTACATGCGATTTTCCATATTAGATCACTCATAGAACTCAATTGTAGAGATTTTTAGGTAGCCTAAATCAGGTGAGCCATTTCTACAAAAATTGTGTTGCAGATAGAAAAGTCATGAATGAAAGATTGAGAAAAGATTCAAAGCCATGGACTGAAAAGCATACAAAGGCTATAAGAAGAATAAAATACAAGGTAAAAACATTTTCTATGCTTCATGTTGCAGATGATGTTTTACCAAAAAATGTAGAGATAGATGCAAGCAATATTAGATGGGGAGTTGTACTTAAGCAGGTAAGAATCACCGATGCAGGAAAAGTTGAAGAAGTTATTCAATTTGCATCTAGGACATGGATGGAATCAGAAATAAAATATGAAGCCATTGATAAAGAAATTAAGGTTGCATTGAATGTATTAGAAAAAATTGAAATATTTTTGACCAATAAGAGATTCTTGTTAAGAACCGATGTTGCAGCCATGAAGAAAGTTATAACAAAGGAGGGGAAGAAAGCTAGTGAGGCAAAATTTTCAACATGGAAGGCATTATTTGCGAACTTTGATTTTGATATTGAACACATTAAAGGAGCAGAAAATTTGATCCCTAATTTTCTAAGTAGAGGACATATATATAAATAATGACAAGACACAAGCAAGTGAGATAAATTCACATCAAGCGAACAAGAAAATTTGAAAACAAGCAAGCAAGAAAATACAAGTGAACGAGATTCAGGCAAGCATGGTTGAAAAATTTCGGGCGAGCATGACCAATGTCTATTAATTGTCACAAAATTTGCCAATGGACAAGAACAAGTCATATCAATTTATGAGAACATGGCCTAACAAAGGTACAAGATGGAGTGGAAGCCCACATGGAAACTTCACAGTACATAGATTGTAGATCCAAATCTTCAGCCTAGTACCACACTAGTCCTTATGGTACTTGAAATCCATAGAAGACCTACATCCACAATTAAGATATCAGATATGATCTATGAAATATCCGTTTAAAAGGTAGTCCGAGCTGAAAATAATATACAGACTATATTTTGAGATATTTTTCTTATCTAGCAACAAATGAATAATAGAAATGGCCTATTACACCAATACTTCAAGATTGAAAGACCTAGAACTCATAATGAGTGGCCAAGTCAAAACCCCACTCTCAAATTCCCAATGACGGATTATGACTATAATCAGTACAAAAACTTATGGTGGGAATTACTATGCAAAGATAATCCAAGAGAAACTTATACCACATTCGTAAAATTTAGAGTAGTAAATACTTTACTTTCATCGAAACATCCTGACTGATTGTTAGATTAGTTGAAGATATTTGGCCTAAATAGAAGTGTAGTGGACCCTTACATAATTGAGGGTGAATATGAGTCACTTGAAGTCTCGATCTCACAAATTAGAGATTTAAAAGAAAGTGAAGTCATGGATGAAAGGCATACAATGGATAAATTTCTCTATAATCATCATAAATGGCTCGTAAAGATGAAGTTGTCTGTACAAAATCTGCAAGGGAGGCCCATCATTACCCAAAAAATATATTCAAAGTCTTGGGATACCTTGTACTATGATCAATGATTTTCAGATCATAACATGCATTTTGACTAGGAGGGGGGTCTATCCTCTCAAATGAGTAATGGTATTTCGAATATGTACATATATATATCATACACTATTTCAAGTTTGTATTTGATTACTTTCCGCGTGATTCCTTCAGGACTCAGAGGAATTCTTTGACTAAATGTGAGGATTGATCCACATCCCAGGGAATCTACATAAAAGTAGTTTGAAAAAGTTAGTCTAATTTTGTCAGAGCCTCATACTTTGAGGATGATTCTTTTGTACTCAGTCAAAAGGTCATGATCCGAGGAGATTCATCTTGCCTCCTATTACGATCTATAAATAAGAGAAGAGAGGTTCATTATTCTCATTTGAAGTGGAAGTCAGTTAGTCTCGATTTGGTTCTTGCCCTGCAACTATGCTTATTGTGATCATGTATGCATCTTCAACAAACTCAAAGACAATCTAGAGTAAATCCGACAAGCCTGCACATGTGCATGTAGATGCATGTGTGAACCTAAGGTGGTGGGATTTTTAGGGAGTCTGAGTCTAAGCATCTATATTTTTGAAGATCTGTAAATCCTTTCTGTAATAATATATATATATATATATATATATATATATATATTTCAATATTGGTGTGATTATGTTCTCAAAAATATTGCATATGTGTTAAATTTATTTCTTGAAGTTCATCAGAAATTCATATAAGGTTCGCTTAGAGTTATATGACAATTCCTTGTTGATTGTTGTGTTAAGGCAGGAGTAGCCATGGTGAGTGACTTGTTTGAGGAATTAAGGAACTTTTCTGTAGGTTCGTGTAGGAGTTCACGTATGAGTTCTTGTAGAGAAAGAAGAAAGATTAGTCAAGCGTCAGTCTTTGTTGAAGGAAGCCTCTTGTGTCACAAATTGGTATCAGAGCCACAAAATATGGGTACACATCTACTTCTGAAATTAACTATGGAACAAAACTTTAGATTAGTGTCTTTTAAAAATATAAAAATCTTGAAGAATCCACAGGCTCTGGTCTTGAAAGTTTGTTTGATAGCTATCGTAAATATTTTGTGAATGATGTTGAAATAAAACTAGTTGAATATAAACCACAAGTTTCATGGAAGTTACCAGTCATTTCTCCTTCCAGTGTTTATGGAGATTCAAATTGTTTTCATCTAAACTATATTAGTAGAGTCATAGTTAAAGAATCTATCTCATAAATGCAATACATTAATTGTGAAGTCACCCAAACCATTTTGCTTCTAGATCCAAAACAAATCCAGAAAGAGGCCCAAAAACATGGAACAAATTATCTGCATATCGGATGCATAAGAGTTGAGATTTCATCTTTCATAACTTCTTGTTCCATTTTCTCTACCATGGTAGGAGAAGATTCTACTTCCAACCATTTAAATAGGGACCTTGTAAAGCATTGAATAATTGTTTTGCATGATTCTACTTCAATTTTTCATTTCATGCACATGATCTTATAGGAAACAAACATCCTATCCAAAACCTCTTTGATCTGCCCTATAAACATGTCATCAATGTTCCATTTTGGATACCAATCATCAATAAATTTTTGGGACTCAAGCATTTTTCCCTTTCCTTGTAGATCAGGTGTTGCTTCTCTAATAGGTAGGACTTGAGTAACCAAGGAATGTTCTTCTTCTTTTGAAGAAGATTCAAATTGTTCTTTGGGAAAAAGTGTTGGAAATCTTTTTGTGGATTTCTAACGGGATATAGTTGTAGTGTGAGGAGTAGTATGGGCAATAAGATGATAAATGGGAATATTTTCTCTCTTCTTTTCAGGAAATATTTTCTTTATAATTTTAGTTTTCTCATCTATCTTTATTAAAATTCCTCCCATCATTTCAAAAGTAGTTTCCATTTTTTTATCCATCTCTTTGTAGTTTTCTTTTAACTTTTCTCTTGCACAAAAAATAGTCTTTCTAGTGTCATTTACTCCATCTTTTATTTCTAAAACTGAAAGACTCATTTCATTTATACAAGATGCAATACAATTTTTTGACACTTGAAGGCTATTAGTATGCCTTTTGCGGGCATAATGATTTGTAACAAAAGTATTTACTGCCATACCCCTTAAGGAAATATTGGTCCAATTTAGTTCTTCACTAACAATCTAAATTTTGGTTTTTGTTCCACTTATAGGAGCTTCTTCACTTAATACCAACGAGATTGCTTTAGACTGCTTATTTTCATCTTCAAGAATGATTCCTCTAAAAGGGGGGAAATAGATTAAGATTCTATTTATCTATTGTTTAGGTTCTTTCGTTGATGCTTTGGGGGAATGGATTCAATTTATTGGGTTTCTTTCCCGCCCTCCATCATCTGAATAGAATCATTCATTTGTTTTTGTCTCCATTCATAAAAGGAGATCCAATAATTTTGTTCTGACACATTATTTTTCCATTCTTCTGCCATAATTTGATTTTGTTCATTAGACACTAAAGCATTAAACCCTTTTATCCATGGATGAGTATATAGATCCCAATTTATCCTTTTTTCATCCATTTAGAATTAACTTGCCACTTATAACAACCTCTCATTAAGGATTTTTTTTTTCATTTGTGGAATTGTAGGCTTTTGCATTATTAGGGGAAGCCAATCTTCACACTCATTATGAGTCTCGAGTCTTTCAAGATTGAAGTATTGGTGTACTAGGCCATTTCTATTATTCATCTGCTACGAGATAAGAATAATATCTCGAAATATAGTCCGCATATGATTTTAAGCTTGGACTTCCTTTTGAAGGGATGTTTCATAGATCATGTCTGATACCTCAACTGTGGATGTAGGTCATCTGCAGATTTCAGGTACTAGATGGACTAGTGTGTTACTGAGTTGACGATTTGGATCTAAGATCTGTGTACTGTGAAGTTGCCATGTGGGCTTCCACTCCATCATGTACCTTTGTAGGTCATGTTATCAGGGATCTATTTGACTTGCTCTTGTCCATTGGCTCATTCTGTGATAATTACTAGACATTGGTCACACTCGCCTAAATTTTTTTGACCATGCTCGTTAAAAAAAAACTTGCCTCTATTTTCCCACTTGCTCGTTTTCAAATTTTCTT
Source organism: Pinus tabuliformis (assembly GCA_031772625.1). NCBI lineage: Eukaryota > Viridiplantae > Streptophyta > Pinopsida > Pinales > Pinaceae > Pinus > Pinus tabuliformis. The sequence goes on from CM062819.1 coordinate 751,337,964, forward strand.
GCTCACTTGATTTGAATTTTTCTCTTTCTTATGTTTTGCTATGGTTTTTGTAGATGTTTTATACTTAGAAAATCAATGATTGAATTTTCTGCTCCATTAATGTGTTTAATATCAAAATCAAAGTTTGCAAATAATGTCTGTCATCTTGCAAATTTTGCCTCACTAGCTTTCTTCACCTCGTTTATTAGAACTTTCTTCATGGATGCAACATCATTTATTAACAAGAATCTATTGTTGATCATAAATATTTCAAATTTGTCTAATGTATTTAATGCAACTTTAATTTCTTTATCAACAGTTGCATATTTTATTTATGATTCCATCCATATCCCAGATGCAAATTGAATAACTTCTTCAACTTTTCCTGTGTTGGTGTTTCGTACATGCTTAAGTACAACTACCCATCCAATATTGCTTGCATCTGTCTCTATAATTTTTGGTAAATCATCATTTGCAACATGAAGTATAGGCAATGTTTTTACCTTGGCTTTGATTTCTCTTACAACCTTTGTATGCTTTTTAGTGCATGGCGCAGTATCTTTTCTCAATATTTTTATATCTACAACACAATATTTTGTAGAAATGACTCACATAATTTAGGTTTCCTAAAAATATCCACAATTGAGTTCTATTAGTGATCTTATCTAGAAACTTGTCTGCAAAATCGATAACATGCTGTTGTAACACAATCTGACCATTTGAGACAGTATGACCAAGAAATTTTAATGGATGTTTGAAATAATTCCATATTTTTCTTGGTAATTACTAGGCCAAAATCCCTTATTACATGTAGAAACTTTTTCAGATGCTTTATGTGTTCCTCAATGGAATCGGGAAAAGCTAAAATATCATTGATATATACAATTAACCAATCAACATAAGGCTCCAAAATGTTATCTGTAACCCTTTGGAATTTTGTAGGTGCATTCTTAAGTCCAAATGGCATGAAATTCCACTCATAATGACTAGTTGGAACACTGAAATCTATTTTAAATGTATCTTCTTATTTCACAACAACTTGCCAAAATCTAGATTTCAAATCAAATTTTGAAAATATTTTTTCCCCGATGATTCTTTTCACAAGATTAGATTTATGTGGTATGGGATACATATCAGTAAATAATACTTGATTTAAGGGATTTTAAATTATGAACAATCTTGGAAATCCTCTAATTTGCTAAGAATGTTTATTTACATCAAATCCATAACAATTCCACAGGCTCTGTGATTCTCTGATAAAACATTTTTTCAGGAGTCCTCTAATTTCTTCTTCACACAGCTTGTGGTATTGATCATTCATTGGGATTTATCTTCTTTTCTAGGCCTTTCCTATGTAATATTTTTTTTTGTAAGGCTGGGGTGGGACTCTCCGATTTAAATGTCCATTATTTACCCCTCTACGGGGGCAAGGTAGTCCAAGATTTGAACCCAAGACTTCCGGTTCGGTGAGACTTCATTTCCATGGCCCTTTCCGCTTGAGCTACCCCATGTGGACAACCTTTCCTATGTAATATTCTTTATAGGGTAGTTCTACAAAAAAATTCTTCTTTTCCCAGAATGCTATATGATTTTTTGTGCAAACTTCTTCTTCAAACATTTTCTTCAATTTAGATATTTCTTGCTTGACATTTTCTGTATTCAGATTCTCTTTGATTTTCATATTACTTATGTTTTGCAGCTCCTTTATTTCTCTCTCTTTCTCTGCTATAATTTTAGTAACTTAGACCATGGTGGACAACTGAGGGGTTGAAATGAAAGGAAGAATAATTTTCTTTGCTCAATTCTTATTCTATTGTAGGTCTAGAACTGTGATGAAGTATCCAACCTTCCCATCCCTAGTTCTTATTGACCCATGTGGTTCAACAACGACCATAAAAGGTGTCCCCAATATGCAGTAAATGGGAATTTATGCAACTAGAAATTTCAAGTCCAAATATTGTTTTCCAAAACATAGAGTTCCTTTGGGAACTACATACTATATATTCATGGATTAATTCCCAAGACAAATTACATAGTTTTGGCATTGTGCCAATACATGTAAGGAATAATTATTTATTCAAAATATTCATATATGAACATGAATCAATAATGATTCTAATTCAAAATTTTGGCCTCTAATACTTAGTGTGATCTGAATATAAATTTTTTGAGGTTGATTAGCCAAAATTTTCATAGCATTTATTCTTTCAATATCTGATGTATGGAACATATTGATGTTGGGATTTTCTCATATATCAGATGTGTCTTCTAAAGGAGGAGGTTACAAGATAGCAACTTGATATTTTAATTCCCTTTTCCCATTGATCTACCTTATTGTTTTCTTCTTCCTCCTTATGATTTTCCAACTCTTTCATTTTTTGTTTGAGATCACTCTCTTCCTTTTTTTAGAATATTAATTTCTTTTCCTAAATCATTCAAATTCATAGGTTGTAATCTTTCATTTATGTGATCTCTCATGAATGATTTAGTATTTTTTTCAAAAGAAGCATCAATGAACAAGGGCTTCTTACTTGATGACTCTAGCATTCTGTGAGTTTTGGCTATAGTTTTGACAAAAGTTTCTAACATAGATGTCTTCATATCACCTTCTAGTAATGCTTTAATTTATGCTAATATTTTTGCATCTCCATATTCTTTGACTTGGGCCATGCAAATTTTTATTTTTCCTTTTATATCATATTCTTCTTCTCCATCTTCACTGCTTAACTCACTGTATTCTTCAGTACTACAACTGCACATTTTAGGATTCTTGCAGTTACAAGAGTTTGCAATCATTAGTGCTTCTTCCTCTAAATCATATAATTCATTAGTATCATGATCAAAGTCAGAGGTTTCTGAGCTAGAGGAACAACATCCTTCTTACAAGAGGTGGACTTCTTCTCTTTTCATAAAAGGAGATTGAGGACAATGGTTTATGTCATGTTCATTTGAGCCACACCTATTGCAATGAAAAACTTTTCTTTGGTCTTTTTGTTTTTTGATCTGTTCTGCTTTCTATGCTAATAGTTGTCCTCTATTTTTCTTTAAGAGCGTCACCTTGTGGGAATCTATTAGCAAGGTGGCACGTATGACCATAGAGCCAACATATTGCTCTTTGGATAGCCTAAAACTTGTGAGTTTTAAGTTTAATATCCCATGGACAAAAATAATGGGTTTTTTCTCTTCTTTTGTATCTTTTCCCTATAGAATTATTCCTTTTGGGATAGGATTTTCTCTTGGTTTTAGATATTTGAATTTTATTTAAGATCTTCTTGGATTTTTTCTTTCTTCTTACGATATCATCTACAATTAACCCATATTTTTCATAAATGGACTTGCTGTTAAGAAGTCTAGACATCTTCTGTATAGATTTTCTAACTTTCATATTAGTGCATGATCCTACTAATGCACTAATAATTAATGAATAAATTTGTCCACATGTATACAATTCATAAGGTTGATTGAACACTTATTGTGTTTTCAAATATTTAACAAACTTGATAGGAATAGAAGCCAAATAAACTTGCTTCCATAAAATGTTATTACTATGTTTTACCTCATAAGTTCTCTGAGTCCATTCTTTATGAAATTCATCATAACGAGACATTTTCTTGTCCACGTTGCCACTTTCATCTTTCATAACTTCAAGTTCCATTTTCTCTACCATCGTAGGACAAGATTATGCTTCCCACCATTTGAAACCTTGTGAAGCATTGAATAATTGCTTTCTATGTTTCTACTTAACTTTTTCCATTCATGCACATGATCTTATAGGAAACAAACATCCTATCCAAAACCCATCTAATATGCCTTACAAACATGTCATCAATGTTCCATTCTGGATACCAATCATTAGCAAAGTTTTGAGACTCAAGAATTTTCCCTTTCCTTATAGACCAGGTGTTGCTTCTCTAACATGTAGGACTTGAGTAACCAAGGATTGTTACTTCTTTTTTTGAAGAAGATTCAGGTTGTTCTTTGGGAAACAAAGTTGTAAAGCTTTCTCTAGATATCTGAGGGGCTACAATTGTAATGCAAGGAGTAGTATGGGCAATAATATGAGAAATGGTAATCTTCTCTTTCTTCTTTTCAGGCAATATTTTCTTTATACTTTCAATTTTTGCATATATATTTACTAATATTCCTCTCATCATTTCAAAAGTAGTTTCCAAATTTTTATCTAACTCTTTGCAATTTTCTTCTGATTTTTCTCTTGCATCAAAAACAACCTTTCTAGTGTCATTTACTCCATCTTTGATTTCTGAAACAAGACTCATTTCATTTATAGAAGATGTAATAGAATTTATTGACACTTGAAGGCTATCAATATTCCTTTTGCTGGAATAGTCATTTGTAACTAAAGTATTTACTTCCATAACCCTTAAAGCAATATTGGTCCAATTTAGTTGTTCACTAACAGTCTGGATACTGGTTTTTTTTCCACTCAGAGGATCTTCTTCACTTCATACCAAGGGGATTTCTTTAGACTGCTTGTTTTCATATTCAAGAATGACTCCTCTAGATTTAGTTTCTATTTTGTTGTCGTCTAGGCTCTTCCATTGATGATTTGGGGGAATGGATTCAATTTCTTGGGTTTCTTTCCCACCATTCATCATCTAAATATAATTATTCATATGTTTATGTCTCCATTCATAAAAGGAGATTCAACAATTTTGTTATAACATATAATTTTTCCATTCTTCTACTAGAATTTGCTTTTGTTCATTAGAAATTGAAGCATTAAACTCTTTTGTTTGTGGATGAGTATATAGGTCCTACTTTATCATTTTTTTCATCCATTAAGAATTAACTCACCATTGATAAAAACCTCTCATTAACTTATTTAAAGACATCATAACTTTATTATTAATTGCATTTAGATCAATATAAAGACATGATGAAAGGGGAAATAATACAATAGGTAAAAATGCCAATTTTTTATTATTATTATAATTTGTGTTTTCTTATATACATATTAGATTTTTTTGGAATATATATATATATATATATATATATATATATATATAATTTAAATTATATTAATCTCATTGGTTTTTTTGGGAAGTCCACATCACTTTAATAGTTTTTACGATTGAGTTTAAAATACATTTTTAAATCACTTTACTTTTAAATATTTTGTAATTTCGTTTTTCCAATTTTTAATAATAAATTCAGATAAATAATCTCGAATTATTTTTATAATCTCCCTAATCAACATTGAAAATATTTTTTTCATTTATGGAATTGTAGGCTTTTGCATTCCTGGGGGAAGAAAATTTTCAAATTCGCATTGTGGAATCTTATCATCCCCTAGATCTTTATATCCTAGGCCCTACCTTGGAGTACCAGGTTTCCTTAACTTTTTGAACATTTTTGTGAGTTTGGGATCTTCCCTTTCAAAAGAGTGTATCATTAGGATATGACCATCATGAGGAAAGATTATATCTGTGCATTAGGGGTGTGGACATGGTTCATGCACATTTGAACTAGGAGGAGGAATATTTGTCCTTGGATTGTGGTTTTAGTGTTCAAACGAAATAACATTCTTACCATGCTGGGCTGCAAAGTTATGCAAAAAGAATGCAGTAGAATAGTCAGGAAAAAAATAGTAGTATAAATAGTTAAGTGATTTAGGTAATGTAACTAGCTAAATATGAGAACAAGATGGTTTTACAGTATGTGGAAATGAAATAATGGCAAAAGAAGGGGATTCTTTAATGAGTGCAGAAGTAATAGATTGTTGCTTCAGAACCTTGGGAACATCAACAACCCATGTTTCTGGGAAAGAGAGGTCTTCCCATTTTATGACCTGATGTTCCATCTTCTAATTTGAAGGATTTGTCAAGACCAAAGTACTTGACTGAGACTTTTGGGTTGGGGTGTGTAATACTACATGGATAATGTTGGTATGTCTAAAACAACCACGGGTTTGGATGGAAATATTAGTTCTCTTGGATTTCATATCAAAACAAATAGTTTTGATTTGAAATTTAAGAATGTCTCTTAAATGTTCATCAAAAGCATAGACTGAGAAGTTTGGATAGTGGTCTAGCCAAATGGACCATTACACAGTGGAGACACTATTCCTCCAATTAATGAATCAATAAAATTATGATGTGTGAGGTCTCTTACAGTGCATAAGACATAGTCATTTATACCTCTATGAACTAATGCTGAAATCTGAAATCTTATCTGTCTGATACGTAGATAGTTTTTTCCATGCTTTGGGTCTCTTTTTGGATTTGTTTAGGATCTATAATGGATATGGTTTGAGTTGCTTCACAATTCTGTTGCACTTGTGAGACAAACTCTTAAACTATGCCTCTTCTAATAGCTTTTAGATGAAAACAATTCAAATCTCCATAAACACTGGAAGGAGAGATGGTTGGTAACTTCTATGCAACTTGTGGTTTATATTCAACTACTTATATTTCAACATCATTCACAGAAGATTTACAACAACTATCAAACAAAATTTCAAAATGAGAGCTTGTGGATTCTTCAAGATCAAATTTGTGATGTTAGAGGCTTCCTTCGACGAAGGCTGAAGCTTCATTGATCTTTCTTCTTTCTCTACAAGAACTTGTACATGAACTCCTACACAAACCTTCAGACTAATTCCTTAATTCCTCAAACAAATCGCTCACCATAGCTACCCCTGCCTTATCACAACAATCAACAAAAAGTTCTCACAAAACTCTAAACGAACCTCAAATAAATTTTAAGAAAAAAATTTAATACATATATAAGATTTTTAAACATAAAATCAGACCAAACTTTTATATATATATATATATATATCCATTCTACCAAATGTGAAATAAGACAGTAGTATGTAAAAATATAATGTTATTGTAATTCAAATTATAATAGTCACCCTAATTAAAAACAAAATTAGTATTAAAAAGTTTAGTAAGACTTTATTACATGGAAGATAAGTTTAAGTGAAAATTTTATAATTTTTTAAATCATACGAGTTTTGTCACATTATTTCGAAGATAGTTAGACCCTTTTTCCATTCGATAAATTTATTGAACATTTATGCATCATCACAATTTCAAAGAACTAAGAATCCTAAGAAGCTATTACAAGTCAATATAAGAAATAAAGCTTTTCTGTTAATATGTTTCATAGGCAATACATTTTTAAAGCAAAACAATGCTATTTTTATATATGTACCTAAACTCAAGAATTTTATATATTAGTTATTAAAACGTATATCACATAAAGGCTTAATTTATGTGAAAAGTCATCATATTTCATATTATATTCAATATAGTATTTTAATTTATATGAATTCTTTTATATTATTCATTTATTTTAGATATTTAAATTATAAACTAAGTTATGATCATGAAATTGATGATGCTGATTAATGTTTTTTTAATGATTTTTTTTAATCAGTTTATTAGTTTATTTTGTGTTATATATATATATTTAATTTATAAAATATATTTAATTTATTTTGTTATTATAATTATATATATAATTATATATATAAATATATATATATATAAAATTATAAAATATATTTTTAAAATGATGGCCATTATAATGATGGTTTGATGACACAAAAGTAATGATAACAAGAAATATGCTAATAATAATTATTATGAAAGTGATTATGATAATTTCAAAGAAGATAAAAATAGTGTAAAATGTCAATTATGATTCATAAAATTAATATATAATATATGTTACTTACTTTAAACCATTTAAAAAAACCTCTTTATTTCTATACAAATTTCTTTTAAATAAAATATAAAAAAACACTAATAAATATATATAAAAATATAAAATAATTATCAAATTTTTTAATTATTTAAAATATTTTTATTTAATATTAAATTCATTTAAATACAAAAATTGCAAAGGGAAATTTTGATTTTTCCACAATTATTGTAGGGACTTTTAAGTTACTGATGTCATGTAAGAGATAATATGATAATGACATAACCAATGTTTATTCAAGAAATAAAATTAATAATTTTTATATATTTGAGATAACGTGATAATACATATTTAAGCTATATTTATTTAAGGAAAAATATCATATATATATATATATATTAAATTTTGAACACTTCATTCTAAAATTGATCCAGGTGGATATTGGTGGCCACCTGCCAAGTCCACCTGGACCCCCACCATTGTCTTTCTCAGCATTTTCAGTTTCCTTAATTGTAGCACAACTTACTATTTTTAGCAGTTTTTCGGGTCCTGAACTTCCGGAGCCGTTTTGAGGCCCTAAACGACGTTTTTTGGGGAATCCGGGGGCAACATGTGTCCAATGTTGCCCGTTCCAACAATGATAGTGCTCGGATAGATCTTTCTAATGAGCTATTGTACGCGTCAAACGGAAATCATATGCCAAAGTTACGACCCCGGGAAGTTGATGTACCAATTTACCCCAAACAGGGCCCACAGTTTGGCGTTTCATCTCCTAGGGTTAGGTTTTGGAATGTTAAGGGTTTTTCCATTGTTTCTCAACAATAAATAGGCCTTCGAGCCTCATTGTAACACAGTTCAGAGGCATGTAGCCATCACATCTCTTCTCAGAGATAAGCTACCATCGCCCTAGCTGGTTTATTTCCATTTCTGGTTGTAAGCATATTTCAGTATTTTCCATTAATGAAATGAAGTATTATTTCCGGTGCATCTTTGTGTATATGGTTATCTCTGTAATTTGTTGCGTTCCTGTTTAAATCCAGATCAGTGGTATCAGAGCGGTCTGCTTTTTCTCTGTTTTTCTTTGCATGTCCCCAACAAGGTCAGGATATAAGGAGTTAGGGCTTGAACTGGTTGAACCTTTGCAAGACCAGCCTCGCAAATCCCGACGGCCTCCCATGGCGGACGAGAAGAAAGACGAGGGGGCAGGAGATCCCATCAAAATCTTGCTCGAAGAAGCCCTCGAGCGACAACGGAACGTGATGATGGACAGCTTTGCCCAGATCCTTCAGCGACTACCCAGAAGCGGCGCATCGGCTTCCAGCAGCTCCTCTGGAAACGCCACACCCTTTAAGGTACAAGTTAATTTTGAAATCCCCATATTCGAGGGTCAGATAGACGCCGATGCCGTAGATAAATGGTTAAATCTGCTAGAGGGTTATTTTTCTGTTCATGAATTTTCGAGTCGGGAAAAGATTGTTTTTGCTCTTCTCAAAGCAGCCCCCCACGTCAAGGACTGGTGGGAAACCTACTGTGAGCAGAAGGATGAAAGTACTGGCTCACTATTTTCAGCCGCACCCACCTGGGATTCGTTCCGGGATGCCATAAAGGAGCAGTACTACCCTGTCGGAAGCTATGAGGATGAATACATAAAGTGGACCACGCTGCGGCAGGGAAGGGACCAAGACGTGCCGGAGTTCACCAATCTTTTCCATACCCTTCGCACAAAGTTGGGTATCAAGGATTCAAAGCAACATTTGATACTCAAATACCGTGGCTGCCTGCACAAGTACATCCAGGAAGAAATACAATTCCTAAACATCCTCTCGCTCGGCGCAGCATACCGATATGCTGTCAAGGTCGAGCAGAAGTTTAAACAAAAGAAGCGAGACTTTGGATCTGCGAATCCAAAGCAGGGGAAAGGTGCCCCTAAACCACAGAACAAAGGACAGAGCCAAGACGGGACAGCCCAAGACAACCAGCCGAAGCTGCAAGCAAAGAACAACGCCGCGAAGCCGAGAAAGGACACTGGAAAATGGTGCGAGTTCCATAAGAGCTCCACTCACAACACAAGTGAGTGTCGGGCCAAGCAGTCACTGGTGGCTGAGCTAAAGGTTTCAGAATCAGATGCATGTTCCGACTCTGAGTCAGAACTCGAGAAGGGGTATGAAAAAGGGAAGCAGATCATTGATGCGGATCCCAGCGCCACTGTTGCTACCGCAAAGATCCAGAAAAATGAACCCGAAGATCTAGAGGAGGAGGAGCGTCTCCTCCACTCCCAGATGTGGGTAAAGGGCTCCCCGATACAGTTCATTGTTGATAGCGGGAGTCAAAAGAACCTCATTTCGGCAGAGGTCGTGAAGCGGTTGGGCTTACCGACCATAGCACATCCACAACCATACACCATTGGGTGGCTTCACCAAGGGCGAGATCTTCGCGTGAACCAGCAGTGTCGCCTTCCATACAACATCAAGCCCTTCACGGATGAGGTATTGTGTGACATTGCTCCCCTTGAAGTTTGTGATGTATTACTAGGACAACCATACTTGTGGAAGCGACATGCTGTGTATGAATCAAGGCCCCGTGCTGTTATTATTACATTGGGAAATAAGTTGTTTAGGATACCAGAGGTAGCACCACCTGCTGCCATCTCTTTGATTACTGCAAAACAATGCAGTAAGATCATTTCCAAAACCAGGAAATTTGTTTTCCTGATGATACGCCCTCAAGGGAAGAAGAAGACAGTGGCCGCGGCCTCCAAACGGGGTCCCTCTGCACGACAGCTACAGATGGACAAGATTGTGGAGGAATACGAAGACATCTTCACCTCCCCGGCAGGGGTTCCTCTGCACTGTCAAGTCAAGCACTCCATCGATCTGACCCCAGGTGCGCCGCTACCCAATGGACCAATTTATCGGCGCTCCGTTCTGGAGAACAATGAAATCAAGAGGCAGATTCAGGAGCTCCTGCAGAAAGGTCACATCCGTCCGAGTTCATCGCCCTGTGGGAGCCCGATTGTGTTGGTACAGAAGAAGGATGGGACGTGGAGACTCTGTATTGACTATCGGGCGCTGAACAAGATCACTGTCCGTAATAGGTACCTGATCCCGCGGATTGATGACCTCCTAGACCAACTAAAGGGGGCGAAATATTTCAGCAAGATTGATCTGAAGTCAGGATATCACCATGTACCAATCGAACCCTCAAATGTGTGGAAGTCTGCCTTCAAATCCAAGGAGGGCCTCTTCGAATGGTTGGTCATGCCTTTCGGATTGATGAATGCTCTTGCAACCTTTATGAGGCTAATGGATGACATCTTGCGGCCATTCACCAACTCCTTTGTAGTAGTATACTTGGATGACATTCTGATCTTCAGCCAGAGTTGGGAAGAGCACCTCCACCACATCCGACAGGTTCTCCAAACACTGCGGCAACACAAGCTATGTGCCAATTTGGAGAAATGCACTTTTGGCATGACTGAGGTTCAGTATCTGGGATACATCATTGATGAACATGGGGTGCATGTCGATCCAGCCAAGGTCCAAGTCATTCGGGATTGGCCCTCTCCAACCACTCTAATAGAGCTCCACAACTTTCTAGGTCTTGCCAACTTCTACCGCAGGTTTGTGTTGGGGTTTTCTCATATTTCTTGGCCCTTGAGTCAAGTCACCAAGGGAGGGGCGAAAGCAAAATTCTTCTGGTCTGAATCTCAACAGAAGGCATTCAGGGAGTTGAAGGATCGCCTCTGCACGGCACCAGTGCTCGCGTTACCAGATTTACAACAACCATTTGAGGTCGAGACAGATGCCTCTGACTATGCTATTGGGGCAGTCCTTACTCAACATGGACATCCAGTGGCATATCACAGTGAAACGCTTTTAGACACAGTCCGGAAGTACCCCACTTATGATAAAGAGATGTATTCCATTGTACAGGCCTGCCGACAATGGAAGCATTACATTTTGGGGAAGGAAATGGTCATCCACATAGACCACCGACCCCTGCAGTTCATACAGACCCAAGGGAAATTGCAGAATGATTGCCATCAGAAGTGGTCTACATACCTGCAACAGTTTCACTTGAATATCAAGTATAAAAAGGGCAGCACCAATAATGTTGCAGATTGCCTCAGTCGACCACCGATCATGGCGCTGACCACCGTGCTCAACTCTTGTGGGCACGAGACTTCTGATTGGCCACTTCTCTACAAAAGCGACCCAGAATTCGGCCACACATACCAGACACTCTTGGAGGGTCGGCATGTTGCAGATTTTCACCTCCAGGATGCCCTATTATGCCACCTCGGTCACCTTTGTGTTCCTTCAAGCGAGCGTGCCAAGATGATTTGGGAAGCACACTACAGTCGGGCTGCTGGGCATTTCGGGGTCGAGAAAACAGTGGCAGTACTGCAAAATTATTTCTATTGGCCGAATCTTCGACAGGATGTTGGGAAGTACATACGATCATGTACTGCCTGTGCCATTGCCAAACCGACCATTAAGAAGCAAGGCCTCTATACCCCGTTGCCTACCCCTAGTCGACCTTGGGAATCCATCTCCATGGATTACATGTCAGGCCTTCCTTCCACTAAGCATGGAAATGACTGTGTTTTTGTGGTCGTCGACAGGTTCTCGAAGATGGCCATTATGGTGGCCTGCAAGAAGAATATCACAGCAGAAGCCACTGCTAAACTCTTCTTTGAACGAGTGTGGGTGCACTTTGGGATCCCACAGTCTATCATCTTAGATCGGGACAGTCGGTTTCTCAGCACATTTTGGTCCAGTCTCTGGTCAATGCTGGACACCAAACTCACGAAGCCCATAGCCTTCCATCCTCAAACTGATGGCCAGACAGAGGTTGTCAATAGGATGATTGTGCACATTCTGCGCATGTATAACTCAAAGCATCCACGCACATGGGACGAGAGCCTCCCCTATGTTCAGCACAGCTACAACCGAGCTCTTCACAGCTCCACTGGCCATAGCCCTTTTCAGGTGGGTTTGGGATTCCAGCCACTATGCCCCATTGATGTGGCCATGCCACTTGCAGCTACTCACATGAATTCAGCTCATGTCTAGTCCGAAACAGATAAGGCCACCAGCTTCATTGAGCGCATCCAACATATTCGCCAGCAGGTCCATGACATTCTTGAGAAATCAAATGCCAAGTACAAGCAGCGACATGATCAACATCGGGTGCCACACAAGTTTCAGGTGGGCAACAAAGTCTGGTTGCATTTGCAAAAGGAACGCCTTACTGGAGCCTATCGGAAATTGAGACCACTCCGATATGGTCCTTACACCATTACTAAGGCTATGGGAGACAATGCATTTGAGCTCAGCATTCCCCCATTCCTTGGCCTGCACCCAGTGTTCAATGTGGACCACCTTCGGCCATACTTTCCGCCATTGCTAGACACATCCGACATTGCAGAACAGCTCAAACCCACAGAATTAAATCCAGATTGCATGGAACAAGCTGCAACTGATCGAATCATGGACACACAGATCAAGAACACTCGCCAACAAAATATCCAACTGTATCGAGTTGTCAAAGCAGGCCAACTCCTTCAGCAGGGCAAGTGGCTCACCAGGGAACAAGTTCAGCAGAAGTTTCCTCATCTCATGGAGGAGCTCAACGCAATGGGGACCATTGCTTCCTTAGGGGGGAGGAATGATCCAGGTGGATATTGGTGGCCACCTGCCAAGTCCACCTGGACCACCACCATTGTCTTTCTCAGCATTTTCAGTTTCCTTAATTGTAGCACAACTTACTATTTTTAGCAGTTTTTCGGGTCCTGAACTTCCGGAGCCGTTTTGAGGCCCTAAACGACATTTTTTTGGGAATCCGGGGGCAACATGGGTCCAATGTTGCCCGTTCCAACAATGATAGTGCTCGGATAGATCTTTCTAATGAGCTATTGTACGCGTCAAACGGAGATCATATGCCAAAGTTACGACCCCGGGAAGTTGATGTACCAATTTTCCCCAAACAGGGCCCACAGTTTGGCGTTTCATCTCCTAGGGTTAGGTTTTGGAATGTTAAGGGTTTTTCCATTGTTTCTCAACAATAAATAGGCCTTCGAGCCTCATTGTAACACAGTTCAGAGGCATGTAGCCATCACATCTCTTCTTAGAGATAAGCTACCATCGCCCTAGCTGGTTTATTTCTATTTCTAGTTGTAAGCATATTTCAGTATTTTCCATTAATGAAATTAAGTATTATTTCCGCTGCATCTTTGTGTATATGGTTATCTCTGTAATTTGTTGCGTTCCTGTTTAAATCCGGATCAAAAATAGATACACTTATAACTATAAATGTTTAATTTTCATTTCACATAAAAGTAAATATTCAACTTCCTTTTAAACATGAAAATTAACGTTTAAAATTCTTTCAAACATTGAAGTTAAACTTTTCTTTTCACATGTATGTTGTAAGTATCCTTTAACATTATTTAATATAATAGCCTAGATCCATCTTAATTCAAGATCTACTAAGCTAGGAGGGATCAAATGTGTTGAGGTGCAAACCTCTTTTAATGTGAAAAGAGCTTTGATCTTTATAGGCGCTTGGTAGATCCATATTTAAAATGGATCTAGGTTATATTGACTATTTTATGTTAATTTCATTTTAATTTATTTTTTAATATGTAATTTGACCTACTCAAAATGTTTAGATAACATACCATAGCATCATATTACAACATATCATAACAACATATTACAACATATCTTTTATACTGGATTGGAGAGTGCCTCTTAATACAAAAAAATAAAAGATAAATAATTATTTATTTTTAATATTAAATAATAATTAAAAAAAAAAGTAATATATATATATATATATATATATATATATATATATATATATCAATCATGGATCAAATCATCATCATTATCAAGGACAAATTTTGGGCTTTCTTTGATGGTGCTTCCCAATATTCACCTATAGTGGTAGGTGTAGGTGCAAGAGCTACATATACCTATTAGACTCACATATATTCACCTTATCCTCTGATATTAGGTTGACTCCGATATTAAGTTGACTACAATCAACTATGTAGAACTTTTTGTATTGAAATTAATTTTTTAGTTAGCAAAATACATTAAAATCACCGAGTTGAATTATTTTGGAGACTCTTTAAGAATTATCAAATGGTTGAATGAGAAGACAAGGCTCAAAAATAATATTCTCCTTCTTTTTTTTCAAAATAGTACTAATCAACTCCTTGCTTTTTCTCATATCTTATTTTCTCACCAAGAAGAAACTTAAAAGTAGGTGAATTTTCAAAAAAGGCTAAAGATAGCTAAAATCAGTGAGAATCAAATAAGATAAGGAGTATATATATATATATATATATATATATATATATATATATATATATATAATTGATTAATAATTTTTTATTAAAATAATAATTTTAATCAAATAAATTTTTTGTTTTTTTATTTTTTTAATATAATATTTTTTCTTTGTTAGTTTGACAAATATAACTTAAACTTTTAATTTTATAATTTACATAGTAAAAACCAATTATATCTTTTAATTTTATAATTTACATAGTACAAACCAATTATATGGCTTTCCATGAGATTTTAATACAATAATACTAAAAAAAATATTAATATTAATAATTTTATTTAATCAAAATAACTATTAATAAATTTATGTTAACTTCTTCATTAAAAAATCAAAATATATTATTTATTAAAAAAAAATCAATTTTATATATTATTTATTTTCTTATTATTAATTATAATACAAATAAAAATATTTATTTTTTGCGTAGAGATTGTTTCTTTCCTTCCTTTCTTAAAAAAATATCGATATAAAGTAAATATATAATCTTTTGCATGATTTATTATAGTTTAATATATTAAGAAACTGATAATTTACTATTTGTTAAATTTAAATAATGAAAATAAACATTAAAATATTATAAAAGTGATTAATTTTAATTTTGAAAATAAAAAGTATATATATATATATATATATATATATATATATATATATATATATATATATATATATATTATTTTGTATGATTTATTATAGTTTAATATATTAAGAAAATGATAATTAACACTAATGAAAAAAAATAGTATTAAAAGTGATTAATTTTAATTTTGAAAATAAAAAAGTATATATTTTAAAACAAAAATGATTTCTCATGAATTTATAATTAAATAGAAAGTTTGACTATTCCTAAAATGTCTTGGAATTATTTTATTTTGTTTCATTTTAATGTTATTAAGAGAATTAAAGATAAAAAATATTGCACAATTTCACATTAAATCTCAAATCTCAAGTTTAAAATATTTGTTATATTTTTAAAATTGCTTCTAACTTTGGCTCAAGCAAGGATGGCATCAAGAAGCTAAGTTTGGGATAGATCATTAATGTATACATGAAGATGTCATCCTATAGGATAGTGATAAACATTATAAATATTATTACATCTAAATTCAAAGAGAATTTGAGATGTGAAAGATTTAGAAAATAAAATGAATCTAATATACTGCACTAGGGTGGTTGATGCAATATCTTGGTTTTCCCTCTTGAATATTTTAAGTAATTTACTTTTGCGGTTAATAAAAAGAAAACAATGACGAAGACTAACAAACCATGAATACCTAAAGAGGCTATGATACCACAATTGGGGAATGTTGAGGGGGTCTAAAGGATTTCTTCATTTTTAAAAATCCTATATTTATTTTTTCTATCTTACTGTATAATTTTCACATTATTTAAGCCAATAGCATTGGAGAAAACCGATTCCCGGAATTAAGGCATCACTCCATAGTGCAACAATGTGTCTCCACTACATTCCTAGAACAAGAAGTAGTGGATGTAACTTTTATTGGTGGCATTCATACATGGAAAATTTGAATGGAAGAGGGAGAGTTGAGAGAAAAACAAGAAAAATAAGTTTGAGAGACAATAAAATAGGAAAAAGAGCGTCATTACCATATAGGTTAGACCAACCATGAGAATGGGCATATACACATATTAAAAAGAGCCAAGGAACTTAGCAATATGCAATATTTTTGAAGATATTAGATATATTTTTTTATTCCCACACCAAAAAGCATTATACAAAGAAATTTTTAGGGACTAATTATGTGACAACCCTACCCACGATTTCCTTATAAAATTCTTCGTAAATATCTTATAGATATATGAAATAAGAAAAAGGAGAGTTGAGTTAAGGGACGTATATTTTAGATCCAGGGAAGGGGATGGCTTGTTTGGGACGTTATAGTTTCTTGTGCAGAGAGAGAAACTTGAATTGCTTGGAAAACCATTAAAGGTTGTTTGTGCATGAATTTAATGAACTAGCTATCAAAATTGAATGAGATACAAAAGAAAGTACACAACCCATGTTTCTTGAGAAGTAGTAACAAGAAGAATAAGACAAAAAGGTCTAGTAAGAAAGACTGTGAATTCCAAGGCAGCAAGCATGAGCATGAATAAATATAGGAGACAGGAGAAGAACACCAGGAAAAAGAAAGAGGGGAGAAATAATGCATGTTGGAGGCACCCAAAGAAGGAACTGGATCATGTTCTCAAAGAGGGTAATCAACAAACAACGCGAAGGAGAAGAGAAGATAAGGGGATTGGTTCTTAAGTTCCCTAGAGGCTGTGGGTTGAGTTGCTAGTATTTGGATCCTTGTAACAACTTGGGATCCCTAGAGGTCGTGGGTTGAGATAGGAGCCCTTGGAGCGCTATAATAACTTGGGTCCCTGGAGGATGTGTGTTGAGACAGAGGTCTCTGGAGCCCTATAATAGCTTGGGTCCTTGGAGGCTGTGGGTTGGAATGGAATCTCTGGAATCTTGTAGCAACTTGGGTCCCATAAAGGTTGTGGGTTGGGATAACAGGCTATGTAGCCCTGGAGCAACTTGAGAAAAGGCCATCTTAAAGTAGCACCAAAATAAGACCTGATTGAATACTATGGCTACAGTGGATTTTGGACTCCCTAGAAGCGGTGAATCACTATGGGTGCACTCAAGGTGAGGTAGAGCACCTCTGGACCCTCTTTGTTGATAAAGAAGTAAGAAACAACTAGTGGGATTGAGGAAGGAGGTCCTCTAAAGTCCTTGTTGTTTTTTTGGCTGTTGGTGTTCAATCCCTTAAGCAAGCATCCCCCTCAAACTCTGGAATCTAGTTCGGGGGTGACAACATCAAGTAAATGTGGGTACAATTGTCTATGGTTGGGTGGAGAGTCCTTGTCCTAGACTCAGTTGCCCTGCAAATTCAAAGATAAGTATCTACTCATACTTGTTTATCTGTTGATGAATTATGGTGCATTCTGATTGTAATGGTTCTGGACTTGGGTCTGCATTATTGTTGATTATTTCTTAAACATGTGGTTACATCCTCGTGAGAAAATGATAGTGACATGCATGTTAGAAATAGTGGTGCATGTGTTTCTTATTGAAATGATATACACTGATAAATAAATCAAGTAAGCATGAGCTTCTGAGCTAGAAGAAGAGTGTTGTGTAAATTACTTACTCGTGTTGATCATAGAGAATATAATGCACTAAAAGTGTAATGTACCACATGATAATAAATACTAAGCTGTAACTCTCAGTTGAATGCCATTTTTAGTGACATGCTTAACTTTACTAAAATCAACACATGATTAAATACATAAAAGTAGTAGGTCATGTAATAGGTTGTAGTGAAGGCCCCAAAAGTTTGGATCAAACTTTAAAAGAAAACAAAGGGCTTAGAGACCCCTTTTATTAATGTGAAAGGTTACATGTGGACTGCCTGTATGGGAAGGGTCTGAGTGTTCTTTTCCATAGTTGATGTTTCAACTTATAGCTTGTGCTTCTATACAGAGAAAGCCACATGGGTGTTTAAGGAGTTATTTCTTATTCTAATTGTGAGGGTATCCTGAGGCCCTTGCAAGAAGGAATAGCTAGCCTTACATCCTCAATATACTGGGTATCTGCTGCTAGCATCCTTGTGTTGTTGGTCAGGCACTAAAAGTTTATGCACAATGCCATGGAGATGTTTGCAGCCTCGAGAAGAGTCTTGGCACTAACAACATGTGGCAAGAGAGGTGGAACTCCTTTAGGAGTTCACACCAAACTTGTGGGGAATAATGGCCGCTGGAGTCCCTGAGCCTCCATGCCTGGAAATACTTATTCGATTTCGGGGAAAGCTGGAGGGGATGGAACACATTAAGGAATCTAGCACCTAATCTTAGGAGGGATAACACTGCAGAATGTCTTAAATATCGATTGATGTTGGTACCAAGCACTGACGTTGATCTCGTGGTCTGCGGAACCTTTGAGGTAGATCCAACTTGAGATGATCAATGTAGAGGTGAGACCTATTTCCACAATGACCATAACGACCTTCCTCTAATCCATTACAGATGGAAAGGAAGAGATCCCTTAGTCAATTCATGATGAAGGTTGAGATCCACGTCGATGTAGTGCAGAGAGGAGTTCTATAGCTTTATTGTGTAAATTACCTAAACCTTATCCTATCTCGGAGAGGTAAACCCTATGCGTGGTGACCCTAGATTGTTTGTTGAGATCACACAGTGTGGTGGTTGGTCATAAATGGACCCCTTGCCAAGTTAGGTGATTAAGCTCAAGACGAAGGTCAAAGGTCAGAAGTAGTCGATGTTGTTGAAGAATACCACCGCAAGAGAAGAGATTCAACCCCGACTAGGCCGAAGGACAGAGAGAAATACCCTAAGAGGTCAGGTACCAAACCAAGTCAGAGGTCAGAAGTGAGGATGTGGTGAGAAGGTTTATCGTGCACGATTGCAAGACCAATTCCAATAAACTCGGAGATCGGGGATTAGACTGAGATCATTAAGAACATGTTGGAAAACTTAGATTAGCACTGACCATTCCATGCACTTGACCGACATGCGAGCCTATGGAACACTCCCACGTGGGAGATGGGAAATGTGGAGAGAATTAGTCTGTCCTTTGAGATGAAAGATCTCCCAATTCAAAGGTCCTATCGAGGCAAGGTTTCACATCACCAGGTTTGTCTCGGAGAGACGGGCATAATGACGAAGGTCATTATGAGTCTAAGTTAAGTGTAAAAAAGAGGAAAAAAAAGAAGTTGAAAATTATAGGTCTTGTTCCCATAACTGTACCTTGGGAGTTAGAGTTGCATAATGGCTACCCCCCTTGCTATGGGTTAGTGGGGTTGGGTATGTCACAGAGTGGTATTAAAGCTCAACGTTTAACACATGGACTGGATGGGATTAATAACGAGCGAGTGATGATTTTAAAGACATACTAAGTGATTGTTTAACTGTTAGAAACTAGTCTGAACTATTTTTTGCCGCTTACTACTAATCTACTGTTGATTATCATGATAGAAATTATAGGTTTGAATGATTAATGCATATGATTGTAAATGTGTTTTCACACTAACATGGTTTCTTGTAACATCAAAAAGTTCCATGGAAGAATCATGAATGCAAGGCTCAAGGTTATGATTATGTGTTTATACATTTATCATGAAATGTCTAACAATGTGTGTGGTTGAAAACAGTTTGCAAGAATCATAAAATAGAGGAAATACAACAATGAGGACCGGAATGGTTAAATACAACTCTGATCAATCACAACATGGAAGTGATGGGGTCAAATCTAATGAAGAAGAAATATCAATTGGCCAAGGGGAAGGGAATCACTCCCCAGATTTGATGGACACCTTGAGAATTCTGAGGGTTGAGGTAAGAAGCATTAAGGCCAAAAGTGAGAGGCTAGTAAGAGCCCAAGAAAGGAAAGTGAACGTTAATGCAGTCATCCTGTAGAGTCTCTCTAATTGGTAGAGACAAAGGAATTATGAGATGAGGGTTAGTCATAGAGATAGGAAGGACCATCATGACTCAAGAAAAAACACCAACGGAGCGAATGGTGGCAAGTATAGAAGGAAACACAGGTAAGGAAGTGAGGAAGTTTTTCTAGGGGATGTACCTATGAGTACCCTAAGGGGAAGAACGAGCACATATGTGCATTATTCTAGTAAACAATCTAGTTCTACTTCCTGGAGGCACCACCATTATCACCATCACCATAATCATTTAGGAAGAAAAAAGAAGGATCACATTCCTGAGGAGTTTAAGAAAGCCAATCCACCCACATTTTATGGGGACAAGAAGAAAGTAGAGTATGCAGAGTCTTGGCTACTGGGAATGAAGAAATTTTTCAGAATACACGACTATTTTTCAAAATACGAGAGCTAGAGTCACCACCTACAACTTAAGAGGAATAACAGACATATGGTTGGAGGACTTGAAGAACATTAGGGCCATCGTTGAGAGAGAAATGACCTGGGGGGAGTTTGAGAATCTCTTAAGAGAGAAATACTTGTCTGAACACTACTATGATAGTAAGGCCAAAGAATTCTATGAACTCAAAATGGGTCAGTTAACCAATGATGAGTATGTCACCAAATTTTTAGAACTATTGAGGTATGTTCCATATATCAAGGATGAAAAATGAAAAACTCAGGGATTCATTAGTGGGTTGCCTATGGAATTTAGAGACAAAATTGAGTTTTTGAAACCCTAATCTCTGAAAGAAGTTATCAAGAATTTAGCACACTGCTATGAGAAAGTGCAACATAGGCTTGATACTAGAGGTAATTGGCAAGACAAGGGTAGTGCTGGACATAAGAAGAGTTGGCCAAGAAAAGATCAGAAGGGAAATAAGGTGAGCACCCAACTGAGATAAGATAGTTTCAATAGAAAGCTAATATCGCTACCAGGAAAAATTGTGTAGCAACCAATGACAACATAACCCAAGTTTTATGTCTGACCAAAGGTTTACAACGCTTAGGAGGTGAGCAAGGTGGGTTAAGTAGCACAAAGTATGCCAAGAATTTATGCAGCCATGGACAACCGATAAGCAGATCACCAAGTATCCATCATTGAGATGGAAGGTAAGATGAAAGAGAGAGTCATTTCTATTTTAATTGATCTAGGTTCTAATTATAGTTATAGCAACCCATATATCATTTATAAATTCAATCTAGTCATATAATTCATGAGGAACCTTGGTTTCTTCAGTTGGAAATTGAACAAAGTGAAGGATCAACCATTGGGTAAGGTCATGTGTATTCGAGCTCAGTGACATGCACACCACAACCCACTTGAATGTATTACCATTGGGTGTGTATGATATATTGTTGGGCATGGACTGGTTGTACTTACATTAGACCAAAGTAGATTTCTATGAAAAATAAATTGAGTGCTTGGATGAGCAAAGAGAAAAAAGAGTGATGCAGGGTAAGAAAAATACTGTTTCAGTAAGGCTAATCACTTTTATTCAAGAAAAACGCTACAACATGAAAGCTTGCACACTATTTGTAGTATAAGTTTTTAAGGATGAGAGAAATGAAAACATAATAGGATATGAGGAAGTTGAATTTGTACAAAGATACATTATTTTGTAGCAATATGAAAATGTCTTTATAGTGGAGATGCATGGATTTCCTCCTCATAGAGAGATAGATTTTTCTATTGAGATGGCACCTGGAGCAACACCAATGTCCAAGGCACCATATCGAATGAGCACCATAGAGTTAGTTGAGATGAAGTTGCAGCTAAAAGAAATTCTTGACAAGGGCTACATAATCCCAATTATGTCCTTGTGGGGAGCGCCTGTACTATTTGTGAAGAAGAAGGATGGAACCCTTAGACCATGCATCAATTATAGGCAATTAAAAAAATTGACCATTAAGAATAGGTACTCATTTCCAAAAATTGATGTCCTCTTTGATCAGTTAAGGGCAACGACAATTTTCTCTAAGATTGACTTGAGGTTAGGATACCATTAGATGAAAATTAAGGAGGAGGACATCCATCAAACTGCTTTTAGAAAAATTAATGAGCATTATGAGTACATAGTGGTACCCTTTGGGTTTACCAATACCCCTGCTACATTCAAGTGCCCGATGAACAATGTGTTACATCCTTATTTGGACAAGCATGTCATTGTGTTTGTCGATTGCATATTGGTGTATTCAAAGTCAGAAGAAGAACATGAAAAACATATGGTTGCAGTATTACAATTGTTGAGAGAGCATAAGATCTATACAAATCTTAATAAGTGTTATTTCTTCCAGTCACAGATACATTATTTTGGGCATATCGGCTATTAGAGAGGAATCTCAGCTGACCCCAAAAAGATAAAATCCATAAGGGGGTGGCCAACTCCAAGGAATGTGGATGAGGTTAGATAATTCATGGTATTGGTAGGATATTACCAGAGATCTATTAAAAATTTATCCAAGGAAGGTCATCCCATTACAACCTTGTAGAAGAAAGGTAAAATATTTGAGTGGACTGCATAATGTGTAGAGAGATTTGAGCTACTATAATTGTTACTCACTAATGCATTGGTGTCAAGAATTGCAGATCCTAATAAGGATTTCGTGGTGTGTGCAAATTCCTCTAAAGAAGGACTTGGTGGAGTCTTAATGTAGAAAGGGTAAGCTGTATGCTATGAGTCCAAAAAGTTAAATGAGCATGAGGTGATTTAGGTGACTCACGATTTAGAATTGGATTCCATCATTCATGCCTTAAATATGTGGAGGCATTACCTCCTTGGTAGGAAATACACACTCATGACAGACCATAATGGACTCAAGTATTTGTTTGGACAATGGAAGCTAAATGCGAGGCAATCAAGATGGCTAGCCGCACCCAGTGAATTAGAATTTGAAATAAATCACATACAAGGTAAAGAAAACAAGGTAGTTGATACCCTGAGTAGAAGCATCCAAGACAATAAATTAGAAACTGTGAGTTCATACACGTTAGATCTGATAGAAAAGGTCAAAAGTGTTGGACTTCAAGACAAGAAATATCAACAAGTGAGAGAAAAGTTTCTGCAATGAGGTGAGGATGAAGAAAACCACCTCACTGAGGATGGCCTAATTAGGTTCAAATGAAAAAATTATGTGCCTAACAATGATGCAATGAAAATACTGATAATGAAATAATTCCATGTTAAGCCTTATTCAAGCCATTTTGGGTATCAAAATACCCTTACAACCTTTAAAATGTCCTACTATTGGCGAAATCTGAAAAATGAAGTGGCTGATTTTGTTGCAAGATGCATAGAATTATAGCAGGTAAAGGCTGAGTGAAAACATCTGGAAGGGTTGTTGCAACCTATACCCATTTGAAAATGGAAGTGGGAGGTAATTTCTATGGATTTCATTACAGGATTCTCCAAAAATTCTAAGAATCATGATGTAATCATGGTAGTGGTGGATAAGTTGAGAAATGTAGCTCATTTTGTGGAATTTAGGTCCACTAAATATATTAGTGACATTGCATAAATCTTCATAAAGGATATTGTGAGGCTACATGGCATACCCCAAAAAATTGTGTTAGAAAAAGATGCTAGATTCACTTCCATGTTTTGGGAAGAAACTGTTTGTAGGATTGGGAACAAAATTAGCATTTAGCATGACATATCATCCACAAACATATTGGAAAATAGAGAAGATTAATAAAATCCTTGAGGACATGTTAAGGGTGTATGTGATGCATCAACCCAAGAAGTGGGAATAATATCTTCCACTTGTGGAATTTTCATACAATAATGGATAGTAAGAGTCCATAAACATGATCTCATTTAAGGCATTGTATGGGAGAAGTTTCAATACTCCTATTAGCTGGAGTGACCTAGTAAATAGGGTCCATGTAGGACGTAATATGCTCAAGGACATGGAACAATGGGTTTAGATCATAAAGCATAATTTGACGTGACACAAGATAGGAAGAAAAACTATGAAAACTAGCATAGGGTGCATAAAGAGTTCCATGTTGGGGAACATGTTTACATAAGAGTTAAACCCAGGAAGAGTTCCCTAAGAATTGGGACATGTGCCAAGTTGTAACCACGGTATTGTGGGCCATTTGAAATCCTTGATAGGATTGGACAAGTAGCATATAGACTGGATTTACCTTCATAAGTTAGATTTCATGATTTTTTCCATGTTTCTTTACTTAAACGATACATATCGAACTCTAATCATGTGATTGATTTCATGATTTTTTCCATGTTTCTTTACTTAAACGATACATATCAAACTCTAATCATGTGATTGATTGGTCTGTGCTATAGGTGGAACTAAAAGGATATTTCCATCCAGAACCAATGTGCATTCTAGAACAAAGGAGTCTCATGCTCCATAATCAAGTCATATAAAAACTCAAGGTGTAGTGGAAGCACTTTGGGCTGGAGGAGGCCACATGGGAAATGGTTAATGCCATGAAAACAAAATTCCCCTTCTTGTTTGTTGATTGAAACAAGTGTGTATATGATTGTGAATACTGTATAGAGATGTGTATATAAAGCTCCATGGAATAGTATGTGTTACATTAAAAAAAAATGTTGATATTGCTTATGGGTGAAATAACAATGAGGGTGGTTTTCTCGCAAGGGGGAGGGGAATGTGACAACCTCGTCCATGGTTTCCTTATAAAATTCATTCTAAATATGGTATAGATATATGGAATAAGAAAAAGGGGAGCCAAGCTAAGGGAAACAGATTCTAGAGTTGGGGAAAGGGATGGCTTGTTTGGGATGTTATGGCTTATTGTGCAGAGAGAGAAACCTAAATTTCTTGGACAACAATTAAAGGATGTTGGTGCATGAATTTAATGAAACTACTATCAAAATTGAATGAGCTAGAACATAAAGTACATAACCCATGTTGCTTGCAAATTAGTAACAACAAAAAGAGGACAAAAAGGTCCAGTAAGGAAGAATGTAAATTCCAAGGCAACAAGCATGAGGATGAATAAATATAGGAGATAGGAAAAGAATACCAAGAAAAATAAAGAGGGGAGAAATCATGCATGTTGGAGGCATGCAAAGAAGGCACTATATTGGGTGCTCGGGGAGGGTAATCAATAGACAATGCAAAGGATAAGAGAAGAGAAGGGAATTGGTTCTTGAATTCCCTTGAGGCTGTGGGTTGAGTTGCTAGTCTCTCGAGGCTTGTAATATATTGGGGTAGTTGGAAGTTGTGGGTTGAGATAGGATTCCTAGAGACCTGTAACAACTTGGGTCCCTAGAGGCTATGGGTTCAGAAAAAGGTCTTTGGAGCCCTATAAAAACTTCGGTCCCTTGAGGCTATGGGTTGGGATGCAATCTATGGAGCCCTGTAATAGCTTGGGTCCCCTCGAGGCTATGGGTTGAGATAGGAGATTCTGTAGCCCTACAAAAACTTGGTAAGAGGCCATCCTAAAAAAGCACCAAAAGAAGACCTGATTGAAAAGTGTGGCTACAATGGATTATGGACTCCTTGGAAGGGGGTGAATTACTATGGTTGGACTTAGGGTGAGGTACAACACCTCTGGACCCTCTGTGTTGACAAAGAAAGCTAGTTGGCGGGATTGAGGAAGTGTTATCGGGAAAACTAGTGTCTATGCAGATCTGCTAGTCCCACTAAGGCTGGTAGCTACCTTAGAAAAAAACACACTAAAAACTACTTTCGTTTTCCTTTACGAGAAATAGATAAGAGAAGAATAAGGAGACCAACCTCTGTCTTGCACTTGGTTCCTTGCTCGATTCCTCTCTCTTCTGGTAGGTCTTTTCCACTCACTTCCTTGCCTACCCAGCTTCAAGGAGTATCTGTAGAATCAAAGTAGCATAACACTATCCAAGAACATAGATCTATTATCATAAACAATATAGGATCAGATGTACATTGACCACACAAATGCATAAATCATCAATCATACAAGAATGTGGAGGAAAGCTTGAATAGCTTTATTGATAATCAAGAAAGAGCAAAGAGGATTACAACCAATTGTTCTAACCCAGCATCATCCTCTCAGCAAGAAAGCCCTTCTTCACCTCATGAAAATCTTAGATCACCCAACACTATGATATTGCACCAAGAAACCAATAGCACTTCCTTACAAGATACAAAATTCCAGCCTCTGGATCTCTGGGATGAGGGATCCATATATAGATGTCTGCAAGGGAGGTGAGTCAGCTTTTGAGATTTGATTAGTGTCTTCTCTCTGATAGTTCTTGATTCCACTTGGAGATTGATGATCTCTTACTCATCCCTGGTCGAATTCAGAGAGGCAAGTGTCATAGGAGAGGTTTCTGGAAGATTCCATGCTCCTCCACCTTGCAGATTGACCCTGCCATTTGTCCATTCTCACCCATCGCACCCCATAGAAGGTTTTTTTGACATGCATCACACCTACTGTGTGTATTTTGGTGGGATGCAACGCACTTTGCCTATGGAGCAGGTGAATTGGTCTAGTTTTGACCAGTTCTGAGTAATTTTTCATGGAGAACTTCTGGGAGATGCTGTAATCAGTTGACCTTGTTCTTTTAGGGGTTGGAACAACACCTTTAGGGACTTAGGAGCCCTTGGTTTATGGAAATTTATGCTTGGGGTTGCAGTGCCCAAAAATGTCTATAACAGTTGCCCCCTAAAGCATGAGGTCGTTAATCTTTTGATGTCGGGTGAAATGATTTATCATGAGGATCCAAAGTTTTTTCGAGCTGGAAGGTGACCTGTAATAAGATACAATACAATACATTATCTTCATATTATTTTCATGATATAGTGGAGGTGGGAATTCCCATGCTCAGCTTTATAAATTCATTTTCATGTTCATAGGACAAACAATCGTCTGAGTGTAGACTGATGATTCTAGTAGAGCCATCATTCCTTAGATTGGATGATTATCTGTGCAACAATGATGTACATTTGATGTCTTTATTTTCCTGAATATATATCGCAACTCGGATGGATGAAACTAGATCCGGGGTCTTCAATCTCGTTCGATCTTCACTGAAAGTACAAGTTGATCCATGTGAGAGATGTTCTGGAGTCGAACATGGAAAGACATCGCCTGATTACCAGCCAATGATGTAAGCTATTAAAAGGCGCGAGAGGAATCACCGATAATGATAATGATCCTCAAGGTACTATAGTACAATTTACGTAAAATATTTCGGTTGAAGGCCATTGATGTAAACCTGTCGCCGGAAGTGAGAAACTTGCCATTGAGGCATGCAAGCTTCAAAGTATTGAAAGGGTTGTTCCTAGATCGACTTCTTGGATAATGAGATGATGTTGACAAGAAGAGATCTGTCATAGGAGGGCCTTAGTGAATCCCACATCAATGACATGGAACGGAGAAAATGATTTTAATGGAGGTGAGAACGATCTGGTGATATACGGTTCAGGGTGGCGGTCATGAAAGAATGGAGCGAAAATGTATTATAGTGGGTGAGACACAGGTGAATTCTCTGAGCGACTTCTCTTGAACATATTGGCGACACTGACATGATGGATTGGTAGCATTAACCCCAAATGTGGATGGTGTGATGGAACCATGGTGATGTGACCAGTGAATGAAACAACCCAACCCGACTCGGATGCGGAGTGAAAGTGTCATGTTCAAGAGTGACTTGCTACCAACAAAGTTTCTTCAAGTTTTCTTCCCAAATTTTTCCCCAGTCATTGCTGACCAGTACCTCTTTATTTTTGTCAAGCTTGAGGAGGATAACATATGCTTGTTCTATAATCTGCCCTTCGGGCAAACCCATCGCTATGTTTTAATGAGCCTAGTGATAGTGAAACTCGTTCTTGTTTGTTATGGACAAGTTTGTCGCTATTAGGTTTTAACGAGTTTAACGACAAAGATAACTCGGTCCTTTTCAATTTTAAAGAGTCTGAAAAGGGATGTAAAGGAAACTCCAAAAATCCCTTTTCGTCATCTAATCCCTTAAGTCCGAAAAAGTATAAAATAATACGAAAGGGGTGAATTTTCGGTAATTTTAACGAGCTGAACAAAACAAGCGCTCGATTTTTTTGTGTAATAATCCCTCAGGTCCAAAAAAGATTAAAATCTAAAGGAGGGATAGCACTTCCGGTCACTTTAACGAGTTGGAGAGGCCAATGGCTCGGCAATCTTTTCATATTTTATGAGTCATTTGAAAAGAGCTTAAAGGAGACTCGTTTTTTGAGGAACGAGTGATAGATTCGGGTAGCAGCTGATTCCAGGTAAGGTTTGGAATTTCCCAATCACGGCAGTGTCACAAGGATGGCTAACAAGATCACTCTTCGCAGCTGTTCCTCAAAAGGGGTAAACAATCAAGTGGAGGTGAATGATTGGCCAATACAGAGTGGAGGTGATGATGAGAACACGACCAAGGCTTCAATGGCTGAAGTAATACATTCACGATGGTTATTTACCGGAAATTGGTTCATTTTTTATTTTAAAATGAGCTTAAACGCTGGGGGAAACACTTGCTCATTGCTTATGTTTATTTTTTAATGAGCTTGAAGTCCACATTAAAACTGCTCGATATAATGGTCATTTCTTGACTTTACCACTAATGACTTTGTTCCTTCAAAGGTTGCACTGCATGCTCAATTACTTCATCAAGCTAGTTAGAAATGAACAATACATGTTTGGAAAATGAGTTAAGACACTAATATTTTACTTGAATTACGTAAAAAGTAATTTAAAAGTGCTTTTACCCCTCATTTTACCATTTCATTTGAACTTTGGTCTGTTGGAGCCTTGGAGGTGCTTTCCCCCTTGATTTTCACCAGCTGATTCCGGGAGATTCTGTGGACGATTTTTGGCGCCGTCTGGACCAGGTAGGAGCTAAACCTGAGCTCTTTCATTTCATCCTTTCCATTTTGCATTCTGAGCCTGATTTCTAGTTTTTCTGAGCCTCTGGGGTTTGAAAAACTCGCTTTGGCTCCATCGCACCTTTTCTATATCGAAAGGTGCATTACATGTTGGCCTGCTCACTGGACAGTTGGCATGCAATGCACCCAGAACACTGCTAGGGGTGCGATGGGCGCAAGGAGGGAAATTTGTGCACAGTTTTCAATGGAAAATTTTGCCTATTTCTCACCAAATCAGGATCTAACTCTTCTCTTGTCTATTTTCAGAGATTTATTGGAGCAAAATTCCTATTACATGGCGAGAACGTGAGCATGAAGAAGAGGACATGCTTGCTTTACATGATCCGGTTACGGTAAATGAACTGCGGAACTATGGCCTGTTCAAGTTTTTCCGTATCTCTAGCATGAGGCTACAAATCAACTTGTTGCAGTATTTGCTCGATGCCTGGGACCCTACTAGCCATGTGTTCCAGATTAGGGGCAAATCCATCCCCTTGACTGTTGTGGACATCTATTTTTTAACCGGCTTATCGAGGCGGGGTGCCCCTATCTCCTTATTAGGTTCGGCCCGTGGGGGTGAATCTGTGAGAGATTACATTCGCAGGTATTGTAGAGAGGGATCTCTGCCGAGTAAAGACGACAAGATCATCATCCGAGATGTCACTGACAGGTCCCTGAGGACCATTCTGTTCACCTTTGGTAGGAAGGCTGGTGGTGCGGCTCTTCACGTGGCCAACCAGTCTTATATGCAATATGCCTTAGAATGTCTTGAACCGAAGGTGTTCAACTGGTGTGATGCAGTACTCTCCAAGGTGAAAAACGGAAGATTGAAGAACTTTGGATATGGTTCTATTTTGACTGCCTTCACCTTGGAAAAGATCCCGCTGATGCAGCCGCAGTATATTTCACTTGGTTTACCTCCATCGACTGAACCACGGACGCAGAGATGGGTCGACCATATGTCCAGACATGCTAGCCAGTCTCAGATTTCCTTTTCTGATACCTTCTTTGGGTGGTTCGATCGTCAGGAGATGGTTTTTTCCGAGTATCCATATGCTGGTATGGACTTCCGGGGTGACCCGGATTTGGTACTGCCGGTTGGCGAGCAGTGGGGTGCCATTGGTAAATTCTTTGACCATATTTCTATTTATCGTTTCTCTTTATAATGTCCTTGTGCTTTATTCTGTCAAGACTAATCGGAACTCATGTGCTCATGTAGATGTTGGTCCCGTTCGGCTAGTAGTACGCCTGAGAGTGCCAGCTGCCGCTCCAACAGGAGAGGTTATGGGAAGGGCTATCCTTCGCGACCTTGATGTGGCCGAGACTCTTTCAGAATTACAGGATCAAGTCGAGGGCCTCACTCTCGGTATTCTATATCTGAGGACTGATGAGCTGCCTCTGAGGTTGCTGCGGCATACTACTGGCATGCCAAGTCGATGGACTAGGCTTTTACGCATGATTGCACAGGTGGTGACTTGTTATCACCAGCATCATTAGACTAGGGTGCCCCCTAGCATTTTGAGTTTTGGGTCATTTGACCAATTTTGTCTTGGTTATAGAAAATTATGTGTAAACCATAAACAGTTATATATATATTTTTGATTTTCGAAGTTTTATTTTGGTTAAGTTACATGATCCGAATGCAAATATTGATGAAATGCTTCTTTTTATAAATGTTGCAAATGTCTATCTAACACATAATTTGCCAATGAGTCAGTTAATGTGTTTAAGCTTATGGAAATATGCTGATATTGAATAAAATCAAATTGCCTTTCCAAAATCTTGACCCTTAGGAACATGCGATAGATAGTTGGATTTCAGACGGAGCAGATACCAATGAGTTGTAGTATGACGAGCTGTGAGTCTAGCCTGACGACAAGTCGGCATATGCCATGTGTGATGGCATCAGAGAGAAGTTCTATCAACGCGCTATATTCAGCGATGCTATTCGTTGATCGACCAATACATACCCCTCTAAAACTTACTAACTCGCTGCTTGGATCAAAAATGGCCCAGGCCGCAGAAGATAGGTTCCGCGAACTACGACTTGCTCCAACGGCATATCCAACAAAAGATTCAAATAGGTTCGACATCTGTGACAAATGTAAAAAATGGATTTACTTGACCAAAATGATTACCCTTAGCGAAAACAAAAATGTAACAAAAGCATATAGGTTACTACGCTGAATCATGCATAATAATGCTTAAGGTACAACCCGTTATGGGGTTGCGCCAGTGGAATTCCATCGTAATCCATTAACTCATAGGCTCCTTTTGCTAATACATGTTTAACAATATAGGGGTCCATCCATAAAGACTTGAATTTACCTGCTCCCAATTTATCGGATTCTTGGTCGTAAAGTAAGACCAGGTCACCTTCTGAGAAGACACGGGGTTTGACATTCTTGTCGAACTGCGCCTTGGCTCGTTTCTTGTGGGATTCGTTAGCCAAAGTGGCATCACGACGGGTTTCATCCAATTGGATTAGTTCCAAGAAACTAGCCTCCTCTTCTGAAATTTCGGGGAGAAGGTCGATTGCGAGTTTGAGGGACGAGATTTCACAATAACTGGTAATATTGCTTCTAGGCCATACACCAGTCGGAAGGGTGTAAACCTAGTTGTGTTCCTTACTGATGTTCAGTATTCCCACAAGGCTGAGTACAGGATCAGGTGCCAAGTCCTTTTGTGGACTCCAATTATCCTTTGCAGCATGCGTTTCAGGACCTTGTTGATTGATTCAACTTGTCCGTTGGCCTGCAGGTAATATGGAGTAGAGCTGTCATGAGACAACCCTAATTTGGCAGCTAATTCGGCCATCATGTGATTGCAAAAATGCGATCTATGATTTGTGACTATAGCCTGTGGAATGCCGAGTCTGGCGACTACATGATTGAAAAAGAAAAGAGCAGCTGTTTCACCAATGTTATCTAATGTAGGCATCACCTCTGCCCATTTGGTAAAATAGTCCACTGCGACTATGATATACCCATGCCCCTCGGTCGAGGTGGGGTTACATGTCATGAAATCAATGCCCTATTTGGCGAATGGCCCACCAGCAACTATTGGCTGCATAGGTGCGGGTGGTCTTCTGGTTTTGCTATCAGAAATTTGACACGCATGGCAACTTCTGACTGCGGTTATGAAATCTTTGAACATTTTTGGCCAGAAGTATCCTGCTCGTAAATTTTTTTGCGCCATAGTGTAACCAGATTGATGCCCCCCACACGTGCCTGAATGGCAATCATTCAGGACTTTTTCGGCTTCCTCATGGGTGAGGCACCTCCTCAGAACCGTATCGACGCCACGATGGTAAAGTGTATCACCGATGATCATGTAGTCTTTTGATTGGTATCGAATAAGTTTTTGTTCGAAGTGGGAGGTATTAGGCATATATTTCTGGGTTTGGAGATAGACGATTATATCTCCATACCATGGATTGCTTCAAGATATCAGAAACAAAGATTCATCCACGATTGTTTCATCTGATGTTTCATCGTTGGACGACAATGGGAGATCGCATAGTAATTCTGCGAAAACCAGGGCTTTCTTTGATTTGGATTTTACAAATTCCAGATCAAACTCTTGTAGAATTGCTATCCATTTTGAATATTTTCTCCCCAGCAACTGTCGCGACAATGTATAAGTCATGGGCTTGCAATCTGATAGAATGGTAGTTTTTCGAAAGAGGACATAGTGTCGAAATCTCTATATCGCTTGAACAGCTGCGAGCGCTAGCTTTTCAACATAGGAATATTTGCTTTCTGTATCATTTAAGTTCCTATTTAAATAATATATAGGATGTTCAATTCCGTTGTCTTTTTGAACTAAAACCATTACGATGGTTGTATCCGCTGCAGCCAGATACAGGTCGATAATCAGGAGCGTACATTAATGATTCTTTCATTAGGGATTCTTTTAACGCATCAAAGGAGGCTTGCACGACCTAATCCCTGACGAAGGGCACTTCCTTTTTCAATAGACGTGTATAACATTGAGCAAGTTCGGCGTAATTTAGAATGAACCTCCTCAGAAAGTTTGCTTTCCCTTGGAGTTTCTATATCTGAAGCAAATTTGAAGGTGGAGGCAAATTTATTATTGCCTGAACCTTACATGGGTTGAGACGAATCCCGTCCTTTGAGACTACAAAGCCAAGTAAACGATCAGAAGTGATACAGAACACACATTTGTGTGGATTGAGTCGTATCTTGTAGTGTTGGCAACGTAGGAATATCGCTCTCAAATGCTGCGGATGATCGATCCGCTTTCGCGAATGAGCTGAAAGGTCGTTGAGATATGGTTGAACGATGTTTTTAATGTCATGGAAGGCATAATTCATTTCCCTCTGAAACGTTGCCCCTGCGTTCTTTAAACCAAAGGGTAATTTGCGATATGCGAATGTGCCCCATGGACAAATAAATGTAGTCTTTGACTGGTCCTGTGGGCAGATATTTATTTGATTATACATGGAGAATCCATCCATGAATGAAAAGATTTCGCATCCGGTGCATTCGTCAATTATCTGGTCAATAAAGGGTGTAGGGTAGTTGTCTTTCGGACAAGCTTGATTTACATCCCTATAATCGACGCACACTCTGATCGTTCCTTGTTTTTTCATAACAAGAACAATGTTAGATACCCAATCGGTTAGAGGAACCAGGTAAATGAAACCAGCATGGAGAAGCTTTTCAACTTCTTCCTTGATGGCAGCGGATTTCTTGGGTGCACTTGATGTAGCCGTTGCCGTACTGGTTTGACATCTGGATACATCTTGATTTCGTGTTCAACTATACTCGAGTCAATGCCTGGCATTTCATCATATGACCAAGCAAAGACATCTCTGAATTCGTGAAAAAGAGCGTTATATATTTCCAGTTCTGAAGGAGAACAACATTTGCCAACATAAATATTCTCTACAACATCTGTTTTGGTCGAGATATTTATGGCGATAGTCTCTTCAATGTTGGACAAGTTTCGCTCGGAATCCACCGTGTTTACAGTATTTGATAGGAAATCAAAAACTGAAGGATGATGAAGGTCATCAGGAGTATCTTCTTTACAATCCGGAAGATGGGAACGATGGTGGTAATCTTCCCATGGCGCCCCTTAAATTACCATTGATTGAACAATTCCTTTGTCGGTGTAATGTACTTGTGACCAAGGATTTGAAGGGGTGCCATATTCCTTTGACCTATCTATCCAAACGCTTGATGAGCATTGATTCAGGTCTGCCTCCCATGCCAAAAACATTGATTGCTACAATATTTCTATTGGGCTTGGAGGTAAAACCTGCGTATGATCCATGTTTATATCATTTTCTGA
This sequence comes from Pinus tabuliformis, assembly GCA_031772625.1. NCBI lineage: Eukaryota > Viridiplantae > Streptophyta > Pinopsida > Pinales > Pinaceae > Pinus > Pinus tabuliformis. The sequence continues at coordinate 751,372,610 of CM062819.1, forward strand.
GATCTCTTGAATCGAAGATTTCATATTGCAGGTTCCTACCGACGCTACTTCCGCCAGATTGATTGGAGGCGGAAGGGTAAAAGTCCCCATTAATATAGGGTATTTTAGTAGGCCTACTCCGATATTTTGAAGTGTATGGGGGCTTCCATGGATCATCGGAATGCTTCCCGTAACTTGGGAACTATTCGGAAGAAATGTTTGTTGGTAGACGATCGTAATTCCTCCTTGGAAAGGAAATGCAATCTTCCTAAAGTAGGTCGACACAATTGCAGCCATAGCATATATCCATGGTCTTCCCAGTAGGATGTTGTAATCGAGGTTTCCATCGATTACTTCGACATCTATTTCTATTGTTTTCCCTCCTAGTTCAACTTGCAAGTTACTTAGAATACCGTATGGGGTATACGTTCGTCTGTCAAATGCTTTTAATGTTGTTGAAGATCGTGACAAGGTTGGAGATCCTAAAGTTTTCCAGCAACTCATCGATGTAATACATGTAGATTCCCCCTCATCAATAATTGTTCGATGAATAGTTTTGTTGAGGGCTTTCACTTGAATGAGGAAATCTAGTTGAGTTGGTAATTGAGAATCATATCCTTTATGATTAAAGGACACAAGATTAGAATCCTTTGGGTCTATCCCACCGATAGCTGATAATAAAGCTTGCTTTTGGGATGGGAAATTTTGCAGTACCTCAAGTGTCGACATAGCGGATGGCGATTGGGCCAGATCTTCCACTATATTATAATGTTGTGCTGCTCTGGCACGAATATTAAATGTCGACTTGTGTACTACTCCCTTTGGCGGTTTTATTGTTATCTCAGGAATGATGGGCGGCGCAACTTCTGTCGAAGTCGTTGTCGAACTACTAGGTTTGATCTTTATCCTTGTTTTTTGATAGCTGTGGATTCTCGTAATCTTTGTTCCTTGTCGTTATCAAAGCATCATTTTGCTGTTTCGAAACCGACAACATCAGTACTTGGGGCGGGGAAGCATTTTCACTAGCAACCAGATTTGTTCCTGGATTTGGAAACAGATCAGTTAATACTGCCGAGGTTTTTGAATTCTTGATGAATCTTTTAAGCTCAACGTTATGTGGACAATCTCTTGTCCAATGATGCTCATCACATATTATACATGGATTTTTTGGTTTCCTATCTCCAAGAGGGTTTGCAGAAGATTTTTCAGGTGATGATTCCTCCTGTTTCTTCTTCTTCCCTTTGTTTTTCTTCTTGCCTCCAGGTTGCTTGGTTTATTTGCCTTTATCTGTCAAGACGGCATTTACTTCCGAGGCGAGAAGTTCTTCTTTTGCATTTTGACTAGAAATCTTACGGGACATTTTAGATGTATCCTTTGTCAATTTCGTGTCTGTCGTACTGGGAGCGTCAGGGATTTTATCATAGAGCGTGCCAGACTGAGTATAAATCAAGTCCAAATATTGCACACGAGCAATAACTTGCTCTTCAGTGATGACTCCTCCTTTTGCCACATCTTCTGTAATGGAAGGTAATAAAGACTTAATAAACCATTCAGCTAAAAGCTGATCAGGAACATACGTTTTTACCATTCTACGACGACGTCACCACTCATGAATATGATCGGATATGTGAGTGGCCGTTGTTTTCTTGAAATTGGCAAGAAGTTCTGTTCCCGTTTCATACCTTATCGATAACTGAAAATGGGTTAAAAATGTTGTGGCTAGGGTACTGAAGTTGTCAAACGAAGCTCTGGGTAACTCGATATACCATTTTGCTGCCGGACCAGTTAACGTCCTCTGGAAAAGGCAAAGTCTAATCGAATCATCATTTAGGGTGTTTGATGAACACCACAGATGAAATTTCATCACATGATTCGATGGGTCTTCACTTGGATTTCCATTAAATTTAGGAATATCTGACGAAAGTTTATGCGGAATCCCTGGCCACCAAGGGGCGTAAGAAATTGGATCGTTTGTTAACCTATTTAGATCCGGTAACTCCAAAGTTGCCACGAAGGGTAACTGCTGATTCAGGTTTGGTGAAGCATACCCAAGATACGACGGAATTGCCTGAGTAGTTGGTCTTTGCATACCAGCATAATGCATTTGATGTTGGTAACTTTGATAAGGTTGATGGGCATAACCATTGTAGAACGGTTGATTTTGACCGTTTTGAATATACGATTGCCCACTATTTGCAAAGATTTGTTGTTCAGATCCTTGGTATATTTGTTGGAATTGCGGTTGTTGGTATTGCACCAGCCATGGTTGCGAAGCCATGTGTTGTTGTCCAATATTGACTGTTTGACCAAGATGAGGGGTAATTGTACCCGTTTGTGCCTGTGTCATTCCACTAGTTGGCGATTGTGGTTGAGTCGTAGGGACAAGAGGCTATTGCATTACCACCTGAGAAACCTGAGGTTGGCATACAACAGGCAACACTTGTACTTGCGACCCTGTCACAATAGCTGGCGTAGTCAGTATATTTGACATAGGTAAGCATTGTTGCATCGAATATACAACTCTTGGTTGTTGAGGTAGTATTGGTACCCAACCGCTAGATGTAATTCCAGCATAACCTGAATTTTGTTGTGAACTCTCGTATGGTTGTCCTCCCGGAGGAGACAAGGAAAGGGTATACTGCCCCCATATAACGGTAATCCGGTACTTAAAGGAATTGTTTTCCCTTGAGGACTGGACTGCCCAAATTGACACCCTAAAGGATCAATTTGCTGAGAATCAACATAAGAGTTCTTGGATATTATTCCGGATGAACAAACAAGAACGGACCATACTGTCGAAATAGCCGCTGAGTGGGCCCCGTCTAGTGATTGAGAGCTAGTTGGGATAGAAGGTATGTCGACGAACATTGTTGGGGTGACATCTGGGAGTTCTGCCGTCGCTGTGTCGGATGACACAGTTCTAGATGTCGATGGTTGTTCAGACATTTCTAGTCTATCCAAAAGATTGCCTAGCGATTCTACAGGAGCTTCCGATGGCGGTAGACTAATTTCTGATGAAGAAGGATATAGTGTGATCCTGACTCCAAATCGCGATGGAGTACTAGATGGAGGATCCTCCAAAATCTCTTCTATAGCAATCAGACCAGGTGGAAGAGGTAGACAGTTAGGTTCGTAAAATATTTCTGGTGCCGAAGAAGGTATAGAATCTGCAGCGACAGATGTTTGGGGAATAACACCCTCCGAATCAGCTGTAGATGGAGCTGGCTTAGTAACATAAGTGTTTACCTTCACACTAGGATCAGTTCTACTGTCCTTTGGTGGTTGCTGAACTTCTTCTGTAAAGGCAGGGATACCAGAAATTTTTGGAGTAACCGGAGTCTCCGATGGTGTCGAAACACTTGTTCTAACTTTACCATGGGATTTGGAACCAGTTAAACGAGTTCGCTTTGTCCGTAACAGTTTCGACTCTGGAGACAAAGACGGTTGACTCGTAAGCCTCCGCGAACGACGGGGTTTCAATTGACTTTCTTCCATGATTGCGGATTACTCGATCAACTAAAAATCAAGGGGAAGTATGTTTCCGAATTAGATGAATTTTAGATGCTTTGACACAACTTGTTTTTTCAATTTTTAAGAGTCGAGAAAAAACAAAAGATGACTCTAGTCGCCTTCGATTTTTAATGAGCTTGAAGTGAAAAGTGCTCAGATGGACCTTTTCTGTTAAGGAGTCTGAAAAGGAACGAAAGGGACTGCTTTGGAAATCTAGACAGAGGGATTACCAAACCAATCGCAAAACTGCATAATACTTTTTACGGTAGGGCAGTCAATCTTCCCGAATGTTGTGTTCAGTGCATTGCGATCGATAGGGCGGCAGACACGACTTCCTATGGATAAAGGATAAAGCCTATTGTGGTCTCCCAAAATATACTCGACGGTACATGGGAGCACAAGTCTGTACTGGCACTTATCGTCTCAAAGTGGAGGAATCACCCAACCAACAGTGAAAACAACAGTTACTAGGCTTTACGACGCCGGAATACGTCTCTAGCCTAGACTTATAGATGTTGTGCGTTAGGTTCCAAAGTGTTTTTAGATTCATTAAATTTATTTTATGGTTGATCTTGCTTAAGAAATTTTCCTTTCAGGTTCACCGTGTGATGTAGATGTACAATTCCTAAAATGCAATCTAAGATGATAAACAGTCGTTTAACCTTCTTTTTGCAATGAAAATCCTAGCTACTAAGGAAAGAGAGATGGCGTTCTTTCAACAAAGAGCAGAGAGCACACACCATATGCACTGTCCTAAATCAAACCAACAAACAGTCTAAATGCAAATGCACATGCATGTATTTGTTTTCCAGCCTTCTTTTTTTTGTGTAAATAAGCTTTTGTATTAACAAGTAAAACATATAGTACAAAACTTCTGCCGAGGTAGATTGCTGGCTGCATGGCAAGCCTTACTCAGTAGCAACAGATTGAAAAAGGAAGAGAGAGCTATAGAAGACATAGAGAGAACTAGAGCTGCCTAGAATAACACCACGCAGGGTGACTTGGTCCCAAAAAAACTGATTATCACATATCTGAAAAACACAGTAACAGAAAATATAGCAGAGTCCCGCAAAGGGACAGGGAAGACTAATCATGGTTGTTGGGAGGGGTTGCATGCGCCTCTCTGTGCCTGGGGGCCTGGGCCTGGTGGATGCACGACGGACCTCCCTTCGGCGAATCAGCGGGCTTGCTATCCTTCTCAATGGATTTCTGGAGGAGCTTGATCAGAACAGAGAGCTTTTTACTGATAGAATCCATCTCCTGATGCAGAGCGTAGAGTTTAAATTCTCTGCTTTTGACCACAGCTTTGTGTTCCTTTGTCATCGTGGCTGCAAACTGCTGGAGGGTGCGAAGTTTCTCCGCCTGTTCCCCCTGAACGTCCATGGCCTTTGCCAAGATGGTCTTTATCCGCCATGATTCGGCTTGAGTGCGGACAAATTGTGTTGCTCTGGTGCTGGGCGTACCAGGGTCCTGCAACCAGTCGACTTCCTGGCTGAGCTGGTGATCCGAGAGCTTGGCTTCCTCTTCTTGAGCAGAGGCCTCCAAGTCTATAATTTTTCTCTTATTCCTCTGAGATGTTCTCCGCTCAAACAATTCTCGGGCCGTCTGCAGATCTTTGTTTGCCGACTGATTTCGGCTGCTATTGCCCGCCATGAGAAACCTTTCGTGACTGATTCCCTCCTGGATGCAAATGTGAAAATTGAGACTCTGCCTTCTGAGCGCATGAAACATGATGCTCCAATGGAGAGGAGGAGCAAATATATAGAAATTGGCGGGGAGGTTTCGGGCTGGGGAGTGGATCATGGTGTGATCCTTGCCTGTCCGATCACCATAAATGTTATTGTGCGAAAAATTGGAGGGGTTTTTCATTGATTGGGAATGTTTGCCTTCGCCGCCTCCTGCTCGATCTTGAGTGTGCCACGTGTCCCTCCGTCCAGCGCTTCTGCGTCGGGCTATGTCATCCTGGATCATGTTTCTGTACAAATCCCTGTAACCTGCTATATTCATAAATTCCCTCAACCGGCTTGTCCTGCGGTAGTTGTTAGGAGTTGATGGCCCCAGTCCCATCGGCCTATCCATGTACTTGTGTAAGATTATTAAATGGAATGCTGACCTGCCCTTTCCGCAGCCACTAAATCTAAACGAGCGAGTTGAGAGCATCGGTCTTTTAAATGATGATTTTCCACCATTTGCCAACAACTGTCCACCATTTCAGCTGGGTATTCGATCCCGTGGTTAGCCAAGTGGTCGGCGACCGAATTTGCCTTTCTCCTTACCGCTTGGAAGATGAGGCCTTTCATTCTTCCAAGCAAATTCCCAATATTGTCTGTGACCATGGACAGGCGCCAGTGCTTCGTTACTTTGCTTATTGGAGTGCCCCTGTATATTTTCTTGGCCACTGCTATGGCTATCTCAGAGTCGCCCTCAATTACTGCGTTTTCTGTGTGATTTCTATGAAGGATTTTTAACCCCTTTTCCATTGCTGCGAATTCCATTTCGTTATTGGTGCCCTCACCCAGAGCTGTGCTGTAAATATGGAGTATTTCGCCTGAATGGTTTCGGATTATGCCTCCTATACCAGCTGGGCCCGGGTTTCCTTTCGAGGCCCCGTCGAAATTTAACTTCAGAAAACCTTCAGGGGGCCGAGTCCATCCTTTTAGCGTGCTGTTAATGTTCTTCGGTGTGGCCTGGGTGACGAGACTTTGGCCGGTGCAAATGTTGAAAGCATTTAAGATTCTCTGTTCCTCAGGAGAGATTCGTCTGGTAGGGTCGGCTTTACTTTTTACCAGAATTAATTGGCGGATGTTCTGGAATAAGGTAATTCTCAAATGTTCAATATTTCTGTGTTCGCTTTGAAAAATCCTTCTGTTTCTTTCTTTCCACAGTTTTCCAGCCTTCTTAATGTGTGAATGATAAAAAGAAAGCTAAGCGCAAATCTGAATTATTTTCCAAAGTGACATTTACTAACAAGTTTCTTTTCAAAACAAAATGAGGACAATGACGACACTTTGTTATTTGGAATTGAAAACTTTCTTTCGACACTTGAAAAACTACTAACTCAAATCAAATACAAGAGTAACAGTGTAATCGACTATCAAGAACGATCGAATTCTCTTCTATGACTGAAAACGACACTTGTGACACTTTCAGATCAAGAAGCAACAGTACAATTACGCTACTTCTTTGTAAAGGAGAACTGAAAATGACTCAAAAATACATAAAAACATTTACATTTCTTTGCACAATGGAGGCGGAATAACAACAAGGAAAGGGGTTTCAACAGAGGTGTACTGACTACAGGCAGCAAAATTCTTGAATAGAGCTAAAAAGAGTGAACACAGAAACCAAAATTTAGGAACAAGGCCTTGTCTGATCAACGCACCTGTAACACAGTGAAACTAAAATGCAACGCACCTACTACACTCGGGAAGTGCGATGCATTTGAAGTTCACAGAACAGACAGTGCGCTGGACCAGGGACGAGACTTTGATTGGATTCCGGGTCACATTTTGCAGTTCAGTTCAGGGATTTAAGTCGAGCAAGTGGTAATCAGTAAATCAATCACAGGGGTAGATTTAAGGAGGTTACTAGAGCCACCACGAGGGCAATTAGAAAGCTTGTAAATCAATCGTTTAATTCATAAAAAAAACCCGGAGATTGACTGAAGTAGCGTTGATCTACTTTGCACTTGCATAGCAAATGCAGTTCGAAGGCTAGCTGGCTTGAATTCAGGCTCCATCTGTAAGTTTATAAAGTAAACAAATGTAGATAAACAAACAATCTACTCGCTCCCCAGTGGAGTCGCCATTTTGTTATCGGGAAAACTAGTGTCTATGCAGAGCTGCTAGTCCCACTAAGGATGGTAGCTACCTTAGAAAAAAACACACTAAAATCTACTTTCGTTTTCCTTTACGAGAAATAGATAAGAGAAGAATAAGGAGACCAACCTCTGTCTTGCACTTGGTTCCTTTCTCGATTCCTCTCTCTTCTGGTAGGTCTTTGCCACTCGATTCGTTGTCTACCCAACTTCAAGGAGTGCCTGTAGAATCAAAGTAGCATAACACTATCCAAGAACATAGATCTATTATCATAAACAATATAGGATCAGATGTACATTGACCACACAAATGCATAAATCATCAATCATACAAGAATGTGGAGGAAAACTTGAATAGCTTTATTGATAATCAAGAAAGAGAAAAGAGGATTACAACCAATTGTTCTGACCCAACATCATCCTCTCAGCAAGAAAGCCCTTCTTCACCTCATGAAAAGCTTAGATCACCCAACACAATGATATTGCACCAAGAAACCAACAACACTTCCTTACAAGATACAAAATTCCAGCCTCTGGATCTCTAGGATGAGGGATCCATATATAGATGTCTGCAAGGGAGGTGAGTCAGCTTTTGAGATTTTATTAGTGTCTTCTCTCTGATAGTTTTTGATTCCACTTGGAGGTTGATGATCTCTTATTCATCCCTGGTCGAATTCAGAGAGGCAAGTGTCACAGGAGAGGTTTCTGGAAGATTCCATGCTCCTCCACCTTGCGGATTGACCCTGCCATTTGTCCATTCTCGCCCATCGCACCCCATAGAAGGGTTTTTTGACATGCATCACACCTACTGTGTGTATTCTGGTGGGATGCAACGCACTTTGCCTATGGAGCAGGTGAAATGGTCCAGTTTTGACCAGTTCTGAGTAGTTTTTCATGGAGAACTTCTGGGAGATGTTGTAATCAGTTGACCTTGTTCTTTTATTGGTTGGAACAACACCTTTAGGGACTTAGGATCCCTTGGTTTATGGACATTTATGCTTGGGGTTGCAGTGCCCAAAAATGTCTATAACAGGAAGGATGCCCTATATAGTCCCTATTATTTTGTTGGTGGCTGGTGTTCAATCCATTAAGAAAGTATCCCCCTTAGACTCTGGAATCTAGCTCGGGGGTGACAACAACAAGTAAATGTGGCTGCAGCTGTCTTTGATTGGGTTGAGACTCAATTTCCCTACAAATTCAAAGATAAGCATCTATTGATACTTGTATATCTGTTGATGAATTTCGGTGCATTCTGACTATAATGGTTATGGAATTGGGTGTACATTATTGTTGATTATTTCTTAAACATGTGGTTACATCCCTGTGGGAATATGACGGTGATGGGCATGTTAGACATAGTGGTGCATGTGTCTCTTATTGATGTGATAGACACTGATAAGGTAAGAACGAGCTTCCAAGTTGGAAGCAAAGTGTTGTGTAAATGACTTGCTGGTGTTGATCACAGAGCATCTAATACACTAAAAGTGTAATCAACCACATGATAATAAAGACTAAGTTGTAACTCTGAGTTGAACGTCATTCTGAATGACATGCTTAACTTTACTAAAAGAAACAGATAATTAAATACAGAGAAGTAGTAGATCAAGTTACGGGCTGTAGTGAAGGTCCCAAGAGTCTAGATCAAACTTTAAAAGAAAATAGAGGGCTCAAATACCCCTTTTATTAATGTAAAAGGTTACGTGTGGATATCATGTATGGGAAGGGTCTGAGTGTTCTTGTCCAATATTGATGTCTCGACTTCTAACTTGCTACTATACAAAGAATGTTGCATGGGCGTTGAAGGATTTATTTATTCTCCTAAGTTTGAAGGTATCTCGAGGCCCTTGTAGGAAAGCTTAGCCAACCTTGCATCCTTAGCAAACTGGGTATCTACTGCTAGCATCCTCGAGTTGTCAGTCAGGCACCAGAAGGTTATACGCAGCGCCATGTAGCTACTTGCAGCCTGGAGAAGGGTCTTGGCACTAACAGTGTGTCATAGGATAGGTGGAAACCCTTAAGGAGTTCACACAAAACTCATGGCGAATAATGGACGTTGGAGCGCTTGATTCGACATGCATCGAACTCCCTATTCGAGTTCAGGGAAATCAGGATGGGTCAAAGCACATTAAGGAATATAGCTTCCAATATTAGGAGGAGTAGAACTGAGGAACGTATTAAATACCCATGGTTTTTAGTACCAATCACTTATGTCGATCTAGGGTCTGTGGAACCTCTGAGGTAGATCCATGGTTGAGGAAACCAACTCGAGATGATAAATGTAAAACTAAGACCTATTTCCATAGCAGCCATAAAGGACTTCCCCTAATGCACATCAGATGGCAAGGAAGGGATTCCTTAGATGATTTATGATGAAGGAAAAGAGGCACTTCGATGCAACACAAAGAGAAGCACTATAAATTTATAGCATAGATTACCTAAACTTTATCCTACCTCATAGAGGTAAAGCATATGTGTGGTGACTCTAGACTAGTTGCTTAGATCACACAACATGGTGGTTAGTTAGAAATTGACCCCATGCCAAGTTAGGTGATTAGGCTCGGGACGAATGTTGGATTTCGGGAGTCGGGGTTGCTGTAGAAGAATATTGCCACAGGAGAAGAGAGTCGACCTCCACTAGGCCAAAATACGAAGAGAAAGACCCTGAGACATCATGTACCAAACCGAGTCGGAGGACTGAAGTTAGTATATGGTGAGAATGTTTATATTTCATGATTGTAAGACTGACTCCAATAATGTCATAAATCGGGCGTCAAACTGAGAGAAGTGAGAACGAGTCAAGAAAGTTAGATTAGCCTCGATCATTCCATGCACCCATCGACGTGCGGGTATATGATAGACTCCCATGTGGAATATGGGAAATGTGGAGAGAATTAGTTTGTCCTTTGAGATGCAAGATATCCTAATCTAGAGGTCCTATCGAGGCAAGGTTTCACATCACTAGGTTCATCTCAACGAGACGTGCATAATGGTGAAGGTCTCTCTAAGTCAAAGGTATGTGTACAAAAGAGGAAAAACAAGTCAAGAATTACAGGTCTCTTTCCAATAACTATATCTTGGGATCTAGACTTGCATAATGGCTACCTCCCTTGCTATGGTGATCAGGTTATCAAATTTTAGCTCAAAAATGGATTGCCCAAAAAGTCTTGAAATTGGTGTCAAGTCGAAGTGCTCATCGTTCAGAATCCAATGATGTTTGTTTCACCTCAATTCAACATCGTATTCTCAATTTATAATGTGCTTACCATTTGGCTCAATAGGTAAAATTTTAGCAGGTAAACTGGGGAGTTGACTGGGTGACCATATAGTTGACTCAACAGGTTGACTGTGCACCCTCGTGCCTATAACAGAATGACAAGCACCCTCATTTTATTGGTGCATGTTGGCGAAATTTGATTGGTTGATGGATTCTTTTGGTGGACCAATGATTGGGTGCCACGTGGCCCAATCATGGGCTTCCACGTGGCACCCTAGGAGTGAACAAAATTTTGTTAAGGCTGGGCTAGCCTCAATTGGGTTTGAACCTATGACCTACATCGTTCAAGCGTAACACCTTACCAGTCGGTCTACACAATGTTTCTTAACACCTTATGGTGCCAACGGCTTTTATATTTTCATAGGCACACAAATGGGAGAAGGGGTCAGGCTATCAGCCCTGGTCCTCGGTCACAGTGTAATCATATAACCATGGTGCAAATGTGTGGAGTTCAGGACCTTGGCCTAGCCCCTAGTCACCAACCTTCCACACGACCACAGGCGGGAGCTGAACAAAAGGACGCCGAAAAAGGGAGCTATGTATGGGGAATAGCCCTAGGTCATATGGCCTTCAATAGGACCCTGAGCACGGAGAAAAGAATCTCAGATAAAAGGGCGGGCTGTTCACCTAGGCCTCAACCCCATGGGCACCAAATGACCACGAACTCAGTAGTTAAGGGTCTAGGTTGGCGAGGGTAGGCGTTAAGGCCTAGTTCGTGGCCTTATGGGCCCATGTGGCATGATTTTTTGCCCTTAAGGGTCATTGGTCAATTTAATCATCCAATAAATGATGAGCCTCATCATTGGGTAACTATATGGACCTTAATTCACCTCCTAACTTAGTAAAATCAAATCTTCTCACAATTTATTACATGTGTTGATTATATTTTGTTTAATGAGACGAGTTACAGTGAGTTATTATGCCTAGTGGACTAATGTACATAGTATGTTTGGAAATATGAGGACTTTCACTCTTCAACAAAAAGCGGATACTGTTATAGACTCAGGAGCATGGAACCTACAGCTAAGATGGCAAGCAAAAGGTAGGTCATAGCATGTTGTCGCCATACTTCCAATTGCCAGTTCATATCTGGGCTGCTGGAATAAGGGGCTGGAAACAGATCAATTTCCGATAGAAAATCAATCATAGACAGGCAGAGCCAGAAAGTCATTGCTCAACTAAGTAGAGTGAAATCAGTCTCTTAGCTCTTACAATACCTTCAAAAATTAATAAGGACATCACAATATCACCACAGGTAATAAAAATCTTCATTACTTTATCCTTACTAGGAGAAACATTTTTATGTTTGCAAGGAGCTATGCACCTAATTTGCATTAACATTGAGGTTGCATTAATGTGTTAATCTTGCCTACCATCACAGCTTCAAACTCTCGTCCCTCATTTGCATTAACTTTGAGGTTGTGTCAATCTGTTAAGCTTGCCTACCATCAGGGCTTCAAACTCTAGTCCTTTCCCCTAAGTTGAGAACATCCTTGGCTATATATATGGCTCGAATTTCACGATTTACCTGGGTAGGCAGTCTTATTATTCGAAATTCTATACAAATGAATACATTTTTTTTTGGCTTACCAATATTTTGGTGTATCCTTTTCTCCAGATCCAGTAATCTTTGAAACAATCTCCAACACATATAGATAAAAATATTTTTATTGATTGTTGGCAATAGTTGAAGAAGAACCCTTTGTGGGTGGGAGCCTGTGGAGCAAAAGTTTATAATGTAAATAATGTGATGGCTTAAACAACCTTCAGAAGGGTCTGCTTCATTTTCTTTATCCCGGAAGGACTTGCTTATATAGATATAACTCCTTTTATTGATTCTTGGCAATAGTTGAATAAGAACCCTTTGTGGGCGGCAGTCTATGGAGCAAAAGCTTATAATGTAAATATTTTGATGGTTTAAACAACCTTCGAAAGGGAATGCTTCGTTTTCTTTATCCCGGAAGGACTTGCTTTTATGCTTGTTGCTACCAATTCAGTCTCAATTTCTGCAGCTAGAAATAAAGAAAATAAAGCAGCAAGAGGAAGTGTTTGGACAAGCCAAGACATATTAGAAATAAAGAAAATAAAGCAGCAAGAGGAAGTGTTTGGACAAGCCAGGACATATTGGGTTAGGTAGCTCTGTATCCTTCCATGCATTACTACATAGAAGTGCGTTTTAAGACAATATTTAAGACAAATTTTGAGTAAATTATCTTAAGTTAAGACAAAAAAATCTTGTATATTGTCTTAGCGGGTGTCTCAAATTATTGTCTTAAAAATTTGTCTCTATAAATACAATATTGAACACAAGGGTTATTGCCTCTTAAATGACAATTTCATTTGTCTCATTAGAAACAATTCATTTTTTTTTCTCTTGAGACAATATGAAAAATATATTGAAAAAAATAAATAAATTATTTTAAATGCTTTTTAATCACATTTCTTAATAGATAATTTCATAATTTCATTCATCTCACTAGAGACAATTTATTTTTGTCTCTCTTGAGACAATATGAAAAAATATGTGAAAAAAAATAAACAAATTATTTTAATTTTTTTTAATTACATTTTTAAATGTTTTTTAATTATATTTTTGTCTCTTTAGAGAGAATATGGAAAAATATATTAAAATAGTAAATAAATTATTTTAAATGTTTGTTTTTTTAATTAGATTGTTATTTTTACTATACAAAATTAGTTGTGGTATTCTTAATCAGCTTCTCCATCCTCATCTTTCCCATATGCATGGGAATAACAATTTTAACAATTTTAATGTTATCTGAATTTATGTGTTTAGATCAGAGTTTGGAGGCATTATTCAGGGGTCCAGGCATTCATTTAAACAAGCACTAATACTCAAAATTCCTTCATCTCCAAAGGATCTCAGGATCTCTTTAAATTCATGGTACAATTATCTAATTCCATAATCCACTGCTAAAGAAGCTCCTTAAACTGATGGGACAACTGCTAAACACTTTCTCTATCCCACTTCCATAATCCACTACTAAAGGAGCTCCTTAAAATAATGGGATTGTTGTGGAACACTTTCTCTATCCCACTTCCATAATCCACGACTATGTTTCAACATGTTTTGTTGGTTTGATGTTGTGGAATGTCAAACCCCTGATAGAAAAGCACAAGGAAAATTTTGTTAGTAAATATTTAGTTGTTAGTAAAGTTTTGAATAAATGTCTATAAATTTTGAGAAAGTAAGTGATGGTAAATTTTGAGAAAGTAATTGGTAGGAAATATGTGACTTTCTTATTTTAATAAAAGGATGACCGTGCATATGTAATTCCATATTAGAAAATTATGAAAAAAATGTGTGTGAAACTATATATATATATATATATATATATATATATATATATATGTATGTATGTATGTATGTATGTATGTATGTATGTATGTATGTATGTAATCAATAACAACCCCAGAAATGGTTACAATAGTTAAGCCTTAAAGGGGGGACTCCAAAAAAAGAAAAAGAAGAGGGGATTGGTGGGAGATAGAGGCTAGAACCTGATTTTGTGAAAAAGTCTTTGAGGGAAAAACATTCATAGGTTGTTCAACCATCAATAGGAGACAGATACTGGTGGAAGAAACAAAAAAAAAAATCCATGGAAGGATTAGGATACTGCTTGGGGTAGAGAATTTGTTCTCTGTATTGTACTGTTGTTTGACTATAAAGGAAATATTGCTAGGGGGAAGTTAGACCAGGTCTAACATATGGCTGGGATGCATGGGGAAGTCTTAAGAAAAATATTCTAAACTTGAAGATAAGTAAAAGGATCATAACTCCTAGAAAGAAATTATTTTTATTTATTTCTCTCTGAATGGATTGATATGATTGTCATGGAAAGCAAGAATCTCTTTAATTTTTTAGCATTTCTTGTGTACAAGTTGATATAGGTAGATAGAACTGTGCGAGAAATTGGTTAAAAGGTAACAAAATTTTAAAAGATCGTATGTATGGAGAAAGCTACACGAGGCTACTATAGGGTGGGATTGTTGTGGCATTCTATTTGAATTACGGTAGAGATAACCAAAAAATGTATATCTTCTTTATAGCTATTACAACTCTGATTGTATGGCATATGTTCCTAAAAATTATGAACATACAAGAACTAGAAAAATTATCTTTCTGGAATCGGTCAAGGTTAGAGACAAAAAATTATCTTGTTTGAATCGGTCAAGGTTAGAGCCTATTGTGAGACCTTAGGTCCGACTGCTAGCACAATTGATCCAGGAGGATCTCGTGAGCATTCAGTGTCCAGTCTCATCAGCTTCAACAATGATGTTTATGGTTTAGGTTGTTCGGTGGTATCTGGTTTTCGTGGTTAAATGGTTTGATATGGTTGTCATCCGTTTCGCCAAGATTTGATTGTCGAAATGGGTTTGTTGACTACCTCGCAAGTTTTGGTGGTTGAATGGTTTTGTCGTCATGTGATGTCGTTGCAAATATCACTTTGTGACAATTTATTGTAAATGGTTGTTTTAAGAACAAAATGATGTACAACCTTAACGACTAAAATCTAAGACCCAAAACCCTAATCTACATCTAAAAATGTGACCAAAACATAATTCCATGTATTAGAAATTCATTTAGAAGCCATTATCCTAAGTCCTAAACCTATCGGACCATGTTGCATTACAAACTAGTCCTAAACCTATCGGACCATGTTGCATTACAAACTATGTCATAAAACAATTCAAAAAAAACATTAAACCTATGTATAAGACCCTCGGCCTATTTATAAACATAAACAATACATATTACAAAACATTATAAATTATTTATCTCAGCCCCTAACTACAGCAGTAGCCACGTCCGAACTCTTATCATGTGAGCAGGTATCGAAGTTAGCAATTCATGACAGCTCCTAACCGTCGGCCTGACCTCATCGAAATCTAACCATGGTGGAAACAATGTGATCAATTGCAAAGATTAACCATCGAGGTTAGCATCGAAGTAGACCACACGGGGAATTGTTTCAAACCATGTCATGTGTAAGGATGGGAGTATCAGTCGGAGGTCAACGTTCACCGCAGCGTTAGTTAACCATGGCATGAAAACTACACCATAGCTGTCACATATAAAACCGCCTGAGCACCGCAAGCTGGAACCATCGGGGATCAACGTGGAGGTGGCAGCATGTGGTTAGACCGCAACAGTCACATGTTGGCTGTCTCCCCTCCGCCCAGTTAGCAAATAGCTAACAATCATCGAACTAATATATGGTCTATTATTGGATTTTTGTTGGAGTTTTGGGATATTTAATTAAACTACCATGGAACCTAATCCCTAGGTGTCAAACCATGATATGACCGACACTCATAAACCCAAATTTCAACCAATTCATGCCAATCTCGGGCCTAAGGAGCTCGAATGCATCTAGGAGGTTATAAAAGGAATTTTTTCTCATTGAAGAGAAGGAGAGTGGTTTTTGAAGTTTTGTGTGTAGCTTCTGGAGGTTTGAGGTTGTTTTGTTTTTAGCGTAACAGGAGCATCTAGAGAGAATTGGGAACCATGATAGGCATTGGAAAGTTGGTTCAGAGAGCTTTCTTATAACAGTGACCAAAAGTGCCTGCGTGCACATTAAATTTGGTCAAATTTCTGTGTAATCAACCTCTTTGGTATCAATCCTAATAAAGCAGTCGCCCATCTTGAAAGCGGACCCAGAGACGTAGTTCATCAGGGACGAACTCTGTAATCAATCTTTCTATCTGGTTTCGTTGTGTATTTGTTGTTTTCACTTCTATTTTGCATCTTACTTATGTTTTCTCATCTCTCATAAAGTCTTTCTTCTCAAGCAGTTCTCACAGTTTCAGCACTTTAAGTTAACATTCATTTTCACTATTGGCATAATCAATTCTACTTCAGGTTTAAAATATGATAATTTTAGATCATATAATTTGGTATCAGAGCAGGTTGCGTTTGTAGAATTTGTCAGTGAATGTTAACCAGCTCGAAGTCACAATGTGGAGAAGGAATCTTCGAGTAGATTGATCCAGAGATTGGAAAGCGAACAGTCGTTCATAAGTCGACCATGACAAGATCTGATGCAGGTGAAACGCCAGAAACTAAGATGAGAGATGAACAGTTTCAGCAAGTATTCTTGACTATGCAGTAGATGTTGGGAGAACTCTACAAAGATAAGAAGGTGAGAGATGTAGCTTCTTCTTCAAAGACATCGAAGAAGGACAAAGGTAAAGGCAAGGCTGATAAACCACCTTCACCTCCATCATCTCCATCATCATCATCATCATCATCTTCTTCTTCCAGTGCAGAATCTGAAATAGAAAAGAAACCTAAGAAAACATCCCTTTTAAAACATGATGTAAAATTTGAGTGACCTATTTATGATGGCGAAATGAATCCTGAAAAGCTAGATAACTGGATTAAGCAGTTAGAAGTCTATTGTTGTATTTAGAACATTTCTGGCGATAAAATGAAAATTTAGTTAGCTACACTTAGAATGGGGGGAAAAACTTTAATCTGGTGGGAAAGTAAAACTCAAATAGATGTAAAGTGGAAAGGTAAAGTTATCTCTTCATCATCTAAGTTTTTAAAAGCTCTTAGGAAACAATTCTATTCTTTAGGATACATGCAGCAAGCTATTATTGATTGGAAGCATTTGAGGCAAGGTAAAGGGAAGAGTGTTCAGGAGTTTACTCAGGAGTTTAAAAAGAAAGAATTAGCGCTTGTTATTTCATTGGATACACATGAAACTTTATTAAAATACATCAGCAATTTACATTCATATTTGCAACATAAATTATTGATGTTTAATCGTGATGATTTTGATGAACTGTGTGTTCAAGCCATACATATTGAATCAACTTGCAGACCATTCAAATTTTCGCCACAATCATCGAAAGAGTTGGAAATTAAGGATTCCAATGACAGTAAGGGGAAGAACAATTCGAAGAGAAAGAAATCAGCAATAGCTCAGAAGGAAAGACCTACTTGTTCTCATTGCTAGAGAATCAATCATTATGAATCTAAGTATTGGAAACTTCATTCAAAACTTAAGCCCAAAAAGTTCCTTAAGGAGAAGGATGAAAAGTAGGCAATTGCATTAGTCCAGCAAGATCTAGGTTCCGATTTAGGTGATGAAAGGAGGATAACTTCCATAGTTTCGACAGGTAAAACTTCTGACAATGGTTCAAGTTCAAATACTATTGCATCTTCATCAAACATAAATCCTTCAAATGAGGATAAAAGAGTTGAATTATTTAACGTAAGGATAACTTCTAAGCACACAAAAATAGATACAATGTTTGACAGAGGATCACAGGCAAATTTAATAACTGAATATTTAGTTAAGAATTTGGGTTTGGAGACATGGAATCATCCAAGACCTTACCCATTAGGATGGCTAAATAAATCAACTCAGATAAAAGTCACAAAATAGTGTCGAGTAAGATTTGCCATTACAGCTAATTACATTGATGAAGTGGAATTAGATGTGGCTCTAGTAGACATATGTGGGGTTGTCTTAGGAATTCCTTATCTTTATGATCATGATGCAGTATTTTATAGAGGAGATCACCTTAAGAAATATGAGGTTGAATTTATTGTCAGGGCACATCAAAACAAAAATCACTTAAATTTAGTTGTTTCTAATCATATGAAGTGATTAATAAGTTGAAATAAGAGATTTGTAATCATGTGTGTAAAGGAACAACATAAGAATCAACATGATGTTTGCTCAAGTAAGCCTCAGCTTAAAGATAGTTTGATCAAAGAAGTAGAAACTTTTCCAGTTCTATTTAAAGAAACCAAACATCTTACTCATAAGTAGGGAATACAACATGAATTACAGTTTGTGCCTAAAGCTCCTCTTCCTAATGTTAGAATGAATCAATTCAGTCCAATTTTGGAAGTTATAAGTTACAGGGATGCAGGTCTGTATTGGGGAAATTTAGTGTTAAAATTCTATTGTATTCTATCACCATTTCATGTTTCAAATAGTTTTGAAGCCTCTTTTAAAGTAGAGAGGAAGCCTATTTGTTTTCACATCAAGGGCTTTTCTAAAGCAATATCAAAGTATCCAGAACATCTAAGGGAAACTTATGCATCAAGGGAAAGTGCTAATCAATGGAAACATCAATTCATGAATGAAGAAACAATGATTCAAACAAATCAATAGCCATTTCAATACTTTCAAAATCAAACTAAGTTGCAGCAGTTGTCACCTTACAATTTGATGAGTTTATTGCAACAAGTTCACTTAGTAATCAGGAATCAGGAAAGTATATCAAATCAAGTAGCTGGTTTGATGTCAAAAATGTCTTTTATTGTCTCTATCATTCCACAATATATATTTTTAATACATGTCAATGGTATTAAGAAATACCCTGTAGAGACTATTTTCAAAGATATGTATGAATCACTAATTCATGGTATTTTGTGGAAAGAAATCAATTGCCATGTTCATAAGATGTTGTTTGACCATCTTCGCAAGTTGTACATACTGCAGATGGACGGAACATGTCACCGATTCAAAATGTGCCATGGTCAACATCATCAGGGTCATCACTTTCAAGTGGTTGATCGAATGTATTGGTACATCATCAGGGCGAGGTGGAGAGTGAGGGTTCTCTACCCTCATTTGTTATTTGTCTAGTCAAACTTTTGTGGTCCAAAAGCTTTCAAGTGGAGAGGATTGATCCAGGAGGATCTCATCAGCATTTAGTGTCTAGTTTCGTCAGCTTTGACAGTGATGTTTATGGTTTAGGTTGTCTGGTGGCATATGGTTTTAGTGGTGATGTGGTTTAATATGGTTTTCTATAGTTCCGCCAATATTTGATTGTCGAAATGGGTTTGTCGACTACCTCGTTGGTTTTGGTTCTCAATGGGTTTTGTAATCATGTGATGTCGTCACAAATGTCACTTTCTGACAATTTGTTGTAAATGGTTGTTTTAAGAAAAAAATGATGTACAATCTTAAGCACTAAAACCTAATACCCAAAACGTTAATCGACATCTAAAAATCTAACCAAAACAAAAATCCATGTATTATAAATTCATTTAGAAGCCATCATCCTAAGTCCTAAACCTAACAGACCATGTTGCATTACAAACTATGTCATAAAACAATTCAAAAAAAACATTAAACCGATGTATAAAACCCTCTTGGCCTGTTTATAAACATTACATATTACAAAACATTATAAATTATTTATATCAATCCCTAACCGCAATAGTAGCCGTGTCAGAATTGTTATCATGTGAGTAGGTATTGGAGTTAGCAATTCACCACAGCGCCTAATCGTCGACCTGACTGCATCGGAGTCTGACTGCGGCGGAAACAATGTGATCAGCTACAAAGATTAGCCATCGAGGATAGCATCAGAGTAGACCACACAGGGAATTTTATCAAACTGTGTCATGTGTGTGGATGGGATTAGCAGTCATAGGTCAATGTTCACTACACCGTTAGTTAACCACGGCATGAAAATTGCACCATAGTTGTCACATATAAAACCGTCGGATCAATGCAAGCTAGAACCATCGGGGATCAACTTGGAGGTGGCAGCCTACGGTTAGACTGCGATTGTCACATGCTAGTTGTCTCCCCTCCACCCAATTAGCAAACAGCTAAT
Organism: Pinus tabuliformis; assembly: GCA_031772625.1. NCBI lineage: Eukaryota > Viridiplantae > Streptophyta > Pinopsida > Pinales > Pinaceae > Pinus > Pinus tabuliformis. The sequence goes on from CM062819.1 coordinate 751,392,802, forward strand.
GGTCTTCGAATTAATATATGGTCAATTATTGGGTTTTTGTTGGAGTTTTGGGATATTTAATTAAACTACCATGGAACCTAATCCCTAGGTGTCAAACCATGATATGAACGAGACTCATAAACCCAAATTCCAGCCAATTCATGCCAATCTTGGGCCTAAGGAGTTCGAATGCATCTAGGAGGTTATAAAATGTAGTTTTTCTCATTGAGGAGAAGGAGAGTGGTTTTTGAAGTTTTGTGCGCAAATTCTGGAGGTTAGAGGTTGTTTCGTTTTCAATGTAACATGAGCATACTGAGTCAGAATTCGGAACCGTGATAGGCATTGGAACTCTGGTTCAGAGAGCTTCCTTATGATAGTGACCAAAAGTGCTTACGTGCACATTCAGTTTGGTAAAATTTCTGTTTAATCAACCTCTTCGGTATCAATCCTAATAAAGTGGTCGCCCATCTTGAAAGCGGACTCGAAGACATAGTCCATCATGGACGAACTCTGTAACCAATCTTGTTGTCTGGTATATCTATGTATTTTTTTTTTCACTTGTGTTTTGCATCTTACTTATGTTTTCTTATCTGTCGTAAAGTCTTTCTTCTCAAGCAGTTCTCACAGTTTCAACTCTTTAAGTTAACATTCATTTCACTGTTGGCATAATCAATTCTACTTCAGTTTTAAAATATGATCATTTTAGAACAACAGTCCTGTAGTGGAAGAGTTACAAAAATAAGAAAGTTATTCTACATCAAATTTATTTGAAGTCACGAGTTTTCCAGCACTAAACTTCCTTTCAATTTTCAAACAAACCACATTCATCTGTGATAGATGAAACATACAAACAAAAAGCAACACCTTAGCTATAATCGTAGTGTACTCTATTGTATGCATAGAAAAAACAAAAAATTGGAAAAGGTTTGTCTTTAAAAAATGGGGGGAACATATTTTCCATAAAAAAAATTCCATGCAGTTACTAGTACGTTAAAGAAACAATCATGTGCAAGTAGAAAGACTACCTTTCCAAAAACGCACTACTGAGAGGTCTCAATTTTATACAAATTTTTTTTTAACATAGATTGAAAATGATATGGACGAGTTCTATTATGAATTATCCTAGACCGTATTCAACCATTTTCTTTTCTTTTTTTTTCTTACAAAGGGAAACAAGAAATTACAGGTAGGTTTTAAGCCCAAGAAAGCAAGAGAACATACTGATAGAAAAACCTCGTAATGGGTGGATAGCTAGGGTTCGGCCGTGAAGTGTCGTGAAGTTTCTATTCTGGAATCCAGTTGACTTATATTAGCGATGAGGATTTTTACCTTGGCGTGGCCCTGAGCTACAGTTGTAAAGCCAACTCGTCTTTACGCAAACAAAAAGGAGATATGGGTTAACCCTAAATAAAATAAGGGAGTAATTGATAGGCAGGTCAATAGTGCCAAAAATAGATGGATTTCTAGAAAAATATGTAAGAAAAATGTATGGGTTATGTTGATGGTGTTGGACCCACCAACATGTCAGGGGATCTCCCCTGTAAGAAGTCCTAACTAGACCTCAGACTGTTTGGTGTAGGAGTCCTAGTAAGGGGTCATATGATATCACCTTGACCACAATTTCACACAGAGGAAAGTAAGATGTGCCTCTTGGTAGCAATGGTGTGACATATGCAGTAAGTCAAGGAAGGTGCATGAGTGGTTCTAAAACACGGAGGGTGAGGTGAGTGCACCCCTTGGAAACCTGTGAAAGCACAGAGTTAAGAAGGGAACACACGAGCTAAGATGCATCACAACATGGAAAGCAAGTGAGCTAGCAATCCAAAGTGATGGTTAAACCAAGAACGCATTTTAGTAAGATTCATACATACATATACAGAAAATAGCTACACATGCATGTGTAAGCAAACAGATACATATATCATTTAGAGTAAACAAGATAGCTGAAATACAATATGGCATATGCATGAAATGTGTAGATCTGACAGTGGAACGTTACAGTCACTATCACCTGCTCCCAAAAAGAGATGTGCTATCTCTGCACAATGGAGAAGCCAATGCTCATTACAATATTTTCCAAGCTCTCTCTAAGATACTCATATCAGAAGCTTGACTAACCAAAAGCCTTTACAATGAGTTATGAGGGACTATTTATAGAAAAGGGTGGGGTGGCCCTTAACATTCCCCTTTGTGACTGTTCATCTATCCTCATGAATCTTCATCTACTCTATGACGGTTACATCCAACTATCGACACTTGAACTTACACTTGACAAGACATCACATACAATCTGCACATGTACCCATGTGAGACAAAATAGGCTTGAGCAAGCCATGCAAGACATCACTATCACTTAGAAAACTGTGGGAAGACCATCTCTTCGACATCTTCACAGTGGTTGACAGTAGAAAACTAATGAGAAGCTCAATAGTCGGTGATGGTGTCTATGTACTTTAAGGTGACATCTTTCTGGAAATGAAATCTTACCTCAACAACATCTGGGTACACTATTCGAGCACCTCTGTCCAACTTGACTGATAAAATCCGCATCATTGTCTTGAGTGTCGCTGGACCAGTGAAATACTAATGCATGTTGTCTACACTAATCACCAAGTCTGGGTTGGTGGCTATGAGCATCAAATCTTCAAAGTACGAGTGAAGCTCCAGTTGGACCTATGCCTTTGTATTTTCTTGGGTGAGTTTCCCAATAGATGGGATCGTATGTGCGTGCAAAAAAACATCTATACTCTTGAATACCCATGCATGGGAAGCCTGTAGACTATTGATGAGCTGCGAGAGATCTTCAGAGTTCCAAATCTAACTCCAGATGACTGTCTTCAACTCAACTGCTCTGGGCTTCATCATCTTGGGAAAGTGTAACCCTTGTATCTCATTGTCCATGTTTACATGTAATCAACAACGAAATGTAAGTTTGAAAATATACGTGCTCTCGTCGCACATCATTGTTGTCAGCCGTTGATATGGACATTTTCCTTATGCATAGTACCAAACTTGGAATACAATGTGCATGTCAAGGGACAATACTTCATCCAATATTGCCTTCTTCAACTCTGCTTGGGCAGATGTTGTAACTATTTCTCCTCCCTCCTTGGTCATCTGTAATTCCTTAGTCATTCTCATGTTCTCATCTACCAAGAAGTGAACACTAGAGCTAGTGGCTTTGGCATATGCTCTGGTAGCATCGGCCAATGATGATGGATGCTTGCCCATGTCACACATGATCACTCATTCCTCAAACTGTGAAGGATATGTGTGATCATTCGGATTCAACACTCTGTGATATTTCCCAACTCTATGTTGGGATTCATTGAATGAGATGTTGTGGATGTCTCCCTCCGGATTGTCTCCAAGGATTTTAGTGTCTCCTTGGTTGCTTGGGACTTGCTCCACTTCCAGATTTGGTGAAGCTGGTGGGTAGACCTTTTGGTGGTGAGGCATGAGGTCGATGTCTTGCTCTAACTCCTACTGCTCCATCTCTGTATCCATCTACTAAAGTGCTTATTCAATCTCTTGAGCAAGGTCCTGCTCATGCAACTGCTCAGCCTGTCTGCTTGGTGCCAGCTATTCGGATGAGTCGATTACATGTACAGGTGCAGTTTTATCTATTTGTACATGTTACATCCCTTGTTGTACTTGTTCCTGCTACTATTCCTTCTCTTGTCTGAGTAGCTCCTGTTCCTTCCAGAGTTTCCCTTTCAACTCATGCAACTCCTTCTTTGTTTTCTCCATTCTCTGTTTTTCTCTCTTCCTTTGTGCATTCCTCTTGTCGCACTTTTTCCTCTTTTCCTCTATTACCAAATCTTCTTTCTGCACAAGTGGGTTTTCTTGAAACATGTAGCTTTTTTTTGCCTCCGGGTTGTCAACAATATTCCTCTTGCCTTTGTCGTGTGCCGGTATGTTTTCCTTTGCTACTTCTACTAGTGCTCTCCTAGATGCTGCTTCACGCTTCTTGGCTAACCATTCCACAGCGATGCAGACAAGTTCATTGGGCCCAGAGAAGATGTAACAATATCTCCATGGGTCCTCCTCCACCCAATGACATGCCTCGTGGATCCATTGAAACTATAATCTCATGCAGTGATATATTACCAAAAAATGCAGGTCATATGGATTGTAGCTTTGGGCGTCGAATGGATATTTCTTGATCTCCTTTTCTTCGAAATCTGCATGCTTGAAATTTTGTATCTCGTATAACCTAATCCATAACGGAAGAGTAGGCCAAGGTGCGTTCTTCTTCTGCTGTGGCCTAGCTGACAGTCTTGTCGAGATGTGGTATGATACTAAATGAATGATGAGCTTGTCCATGGGAAACTCCAGTAAAACATGCGGAGGCTTCTCCGCGCTGTACATCTGTAAGAAGGTGTCAGACAGTGAGGCATACCAATATACTATATCGATTAGTCCCTCCATTATTGCATTCGACATATAAGGTGGATCCTGCTTAAATATCATCTTGTACACCAGGGTGACAAAATTATCTAACAATTGCGTGATCACTCCTCTCAAGCTGCATTCAGACAAAATTTTACAATAATTGTTGACAGACGTCTTCGCTGATGTCCATTCACACTTCAAGCCTGGGAACTTTTGACAAGCACAGATTGCATCCAAGATATAAGCTGACATGTAGATTTCTGATTACTAATGTTTGGGCAGTTATCGAGCTCGTGTTACCTCTTCCTTCAACTAGTGAACCACCATGTCAGGCTAGTTGTATGCTTTGCCTTCTCTAGCTAGTTGGTTCAACACGATCGCCCAACTTTGTGGGAAGGTTTTTATGCTCTCTTGGCTATACAGGTGACATGCAAACATGACCAAGTATTGATACGCCTTCCGCAGTATCTTCATCTTGTAAACCTGGTTGGTTTTCATCCTGAATTTTGCCGACTCCTTTACCCAGTTCTTCAAGATATCCCTCGGGTTAGCATTGCTGCTGGGTATTCTGAAGGGTGTGTCCATGGTGATCATGGACTTCAACATATCATACATCTGTTCAAAATCCTATGCCCTGAAGGTAGTAGTCTCCATCCCACTCACACTACTCAATGTCATTGTCTCAAGATCGGTGTAAGAGACAATCTAATGTATGATGTCCGTGCATGGGAACACCAAATACCTACATCCAGTCTGGTACAAGATTAAATTATGAATGTTCACATAGACTTGGTGGTCTTCGAGGTCTTCCCAAAATGTGGCTTCAAATGCATCATTGATCTCTTTCCATTTCAGCTTGATGTCCTTGTCTAAAATTAGCTTGGTGTCTTCATAGATCAGAAAACTTGTAGACACTCACTCAAATGATGCTCCAGTTGTGTTTCCATCAATGTCCTTTGATGCTGCTCTCTTGGAGGCCATTGATCCTGAACTAATGAGCATCAAGCAGACACTTGCGAGATCTAGAGACATGGTTACTTGCATGGAAAGAAATATGTCAGCTAAAACCAAAGAAAACTTGAGGAACGATGTGCAACATACCTGGGGATTGACTGGAAAGGATTGTGCAATTTTTCCTACGAGGCTGGGAGACTGGCTGATGGAACTATACAAAAGGTAGTCCAGACTACTGGGAGGCTAGTTGGCTGCTGGAATTGCGCAATGCACAATCTAGACTGGCCTGCTGGCTGCTAGGATTGCGCAATGCGCAATTCTAGCTGGTAAGCATTACATGCCTAATGACTGCATTGTGCAACTTTCTGGGCCATCATTCACTTCCTCTCAGAATTGCACAATGCAAGACTGGATGATAGTCACTGAGTAGAAATAAGCATTTTCTAGGAGGAAGGCCGAGCCTTCCCTCTGAGGATTGTGCAATGTTGTCTTGGTGAGGAAGAGTCTGGGCCAAGGCTACCCAGTCCCACCGATGGGCAACCAAAAGAAAATGTGGATGTGAATGCATGGAAATATTGAGTGTAAGCAAGAGTGAATGATCATGCATGAAAATAGTGAATGAAATATTCATAAAATGGAACAACATGCATGTGTGTCAAGCGAGTCACCGAATCAGTGACCATTCGTGCAAAACAGTGTCATGCATGTGACAACAGTGAGATGCTAACGAAAACTGAAATGGAGCTAGTATAAGCTAATATGCATGCAAATGACAACAATAATTCACAAAAATCAAGCAAACAACACTCACATAATCCAAAACACAAAAAGCGACAGAAATGATGCAAAAGACAAGTTAAGCCGACTTACCTGGAAATAGCTGACTGGGTGTGTCGAAGACTCATGGATGTGTTTTGGGATGTCATACGTACAAGACCGATGTGAAGGAATGAGCTCGGAAGCATCGAATAAGTAATTATGATGTTCATGACGTGCATGCCTCAAATCTAGGAAAAAGCGACACTTGAAGAAAAGATTCTAAAACAATATTTGCATGTAACCTCCAACTACTAAAAATAGCTCCCTAAAATCTATGGATTCTTTTTACATGTTTCCTATTTCTATTTTAGGAAAAAGAAACCCATGCATGCAAGTCAAGTTTCCTTAGTCCCGGGTGGAACCGGTCAACCTGATGGCACATGCAATAGCCTGCTTTCCTGAGGGAAAAATTTGTGCATTTCTGGGAGGGAGTTGGGCTGGATGCCCAAAGGGATTGCACAATTTCTGGGCTGAGCAGCTGACTGCTGCCCAGAATTGTGCAATTTTTGGGCTGAGTAGTCTTATTGGGTCACATTGCACAGTTTTTCCAGGGAAGGTTGATAGGCAGATTTGTGCAATTTCTTGAGGGAGTTGCCCAACCAACATTTGGACCAAGTTTAGGGAAGTAACCTGTGAGGTGAATGCAATGAGCTATCAGACACAGGCTGTGATACTACTATAAAACTACTGATGCTTGTGTACTTGACAGTGCAATACATGCTGGTGAGGATGGTTGGTAGGGAGGCTCCAAAATGAGGCTAAGGTAAAATTTTGGAGGGAAGTTGTATCCGCTACAACACTTAGCGACACACTGGCAAAACTCTAGCTCTCTGAATGGACCTTGTTTGTGAAAAACAAGTCTAACACCTCCGGAAGTATTTTTTGGTTTTCAGTTCATCTTGCTTTCCACACTTGCTAGATTATAAGATGTAGCATCCACCAAGCTCTTGGTCGGTTGAAACAGATTCCGAGCTAATCCAACATAATTGTTTCAATTGGGGATGAGGGGTATATTGGTGCACAAGTATTATAGTCATCAGAGTTTTAGTTTCATCTTTGGTGTTGCTCTGCTACCAGCAGGCCTGGACAGTACCCCGGTTGACTCACATAGGAACACAAGCATTGATTTGCTGCCATCGAGCCTGGTTAGTACCTTGACATAGTTACTTGCACCACCTCTCTATGCAGGAAGTATTTCTCTTCTTTCACATTATTCATTTTCATCTTTTGAAATTTTCACTTTTCATTTTTTTTCATTTCTCATTCTCACAACCGTGCATAGCAGTTATTCATTTTAGAGGCAAAAGAGGGATCCCGACTTATTAAGAGCAGGAGAGGTTGTTCCTTCAGAGAAGTAGTTTTATATATACCTCTAAGGTGCTCATTAATGTTTTTCCCCTCACCTTACTCTACTTGACTGAGTTGACAAGGATTAACGCAAAAAAAATCGACTAGAGTAGGTGACACTAGTTAGCGCGCAAGCATTGTGTTTTCACCAACGTTCACTTCGAACAGTATGTATTTTCCATTGGCGTATCATGGACTGAAGATAAAAATTTCTTACATAAGAGAGCAAACAACAGATAACCAAATGTTGGTAGATGTCCAAGTCCTCTTGTAATTTACCCAGCTTTTTTCAACAGTCGTACACGGTCTCATGCGAAACTAACCACGAACAAAAACAAGTGAACAAACAACAAAACAAAGGGAAGAAGAAGTAAATGTGAAAACAAGCGAGTAAGAAAACAGACAAGAAAATGACCAAACATGTAAACGAAGTAGGAAAGCAAGCATGTAAGCAAACAAACCAAAAGAAAACACTACTCCTACTCCTAATATAACGGTGCATGGGCTTGATTGCGTGAAGTGATACATCCAATGCAGCCATCGACACATTGGTCGACCCATGTTGGTGAAGGCATGGTTCGTGAACAACATAGTTGTGTGAACCAGCAAACATGAAAGATATAACAATGAAGACAAACATACTCCAAATTTAAATGTGTCCACAGAACATAAGTGAGTGAAAGTATATGACATTTCGTCCATGGACATATCACGGTGCTATGCGACACAACATGCATCTATGAAACATATGCATACTCTTGACTATGACATGCAAGCAAATGAAAGAAACAAAGAGAACTTGTGTCATGCACATGTGCTTGCAATGTAATATTCCTCCAATGCATGAGCGATGGGATCATGTACTTCGAGTGGAGGAAGTATGATATGTGTGTGTTTAGTCAATTTAGTGTTGTCTAAATTGCTATCATAAATTGTCAACCCGGGGCTCGTAAGCTGATGAAGTGAAGGTGTACAGTATATACTTAAGTAACCTCTTAGATCTTTTTGTCGTTTGGGGGTGTTGTGGTCAATTTAACTTCCTAAGATGGAGTGATGATTTTATAAACAAATGAGTGATTTGTGTGTGTATGGTGGTTTCTAAATGAGTGAGTGTGTGTAACTGGTGGTTTCTAACTACCTTCTAAACTTGCAAAGAAAGAGCTTGAAAGAAATAACTTGAAATGAAACTGAAAGCAAAGCATAAAAACCACTTTCTAATGGCACTAGTCACTACTCATGCTGCTGCAATAAAAAGGTAAGAAAAACCACTTTAAAGACCAATTATAATGTTCATCTCTTCCTAACACTCTGCTTCCAACATATAGTACTATGTGAAACACGATTAAGAAGTAGTTAGATATAAGTCTAAAAAGTAATCAAGCTCTAAGATGACAAATTATAACACCACTGTGCCTCTCTCCAACATTCTGCTTCCAACATACATTGTAATGTGTAACAAGTGAAGAAAGAGTTAGTGATATAAGTCAAAAACTACTCAAAGCAAGCTGTGATTTATTAGTATTCTGATCTCTTAAAGATGAACAACTTATGATAAGGAGACCATCAATATGTTAGCATACAACTTGAGAAACTAAACTAGAAATCAAGCTAGAAAAACAGAATAAAGGCAGCAACTATGAATATGACAACTGAAAATACCATTAGAGATAAAGCAAAACTGTACATGTATTAAAGAAAAGGAAAATTGCTGAATTCAAAAGAAGGAAATGGCAAGAACATAAAGGTAAATTTACTGTACAAAGGCTGTTATGAATGGGGGCCCTCCATCCACAAAACCCAAGGAAAGATCAACTACTTGAAGGAGTCAAAACAGCACAGTCTTCTATTAACTCATATGCAGAAATTACAGTAAAAAGTGCTGAAACAGCAGCTTCAAAACAGAGTTTCTGTACACACTAAAATTGTAGAAATTACATAAACAAAGCAACTAAAAACTAATCCTTAAGCGTGCGCAGACGCTGTATTTTATAGGCGTATGAACAACTGCCTACTGCGTAAAACATGAAACTAGAAATTAACTGACAGTCATGCTAATTAAATGGTACAGCAACACGTAAACAGGTCCGTGTGTTATCTGGAGGGTACGGTCATCATGGAGGTTGAATCCAAGGTTGGATCCTGTCTTCCATAACCTACATAGCATGGAGGAATCACCATCTGGAGTGACGTGACCTATCAGCTCACGCAGCACCGTTTGAGCTAGCTTTGTTGACCGAAGTTTGATCCACGTTGACCGGAGGTGTGCGTGGCGTTGCTGACCGAACCAATAGCATAGGAACCTTTAACACCTTCATTCCCACGTGCCCATGTGATTCGTTTTTCAAAATGACACGTGGAACATAGAGATCAATGAAAAGGCTGCGGAATGACTAGATAGCTACGGAATTGCTGAATGGCTGCGGAATTGCCAGACAGCTGCGGAATCGTCAAAAATCTAGACAAACAGTCAAACATTAGCAAAGTTAACCAATCACGCTTAAAGACATCAAATGTAATGATCTGGATAGGTTTATGAGGAAAATAGGGCAAAAGAGAGGGATAAGTGAGGAAAAGCTGTAGGTAATGATAGATAATTAGGTGCAAGTTAGAGGCTCTACATACCCCCACTACGAGGGTGTTGCATGTCCTCATGCAACGAAAACATTGTTTAATCCACTTGCTGAGATGCCTCTGCTAGGACATCTAGTCTTCTCCTCTTCCTCTGTGTAGCCACATTGACTCTTGGTTTCCTCACCAAGCATCTAAATTTTAAATTGACCAAAGCTCTGCTTAACTTCCTGCATTTTTTCTTTAGCTTTCTGTTTTTCCTTTGCCAAAGGCCCAGATGAAGCATGGTATTATTGTGGACCATTTTTTCCACTTTACCTTGTTCCTTTAATGCTTCATTCTCTTGTGTGATGTGGCGGTTTAAAACTTCAAGCTCAAAAATTTCTTGTTTAAGTGAGTGAACTTGCTGTTCAAGAGGTAGAACAGTGCTTGGACCAGCAACAGCTTGTTCTAATGTCTCCAAGTAGTTATATACTCTCTGCTGATCTGGGTCAATCTCTGGTGACCTCTTTGGACTAGGCTCACGCTCAAATTCGATTTTATGCTCCTGTTGAAAAGGGCTTTCCTCTCGTGGAGGAGTAACCTCAACATGTGGTGGGCTTGCCTCAAAGTCAAGTCTTGTAGCAACCTTTTCAGGTGTGCTCGAGTCAATAAAGAGTGACTCTTTGTTCTTTGTGGCCCCCACTTTGCTTTGTAGCATGCTGCTCCTCCTCACGGTGGTGATGCTCTGTTTTTCCTTTTGTTGCTTCTGCTTTTGTTTTTGCATCTTCTTGGAAAGGGCAGCCTCATGAAATTGGGCCAATCTATGTGCCAATGGCTGAGTGTCCTCTTCACTGGAATTTTCAGGAGTAAGGTAGGTTTCTTGGGCTATAGCTTTTCCTTTATCCTTCTTTTGTCTCTTCCTACTCTCCTTTTTCTTTTGAGCAGCCTCTTGTACAATTTCTTGCAGGGTTTCTGTAATGATTTCTTGGGCTGTTTGGTCAATATCTACAGCAAGCTCAGGGTCAATTTCTTCCTCAGAGTTATGGGCAGCAATTTCTTCTTCAACAAGGTCTTGGACAACAATTTCAGGGACAGTTTCTACTTGGACAACAATTTCTGGGGTAACCTCTTCTCTTCTTCTTCTTCTACTCTTTCTGGGCACTTTAGGTGAACTACCAGAGGCTTCTCCTGCCTCTTGGAAGTGGTTCCTCACAAGAAATCTTTCCCATGTATCCTTTTTGGCCTTTAACTGTTCTTCAATTAGCATTTTGACAAGCCCGTGATGGTATAAATGTGGCTCAATATTATTTATGTTTCTTTGGACTGTTGAGCACATTTTTCTAAGGCTAGATAGTAGAAAATAAGGAAGATTAATGTCATGCTCACCCATGAAATGCATCATAATTTTAGCATGGTAAACATACAAAATTCTGAATCTTCCTTCACATGTAAAGAATTTCTGTACTAACAGAAGCAAAGCTATCCATTCTTCTTTGACAAGACTAACAGGGATTCCCTTTTTAAAAATACTAGTGTCCATACCTGGATTTTTCAATATTTTCTTCCATTCCTGGTCTTCCACTGATCGATTCTTGAACCACCTTTCCCCAGTTTGAGGTAATGAAGTTGCTTGTGCTAAACTGCCTTCTGTAACTGTAAATTTCAGATCTCCAATCTCCACTTTGTTGTCTTTGAAAGAACGAGCAAAAGCCTTTGTGACTTCCTTATGGTATCCCTTGAATTTTTGAATGAACTGGAGCCATTTGGCCTTTTGAAAAGCGTCTTTAGTTTGGGGATAGCCTTCTAAAAATTTAGAGCCCTCAGGCTCTGCCCTCAATAGCTTACCCATCAGCTCTCTGGCTGCCTTAACAACACTGTTTTAACACTTGGTGAAAGAGTTGTACGGGAGAAAAGTGTTTGAACAGTGGGTTTACGGCTACAGCAAAATAGCCGTGATGCACTTACAACAGTGGTCAAGGTTTTAGTGGAGAAATGAGAAGAAAATGAAACAGAGAGTGCTTACAGTGGACAGAATAGTGAATAAGACAGAGCAGTGAAGAACAATGGAAATGAGGGAGTGAATCAACAGCGGGAATGGAATTATGTATGCGTAGGAGGGTTACGAGTAATGGGTGAAAACGGTTAAATCCCATAGACGTCGGTCATTGGTGTACATCTGGCTGCGGAATTATAACTCAGGGTGCCGTAGTACAGTTGTATACGTCACTCTGGTACGAGAGTTTTAATGAAAGAGCAGCCGTGTTTGGGTTTGAAATTGTAATGAGTAGGGACCATTATGGATGAGGGTTACGTGGATTTTTGGTCGAGGAGTGGAAGGACTTTGCAATCATTACATTAGGTGCCTCAAAACATAACCCGAAAACCATGCATAATGATATAACTGTTGGTCAGAAATTAGAACATACCTTGTGTATCCGCATCTTGATTCCTTTTGCTCATATGATGCTAACCTTTAATTGTTTATTGCTGCTACATGACCTTGCCTTCTAATAATGCTGGTGATTTTTTCTGACTGCAGATTTCTTCTTGAAACAGAGTGTATTTTTTTATGTGCAGGCACAGAGTGTATCGGCTGCGGAATTGGGATGTTGGCTGCGGAATTGCTCCTCAGCTGCGGAAACTGCAGTAATACCTTCTGTCTGCACACAAACAACTTTGGCTGTATGAAATAGTCCTGGAAATGACTTTATTAGTGAGATGAGACGGAATGGATGGATGGAGGAAAAAGAAATAAGGTGGAATGAGAATGATGGAATGAATGAGATGGCGAATGAAGTGGATGAAATGGCGAAATGAGATGGAATAAGGAGAAGAGAGAGATTTTTTCTTTGGAAAATATGAGGTGTCAGGTGACCCTGATTTTCACCTCAGATTTTCTGCATAAGACTGCCAATCAGAGATTGGTTTTCAGGCTTATACATTTATTCTTTTTTTTTTTTCTTTTTTTTTTTTTTTTCTTTTTTTTTTTCAATTTTTTTTTTTTTTTAAACCAAAGATCAGGCTGATGGAGGAGAAGAATCCTTCTCCACCAACCTGATTGCAGAATCTTCTTTAAACAACTTGACAAATTCCTCTTTTGAGAGTGGCTTCTGGTAGATCTTCAAGCGATGGCCATTCACAATAAGAGGAGTATGAAATTAATCAATAGTTTTCACTCGAACTGCTCCATTGCTAAAGACTTCATTAATCTCATATGGCCCAAGCCAATGAGTTTGAAATTTTCCTTTGAAGTCTTTAAACTTTGAATCAAACAATAGAGCCCAATCTCCTTTCTGAAACTTCTTCTCCTTGATGTATCTATCATGCCATTTTGTTCTTTGATGCTGAACTAGATCGGTTCTTAAAATGGCATCTTGTCTTGTCTCATCTAGTTCATTTAACTGCTCCATTCTGTGCTTCTGGGCTTCTGAAAGATTCATCCCCAACTGGACTTCCATCTTGAAAGTTTTGACTTGGAACTCAATGGGGAGCAGGACTTCTTTCCCATAAACAAGTTCATAGGGAGAATATCCTGTGGTACTCCTCCATGTAGTTCTATAGGCCCATAAAGCTTCAGGTAGCCTTTCAGCCCAATCTCTTCTATGCAGATGAACAGTCTTGGTGATGATATTCTCAAGGACTTTATTTGTATATTCCACTTGACCATTTGCTTGCGGATGGTAAGGAGTAGATGTTCTATGCTTGATCTTGTATTCCTCCATCAGCTTCTCCATCAGATTAGATGAAAATTGGCTTCCTTGATCTGTTACAATTTCTCTTGGGACACCAAAACGAGTGAAAATATCCTCAAAAAGAAATTGAACAACTGAATTTTCAGTGGCAGAAGGCAAAGCTTTTGCTTCTACCCACTTAGTAACATAGTCAGTACAAACCAATATATACTTCTTTTGTTTAGATGGCGGATTAATGGGTCCAACGAAATCTAAAGCCCATTTTTCAAAAGGTTCAATGAGTACCTGTGGCTGCAATGGCATCTCACTTGAAAGAGTTGGTCTCCCAATTCTTTGGCAACTGTCACACCTTCTGACATATTGCTTTGCATCTTTGAAAAGAGTAGGCCAATAATATCCCAAAGAAAGGATTTTATAGGCTGTTCTCTTGTCAGCGAAGTGTCCATCGCATGGCTCGTCATGGCATGCCTTAAGGATGTCAAGCATCTCATCTTCCCGAACACATCTTCTAATCACACAGTCTAGCCCTGTTTTGAACAATTCATTAGAAATCTATGAATAACTTGAACTCTGCTGAATAATCTTTCTCCTTTCATTAGGAAAAAGATGTGGAGGTAGTTTCCCTGTGACCAAATAATTAGCAATATCTGCATACCAAGAGGTTTTAGTAGTTATTGCAAACAAATACTCATCAGGAAACTTATCCTCTACAGGAGAATCTTCGTTAGCATTTTGGATTCTAGACAAGAAATCAGCTACTGTGTTTTGTTTTCCTGGTCTATCTAACACAGTAATATTGAATTCTTGTAGAAGTAAGAGCCATCTGGTGACTCTGCCATTAGTAACAGGTTTGTTCATTAAATATCTTATGGCAGAATGATCAATATGAACAAAAGTTTCATAGCCGGTTATGTAGTGTCTAAACTTATTGATTGCAGGTACCACAGCTAAGAATTCTTTTTCTGTCACAGTATAATTTAAGTCAGTGGGAGTCAAATTTTTACTGGTGTAATAAATGGCATAAGGGATCAAATCCTTTTGTCCCAAAACAGCTCCTAGAGCTGTATCTGAAGCATCTGTAGAAATATGGAAAGGAAGTTTCCAATTTGGCCCTCTTAGAATGGGTGCTTCAGATATTCTCGTTTTTAAAGCTTCAAATGCAGATTGGCATTCAGAATCCCATTTGAATTCACAGTCCTTTGTAAGTAATTTGAAGAGAGGAGATGCTATCTTGGTGAAGTTTTCAATAAATCTTCTATAATATCCAGTAAACCCAAGAAAACTTCTAACATCTTTCTGGCAATTTGGAATCGGTAACTTAGAGATGACTTCAACTTTGGATCTATCAACCTTAATCCCATCTCCTGAAATATGATGTCCTAAAACAATCCCTTCAATAAACATCATAAAACACTTTTCATGACTTAAAGAAAGATTTGTTTCCTTACATCTTATCAGTACTTTTTCCAAATTTTCCAAAGCTTCTTCAAATGTATTACCGTAAACTATAAAATCATCCATATAGACCTCTACACAATCATGGATTAGATCTGAAAAGATACCTAATACAGCCCTTTGAAAAGTAGCAGGTGCATTGCATAATCCAAAAGGGAGTACTCGGTAGGCAAAAGTTCCCCATGGACAGGTGAATGTGGTCTTATCTTGATCTTCAGGTGCCACCTGAATTTGATTATACCCACTAAACCATCCAAGAATGAGAAATACTTTTTACCTGCTAAAGTGTCTAGTACCTGATCAATAAAAGGTAGAGGGAAATGATCCTTTAAGTTTGACTTGTTCAATTCTCGATAATCAATGCAAACTCTCCATTTACCATTCTTTTTGGGCACTATAACCAAGGGAGAAACCCATTGGCTATCTGAAATGGGGTAAATGAAGTTTACCTTGAGTAATTTCTGGAGTTCTTCTTTTACGATTTCCCTAAGGTTTGGATTCATCCTTCTCTGCGGTTGCCTAATAGGTTTGCTGTTTTCTTCAATATAGATGTGATGAATACAAGTCTTAGGATCGATTCCTTTCATGTCAGTGTATTACCATGCAAATGCAGTAGAATGTTTTTGCAAAAGTTTGGTTAATTTTTCTTATTGTGGTCTTTCCAAGTTTCTATTAATGTTCAATGTTTTTCCTGGAAGGATTTCAACTGTAGAACTACCAAACTCTTCCATTGAGAAGAGAGACATCTGTCTAGAGGAGAGATATTCAATGTCCGCATCTAACTGAAACTGTGTAGAGTCATATTCTAAAGATATTTCAAAATTTTCTAATGTATTTAGGATTTGACTGTCTTCACTGATCTCAGAGATGGTTAGAACAGGTTGTATAGTATCCTCATCATCGACCCACTCATCTTCTCCTATTTCTATTATTGCCTTTGCTGGAGGATACAAGTTGAATTTCTTGGTGGAATTACCATCTGATATATACATGTCCCCAGACCTACAACTGATAAAAGCATCAGCTGTTGCTAGCCAAGGTCTTCCTAAGATAAGAGGATGTCCTCCTAGATTGTTCTTGGGAGTTAAAATCATAAAATCAACTGGATATTCCCAAGAGTCTAGGGAGACTGGAATGTCTTCCAATACACCATCAGGTTTAATGATTGATCGATCTGCAAGTTGCAGTAAAGTAGGTGTAAAGAGAAGGTTAGGAAGCTTTAACTGATCCATGGTCTGTCTACTCATGATGTTGATAGCGGCTCCTAAGTCAATCAAAGTATTTGGGATTTCAACCCCATTAATATGAGTTTTGACAATAGGGCTACCGGGATCCACATATTTTTGCATGGTAATCTTACCCATCATAATGTCTGCAATTTTTCCAACCAGATGGATCCTTTTGGTATCTCTGGTTTTCTTTCCTGTTTTCTTCAAACTCAACTCCTTTATTGTCTTTGCTAGAATGGGAATTTCCTTAATGGCTTGTAACAAGGGGATCTTGATACAAACATTCTTCAATTCATCTAGAAAATTATAGTCAGGCGACCAAATTTGCTTTTCCACTCCTTTGTCAATTTGTAATCTTTCAGGAAAAGGAGGTGTAGCTAAAGATGTAGGTTGCTCAACTATGGGAGTTGTGGGGGTTGATTCTTTTTCTTTTTCTTTTTGGATATTTTGGTTTTGAAGTGATGCTTCGAAACCCTTATTGACTTTAAGAGATTCTTCCTCAGAAATGCTTGGCTGTTGAACATTTATAGAAGGTTGATCTAGGATTCTACCTGATCTGAGTTGTACTTCATTGAGAGGAACAATCATATAGGTAGGGAATGGTTGACCTTCCATCATGTAAGCATTTTGAGGGTTCCTATTATTGGGATTTGGTAATGGCTGAGAGGGAAGTTGATTTGACTTCTGTTGGGATTGAAGCAAGAGTTGAGAATTTTGATTTTGTGGAGGAGGTTGTTGTTGTTGAGGGTATGGCAATGATAGTTGTTGACCTTGATTTGGAAGTTGTGGAGCTTGCTGGTTCTGAAAAGATGGAGGATATTGATAGAATTGAGAAAATCTCCCATAAGGATTTTGCATGCTTTGCATCCATGATTGAAAAGGATTTTGAGGTTGAGACCAGGGTTGTTGCCAAGGATTCCAATTTGGTTGGGGTTGAAAATTCATAGAGTTGTTAAACCCTTGATTCTGTTGCCCTTGCCAAGGTCTCCTTGCAACAAAACAGAGAGATTCAAGTGTATTTGGATCTTCTTGAAAGACTGCTTTGAGGCCAGGAATTGAAGGACAATCCTTGGTCTCATGAGTTTCTGAGCAAATTACGCATGTTTCTACAACGTGTGCATCCAAGGGACATTCCCTTAAAGCATGTTTCTTTCTACATTTCGGGCAAAAAATGGCCAAAGCCTCAGCTTCTGCTTTTTGTTTATTGTGAATCTTAAGGGTATCTAATTGTTCACTAAGACTCCCTAAGATGTCAGTTTTGAATTCATCAAGCATATTGTCGATTTCAGCCCTACTTACTTATCCCGTTGCAGATTTATTTGCTCTAAGGAGAGAAGGATCTCTAGGCCCTTTTTGAGTTTTTGATTTGCCCCTTGAGAGATGGATACATAGTTCTGCTATATCATTAAGTGAAAGTTGAGATATATCCCCTTTCCCCATCATGTTCAAGATATCTATCCATTCATCTCTAATGGCTTTTAATAGGAGGGCTTTTAAGGTCTCTTCATCCAAGTTACTCATTTTTGCTCTTTTCAGGTTATATTGAAATCTTTCAAGTAAATCTTCTAAGCTCTCATCTTCTCTTTGTATCATTTTAAATACCTCGTCCTTGTGATTAGTAGGCATACAATAGTCCAGATACCTATCCAAAAATGTTTGTTTCATTTCATCCCAAGACCTAATGGATTGAGTGAGTAACCCCATGAACCATTTCAAAGCTTGATCTTTTAATGTTGAAGGGAACAATTTGAGTTTCTGAGAGTCATCCAGATACTCATAAGTTCGACACACAACTTCAAACTCAAATAAAAATGTTTCAGGGTCCTCAGTTCTTAACCCATGGAAATTTGGGAGGACAGATGGCGATATGTTTTTCATAGTAGCCCGGGAATCCTCATTAACAATAGGAAACCCAAATGAGTTATCCCCATCTCTATTTCCTCCTCCAAGGGGACCTCTACCTCCTCCATTGTTGTTTCCTCCTCCTCCTCTACCTCTACCTCTACCACCTCCTTCTTCCTCTGCCATGATCGTTCCCCTAGGGATTTCAAGATCTTCTGGTTCTTCTACAAAGGGTGAATGAGAAGAGATTTCTCCTTCTTCTTCAGATGATTCTACTTCCTCAATTACAATTGGTCTTTCTGTAGGAGAAAGAGAAGGGTCTCTTCTTGGTTCAAATTCAATAGAAGGTGTGGGAGAGTCAATTCTTGGCTCTTGAATTCCAGTAATTCTAGGGCTAGGAGTGTCGGTTGGAGATGAGGGAGGTGTCTCTTGTCTATTCCTTGAAGCAGATGGACTTGTAAAAATTGAACTTCGAGCTCTAGCTAAAAACCTTCCCCTAGAATCTCTAGCTCTATGTATGTCATTTTTTTTTTATTATTTTTCTTCAAGTCAAGTTAATAGTTATTTTTCTGATCTTCCAGGTCACTCTAGGTGCAAGAAGAGAGCATACTCAAGAAACTACTAAATCAATAACTTTCTCTTTTCTGATCCTCCAGATCACTTTGAAGTGCAAGAGGAGAGCATACTTTGATAGGTTATCAACTTCTTTTCTTGAAATTTTATGTTTTTTTTTTTCTAAGAATATGGCTACTTAATTTCACTTCCCCGGCAACGGCGCCAAAATGTTTAGTCAATTTAGTGTTGTCTAAATTGCTATCATAAATTGTCAACCCGGGGCTTGTAAGCTGATGAAGTGAAGGTGTACAGTATATACTTAAGTAACCTCTTAGATCTTTTTGTCGTTTGGGGGTGTTGTGGTCAATTTAACTTCCTAAGATGGAGTGATGATTTTATAAACAAATGAGTGATTTGTGTGTGTATGGTGGTTTCTAAATGAGTGAGTGTGTGTAACTGGTGGTTTCTAACTACCTTCTAAACTTGCAAAGAAAGAGCTTGAAAGAAATAACTTGAAATGAAACTGAAAGCAAAGCATAAAAACCACTTTCTAATGGCACTAGTCACTACTCATGCTGCTGCAATAAAAAGGTAAGAAAAACCACTTTAAAGACCAATTATAATGTTCATCTCTTCCTAACACTCTGCTTCCAACATATAGTACTATGTGAAACACGATTAAGAAGTAGTTAGATATAAGTCTAAAAAGTAATCAAGCTCTAAGATGACAAATTATAACACCACTGTGCCTCTCTCCAACATTCTGCTTCCAACATACATTGTAATGTGTAACAAGTGAAGAAAGAGTTAGTGATATAAGTCAAAAACTACTCAAAGCAAGCTGTGATTTATTAGTATTCTGATCTCTTAAAGATGAACAACTTATGATAAGGAGACCATCAATATGTTAGCATACAACTTGAGAAACTAAACTAGAAATCAAGCTAGAAAAACAGAATAAAGGCAGCAACTATGAATATGACAACTGAAAATACCATTAGAGATAAAGCAAATACAAAAAAGACACACAATCCCAGGCTAACACCTGCAGAAAACAATCCTGATCAGTTAAAGTAAATGCTGGAAATGAGATGACAGTGAAAGTAAATCAAAACTATACATGTATTAAAGAAAAGGAAAATTGCTGAATTCAAAAGAAGGAAATGGCAAAAACATAAAGGTAAATTTACTGTACAAAGGCTGTTATGAATGGGGGCCCTCCATCCACAAAACCCAAGGAAAGATCAGCTACTTGAAGGAGTCAAAACAGCACAGTCTTCTATTAACTCATATGCAGAAATTACAGTAAAAAGTGCTGAAACAGCAGCTTCAAAACAGAGTTTCTGTACACACTAAAATTGTAGCAATTACATAAACAAAGCAACTAAAAACTAATCCTTAAGCGTGCGCAGACGCTGGATTTTATAGGCGTATGAACAACTGCCTACTGCGTAAAACATGAAACTAGAAATTAACTGACAGTCATGCTAATTAAATGGTACAGCAACACGTAAATAGGTCCGTGTGTTATTTGGAGGGTACGGTCATCATGGAGGTTGAATCCAAGGTTGGATCCTGTCTTCCATAACCTGCATAGCGTGGAGGAATCGCCATCTGGAGTGACGTGACCTATCAGCTCACGCAGCACCGTTTGAGCTGGCTTTGTTGACCGAAGTTTGATCCACGTTGACCGGAGGTGTGCGTGGCGTTGCTGACCGAACCAATAGCATAGGAACCTTTAACACCTTCATTCCCACGTGCCCATGTGATTCGTTTTTCAAAATGACACGTGGAACATAGAGATCAATGAAAAGGCTGCGGAATGACTAAATAGCTACGGAATTGCTGAATGGCTGCGGAATTGCCAGACAGCTGCGGAATCTCTGTGCATATGTCAAAAATCTAGACAAACAGTGAAACATTAGCAAAGTTAACCAATCATGCTTAAAGACATCAATTGTAATGATTTGGATAGGTTTATGAGGAAAATAGGGCAAAAGAGAGGGATAAGTGAGGAAAAGCTGTAGGTAATGATAGATAATTAGGTGCAAGTTAGAGGCTCTACAGTGTGTGACATTGATCCTGGATGAGTGATGAGGAGCCTTGGGTGTTTCAACAATTTCATGATCAGGAGTGAATCCAACCTCAGGACAGCGAGGGCCTGACATAACCATCAGCTCCAGCTTAAGTGCCTTGACAGTTTGGGGGATTTCGACATAATCGACAGATATATAATCATAAAATCTACCACGATAGAATCATCATCGTTATTGAATATGAGAGTAAATAGATCATGAAAACTATGATCAACAAAATCAATGATTTCATCAGCATCCTCATGATCTGATGAATCAAATAGAGGGGTAGATTAGAAGAGGACAAATTCACCCTCTATGTTTCCAAAAATGGTAGATGAAAAGTAAAGTTTATTTTTAATGAATAGTGTATCCTCTCTGTTGTTGGATGATGGAATGACATACGGTGTGTCCTGCGAATGATCAACAATGGGTGCATCCACATATGAAGATACACATGCGAAATCATGGATGGCAGGTTCACCAAAGATGTCAGGAAAGAACTGAGGAGGCTTAGACAAAGTTTCATGAGTCGATTACATGTACGGACAAAGTTTCATCTGTCTATACATGTTGCACCCCTTGTTGTACCTATTCCTACTATGCTTCCTTCTCCTGTCTATGCAGCTCCTATTCCTTCTGGATTTTCTCCTTCAACTCATGCAACTCCTTCTCTGTTTCCTCCATTCTCCATTTTTCTCTCTTCCTTTATGCGTTCCTCCTATCGCATTGTTACCTCTTTGCCTCTATTTCCAAAACTTCTTTCTACACAACTGGGTATGCTCAAAACTTGCAACTTTATTCTACCTCTGCATTCTTGACAATCTTCCTCTTATCTTTGTCGTGCGCCATTATGTTTTCCTCTGTTGCTGCTGGTGGTGCTCTCATGGATGCTGCTTCACTACTTCGCTAACCATTCCACAGTGATGCCTACCATTTCATTGGACTTGGAGAAGCTGTAAAAATATCTCCATGGGTCCTCCTCCGCCCAATGACATGCCCCATGGATCCACTAAAACTATACTCTCGTGTAGTGATCTTTTACAAAACAATGCGGGTCATACAGATTGTAGCTAATGGTATTGAATGGATATTTCTTGATCTCCTCTGCCTCGACATCCTAATGCTTGAAATTCCATATCTCATATAACCTGATCTGCAATGGAAGAGTGGGACAAGATGCCTTCTTCTTCTGGTGCAGCCTAGCTGAAAGTCCTACCGAGATGTGTTACGATACTTCCTGCATGACGAGCTTCTCCAAGGAAAACTTTGGTAAAACATCTGGAGGCTTCTCCACGTTGTACATTCGTATGAAGCTGCCAGATGGTGAGGCATACCAATCTACTATATAGATTAGTGACTCCATTGTTGCCTTTGACATGCAAGGTGGATCTTGCTCAAATATCATCTTGTACACCGGGGTGACAAAATGATCTGACAGTTGTGTGATAACTCCTATGAAGCTGCATTCAGACAACATTTTACAATAAGTGTTGACAAAGGTCTCCGTAGATTTCCATGCCCACTTCAAGCCCGGGAACTCCTAACAGGCGCAGATTGCATCCAAGATGTAAGTGGACATGTAGATTTCTGCTTGTTGACCTTTGGGCAGCTATCAAGCTCTTGTTACCTATTCCTTCAGCCGGTGAGCCAACATGTCACTCTAGTTACATGCTTTTCCTTCTTTGGCTAGTTGGTGCAACACAATCACCCAAATTTGTGGGAAGGTTTCCATGATGTCTTGGCCATACAGGTGACATGAAAAGATGAACAAGTATTGGTACGCCTTCTACAGTATCTTCATCTTATAAACCTGGTTGGGTGTCATCCTGAATTTGGCCAGCTCCTTTACCCAGTTCTTCAATATATCCCTGGGGTTGGCATTGCTGTTGTGTGTGATGAAGGGTGTCTCCATGGTGATCACGGACTTCGACATATGCTACATATGTTCATAATCATGTTCCCTAAAGGTAGCAATCTCCATCCTGCTGACACTACTCAATGTCATCGTCTCAAGATCAGTGTGTGAGATGATCCAATGTATCATGTATGCGCATGGGAACATGGGATACCTTCATGCAATACAATACAAGCTGGACTTGTGAATGTTCACATAGACTTGGTGGTCTACGAGGTCTTCCCAAAATGTGCCTACAAATGCATCATTGACCTCTTGCGATATGAGCTTAATGTCCTCTTCTACAATCATCTTGGTGCCTTCGTAGTGTTAGTGTCAGTCTTTCCAGCCTTCCTCCAGTGATCAAATATGCTCTTACAAAGTGATTTTCAGAGTGTCAAGGTCAAATTTTGTCATTTCAGTGAGTCTTCAAGCAAAATTTGGTCACTAGGAATTAGGTCTAGGGTTTGCCCAAATGTCAGTCCATGTCACCATTCAGCTGAGTCTATCATCATTCATAGGGTTTTCATTGTCATGTCAGTGTCTAATGAGTCATTTTACATCTTGTTCATGCTTCAGTTGTGCCTTGGCAAGGTCATTTCCCTCTCCTAGGGTTTTGAAAGCCAATTTCTCTTGGACGGTCAAATCATCGGCAAAACTTGTTTCCTGATGTTCATACACCTTCCCCTATCCTTAAAGTACCTTATCAAACACTTCCCAACACTCAGATCCCCCAAAATCCTCATTTTTGCACAAACCCTAGTTTCTAGCTACAACCTGGCAATTTTGTAGGTTGGGCCTGTGTTTTGCCCTTTTGGACCCCTTCCCCTCACTCAATCTCTGAGATTCCACTTTCCCCTACTTCCTAACATCCCTCCCTACTCCCCAAAATTTCCCCAAGAATTTAGAAGCCCCTTATCCCCTTCATTTCGCTTCATTTCGACAAAATTCCTTGTTTCACACATCGGGACAAGTTTCACTCAAATGATGTTTTAGAGCAATCAAAGATGAATTTTTGAAAAATGAGAGAGGTTTTTGTCCAAAACATGCCAAACAAGAAAAACCTCCTTCACTTTTTGTACAGGTGTCATGGTTTTAGAGAAATGTCAAAATTACAATCGCCGGATCCAAGGCGGTTGGCCAAGGCACAAAAAAGGAAAAAGAGGCCCGATCCCCTCCGTATCTTGGCTGAGGCTTCACTCAAAGATCATGGCACTCAATAGCCTAGCCACAGCTCAAATCCCAAATTTTTTTGAGAATTTTGGGTAATTTTGGCATTTTTTGGAAATTTACAGGTTTTGGCTCCTCAACGGGTCTCACCCCGGTGAGACCCTTTGTCATGACAGCTCCTTTTTGCAAAAACTCGGCATTTCTAGATTTTTTATGCAAATTTACATATGCCTATGGATGGACTTGAGTTTTTATGGGGTTTTGGGCCTCCAGAAGGTCAAAATACATGCAAAATTTGACTTTCTGCCCCTTTTTTGAGTTGCAGAAACCAGTCTTGGGAGAATTAAGTTTTGACAGGGAAAATGACTTCCAAATTCAAAAATTCTAGTTGGGTTGGAAATTAGACTCACAGACCTTTCCAACGAGCTATCTTGCACCCAAGTCTGACACCTGCAAGTGCCTCAAACATAGCTCCCAATGTGCGCAACCCGTTGAACAGGGGGGCGCGACCCGTTGAGCAAACTTTGCCAGATTTCACTGTACAGCTCGGAAAAGCACAGTTTGACTTGGTTTGACTTTTTGGGGTTGAAGATGATTATCTTTGATGTAATTATTGTAATTCTAAGACACTTTTACTCTTGTTTAACACTTCTAGAAGATTCATTCATGTCAAGGGTAAATATTTAATGAATGGATTGGTTTCCTAGCTTATAGAGGCAAGTTGTTTTGACTGCCTAGATTTTAGTGCTCAGTTTAGAATTTGTTGAAACATCTCCTAGAAGGATGAGCTCGACCCCTAGAGGCAAGGGAAGAGGTTGGCTTGCCTATATTATGTATTTTCTTAATCATTTTCAGAGGTTCGAAGGTTGGACTCTTGAGGGAGAAGCTATCATTGTATATTTTCACTGTATCTCTGCAATTTTTGGCTAAGGAAGACCAGGGTTTTGCAGTCATCTTTGGGATTCTTGTGGACTCATGTGTTGATGGTGTGTTTTCTCAATGTTCTTGTAAGATTTGTTATGTGATTCATTTCCTTTCTTTACTGCTGCACATTAAACAAATGAAGTGTTAAAGTATGAATTCATGCTAGCCATGCTCTGCTTTTAAATTTGTTTAATTTCAATGTTTTCTTCTGTCTAAAGAGAATTCAAAGTGATTGTTTGCTCTCTTTAGCTCTTCATCTTTCATTCTTGACCATTCACTTCAGTTAAAGGCATCAACGCTGTCTCCTACCTCGCCCCAAGGAACCCCCTGCAGAAACTGTGTTAAATCCCCGCACCCAAAATTGCAATTCCTCAAATTGCCACCAAAAACCCAAAAAACCCCAAATCCACCTTTTTTAATCAGTTTACTAGCCTAATATTAGTGTTACCTTGTTGGTCATCTCATCCCATTGAAGATCTACCGAGATTGACCGGAGAGAGCCTTCTCCTGCCCCGTAGGGCTAGCTACGAGGCTGAATGGTTTGATGTAGCCTTGAGGTTTACCTTTCTCAGCCTGAGGTGAAATTTCAAGCGCTAACATACTGGCGACCATACTGGGGAGAACAACTAATCCTTTGCTCATTGACGTGTTATTTCATAAGTCTTAGACGGAGCCTGAAGTTATGCCAGGTAGCCTTCGAAAACGCTCTTGTTTTACATCAGCGTTAGTAGATAAACGCTGCTTCAGTCAATCTCCGTGAGCTTGTGAATACAACACTTCATTTGCATTTTACCCCAGTACATGTATCAAGTTCAGATCTGATTGTTGATGGTGAACAACGATCAGACACTGACAAGGCTGAAATCATTCACTGGCGACTCCTTCACTAAAAACTTCAGAGATCAATGCTTCATGGTGACTTCACTGCAGGAAGATCAATGGCTTTGAGCTTTTCAAGATGGACCAAATCACAAGAAGATATGCTCCCTTGAGCCGAGATCACATTCCAGGTTTTCCAAATAAAATTCCAAAGGTAGATTGGTCAAGGAATTTGCCTACATTTAATGATGATGGTAAGAAGGATGCTGCTTTACATCTAGTTAGATTTCACATGCATATTCGCAAGTTGAAGGTGGATTTTCCTGAAGATTGCTTGATGAAGATATTCTTGGCCACTCTGGAAGGTAAAGCCCAATCATGGTATGAAAGTTTGCCACCTGCTTGTATTTATTGTTTAAAGGATTTTCATGCTATGTTCATTGAAAGATATAAGGACTCTTATCCATCATTGAATTTAGTTCAAGACTGTTGCAAGCATGCCTATAGTTTTATTGAAAGCCTTGAGAAGTTTTATGAAGATGATAATTTCATGGATGAAGAGATCATGGAGGCTTTGTATGAGAATCCATTTCAGCAGCACATAGAAATCTTAGAGGATACTTGTCAAGATCAGCAGGTTGAAGATGGCCATATGGCTGTAATTGATGAAAGAGAAGAGCTTGTTTCAGATCTGCCCACAGAAGAAGACAGCGTCCAAGGTAGCCAAGATTCAATTTTAGAATGTAATGCAGTCAACTCAGCTATTTCAGATCAAAATTTAGATCATGGTGACCAAGAATACCTTGTGCCGAATCCTGAAAAGGAGAGTTTTGTTGTTGAGATCATGGACAAAGTTCTTGATCCAAATGTCCTTATATCATCAGAACAGAGCCTGCATGAGGAGGTAATTCAGCCAGCTCATGAACAGCAAGATGAGGTCTTTGTTCAAGTAAGTGAAAACTCTTCTTTCAATCATAATTTGGATAGTTTGATTGCCATGTCATATGAAGATGATCAACAATGTTTCCAAGTTTCAGAAGATCAGGACTGTCATTCAGATTTTTCATGTTTTGAAATGTTATTTCAAGAAGACAAGACTTGTTTGAGCAAAGGGAAACAGAAAGTCTTATCTCCTTTGTCTGAAGAGGAGATAGATCAGCTTTTGAAAGGTCATGCTACAACCCAAGCTAAAGCAAATCGGCAGTGTGCACATGGTCACGAAAGTGTTGGTGAAACTTCTTCCTCTTTTGAAAATGATGACAGTCTTGTAATTAGTTTTATAGATCAGCAAACAGATAATATTTTCTTTCATGAAGATGATGAGGCTGTCATGTTTGATGATCTTGAGGATTGTTTTCTGTTTAAGAATGACCTAGACCATGAAATTGAGGAATATAAGCTTGAGAGAGACAATATGTCAAAATTTCTCACGGTCAAGGAATTTACAGCCAACACTCATATGGCAGAAGCTTATACTTCTCTGTGCCTTCCTATCAATCAGCAACCCACTGTTCTTTCAGATCAGAATGAAGCGAGTAATTATATTTTTGCAGCTGGATCTCCAAACAAGGTAGTGCTTCAGGATTATCAAGATCCCTTTGGCATTCTTCTGCAAGCATTAGAAAAGATAAATGTTGCCTGGTTCATTATCATAAGCTTTGGTTTCAGTGGTTATTTTGAGTTGCCTACAGGTTCATCGTTTCGCCTGCTCGAGATAAGCGAGAGCAGAAATTTGGTATGTAGCCATCTGCTGGATTGGTTACATTGGAAAGCTCATTATACATGATTGTACATATTTCATTAGTATGCAGGTGGTTGTCATCATGATTTCAAATCTTGATGGATTGCTGCCGTTTTTTCAATAAGCTTTGAAAGGTCTTGTTTTAAGTCGGTCATGAGTCATTTGTGTTTGGTCTGTTGAGTGAGTTTTTCAAGTTATTTCAGTTTGCCATCGATTCGGTTTGAGTCAAGCTTCAGTTAAGTTTCAGTCAGTTTTCAGTCAAGTTTTCATTCAATAAATGTGTCAAAGTTTTGTGTCAAAGGTGTAAATAATGACTCCATTGCCTAATGGTTGAAAACACTGGTCTGCTCTCCCAGAGGTCTAAGGTTCTTGGCACCTCCAAGGAGCTACCATCCCCATTGGAGCCAATGTTAGTGTCAGTCTTTCCAGCCTTCCTCCAATGATCAAATATGCTCTTACAAAGTGATTTTCAGAGTGTCAAGGTCAAATTTTGTCATTTCAGTGAGTCTTCAAGCAAAATTTGGTCACTAGGCATTAGGTCTAGGGTTTGCCCAAATGTCAGTCCATGTCACCATTCAGCTGAGTCTATCATCATTCATAGGGTTTTCATTGTCATGTCAGTGTCTAATGAGTCATTTTACATCTTGTTCATGCTTCAGTTGTGCCTTGGCAAGGTCATTTCCCTCTCCTAGGGTTTTGAAAGCCAATTTCTCTTGGACGGTCAAATCATCGGCAAAACTTGTTTCCTGATGTTCATACACCTTCCCCTATCCTTAAAGTACCTTATCAAACACTTTCCAACACTCAGATCCCCCAAAATCCTCATTTTTGCACAAACCCTAGTTTCTAGCTACAACCTGGCAATTTTGTAGGTTGGGCCTGTGTTTTGCCCTTTTGGACCCCTTCCCCTCACTCAATCTCTGAGATTCCACTTTCCCCTACTTCCTAACATCCCTCCCTACTCCCCAAAATTTCCCCAAGAATTTAGAAGCCCCTTATCCCCTTCATTTCGCTTCATTTCGACAAAATTCCTTGTTTCACACATCGGGACAAGTTTCACTCAAATGATGTTTCAGAGCAATCAAAGATGAATTTTGGAAAACTAAGAGAGGTTTTTGTCCAAAACATGCCAAAGAAGAAAAACCTCCTTCACGCTTTGCACAGGTGTCATGGTTTTAGAGAAATGTCAAAATTACAATCGCCGGATCCAAGGCAGTTGGCCAAGGCACAAAAAAGGAGAAAGAGGCCCGATCCCCTCCGTATCTTGGCTAAGGCTTCAATCAAAGATCATGGCACTCAATAGCCTAGCCACAGCTCAAATCCCAAATTTTTTTGAGAATTTTGGGTAATTTTGGCATTTTTTGGAAATTTACAGGTTTTGGCTCCTCAACGGGTCTCACCCCCGGTGAGACCCTTTGTCATGACAGCTCCTTTTTGCAAAAACTCGGCATTTCTAGATTTTTTATGCAAATTTACATATGCCTATGGATGGATTTGAGTTTTTATGGGGTTTTGGGCCTCCAGAAGGTCAAAATACATGCAAAATTTGACTTTCTGCCCCTTTTTTGAGTTACAGAAACCAGTCTTGGGAGAATTAAGTTTTGATAGGGAAAATGACCTCCAAATTCAAAAATTCTAGTTGGGTTGGAAAGTAGACTCATAGACCTTTCCAACGAGCTATCCTGCACCCAATTCTGACACCTACAAGTGCCTCAAACAAAGCTCCCAATGTGCGCAACCCGTTGAGCACGGGGGCGCGACCCGTTGAGCAAACTTTGCCAGATTTCACTGTACAGCTCGGAAAAGCACAGTTTGACTTGGTTTGAATTTTTGGGGTTGAAGATGATTATATTTGATGTAATTATTGTAACTCTAAGACACTTTTACTCTTGTTTAACACTTCTAGAAGATTCATTCATGTCAAGGGTAAATATTTAATGAATGGATTGGTTTCCTAGCTTATAGAGGCAAGTTGTTTTGACTGCCTAGATTTTAGTGCTCAGTTTAGAATTAGTTGAAACAGCTCCTAGAAGGATGAGATCGACCCCTAGAGGAAAGGGAAGAGGTTGGCTTGCCTATATTATGTATTTTCTTAATCATTTTCAGAGGTTGGAAGTTTGGACTCTTGAGGGAGAAGCTATCATTGTATATTTTCACTGTATCTCTGCAATTTTTGGCTAAGGAAGACCAGGGTTTTGCAGTCATCTTTGGGATTCTTGTGGACTCATGTGTTGATGGTGTGTTTTCTCAATGTTCTTGTAAGCTTTGTTATGTGATTCATTTCCTTTCTTTACTGCTGCACATTAAACAAATGAAGTGTTAAAGTATGAATTCATGCTAGCCATGCTCTGCTTTTAAATTTGTTTAATTTCAATGTTTTCTTCTGTCTAAAGAGAATTCAAAGTGATTGTTTGCTCTCTTTAGCTCTTCATCTTTCATTCCTGACCATTCACTTCAGTTAAAGGCATCAATGCTGTCTCCTACCTCGCCCCAAGGAACCCCCTGCAGAAACTGTGTTAAATCCCCGCACCCAAAATTGCAATTCCTCAAATTGCCACCAAAAACCCAAAAAACCCCAAATCCACCTTTTTTAATCAGTTTACTAGCCTAATATCAGTGTTACCTTGTTGGTCATCTCATCCCATTGAAGATCTACCGAGATTGACCGGAGAGAGCCTTCTCCTGCCCCGTAGGGCTAGCTACGAGGCTGAATGGTTTGATGTAGCCTTGAGGTTTACCTTTCTCAGCCTGAGGTGAAATTTCAAGCGCTAACACGTAGATCGACAAACTTGTAGACACTCGCTCAATTGCTGTTCGAGTTGAGCTTCTGTCGGTGTCCTTTGATCCTTCTCTCTTAGATGCCATTGATCTTGAACTACTAAGGGACAAAAGGACACCTACCAAATCTGGAGACATGTCGACATGCATGGAAAGAAATATTTCAACTACAACCAAAGAAAACTTGAGGAACGACATGCAACACACCTGGGGATTGACTCACAAGGTTTCCACATTTTTTCCTGGGAGGTCGGAATGCTAGTTTCCAGAACTGCACAAAAGGTAGTCCAAACTACTAAGAGGCTTGCTGGCTACTAAAATTGTGCAATGCGCAATCCAGACTGGCCTGCTGGTTACTGGTATTGAACAATCTGCAATTCCAGCTAGCAAGGGTTGCAGGCCCAATGATTGCATTGTGCAATTTTATGGGCCAATAGTCACTGCCTCTTAGAATTGTGTTTTTATCACTCTGATAATTATTTTGAAGTAAGAAGAAAGAAAAACCAAAGGTAACCATAAACCACTTTTAGAGATCAGGGCCTAGCCTTCCTGATGCTCAGAGAGGGCTCTCTCTTTAAAATTTAACTTTGTTTTAGTCAATATGATTTTAGGCTAGTTATTGCTTGCACTTAGGTTTTGTTTTGAAAATTTGATGGTGGGATCACTTTACTTATATGGACAGAGTTTTGGCTTATTCCATTGGGTTATGGAGTTGGATTTCTGGCAAACAAGACTAGATTGGGTTCTAAAAACAGTGTCTACATGGCAAGGTAGATAAGTTACTGCAGATCTCAGAGGCTAGATGGTGAGTGGCTTCAAATCAGATCCAGGGAGCAATTAAGGGTTCCCTAGGCCGGACTTTGGAAGAAATGAAAGAAGTCAACCGAGATGGGACAAAATTCAAGGATTCTCAGATTTGGGTATCAGGAGAAAACATCTAAATAAATCACTGTGCAAAATAGAGTGTAATTAAACAAATTATGTATGATATTTCCAGTTAATTCATTTAGATTTTGGAACACATTTAAGAGTATGAAAACACAAAGGAAAGGTAACACAATAACACAAAGAAAGTACTTCCCTAGAAATGGCTCATCTCATGAATCCTATAGAGAAACTCTTTTATTACGTGCTCTAGTCTGTTGACTTGAAAATAGTACAATCACCCTTAGGTTCAAGATCACAATAACTCTACAAATGTAAAATAATCCACACATAATACTTCTAATTTTGAAGTATTTATACAAAAAGTTTATTACAAAATATCTCAAACTAATTTGAGAATTAATGTAGGAAAAGGAAAATATCTTCTTGCAAGAAGATAGAGACAGTTATTGAACTGTTTCATGTTGTCCCTGTTATTTTGGTTCTGTTGGCTATTATGCTTTGATTTTTAGCCCTTTATGCTAGCAAGTTGTTTGGCTTTCACGCTAGATAGTCTGTTTGACTTTCATATTTCATCTAATACTCTTTTACCTGATACACTTTGACTGTGTTGGCCTGCCTTCATCCTTTAACCATGCTCATTTACTTTTTACTGTACACTTATAATTTACTGTGTTTTTACTACATTAAATCATTTGTTTTTTGCCATGTTTCTTCATCTAGTAACTGGATGTTGAGCATTTTCCTTTATATCTCATCAGCCTCTGTATATTTTGCAAAAGTAGGCTTATTAATAAATAAGTGTTTCACCTCATGCTGGAGGTAAAATAGATTTTCAAAAGTCTGGTATAATACTCTGCCAATTGGTATACCACTCATTGATGAGGCATTTGCCTGTTCTTTGGCCACTTCCCTGATTTTCTTATTATAGTCCTCCTCTGTAATCAATTTATCATTTATGACTAAGGGACTAGGTAGTCCCTTTTCTCTCAAAAGCTCAAACTTGGTCATAAACCTGTCAATGGCTAGTTTCATCGTTTGACACTTATCCTCTAGATTTAAAATTAAATTTCTCTTGGCTAGGACCCTCTTGACTTCCAAAATGGTACCTGTCCTATCAGGTATGTCAAGTTCTTGTAGCTCATATTTGTTCTTGGAGTTGAGGAATTGAATAATTCTCACTGCTTCCTCTGGCATTTCTCTAGGCTCTTCTTTGACATTCTAGATGGCTTCTGTAGCCTGTTTGATCAAGTCTATCTGCTCAAAAATGACCTGGATAGATGGCCAAATATCATTGACAGAGTCAATGATATTGGCCCATAATAATTTTTTGGCCTTTCCCAAAGGCTCACTCAGTGTCAACTCTTTCTCTAGACGTTTCACTCTCTCATTCATTCTAGTAGCCTTTTGTTGTTATTCTTTATGCATGATCTGGGCTAACCTGCAATCTGTCTCTAGGCTGGAAAGTTTCTCTTTTAACTTGTTCATTTCACTGGTTAGAATGGACATTTCTTCCATTTCCTTAACCATCCTGTTTGCTTCATCACCTATGGTACCTGTTGTTGTTGATGTCGTTACTGATGTAGTTACTGTTGCTATTGGTAATGCAGTAGCCATTGGACCAGTGGGAGCTAATGCTTCTACCAATGTGGAAGGCACAACTGTAGTCACTGTAAGAATGAAAGTTGGAGGAGAACTATCTAGAGTAGCTTGTTTGAGCTAGATCAAGCTATCTATCTTCTTTTCCATTTCCTTCAACTGGTCATTGAGTTACAGCACCAAGTCCACCATCTCTTCATGATTTGTTTGGCTTTCTAGGATTTCTTTTGTTTGAGGATGTTGAGACTAAGGTAGCTTGAGCTGTTTCTTAAGGGCTACAATGTCTTCATTTTTCTTCTTAATCAACTTTTCAACAGCCTTGATGTCCTTTGGGTCATGGCCTAGCTCAATGATCAAGTCTTCTAAGGATTTCATCCTTGTGTCTTTGGCACTGGAAGATGCTTTTTCTTATTTGTACTGGGCTGTCACATTATCCAATGAGTCCTTGAGCTTGAATGCTTCCATTTCTTTTGATGTAAGGGTAGAGTAGATCATCTATCAAGCCTACTTGTGAAATTCTATTTTATCTATTAGATGCACATCCCTGGCTAAGACCTCAAAGTTGGTCTTCTTGTAGTATGATGTGGTTTTAGGTTGTTGTACAGTAGGCTATAAGAAAGACACCTGCGTGTTACCTTCTTTGATGTCAAAGGTTGACATCAATTTTCTCTGGTTTGGTGGTGTCATCTGCATGTACTTGGCATAAGTGTCTGTCTTGAGCTTCTCATTCCTCATTTTTATCTCCTTGAATCTTTCATTGATATTTACTTCCTTGTCAGCTTGCCTGACAAAGGAAGACACCTCCACACTCTTCTGTCTTTGTATAATCTGAGTGTTTAAAGAAGAGGATTGTTGTGTTTCTATTGATGTAGCAGTCTCAGTTGCTTGTCTACTCCTCTTCCCCACTACATGAGTATCAATCATTTCTACTGATGCAATGTGTTCTTCCTATTCAGACAGAGGAGTCAATTTGGGCCTTTTGCTTAGTTGGAATTGCTAATTGGTGGTGTCCATAGTAGAGCTTGAAGATTCCTCCATGTTTCTTTTTGGATTCTCCTTCTCATTGACACGAGTTTGAATGATTGGAGGGATATTCATGGGCTCTTCCAACTCTGGGACCTACAAGAAAGAGCTTTGGTCAAATTGTTTCTCCAAGTCAATCTTGGTGTTTTCCACATCCACCATTGTGTTGTCCTTATCTATCAATGTGTTCTCTACCCATTATGACTGATTAGCATATTGTTCAATGTCAGGCATGGGGCAGTGGATGTAAGGTCCTAGCTTGACCTTTTTTCTGAGTTTGCTTATAACCCCATGAGGGTCATAATGCTAGATGAAACTATCCTTGAATTTGAATTGCTGGAGTATCTTATCAGCTTTAGGCCCAGCCTCTCCAATGTTGCAGATGAAAGGGAACATTTGGTTTTTCATCTTAACTGTGTTTTATTCCTAGCAGTTAGGAAGTGGATCTCATCCACACCTGTCATGTTCCTAAAGTATTCCAGGGAAAATATTCTCATTAGGAGATACTTAGGCAATTTGTAAGGGGGTAACTCACAGCCATAGATCCTAATTTCAATATGACTCTGGTAGAGGTACCAGTCTCCTAATCTACTATTATTTTCTAGTTACAATACTCTCTTGATCTCATTACTGATTCTAGGTTGAGTGCTAGAAGTTAACATGTTCAAGACAGCGTGAACAAAACAATCTATGAAGTCTTTGTATGTGAATGTTGTGTTGTACCTCTGGACCAAGGGTGTCCAGTAGATGATTGATATTTCCTTTCCCCTAGTATCTATTTTTTGAATCTTCATTGGGAACTTGTGTTTGATAATACAGGAACATATGAAACAACATCGAAGAGTATTTGAAGACTCTTTCAATGGGAAATCTAGTGAACTATTCATGCATCTTGTCTGCAATGAACCAGGCATAATCATACATAATGGTAGGAGGTAGACCTGGAGTGAAAATGGACAAGAAGGACATGATTATTTCATCCACAAAATTATCTAATGTGAATCCTCGGATGCATGAGATCATGGAGATTATTCTCCTTCCAGTATCTCAAAAGATAGCAAAAGCATAGGATGGAATGTCCTTAGGAGTATGGTGCTCCTCAATGATGAAATTCTGAAAATTTTGTTTGATATTAGTTGGGTCCAATGTGGTGTACAGGTCCAACAGGTGTGTAATGGACAAAGGAGTAAAATTGTGGTTGGTCTGGATTTGAAGTATCTAGTTGATAGACTCAACAGTAATTGAAAACAAGAAGTCTTGGTTTTGGGCAATTATAGCCCTCTAGCTAGGTATGTAACATGCATGGCAAAAATGTACAATGTCTGGGAATGGATGGGCTTTTGGGAATGTATAATTGGGTAGATTTGAGTCCCAAAGGTGGATATCATCTGCTTTGTTGAAGAACCTATCCTTGGCCCAGCAACGGATTCTCAGAAGGTTGTCTTGGGTGATTGTGTCATTGATTTGAAAATCCATGTCTGTCAAGGTCAGCTGGTCAATGTCTAAGTGAGGGGTTGTCACTGGTCTAACATCCAGAGAGGTTGGGGTAGTCATTTATGTGATAAAACGTAGAAAATTGGGCTTTATATGACTTTGGGAGTGAAATTTGAGTAATTGAATAACCAGGGTAGGGTACTAGCCGATTGCAGGTTGGGGTTACAGTACTTTGGGAATGATAAACTCTCAATTTAAATTGAAATTAATCAAAATCTTTCAGTTATTTTAAGAATTTAATGTTATTTCATCAGATAGAGGAAAATTCTGGTTTTATGCTTAAATACCTGGAATTTATAGTCGGGGTTGTAACTGGTTTTCAATTGGGGTTTGCAGAGGGCTTTGGAAGCTAGGATGGTGTGCAGTGGTGGCATCAGGAGGCTCTAATGGTTGAAAGTCAGTCGCAAGATTTTGGAAGGCACAGATGCTTCAGAGGTTCAGCGGTGCGATTTGAGCGAAAGGGGTGAAAATGGGTGTCGAAAGGCTTTTAACCGTGACTGGTTGGAAAAATGGCAGGGAATGAATGCTTTATGAATAGTGTTGGTTTTCATTTTGGAGGGGAGGTGGTTTTGGAGGTCATCGCACTGCTTATGGGGGCCAGACAATATTTTTCCGGGGGAATGCAATCTATGCCAGAGGCCGACACATAGGCAAATGGGCCTTGAGCAAAATCGGCCATATCACGTGCTCTTGGGTCATTAAAGGTCGGACATCGCGCAAGAATGATATGGGTGATGGCTGTTAGATCTGGGGGTGGATGATCAGATGGTCATCACGTTGGAAATTTGTGTGGTCAGATGATTGGGCAAAGTTTAGTGGAACCCATGGGTTTTAATCATTATTTAGAGTAATTAACCCATGCTTAATCGTAGATTTAATTAAACTGTGGATTTTTTGGAGTAGCGGGGCTAGTTTACTTCACCAGGGTGCCGAGATAAATTCGGGTTTAGTCAGGAAAATGGTTAAGTGGTGGAGTTAGTGAAGCGAGGGATTTTTAGAGTTATGATAAAGTGTTTAGAGGGGTTCTTGGGTAATTATTGAAGTGAAAACATGATTTTAATAGGGGGGAAAGGGGTTTCACACTTAGGGCAATGGATTTTAGGAATAATTGACTAGGGAATGTGTGAAATTAAGGGGTAGGAGTGAAAATGAAGGGAGGGGGTTTTCATAAGCCATGAAGGGGTAAAAGGGGAGTTAGTGAATATATAGTGGGCGTGAAATGCAATGAAGGGGGAGTTAGGAAAATCAGCTTATGAGCATGTTTTTTTCATTGATAACTACTCCTGCACACTTGAAACACATAGTTAAGCATGATAGTAGTGCTTATGCTTGAAATGACTTGTATTTGTCCAACCTTTCTTTACTTACCCTTTTACCTACCCTAACATTTTTTCTTCACTTTGATGGGTGCACTTAAGCTAGTAAACCCTTTTCTTTCCTTTTCTTTTGTAAAACAAACTATCTACTTCTAACCTTAAATCTTCTAAGAGCTCAGATTAAACTGATGAGCTCCTTTTATTTCTCTTCCTATCTAATGATCTACCAAGATTAAACTGTTTGGTCAGATTTTTATTCTGTAATTGTAAACATGAAATTCAAAGCATGAAGTAGTCAAGATTAAGCAGTTTGACTATCATGGGTTGTGGCATGTATGACAAGCTGCACACAACCATTATTTAAGACAGTAAAGTAAAAAGTAGTGGCACTTGGACTTGCACACTTTCATGAACTGTTTTTTGTTTGGGGTTCATATTTTTTCATTTTTTTTTGATCTTTTCTTATTTTTCTTGTCCTTTGATATTTCTTTTAGGACATACCTTCTTTACATTTTTTAATTTTAATATGGAAAACATTTGCAGAAAGGAAAGGTATGTACAATATTACAACACTTAGCCTCAGCCAATTCAAAATTATGAAGATTAGTAGCCTTTGAATTGTGACTGTAGTTACCTTGTGAACTATCCTTTTGTGATATCCTCTTTATTGATACTTATGACAGTAAATCCCTCAAAGCTCAGGGCCTTCTCTCCAGGCTTCAACTTAAAAGGATTACCATCCAATCCAATCTACACTCTGTAATGTTATGTACAATGATGCAAAGTAAAGTGAACTATTGTGAGTCAGTGGAAAAATAATTCTTCAGCATCCTACCATTAACAGGTCCTCCTGGTAGATCTGATCCATCTATGTTTGTCAAGAAAAAGGCATTGTTGCCTCTGTAGCCATAAATGACATAAGGTCCCTGCCACAAAAAATCAAATTTTCCATGCTTGCCTTTGTCTTCTCTCCTTGAATCCCACTTAAGGACTTTATCTCCTATGTAAAAATCATCTGCTTTAGTCTTTTTATCAAAGGATTTCTTGATATTTTCTTGGATTACCTGTGATTTTACATATACTTCTTCTCTGGTCTGTTGTAGGTGTATGGTGTTGTTTATTCTTCTCTGAATATCATTTGGTTCCACCTATAATTCCTAGATAATATTCATCACTGGCACTCCCAAGGATGATGGGAAAACTGCATCCATCCCATAAACCAGCTGATAGGGTGATGTTCCAATGGACTTCTTAGTAGTCAGTCTATTTACCCATAAGGCATTGACTAACTTCTTGTTCCAAGTCTTCTTGTTATATTCCAGTAACTTTTTAATAATATTGAACAGGTTTTTGTTCGATGACTCTACTAGTCCATTACCTTGAGGGTAATAGATTGTGGAATGGCCAAGGGTGATGTGGTACTTGTTACATAAATGTATCATTGTTTTAGATTTAAAGGCAATTGCATTATCAGTAATGAGCTTCTGGGGACATCCAATTCTTGACAGGATATTACTCTCTAGGAAGGAGATTATGAAAGTGTATGTGGCTTGCCTAGAAGGTATGGCCTCTATCCATTTGTTAAAATAGTCTGTGGTTGTTAGAATCCACTTAGGTTGAGCTAAGGAGGTTGGCTGTATTTCTCAAATGAAGTCTAACCCCATTATTGAAATGACATCTCGGTGGAAATTGGTTTAAGAGGCAAGGGTAAAAGTTTTCTCTTTCCCTAAAAAATTTGGCATTTATGATAGGAGATTACATGTTTTTCAACATCTACAAACAAAGTAGGCCAATAAAACCAGCCCCCAGAATTTTGTCAGCAGTAGTCTTCTAGTACAAGTGTCCTCCACAATCCTCTGCATGAAACTATTGTAAAATATTGTTAGCTTCATCTTTCAATAAACAGGTTAAAAGAATACCACTATTGTCCTTCCAAAACAATGCATTATCTATAACGCAATATCTTAATGACTTCATTTTTAAGAATCTAGCTTTAGTTCTTGTCAATCCAGGAGGAGCTTGTAAGTTTAGTAACACAAATGTAATATTTGCATACCAGGGTGAATCAGTGAAAGGTGCATTGATCTATGGAGTCTCCATCTCCTCCTGATCATCAAGGGCACTAATAAAGTTGATATCTAAGGCCTGACATTTTGATTCAGCCATGGGTTTGGCTAAACCTTGGCCTTTGATAAGCTTGGTGGGCTTTATCTCTATTTCATATTCCAATATTGTGGCAATCCATTTGCCTCTTTTACCTTCAGGCCCATTTTGAGTCAAAATGTCCTTGACTATAGAATTTGGAACATAAGCAATAATGTGAGAGTACATGATGTACACTTTGAAGTCTTTGATTGCCTTAACTAAAGCTAATGCCTGTTTTTCCATGATATTGTATTTGAGTGTGGCATCTCTTAAGGATTTACTAAAAAATGCAATTGGTTTTTCATATCCTTGGTTGTTCTTTTGCAGCAAGACTGCTGCATTGGTGTGTTTTGAAGAAAAAGAAAAAATAATAAAATCTTTATTAAAGTCAGGACTAATTAGGACTGGAGTTTTGGTTAAAGCTTCCTTAATAGCTTCAAAGGGCTGTTTGGCCTCCACTGTCCATTTAATTGCTGAGTCCTTTCTTAGCACGTTATTTAACTCCCTGATTAATTCTACTAGATTTGAGATGAATCTCCTAAGAAAATTAATCTTACCTAGAAATGAATATAGCTCTCTAATGTTTCTAGGATGGGTAATGGTCAAAATGGCTTCTATTCTAACAGGGTCTATCCTAATCCCATCTTTACTTATGATGTGTCCTCACAACTTTTCATCTTCTAGACCGAAAAGTGTCTTTATAGGATTTAAAGAAATCCCAAATTTCCTGCATTTGATAAATACTCTTCTTAGGTGGTCTAAGTGTTCATTGTCAGATTTAGAGAAGACTATGATGTCATCCTGGTATACTACTAAGAAATCATGTATCTCCTTGGCAAAATCTATATACATAGCTCTCTAAAATGTGGCACCTGCATTCATTAGTCCAAAGGGCATCTTCAAATACATGAAGGTACTCCAAGGAGTTGTAAATGCAGTTTTGGATTGGTCATCAGGTTGAACTAAGATCTGGTTATACCCAGAAAATCCATCTAACAGTGAAATCCTAGATGACCCTACTACCCTCTACAATATATGGTCCATTTTGGTAAGGGATAGTTATCTTTTAGTGAGACCTTATTTAAATTTCTAAAATCTACACAAAGCCTAATTTCACCTGTCTTTTTCCTAGTTGTAACTAAATTTGAAATCTAGACTAAGTATCTAATGCGGGTTATTATTCGGGCATAAAACATTCGTTCAACCTCTTTCTTTATGGATGTCATAAGAATTGGGTTTATCCTCCTAAGATTCTTTTTGAAATGTTTATGATCTTCTTTTAGAGGTATTTTGTGTTGGATTATGCCGTTGTCATAAGATTTTAAGTTTTCATAACTCCATGCGAATACATCCTAGAACTCTTTAAATAGATTGATATATTTACCCTTTTCCTCTGTAGGTAAGGATTTTGATATTTTGATGAGTTTTGGTTTATTCTCAGTCCCTTTGTTAACCTCTTCTATGCCAGCTCTCAGAGTTTCCATCTTGGGTTTCCTAGCTACATCATTAGAGTCAAATAAATTCTCTAAAGGGACTAATCCCATAGGCAAGAATTATTTTTCAAATTAAGGATCTCGAGATCATCATTCATAATTTCCTCAATCTCTACATTCTCTAAACTAAATATTTCTACTCTAGTAAATTTAGTTGGTTTAGCTACATTGAAAATATTTACATCTAAGCTACTTTCTATATCATTGTCTATTGTGCAATTAGTATCTATCTTGCAATTATGAAATTCACCTTCATTGTTCATGAAATCGTAGATCTGAGAGTCCTGGGAGAAAATCTGCCAATACTTAAGGTTTTCTGGTATAACAAGCCTATGTCTGACTTCTGCAGTGTACTGATGGTTTGGCTGAAATGGAAAATTTGTAAGTACTAGCAAAGGTAGCCAGACTGTGGGCTTGCATGTTTTGTTTTCTAGGAATGGGAGTGAAGTTTGATTCGAGGAGGTCTTTGATCAAGTCTAAAATAGTATCCATATATCGTCCAAGCCTAAGGTTGTTGACAGAGTATTCACCACTAATATGTTTAATAATCAGCTCTAAGTCTCCCATGATGGAAACTCTTTTGGCTCCCAATTTCCTAACCAATTGTAACCCCAGAATTAGGGCTTCATATTTGGCCATATTATTGGTACATTTGGAGTTAAATCTAAAAGCATGTCCCTCAGCATGATTATTCTCCATATTATGGATCCACACTCTTGCATCAACCCCTGATTTATTGATAGACCCATCAAAGTCTAGATGCCATAGTGATTCATGGAATATGTTCTCACTGTCTCCCTATATAATTTTCTCAGTTGGCCAAAAACAAATATGGTGGCATAAGACATATCTAACTGCAAGGATCCCTACAGTTTTTCTCCCCATGAGCAAGATAGCAGCATTCCATATTTCGGTGGAATGTTTGCAAATACAATGTCCATTGGAATTTTCTTTGCAGGGCATTGGAAAAGAGTCACACATAACTCCTTGATTAGACCAAGGCATTTAACCTGGCTGGATTCAAAAGAAAACAAGTCCTTATAAGGCCTGGTAATGTCTCGGTTTAGTCTTTCCATTATTACCTTTGGCATCAGATTGTGAGGTGCCCCTGAGTCCAACATAGCATTATGAAATTTTTTATGATGAATGTTTAGACCGATGTAAAAAGGAAGAACTCCCCCTTGCTGATGAATACCATTGGCCTCAAGGCCAAACAATAATTCAGGCTGGTCATCATTCAAATTAACATAATCTTCTCCCTCTCCTATGTTCAAAGTCTCAGTTATATGTGACCTATAAGATTCATTCTTGCTATTTCATTTTTAATTTTGAAAGGGAGCTGAGGTTTGTTTATTTGATTCAGATCTTCCTTAATATGTGTAGTTTGAGTGTCCTTATTCTGTTTCTCAGTGGTAGGCATTTCAATCTGTGTTTCTATTGTTTTTCCTTGATTTCTTTTATTTTGATTGTCTTCAGTAATTGTCTCTTTTTTGGTTTCAGTGGAGGTTATATCTACAATCCTAGGGGTTGAAGTCCCGGGTGTTCCCCTAGGGAGAATTTGCAACACTTTATTATATGGAGCTTCTTTTATTATCTTAGTCTGGGCTAGGATGGATATTTTAATGAGAGTATCATTATTCTTCTTACTTATCAAGCTATTTTGTTTATGTACCTCATATATAGCTGACTCATGTCCCTGTTTAAAGTCAAAAGATTTAATAGATTCTAACTGCAACTATTGTAGCATATATAACTCATATTCTTCTTGAGTAAGAAAAATAGTGTCTTCCTCTTTGGCTTCCAGTAAGTTAATCTGAGTATCATCCTCTTCTTCTTGGTCCTTTGAATCTTCAACATAATTCTCTTGGAAGGGGGGTCTAATCTGTTGACTTGGTGTAGTATTTTTTGTAGCACTAGGGTTCTTCCTAAAATTTTGGTTTCTTATTAGGGGTTGTTGTTGTTGATTCTCCCATTGATTTTTCCTCTCCATGTTCTCTAACCTATCCATGATTCTTTCTAAACTCTCAGCTAAAACATATACTTTTCCATCTGAAGTGGAAGATTCCTCTTTAAATACAACTTTCTTTTCATTCCTAATTCGTTCTTTCTTAACTAATAGGTTGGCCTCTACACTAACAACATTTCTCTGCATTTGTTCAAGTGTTTCAGGGTTTCTTTCCCTTAGCTAGTATGACATGTCAGCATCAAAACCATCAGGGAAATTAATTAATGCTAGGTCAGGTGGAGGCTTAATGTTGGTTTGAATTTCATTGTAGATATTATTAAACCTAGTGCAATACTCCTGAACTGATTCATTAGGAGCTCTTCTAATATTTTCATATTTAGAAAGTATTTGCAATGGGTTTTCCTTTCTCTCCCGTCTACCAATGAATAACTTTTGAAAATTGGCTAAGTCTACAATATGGTTGGCAGGAAAGGCTTTGAACCATTTCTTGACATCCCCAGTTAAAGTTTGGGCAAACAATATCATTTGGACATCTGCTTCATCTATTTCATGCAATTCAAAAAAGTCAGACATCTTGTTTACACGTTGTTAGGCAGTGTAATGACCAGTAGCATCAAACAAGAAAATCTTACTCTGATAATCTGTAGGCATGTCATAGAGCTGTGTAGGTAAAACAAGAGGAGCATATCCGTTTGCCATTGCTGTAATTCTAGTTTGGTTAGGGGGTAAAGTTGTGGTGGTTGAAGAAGGGATTGAAACTAATGGAGGTGAACTAGATGATGATGAAGATGGTTGATTAATAACTAGTTTAGGTGATTGGGTTGTGGTAGATACAATTGGTGAAGTTGTGGCGAAAGAAGGGGTATTTACAGTGCGTGAAGACTGTGTATAAATTTGAGAGGCAACAGCAGTAAGGGCATCTAGCTCAACAGATTGTTGAATGTAAGCACTATCTATATTGTTAATCAATGTAAAGGTCAAGGTTTCTAACTTGTCAAAAGCGTCCAAGACAAATTTATCTAAATCTAGATGGATAACCCTTTTTGATTTAATGATTTGAGTAAAATCAATGTCTAAGACTGTTTCATGGATGGCATTCTCAGATTTAGATCTAAATAATGAGAGGTCAAATGAAAAATCAAAAGGGATTTCCTCTAAAGTTGACAACTCCTTAGGGAGTGAATCGGCTCTGGCTAACTGGCTACTACTTGCCTGAGTTTCTTGGTTTTTTGGTTTTCTTAGAATTTTGTCTGGGTAATCAACTATAGTTGTAAGGTTTGGATCAGGGTTTTCCCTAGCACAATGA
Organism: Pinus tabuliformis; assembly: GCA_031772625.1. Lineage (NCBI taxonomy): Eukaryota > Viridiplantae > Streptophyta > Pinopsida > Pinales > Pinaceae > Pinus > Pinus tabuliformis. Next base: position 751,436,250 of record CM062819.1, read on the forward strand.
ATCTTCTTAGGAGCCAAAATTTTAAGTTTTTAAATAGTTTTTATGATTTTTTTTGAAAATTTACTTTGAATAATGACCTTAAGGGGCTCAAGATTTAATTTAAGGTTTCCTTTAATTTTTATGAGACTGAGGATCGAAGTCCCCAGTATGGTCACCGGAAATGTTATCACTCTGATAATTCTTTTGAAGTAAGAAGAAAGAAAAACCAAAGGTAACCACAAACCACTTTTGGATATCAAGACCTAGCCTTCCTTATGCTTAGAGAGGGATGTCTCTTTAAAATTTAACTTTGTTTTAGTTAATATGATTTTAGGCTAGTTATTGCTTGCACTTGGGTTTTGTTTTGAAAATTTGATGGTGGGATCACTTTACTTAGATGGACAGAGTTTTGGCTTATTCCATTGAGCTATGGAATCAGATGTCTGACAAAGAAGACTGGATTAGGTTCTAAAAGCAGTGCCTACAGCGCAAGGTAGATAAGTTACTGCAGATCTCAAAGGTTAGATGGTGAGTGGCTTCAAATCGAATCCAGGGAGAAATTAAGGGTTCCCTAGGCCGGACTTTGGAAGAAATGAAATAAATCAATGGGGATGCGAGAGAAATCAAGGATTCTTAGATCTAGTTATCAAGATAAAACATGTAAATAAATTATTGTGCAAAATAGAGTGTAATTAAACAAATTCTGTATGATATTTCCAGTTAATTCATTTAGATTTTAGAACAAATTTAAGAGTATGAAAACACAAAGGAAAGGTAACACAATAACACAAAGAAAGTACTTCACTACAAATGGATCATCTCATGAATCTTGTAGCGAAATGCTTTTATTACTTGCTCCAATCTGTTGACTTGAAAATAGTACAATCACCCTTAGGTTCAAGATCACAATAACTCTACAAATGTAAAATAATCCACACATAATACTTCGAAATTTGAAGTATTTATAGAAAATTTTTATTACAAAATATCTCAAACTAATTTGAGAATTAATCTAGGAAAAGGAAAATATCTTCTTGCAAGAAGATACAGACAGCAATTGCCCCTGTTATTTTGGTTCTGTTGGTTGTTATGATATGATTTTTAGCCCTTTATGCTGGTAGGTTATTTGTCTTTCACGCTAGATAGTCTGTTTGACTTTCATCTTTCATCTGATACTCTTTTACCTAATACACTTTGATTGTGCTAACCTATCTTCATCATTTTACCATGCTCGTTTACTTTTTACTGTACACTTATAATTTACTGTGTTTTCACTACAGTAAATCATTTAGGTTTTGCCATGTTTCTTCATATAGTGACTGGATGTTGAGCATTTTCCTTTATATCTCATCAGCCTCTGTATATTTTTCATTTGTATTTCACGCTAGATAGTCTATTTGACTTTTATCTTTCATTTGATACTCTTTTACCTGATACACTTTGATTGTGCTGACCTATCTTCATCATTTTACCATGCTCGTTTACTTCTTACAGTACACTTATAATTTACTGTTTATAATTTACTATGTTTTTACTATAGTAAATCATTCAAGTTTTGCCATGTTTCTTCATCTAGTGACTAGATGTTGAGCATTTTCCTATATATCTCATCAGCCTCTGTATATTTTGCAAAAGTAGGCTTATTAATAAATAAGTGTTTCACGTCATGCTGGAGGTAAAACAGATTTTCAAAACTCTGGTATAATACTCTGTCAGTGGGTATACCACTCATTGATGAGGTATTTTCCTATTCTTTGGCCACTTCCCTGATTTTCTTGTTGTAGTCATCCTGTGTCATCAATTTATCATTTATGACTAAGGGACCAGATAGTCCCTTTTCTCTCAAAATCTCAAACTTGGTCATAAACCTAGCAATGACTAGTTTCATGGTTTGACACATCCTCTAGATTTAACATTAAATTTCTCTTTGCTAGGACCCTATTGACTTCCAAAATGGTACTTGTCCTATCAGGTATGTCAATTTCTTGTAGCTCATATTTGTTCTTGGAGTTGAGGAATTGAATAATTCTCATTGCTTCCTCTGGCATTTCTCCAAGCTCTTCTTTGATATTCTGGATCGCTTCTGTAGCCTATTTGATCAAGTCTATCTTCTAAAAAATGACTTGGATAGATGGCCAAATATCATTGACAGAGTCAACGATATTGGCCCATAACAATTGATTGGCCTTTCCCAAAGGCTCACTTAGTGTTAACTCTTTGTCTAGTCTTTTCACTCTCTCATTCATGCTGGTAGCCTTTTGTTGTTGTTCTTTATGCATGATTTGCACTAACCTACAATCTATCTCTAGGCTAGTAAGTTTCACTTTTAACTTGTTCATTTCACTGGTTTGAATGGAAATTTCTTCTATTGCCTTGACTAGCATGTTTGCTTCATCACCTATGGTACCTGTTGCTGTTGATGTCGTTGCTGATGTAGTTGTTGTTGCCACTGGTAATGCAGTAGCCATTGGACCAGTGGGAGCTAATGCTTCTGCCAATGTGGAAGGCATAACTGTGGTCAATGTAGGAATGACAAGTGGAGGAGCACTGTCTAGAGTAGCCTTTTTGAGATGGATCAAGCTATCTATTTCCTTTTCCATTACCTTCAACTAGTCATTGAGTTGCAGCACCAAGTCCATCATCTCTTCATGATTTGTTTGGCTTTCTAGGACTTCTTTTGTTTGAGGGTGTTGAGACTGAGGCAGCTTGAGTTGTTTCTTAAGGGCTGCAATTTATTCATTTTTCTTCTTAATCGACTATTCAATAGCCTTCATGTCCTTTGGGTCATGGCCTAGCTCAATGATCAAGTCTTCTATGGATTTGATCCTTGTGTCTTTGGCACTGGAAGCTGTTTTTCCCAGTTTGCACTGGGCTGTCACATTATCCAATGAGTCCTTGAGCTTGAATGCTATCATTTCTTTTGATGTAAGGGTGGAGTATATCATCTCTCCAACCTACTTGTGAAATTCTATTTGATCTATGGGATGCACATCCCTGGCTAAGACCTCAAAGTTTGTTTTCTTATAGTCTGTTGTGGTTTTAGGCTACTGTAAAATAGGCTGTAAGAAAGACATCTGCATTTTATCTTCTTTGATGTCAAAGGTTGACATCAATCTACTCTGGTTTAGTGGTGTCATCTGCATGTACTTGGCATAAGTGTCTGCCTTGAGCTTCTCATTCCTCATTTTGATCTCCTTGAATCTTTCCTTGATATCTGCTTCCTTGTCAGCTGGCCTGACAAAGGAAGACACCTACACACTCTTCTATCTTTGTATAATTTGAGTGTTTGAAGAAGAGGGTTGCTATGTTTCTGTTGATGCAACAGTCTCAGTTGTTTTTCTACTCCTTTGCCCCATTGCATCAGTATCGATCATCTGATGCAATGTGTTCTTCCTGTTCAAACAGAGGAGTCAATTTGGGCCTTTTGCTTAGTTCAATTTGGGCCTTTTTCTTAGTTGGAACTATTAATCAGTGGTGTCCATAGTAGATCTTGAAGCTTCCTCCTTGTTTCTTTTGGGATTCTTCTCCTCATTGACAGGAGTCTGAATGATGGGAAGGATATTCATGGTATCTTCCAACGCTGAGACTTGCAAGAAAGAGCTTTGGTCAAATTGTTTCTCCAAGTCAATCATGGTGTTCTCCACATCCACCACTGTGCTATCCTTATCTATCAATGCGTTCTCTACCCATTATGGCTGATTAGCATGTTGTTCAATGTTAGGCATGGGGTAGTGGATGTAAGGTCCTAGCTTGACCTTTTGTCTGAGTTTGCTTATAACCCCATGAGGGTCATAATGCTAGATGAAACTATTGTTGAATTTGAATTACTGGAGTATCTTATCAGCTTCAAGCCCAACCTCTCTAGTGTTGCAGATGAAAGGGCCCATTTGGTTTTTCATCTTAAACTATGTTTTCTTCCTATCAGCTAGGAAGTGGACCTCATCCACACCTATCATTTGCCTGAAGTATTCTAGGGAAAATATTCTCATTAGGAGATACTTACGCAATTTGTAGCGGGTAGCTCACAACCATATATCCTAATTTCAATATGATTCTGGTAGTGGTACCCGTCTCCTACTCTGCTATTCTTTTCCAGTTGCAACACTCTCTTGGTCTCAGTACTGATTCTAGGTTGAGTGCTAGAAGTTAGCATGTTCATGACAGGGTGAGCAAAACAATCTATGAAGTCTTTGTATGTGAATGTTGTGTTATACCTCTAGACCAAGGGTGTTCAATAGATGACTGATCTTTCCTTTCCCTTGGAATCTATTTTATGAATCTTCATTGGGAACTTGTTTGTTTGATAATACAGGAACATATGAAACAACACTGAAGAGTATTTGAAAACTCTTTCAATGGGAAATCTAGTGAACTGTTCAAGCATCCTGTCTGCAGTGAACTGGGCATAATCATACATAATGGCAAGAGGCTGACCTCGGGTGAAAATGGACAAGAAGGCCATGATTATCTAATCCACAAACTCGTCTGATGTGAATCCTAGGATGCATGAGATCATGGAGATTATTCTCCTCCCAGTCTCTGAGAAAATAGAAAAAGCATAGGGTGGAATGTCCTTAGGAGTATGGCACTCCTCAATGATGAAATTCTGAAAATTCTGTTTGATCTTAGTTGGGTCCAATGTGGTGTACAGGTCCAACAGGTGTGCAATGGACAAATGAGTCAAATTGTGGCTGGTCTGGATTTGAAGCATCTGGTTGATAGACTCAGTAGTAATTGAAAACAATAAGTCCTAGTTTGGGGCAATTATATCCCTTTGGCTAGGTATGTAACATGCATGGCAGAAATGTACAATATCTGGGAATGGATGGGCTTTTGGGAATGTATAATTGGGTAGATTTGAGTCCCAAAGGTGGATATAATCTTCTTTGTTCAAGAATCTATCCTTGGCCCAGCAATGGATTCTCAAAAGGTTGTCTTGGGTGACTGTGTCTTTGATTTGAAAATCCCTGTCTGCCAGGGCCAGGTGGTCAATGTCTAAGTGAGTAGTTGTCACTGGTCTAACATCCAGAGAGGTTGGGGCAACCATTTCTATGATAAAATGTGGAAATTTGGGCTTTATATGACTATGGGAGTGAAAATTGAGTAATTAAATAACCAAGGTAGGGTACTCACTGGTTGCAGGTTGGGGTTCTAGTACTTTGGGAATGGTAGACTCTCAATTTAAATTGAAATTAATCAAACTCTTTCAGTTATTTTAAGAATTTAATGTTCTTTCATTAGAGAGAGGAAAATTCTGGTTTTATGCTTAAATACCTGGAATTTACAGTTGGGGTTGCAACTGGTTTTCAATTGGGGTTTGCAGAGGGCTTTGGAAGCTAGGATGGTGTGCAGTGGTGGCGTCGAGAGGCTCTGATGGTTGATAGCTAGTCACAGGAGTTTTGAAGGCACAGGTGCTTTAGAGGTTCAACAGTGCGATTTGAGCGAAAAAGGGTGAAAATGGGGGTTAGAATGCCCCTAACAGCGACCGATTGGTAAAATGGTGGGGAATGAATGCTTTATGTAGAATGTTGTTTTTCATTTTGGTGGGGAGGTGGTTTTAGAGGTCATCGCAGCACTTATGAGGGTCAGGCGGTATTTTGTCAGGGAAATGCGATCTATGCCAGAGGATAACATGTAGGCAAATGGGCCCTAAGCAAAACCGCCCATATCTCGTGCTCTCGGGTCATTAAAGATCGGACATCGCGCAAGCGCGATATGGGCGATGGTCGTTAGATCTAGGGTTATATGATCGAATGACCATCGTGTTGGAAAGTTGTGCAGTCGGGTGATCGGGTGGAGTTTATCGAGACTCGTGTGTTTTAATTGTTGTTTAGAGTAATTAACCCATTCTTAATCACGGATTAATTAAACTGCGGAGTTTTAGGGGTAGTGGGGTTAGTTTACCTCACTAGGGTGGCGCGTTAAAGTTGAGTTCAGTTAGGAAAATGGTTAAGTGGCGAAGTTAGTGAAGCGAGGGATTTTAGAGTTAGGATAAAGGGTTTAGAGGGGTTGTTGGGTAATTATTGAAGTGAAAACATGATTTTAAATGGGGGGGAGGGGTTTCACACTTAGGGGAATGGATTTTAGGAATAATTTACTAGGAAATGTGTGAAACTAAGGGGTAGGAGTGGAAATGAAGGGAAGGGATTTTCATAAGCCATGAAGGGGTTAAAGGGGAGTTAGTGAATATATAGTGGGGGTGAAATGCAATGAAGGGGGAGTTAGGAAAATTAGCTTATGAGCACGCTTTTTTCATTGATAACTACTCCTACACACTTGAAACACATAGTTAAGCATGATAGTAGTGCTTATGCTCCAAATGTCTTGTATTTCTGCAACCTTTCTTTACTTACCCTTTTACCTACCCTAACATTTTTCTTCACTTTGGTGGGTGCACTTAAACTAGCAAACCTTTTTCTTTCCTTTTCTTTTATAAAAAAAACTATCTACTTCTAACCTTATATCTTCAAAGGGCTCAGATTAAATTGATGAGCTCCTTTTATTTCTCTACCTATCTAATGATCTACCAAGAGTAAACTGTTTGGTCAGATTTTTATTCTCTAATTGTAAACATGAAATTCAAAGTATGAAGTAGTTAAGGTTAAGCAGTTTGACTATCATGGGTTGTGGCATGTATGACAAGCTGCACACAACCATTATTTAAGACAGTAAAGTAAAAAGTAGTGGCACTTGGACTTGCACACTTTCATGATCTGTTTTTTGTTTTGGGTTCATGTTATTTCATTTTTTGTATTTTTTGATCTTTTATTTTTTTCTTGTCCTTTGATATTTCTTTTAGGACATACCCTCTTTACATTTTTAATTTTAATATGGAAAACATTTGCAAAAAGCAAAGGTATGTACAATATTACAAGACTTAACCTCAACCAATTCGAAATTATGAATCCTATCATTATAGGACTCTAACATGTGCAATGCAAGATTGGAGGACAGTCACAGGGAAGAAATGTGCATTTTCTGGGAGGAAGGCAGAGCCTTCCCTCTTAGGATTGCGCAATGTTGTCTTGTTGAGGCAGGGTCCGAGCAAGGCTACCTACGCCCACCAACAGGAAACTAAAAGCAAATGTGGATGTGAATGCATGGCGATACTAAGTGTAAGCAGGAGTGAATGACTATGCATGAAAATAGTGAATGCAAGATTCAGAAAATGGAACAACATGCATGTGTGTGAAGCAAGTCATCGAATTGGTGACCGTTTGTGCAAAATAGTGTCATGCATATGATAGCAGTGAGATGCTAATGAAAATCGAAATGGTGCTATTACAAGATAATATGCATGCAGACGACAACAAACATTCACAGAAATCAAGCAAACAACAATCCAAAACACAAAACACGATAAAAATGTTGCAAAAGACAACTTGAGATGACTTACTTAGAAATAGTTGAGCTAGATATGTCGAAGACACTTAGATGTGATGTGGGATGTTAGAGCTCCAAGATTAATGTGAAGGAATGAGCTCTAAAACATCAAATAAATAAGTTTGATGCTCATGACACACATGCCACAAATTTAGGAAAAAGTGACACTTGGAGGAAAGATTATAAAACGATCTCTGTATGTAATCTCCAAATGTTTAAAATAGATCCCTAATATCTAAGGATGCTTTTTGCTATTTCATGAAAAAGAATCCCATGCACGGAAGTCAAGTTTTCTCGGTCCCGAATGGAACCGGTCAACCTGATGGCACATGCAACAACCTACTTTCCTGAGGGAAAAAATTACGCATTTCTGGGAAGGAGTTGGGCTGGCTACTCAGAGGGATTGTGCAATTTCTGGGTTGAGGAGCTGACTGCTACCCAGAATTGCACAATTTTTGGGTTGAGCAGTTTTGCTGGGTCAAATTGCATATTTTTTCCAGGGAATGTTGACAGGCATAATTGCACAATTCCTTAGCCTGGCAACCTTCCAGACAGGATTGTGGAGGTAACACAGGTTCCCCTCCAGAATTGCACAATTTCTTGAGGACTTGTCCATCCAGCAACGAGACCAAGTCCGGGGAAGCAACCTGTGAGGGGAATGCAACGAGATATCAAACACAGACTGTCATACTGCTAGAAAACCACTGAAGATTCTGTACTTGACAATGAAAAACATGGTGCTAAGGATGGTTGGTAGGGAGGCTCCAAAACAAGGTTAAAGCAAAATTTTGGAGGGTGGTTGTAGCTGCTACAACAAATTACCTGGAAAATACAATTGTCAAGCCTTCTCCACTGACCAAGAAAATTCATAAGAGAAACATGCAGTTTCATCTCCCTGTACATTGTACATTGTATCACTAATAACTCGGCGAAAACACCTAGAGGAAATACATAAAAACATTTCTTAGTGAAGTTGGGGAGGCAAAGAACGAATGAGAAAAAGAAAGGGGGCTTAAAATCCCTACTTACCCTAAGTAATTTATGGCTAGATACTAAGCTTTGTACTCTAATTGAAAACACGGCAGGGAGTTCATTTCTAGTTGTTTGTCATTGTTTGGCAGCGAAGAGGGTAACCGTTTGCATGGTCAAACAGAGGATCGCATGGAACAAACTGCCTATCGAATGAATGATATCGCTAGCAAACCCTTGCGGCGGTTACCCTAGAGGTGAGGGAACGATTTTTTCACCGTAGATCTAAAGAACAAAATCAAGGGGCCACTAATGAAGCGTGGAAAACAATAAAATTAATTTAAATGATATTTGAATAAAAATTAGGTTCTCGACACTTCGCAGACGTGATTAAACTGAATTTAATACAACCAACACCTAGTGTTATAACCATAAACCCTCTGCGTAAATGGCGCCACTGTCATTATTTATACAAGTTCGGTTACCACGAAAGAACCCCACATAAACACGTTATAGCTATGAACCTTATTCTATGCTTTTTCAAATGTTAAAACCATAGCAAACAATAATCCTTTGAGTATAGAAACGAATTAAACAAGATATTGTATCTAGTCTACTTGGTAAGCGGAAGAAGGCATGTCGAAAATAAAATTTAATAGAGGCGCTCTTTTTCAACTCAAATTTCGTGATAGATTAGATAATAACACCACCACCATGATTAAAATCAGACAAGCAACCACTTCATCTTCATTTCATGGAACTTAACAAGATAACAAAAATGTTACACGCCCAAATTCTTCTAGCTAGAGTGGTGACTTTAATTTTGATGTGTATTTGTGGGTGAAATCCCATAAAATTTACTTCACTACACTCGTAACATGTTTACACAATTAGAAAGTTTAGTGTTTGAGTGACATCTTAATTTAAAAATATGTGTATATTATAAGTGTAATTTGATATATAATTGTTTTAATCAAAATTTCTAGTAAGTTGATAAGTTTATATTATTTAAATTGATTTTTAAATGTATAAATGGTTTTCATATTCTAAAGTTGTTAAAATATTTCAATTTTACTTATTTAATAATTCAAATTTATAATATAATACAATATAATATAAAATAAATAAATAAATATATATATATATATATATATATATATATATATATAATTTAGTTTTAAAATAGTTTATATACACTTTTGATATAAAAAAAATGATAAAATAATTAAAATGAGATGAGTACTTGAACATATTTAAGGAAAGATTATAAATTCATAGAATGGTTATAATTAATTATTATAAATTGATAGGACTAAAAAGTGTATAGCCAAAATTTGTAACGTTTTTAAAATGATTTATTGGTTTGTCACATGTATAATAGGGTTATAATTAAAATATTATGGTATTTGAAAAATATTAATAAAAAAATTATGTAAATATAAGTAAACAAGGGCTATATAGTAGCTAGTACTTTCCACTGAGCTTAAACATAACTTAATGAAACTAAAAAATAATATTTCATCATAAAAATAAAACAATTAATAAAATGTTGTATTGTTAAATGGCATCACAAAAAAAGAAAAATATGGTTAACTAATATTGTTTATATCAACACATATACACATATTAAAGTATGTTTTTAACATAATAATGTCATTTTAAATTGAAAGTATGGTGAAAAAATAAAAATAATCGAAAAATAAAAATCCAAAATAATAAAAAAAAGTTAAACAAAAAGGAAATAAAACTAAAAACAAAAAATCAGTAACTAAGAGAAACAGAAGTTACTAAAGAGCTCATAATAAGACCTCAACCAATCATCTTACAAATAAATAAATTTAAATAATAATAATAAATAACAAAAATTGAATTCCCAATGGTAAACTATGGATAAGCGACATCAGTTTTTGGTTAAAGACAAAGTAATAAGCAGTCAAAGAAAAATTGAATGCCTAATACCATGCATGTATAATAAGTAAACTGGGGTATATACAATACCTATAAGAACCCTAATTATCTTTCATGGTAAGTTAAATTGATTATCTTTATTGGAGAGGGTAAATTGAACTAATCAAAGAACAATAAGAATATCTTAATCTTCTCTTAATGGTAAAGGATAATAGAATCAATGATAAGTTAAAAAAAGGGGGTGGCCATGTAATTAGAAGAGCACCTCTAAGAAAAATCATATTTATGATGTTGTTAAGTTGGTAATGGATACATGACATGGAAAAGATAATAGATCCTTTTCAATATCCTGGTCAACATAAGTGTGGACCTAACCTCATCCATGAGTGAGAATGATGAGTCACGAAGATAGTGTCAGTTTTGAGACTCTCCTTCCGAGGATCTAGCTCCCTCCATATGAAATTTATTGGGCTTCACTCATAAGCTTGAACAATGTTATTTTCCTATCATGGGGTTTAAACACATAACCACTGAAGGTAGTTGGTAGAGTTTCTTTAGTGAATTGCCACATTGATAGCTCGAAAATCACATATTTGGGGCTCTACACATTTAATCTAGCTGATAAAATAGCTTTTCAATGCTCTGCATGGTGAACCCACTCCAAGGGTTCCTCTAGTGTGGAGAAGGTAAGGCCATGGATCTTTGTCAGATCTTCAATAAATCGAGATACTCCCAAAACTCCATCCTTGTGCAAACATTGACTAAAGAAATGTGGGACCAACAATGCCTATTTCTATAAACCCTCCTTACCCAACAATAATATGCCCAATGACAATCAAAACTATGAATTATTTTAGCATTGTTGTGCATCGATTCATATTTACCTTCATGGTAGCTCTTCAACATTCATTGTGGAAAGAGTTACAAATTACAATGGATCAACTACTTGAGAGTTGATATCGAGTGAGGTAGTTTTAGTCCAAATGAATAAAATCTTATCAGTCATCTACATACCATTGTTAGAAACATTTTGGTTTAAGTTTCATCAATTTATTAGTTCTTAGTGGTGCATTAAAGGATTGACATTAAGGCATATTTTAATGGATTAAATATGTGCAGGTGGGCATACACAACATTCCATCCACCTAGAAGAATAGATATTGATATTTAAATTATTATAACACTTGAATAAATAAGGAGCTTGTTAAGGGTGAGACAATCTCAAAGAATATTGAGGCTTCTGAGGTAGATATTAATTTTCCATAGATCTTGTTCAAAGAATATGCAACACTCATAACTGAGAGTACATTGCTAAAAATTCAAGAATTTTAACCATCTCTAGCAGCAAAACATGTAAGAATAGTAATTTGCAATATATTACAATGGCACAATGGTTTGTAGGTTCAAGGACTCTCAGTTTTAAATAAATTTCATGGCTACAATAGCTTGAGCCTAATTGAAAGCTCCTTTTGTTATAATACAAATTAAAAAAAAATTAATGTACGTCCACTACATCATCCATGAACGGGAGTGACTACATGAGATCCCCAAATATGGATCTGTTAATTTCTTCTCATCATGAAACATTGGATCTTATTGATCATGCTAATGTAGCTAGATTGTGGGAATTTGGTTCCAACTATAATGGGGTTGATTTAGGATATTCAAGTGTTTATACAATGGTGAACAATATAACCATGGCATTGAAAATAGTTGTAACTATTTGCCTCCACTTTATGATGCCAAGAAAGAATCTGCAACCATTGATTTAAAATAGAGTGACAATAATTCACTAGGATATCTGGAGAAAAACCAAAAAATTGAGATCAATATAGCCCAAGAAACATGAACATAAATTTTGAACAAAGTAATTTAAGATGCAAGAAGTGGAAGCAATGATATAACCAATAAATTGAATAATCCAAGCACTAGGAACCAAGCATTTGTCAACATGCAACTTTTTGCACTACCTCATTGTCCACTCTAGGAAAGGTATTTATTGAAGATATATAAGCTTCATTTACATCAAAATAGGTCTGCCAAATCATGAATACATTTATATAGACTTTCAATTTTTAATTAAATGATTTAGAATATAAAACATCAGTATGAAAACAATGGTCAGATGGGAAAACGGGTAGATTTTAAATGCATGTAACAACCAACTCATGAGTTCAAAAACCTATAATTTTGTTATACCCTCATCCAAGGTCTTTATGCATAGGTCACTAAAGGTGTATCAAGAGGCTATTAGTCTCTTCACTATAGAATTAGACTATTTTTATTTGTAACTTAGCGAAATGGAAAATTTGTGGAGACAAGTTGCATTCTTATTTCATTGGGCCATGACAAATGAATAAAGAAAATAGTATCAAACCCTTGGAAAAGGAAAGTTGAGAATAACAAATACCATGAACAGACAAAGAATCCAATGAATTGAACAGCTAAAAATCATACCACCCATAATGAACCTTTTCATCCAAAGATTATTCCATGCTGGGCCACAATAAAACCTTTCAATAGACATTTCATGTAGCCTACTACTACAAAGGAAATTCAAACCCCAAATTGTTGTTCCACGCCTAATTTTACCCAAAATTACCTCATATTTAAAGGTATCACAATATCTTATATGAAACAAAATTCAAAAAATAGATATCCTTTGGAGAAATAGGATCATCAAACAAAATTGAACCATATATATTAATGAACCTTATTTTATATATTAATATTAGGATTAACCTATTTTTTTATTGGAAAGAGAGAAAAATTCATAGATACTAACAATCCTTATGAATTACCTACATTCAAATGAGTTAACAAAAAATAATGGCATGAGGAGAGCAATGATATTGTGTTTTTGGTAGATATATTTTATCTCTTCCTCCAACACCAATATTCTTTGATTCTTAGAATTCAGAACTTCCAAAGTTTTCATTTTGAGTTTTTGACGTTTCGAGTGAGTACCATGACCCATCATCAGGAAAAAACCTACAACAAAGTATATTCCAACACCAATATTCTTCTTGTCTGTTGCAGCAAAAATGGAAATCCCTAATGGATAGGGTTTCCTTTGCAACCACTACATTTCTATTGGTGTCTACGGCATAAAATTGGATTGTTTTTCATTGGAGCTATTAGATGCCATTTCATTGAGCTATAGTGATAGGTGAAAGCTATGCATATCTCACAAAATGTGTATCAAGAAGCTAGTAGTATATTAGCTATAGAATTGGATTCTTTTTATTTGTAACTTAACGAAATGGAAAAGTTGTGGAGACAAGCTCCATTCTTCTTTTTTTATTGGGCCATGTAAAATAAGTAAAGTAAATAGTCTCAACCCCTTGGAGAAGGAAAGTTGAGAACAAAAAATAACATGAACAAACAAAGAATCCAATGAGCTGAAGGGCTAAAAATCATACAACCCATATTGAATCTTCCCATCCAAAGTAGATTCCATGTTGAGCCACAACAAAAACTTTCGATATAAATTTATTCCAATTGTTGATAAATCCCACATTGATCCCACTAAATGTGTGGAAAGGACATATTAAATGGAATATTAAAGAATAAATGGATAAGGAGTGATGATACATGAGCCTCCACCCACATAGAGTTATAGAGTCCTCTAAATTAAGCTCAAGATATAATTTAGGAAAGGAAAATGCACCTTTCTTTCATGTCAACTAAACTAAACTAATTTTCCTTTGGAAGTTTTTCCAATATATCATCCTTGTGTTCCAAGGTATACAAAAAATGTTAAGGTAAATTTTTGAAATAATAGAGTTCAAGCAATGTCTAGATCTTCTTCACATGCCTTCCCCGTCTATCTAATGTTGCAAACATTATGTTTAAGACAATATTTGGAAAACCTGGAGCCTCATAATTACTCTCCACATGTATATTACAACCAAACCATGTTTGTTTGGGGTGATTTTCTACTTGCAGTGATGGATCAACACCAACATAGAAAGCCACTCTATACATGGATTGGGTTTAAGAAGCCATCTAGGAGATGAGATAGTCCTTTATGTACTTCAGATTTTTCCGATCATGCAATAAATTTAAAATCATGGCTTCCCATAAAGATCAAGTTATGGAACCCTAAAACTCCCATGTAAAAGCAAACATTATGATGCAATATTGGAAACAAAGATCAAGCCATGTAATAACAAGAAAAAAAGAAATGTATAGTATCAATGTCAGATGTAGAGGACTTAAAGGAGACAATAAAAAGCCATATATTTTCAAATCTTTACATGGGATTATTAACTCTTTAGAGAGAATCTATAACCTATAGTTTACAATAAAATAAGGTGAATATCTAGTTATTTTAAATACAAGGAGGTCAAGATCTAGTAGTACATGGAAACTTGAAGATGATACCATTTTTTTTATTAGCATGTAACACTTCATTAAATTTACTTAAGGTGTTGACTTGTTGTAAATGGGTGGTTCTTTTTAGGAGTGTAGTCGACGTTTGGAATATTTGTAGTATCATGTAATGTTGGTGACTTTAAAGTTGCATATAGATATGACAAATATTGAGACACTTGTAGAGAGAATGTGCATGTAGGAATGTACTTATTTGAACCTACACCAAACTTATTGACCATGGTATCAAAAATTATTTGCTTCTTGAAAACCTCCCATAGTGATATCATCTTATGTAAATTTTGGTAAAGGTTTTTGAACAATGATTTAAGAGATGCAAGCCTTCCTTCCTTGCCATTTATCCAAGAATGTATAGTAGGGAAGAAAAAAAGTTGTCAAACTTGATTTCGTAACATCTATATATTTTAGCTTTAACCATAACCCTAATATTTGAGGATACATGAGATCGACCATGAAAGTAAATAAATAAATTATAGTTTCTATAATATTGACCCATAATAAATATGAGTGTGAGTACACTACCTGTAAGTTCGATAGATGTTGTCTTGAACAATTGTTGACCCCTTGTATTGGACTAATTGGTGTCCTCATGGAAGTTGGTGATCCTGCAGGAAAGCAAAAGCTTATTCTATTAGAGTGTGTCAGCAACAACTATATATCCATTCCTTGCTTCTCTGCAGCTATCCAATCACAACATGCTAACTAACTCTCGAAATTAACTTTAAAAATATATATCTATATCTATATCTATATCTATATCTATATATATATATATATATATATATATATATATATATATATATATATATATATATATATATATATATGTATGTATGTATGTATGTATGTATGTATGTATGTATGTATGTATGTATGTATTGAAGTTGGGCATGAACACAAATGTTTGATAGTTAAAAGATAAAACACATCAAAAAGAGTAAATATATAATTGAAAATCATATCAGTTCAGTGCAAATTTAGGGGATTCACAATATATATTCATAAAACATGCATGGGATCTAGCTTTATGAATCCTAGATTCACAATATATATTCAATGTCTAGATTCATAAAGTTGGCACTTTAGGACCCTAAAAAACTTACTATATAGTCCATGAGTAAAATTCCTAAATATTTTCACCTTGAATGATCCTGGGATTTCCTTACATTGTGATAATGGCAATCATGCATCTCTTGGATAACCTATTTTTTGTGGTTTGGAACTACAATTCTTGGGGATGCCTTTCAAAATACTTTTCTTTTTCTCCTCATCACATTGAAATAAATTGAGGAGAACACATTAGTGGAATCTTATGTGGTATGTTATCCCATACTTGTATCATGCAAACAATTCACGACCTACATACTATGTACTGTAAAATAGAAGGAAGTTATATGTTATTGGAGATATTTACACTGCAATAAATATAATATGTTAGTGGGAAACCATTTAGTTCCTGAGTAACAAGTTGAAGCCCATTAACAAGTGAGTCCAGGTTTCTGTAATTATTTATACCTAAGAATTACAACTGGGGAAATGGTGGATCCTAGAAAGAGAACAGGTCCCACCTACCCCTTGTAGCACTGGAAATAACATTAGTGTTATGTGCTGATAGAGAAATTAAACTCAGAAACAACAAAAAAAATTGTACTTGTACAAATATTATGCCAAAAATGAATGGTGCTAAGTTAATTATTGTAGGAACCAAAACAACAAAAATTACATTACAAGAATGAGTATTGTAGTACATTGTGCAACAATACCTTGAAGATAATCATATATATTGTGATCTTGAGTTTGTTGTCGACTAAAGAGTGTGAAACATTGAATATATATAAACATAGGCGTAGTGTATAGAACTCGAAAATCCATGGTACATTACGCACTTTCTAAATAAAATATTCCATGAGAAAGAAGAAAAACATTGTGACTATAGAAAATAAAGGAAATTCACAACAAACATGCTAAAAGTAATGCTCAAAATAGTGAACATCATCTACTGTATAAACCCTAAGGGTAGAATAAACTCCAGAAATTGAACATTACATCCAACATAGTCAAAAAATAACTGCTAGGAAATGTTAAAAGTTAATTTTTTGTACAAGTTATACTACATGTTTGGGTCGGATTCCGCAAAAGTTTCTTAGACTTAACACAAATATTAGTCAGCAACAAAAAAAAAACACCAAGTGTAATCTCTAAGAATTTTACATAGTATGATGTCAATAACTATAATTACTTATGGTTACAAATATGGCCACATGGCCAAACCCTAATAAGTCATTCAAATGAAATATCCAAGAAATTAAGAGGGTGACCAAAACGATTAAATTGTAGTCCTGATAAGTAGGAGGAAACCCTCTAGAACATGAAGAAAAAACAAAGTGACAGTATTAGGGTTTGGAACTTGAAATACCATGGGAGAAATTATAACTGGAAGAAATGTTGAATCAGTTGGAGTTATGACATAACCAAACCTGCAGAGCATTTCCAAGCAGAAGACAGTTAGCAACATTCTCAACAGTAGACGAAACTTTCAAAACATAAAGGATAATAAATTTAAGGACTAAGAGCATTACCTGTGGTGTACTCGATGGTGATGTTCCTCCAAAACTGGCAGACATGTTAAATCCAAGATTTTAATTAAGAGAAACTTAAAAAGAAGGGGGTGACCATAGAAACCCTAAGTATAAAGAATCAAGTGATAATGGTTACCTTCAAGTAGAGAGAAAGGGAAATAAAACACCAAAACTCGGAAGTAAACCTATTGTTGTTCCATGTTAAAAGAAAAAACACCCAATTCCTGTAGCCACTCACTCAAATTTATTAATAAAATGTAGATAGTAAATGAGGGCAGAGCAAAGTAAAACATAAATACTACTATTTCGACAAAATTCATATTTTGTTACCTTATCAACCTGTATCCAGAAGGCAACTGAGTAAAAAAGGGGTATTGCAACATGGTGGTAGATGTAGAGCCCATGTCCTCAATTCCAAAAGACACAACTGAGACTAGGCGACCAGTGGAAGGGAAGGAAGTTACCCTAAACCGCGGGAGTTACACCTTGGTCATTGGATCAATACCCTACCCTGGCATTCCTACAAATTATGATTGAATCTTTCAATGGTGTGTGTTCTCTTGAAACAACATTGATTTGTAGCATGCAAACCCTGCATTGAAATGTGTTCGATTTATATGCATTAGAATGTGAGTTATTAAAAATGAACATTGTTATAAAAGAGTCGTAGCATATATATATTACTTTGTTCGTAGAGTATACATATGAATTTTAGAATAAATTTATTTGAAGAATTAATTGATAGTGTTGATGGAGAAGAATAGTTTTCCGACAAGTCAAAACTCAAGCCATCAGGGAAATGCATAAGTTTATATGGGTTTGGATAGTTTGCAATCACTCAATTTCTAGCATGATTGGTTCGGTCATTGCACAAGTCATAACACAATTTTATTACATGACAAAGTACGGGGAGATAAGTTCTTGTTAGTAAGAGGAAAAGATAAGCATGCAAACACAAGACAAATAAATACACAAGATTTTGCTTGAATAAAAAAAATTGATTCATCAGCTATTCTCTCATAAACATCCACCAAGATAAGACTCTTCTCTCTTCTTGCTTCACATTATAATGTCCCAATCACAGGTATATGAACACCAATTTTTTTAAATATGGAATCATGCAAACTCTAACTTTCCACTCCTCATGCAAACTAATAATTCATGCCTTAACTAAAATTTTCTAACTTTCCTTTAAATTAACTCAACATTTTTCTTTTTCTTGACTCAACTTTTCTAGAAAAAGCATTAACCTTCTAACTTTGGCACACTTGACTTCTAATATTAGACTCAAATTGATTTCCTTAACTTACTCTACTCTTCATGCACTACATGCATATGAGAGTAATTACTATTTCTAAAACTCCCCCTTAATTACGACCATATGAATCAATCTTAACTTAATCGTGACTCAACTATGCAGGTTGCTCTTGCAATAAAAAATTGACTCAAAAAACATTTTACAATGTCCTTTTTTCTTTTTCATTTCTTCCATATTCTATACCCTTGAAACTGCTTCATTTTCAGTTGTGCTTTCTTGATGTAAGCTCCATATTTATTCACTTGTTTCTACTACAATTTTTCTTTGACTTCTTTTATATTTTTTCTAAAAACAATTTAGGCTTTCATAGCCTATCTTTTATATCTTCCTCGCAAAATATTCATTCATTCATGGAATACTACCACAACTCTTCATCTTCAAACTATGAAGCTTGTCATGCTTCTTCCACTTCATATCCCTGATATTCTTTCTACCATATTTCTTGATAGTATATTTTGATCTATTATTGACCCCATTGTTGAAATGTTGTTTCAATGCTTTCTTCTTCGTCTTCAGAAACTTCCATCCCCTTTCCTACATATTTTTCTTCATCTTCTCTATCACTTACAAATGTAATTGGACTATTTTCCTGTCTACTTGGACACTCAAAATCAATGTTAAAAAAATCTTCATTATGCTCTGCAGTGAGAGATTTCACTTTATCTTCTTTATTATCTACCTCTTCAATTGCATTGAGGCTATATTCCACTATTATGATGTTAGTGGATATTCTCATCAAAAAATCATGAATCACTTTATCCTCTTCTTAATCATCAACTGCTGCTAGATCGTGCACTACTTCATGAGCAATTCTAACTATTGCTTCATAACTTACTGCTACAACGGTAGCTTCAACCTTCAATTCTTCATCAAACATGGCACTTTCCATATTCCCACAATGAGTCCTTGTTTCAAGAAAGAGACCACAAATTCATCAACATATTTTTCATCCACTCTATGGTGAGATATATGAGCATGCATGCGATCATTAACAATTTCAAATTCACCAAATTAATCATTTGTTGATAGATTCATGAGAGATGCACTTTCAACTCTATAAACCATTGCTTCATACAAAAAATTGTGTTTTTTATTCTAAAACTTAAATAACGCAAACTCTAATGCAAAGAGGTCATCATCAACTACAATCATATCAATAAGATCACACATGTTATTCATTTATTCATCAACAAGGTCTATTGTTGGATTCACCAATTCAAAACACACTTTGTAGTCACCATCCACATGTGTAGACTCGTCACAGTATGATTCACCATCATCTTCACCATCCATGTTATAATGTGTTGGCATTATGATTCAAGTGTTGTCCTTGATGGCAACTCACTCAGAAGGTTGGTACAGGTGCTCAGAGACTGGTACAGGTGATGACAACTTAACTAGAAGACAGATCTCAGTACAGCAGGACAAGAAAGAGATATACGCAGGTTCAGCAAGGAGAATCAGCGTGTACACGCAGGTTGGCTTCAGCAAAAGCGCGTGTATGTGGAAACGTACCTTTGGTCCATGGCGGTTAGTCCTTGGAAGTTGTGCCTATGGTTTCAGACCATTGTGTCTCGACGGGCGTGTCGATCCCTAGTATTGAAGTTGATGGTATTGTGTTTCTATGGTTTTGGCTCTTGGTATTGAACAAGGCCTAAAGCTATATAAGGAGAAGATCACTAGGCAAAGGTGTATGGATTGTGTGTGGCTGACGCAGTGAGAGGATCTGGTATTGTTGGTTATCTGTTCGGGACGCTTGGTAAGGGTCGGATCTGACAGCAAAGGCAGAAGTAATCATTTCTAGATCTGCACGCGGGTTTCCTTTGGAGAAAGCGCGTATACACGCGGTTTTGGTACAGTGAAGTAGCGTATGCATGATAAGGGTTGATATTTCAGGTTGTTGCTGATTCTGGTGGTTGTTGCAGAGTTCTAGATTCTGGTTTGGGTTCTGTGTTCTTAATGACAGGGTTTCAGTGATTCGGTATTGGGTTGTTTAATGAATTATGATGCAAGTATAAGTTGATGATTGTATTGCGGTAATGTTTGCTTTGTACTCTTGGATCCAGTCTGAAAATTGATGAAACGTGGTCCCTGAAGGTTGTAGGGTCAGCACCTACGTACTAGTAAATGGATCAGCTAGTACAAGAGCTGAGGGGGTTGTAGCTCCCTTCCAAAAGTAGTTGGAAAACGAAAGAGAGGGTTGTAGCCCTCTGCAGGTTGTAGCCTGCATACTGGTAAAGGACTGCACCAGTATATTGTAAAAGAAGTTTCTCATTAAAGAAAGAAAGAGACGAATTGCAGCAGGTGGTTTTTCACCCACATTGGGTTTCCACCTTATATCATGGTGTTCATGTGTGTGGCTCTTGTGTGATGATTCTGTTTTGTTATACTGCACCTATTTACTGCTAAATTGCTTAATAATGTTCTGATGCATTTACTGAAGATAAGATTAACTGAATCATAAGATATCTGCATATACGCTAGTTGCTTTAGACACAGTCGCGTGTACACGCTGGTTCACTTAACAGAAGTCGCGTATATGTTTCTGAGTAGGAAATTGAAAAGGTTTTATTAATCTGATAATACTGATTCACCCCCCCCTCTCAGTATTATTTTCAACAATTGGTATCAGAGCAGGTCCTTCAGAGGAAGCTTGATCGCTTGAAGGAAAAGATCCATCAAAATGGCTAATCCAGAAAGAGAGGCACACATCAGACCACCAGTCTTTGACGGGAACAATTTTACTCACTGGAAGATAAGAACCACTGCATATTTACAGTCTCTTGGAGCAGAAGTTTGGGGACTCATAGAAGGAGGATACAAATTCCCATCAGCAACTCCTACAGATCCAGCAGAGAAAAAGCAATATGAGCTCAATGCCAAAGTAGTTAATGTCCTATTGGGTACTTTGACTCAATCAGAATTTATGAAGATCATGCATCTCAAATCAGCTAAGGAAATATGGGACAAAATCGTTACAAGCTACGAAGGAGATGATCTGGTAAAAATAACGAAGCTTCAAACTCTCAGAATCCGGTATGAAACTCTTAAGATGCGAAGTAATGAAAGCGTAGCTAATTATTTCCTGCGTATGGATGAGATTGTGAATTGTATGAGGGATCTGGGTGAAGAATTTGAGGAAGTTGTCTTAGTTCAAAAGGTTTTGAGATCTCTGTCTACTAAATTTGATTCTAAAGTATCTGCCGTAGAAGAAAAGGAGAATGTGCGAAAACTTACCATGTCACAGCTTCACGGGATCCTAACTGCTTTTGAAATGCGACTAGAGGTACCACCAGAGGCCGCATTCGAAGTGTCAGAGGAAGAAGATGAGGTAAATTTTGTCAAGAATCTTGAACGGGGAACTGGACGGTTCAAAGATAAGTTGCCTTTCAAATGTTTTCTATGTGGAAGAGTTGGTCACTATGCTGCTAGATGTCCTCATAACAAAGGAAGGATATATGAAGAAGATGGTAGAAGCTATTATTCCCATATTAAAAGTTCATTTAATGATAGTGAAGATATTAGAAGTCTCATGGCGCACAAGAAGAAGAATGCTTCATCCAATGATAACGAGGATATTAAAAGTCTCATGGCACATGAAGAGAAGAATGTAGAAACTGAAGAAGCTGCCAAATTAAAAGAACTATTGGAAACAGAAACCAGGGTAAGGGAGAAATTGCAGGATATAGCAAAAGATCAGAGCTCAACTATTCAGAGACTTGAATCAAAGATCCTCTCTCTAAAAGAAGATCTTAAAGATCAAGAACATGAAGTGATCAAACTAAAGCGACAAGTAGAAGAAGGGAGAAAAGTTGAAGAAGACCTAAGGAAGCAGTATCTGAAAAAGGAAGAACAACATCAAGTTGAGGTAAATATCTTGAAAGGTAAACTAGAAGAAAAGGATAAGCTTTTACGATTTCAAGACAGTTCTAAAGTCTTGGATGATATTCTTAATAGTCAAAGATCTCCTGCTATCAAGACTGGTCTTGGTTTTCATGAATATGTTGAAGGTGAATCTAGTTCACAAGGTGAGACAAGAAACTCTAATGAGAAATCTGAAATGCTCAAGGAACAACCAAGAAAAGAAATTCCTCAAGGAAGATCCTTTACTCCTAACTATGAACGTGATAGACGATTATTTCCTCCGCTGAATAAAGTTGAATGTTATGTATGTCATAATCTTGGACATGTTGCAGCCAGATGCAGAAGTAGAATGGTTCAAGAAAGATCATCTCATCCCAGGTATTTCAGAGGGTATTGCTTTGCCTGTAATGCATATGGACACAAAGCATTTGATTGTGATAGAAGGAACATGAAAAATATAAGGTGCTATACATGCAACAACTATGGGCATAAAGCAAGGGAATGCAGAAGCAGATTTCAAAATTCAAGACAAGGGGACCATACATCATCACAGTTGCAGGAATTGAAGAAAACAGAGACAGAAAGGTGTGGGATAACTCAGACAGCTGACATAACAGACACAGGGGAATCTGAAAGTGATGAAATTCAGTATTCCATCCTGCATACGCTGATAGACTGAAGACAAGTCGCGTATATACGCGAGTTACAGGCTGCAAAGTCGCGTATATGAAGAAAGGGCAGCAGAACAGACCCAGGTTCAGTCATGGTTGGCTCAGGCTCAGGGGGAGCAGAACAGACTCAGGAAAAGGTTGGCTTACACTCAGGGGGAGAATATTCTTCGAATAATGCATTGTTGGCATTATGGTTAGAAGGTGTTGATAAAAATGATACATCTTACTGTTTAGGAATGATATTGCAGGCTGATGGTACAGATCATGATGCTGTTGGTGGCTTTCATAAGTCTTGGTCTAGATATTTCATCACTATGTCATGTATCTCTTTTATGATGTCAAGGTCATGTAACGGCCTGTGTTGGTTTCCCCACTATGCCTGGGATGAATGATGAAATGTTCATGTATTATCATGTATCTTCACATGGTTAGGTGAATGAGTCAATATTGGGATATCCCCACTAGGTTGGGTGATGAATGTATGTTGAGTCTTTTGGTGATAGGAAGGTCTTCTATGATGTATAAGTCTTTGTTCTTCTTGTAGAACATCTTTTACAGATCTTGCCTACAGTCAAGGGGAG
Organism: Pinus tabuliformis; assembly: GCA_031772625.1. Taxonomy (NCBI): domain Eukaryota; kingdom Viridiplantae; phylum Streptophyta; class Pinopsida; order Pinales; family Pinaceae; genus Pinus; species Pinus tabuliformis. The sequence continues at coordinate 751,459,897 of CM062819.1, forward strand.
CATGAACAGCACAATTCAGCAAGAGCAGGATGGATAGATTGGTACACTTTGGCATACACAAATGGGGAGCACATTTGGAGATTTCAGCATGTACTCAGGGGGAGTATGGACAGCAGTATGGTCAGCAGAAGGTATACCAAGGAAGAGAATATCTTGGTCCACCCTTTGCCCTTGATGTCAAAGGGGGAGAGTGACTTGGTGTGGTGGTTGCCATCAAGTCCAAAGGGGGAGATTGTTGGCATTATGATTCAAGTGTTGTCCTTGATGGCAACTCACTCAGAAGGTTGGTACAGGTGCTCAGAGACTGGTACAGGTGATGACAACTTAACTAGAAGACAGATCTCAGTACAGCAGGACAAGAAAGAGATATACGCAGGTTCAGCAAGGAGAATCAGCGTGTACACGCAGGTTGGCTTCAGCAAAAGCGCGTGTATGTGGAAACGTACCTTTGGTCCATGGCGGTTAGTCCTTGGAAGTTGTGCCTATGGTTTCGGACCATTGTGTCTCGACGGGCGTGTCGATCCCTAGTATTGAAGTTGATGGTATTGTGTTTCTATGGTTTTGGCTCTTGGTATTGAACAAGGCCTAAAGCTATATAAGGAGAAGATCACTAGGCAAAGGTGTATGGATTGTGTGTGGCTGACGCAGTGAGAGGATCTGGTATTGTTGGTTATCTGTTCGGGACGCTTGGTAAGGGTCGGATCTGACAGCAAAGGCAGAAGTAATCATTTCTAGATCTGCACGCGGGTTTCCTTTGGAGAAAGCGCGTATACACGCGGTTTTGGTACAGTGAAGTAGCGTATGCATGATAAGGGTTGATATTTCAGGTTGTTGCTGATTCTGGTGGTTGTTGCAGAGTTCTAGATTCTGGTTTGGGTTCTGTGTTCTTAATGACAGGGTTTCAGTGATTCGGTATTGGGTTGTTTAATGAATTATGATGCAAGTATAAGTTGATGATTGTATTGCGGTAATGTTTGCTTTGTACTCTTGGATCCAGTCTGAAAATTGATGAAACGTGGTCCCTGAAGGTTGTAGGGTCAGCACCTACGTACTAGTAAATGGATCAGCTAGTACAAGAGCTGAGGGGGTTGTAGCTCCCTTCCAAAAGTAGTTGGAAAACGAAAGAGAGGGTTGTAGCCCTCTGCAGGTTGTAGCCTGCATACTGGTAAAGGACTGCACCAGTATATTGTAAAAGAAGTTTCTCATTAAAGAAAGAAAGAGACGAATTGCAGCAGGTGGTTTTCACCCACATTGGGTTTCCACCTTATATCATGGTGTTCATGTGTGTGGCTCTTGTGTGATGATTCTGTTCTGTTATACTGCACCTATTTACTGCTAAATTGCTTAATAATGTTCTGATGCATTTACTGAAGATAAGATTAACTGAATCATAAGATATCTGCATATACGCTAGTTGCTTTAGACACAGTCGCGTGTACACGCTGGTTCACTTAACAGAAGTCGCGTATATGTTTCTGAGTAGGAAATTGAAAAGGTTTTATTAATCTGATAATACTGATTCACCCCCCACTCTCAGTATTATTTTCAACATAATGTGGTTCTCGAGCATCTATATTCTCTTGCTCTACTTCACATGTAGAGGCTTCAACTTCTCACTTTGAAAACTATGACTTGACACTTTAACTAATGATGGGGACGAGATTTTGGGGTGAACCAAAATCCCATTTCCCCAATAAATCCATCTTGAGGCCTGTGGGTTATGGGCCCACAAAGCCTATCAGAATCGCTTCTCACCTTTTTCATGCACACTGGGCCTCACTTGCCTCGTGGTCCAATGAATCTTTAATCTTTCCAAAAAACCTGTGAAAACGACACACCCTCCATTTCACAATTCAGGTAGCAATGCATAACGGTGCTCTCCTTGTTCTCGGTCCACACACGCTTCCACTGCAAATTCTTGTTGTCGTTCCTTCTGACCTAAATTGCTTGTCATTCTTTCAATGTCATGGGACTCCATTCGCTAGATCTTTGGTGGCCTTCCATTTTGCTGGCTTCTGTTAATGGAAGAGTAATAATCAGACCACGCAGATTGATGGGTTGCCTTCCCTACACTATTGGAGAAGCTCACAGTGTCCTCATGGTGCCACTTTGCCACTGGTGTCCCCTACGAAGGATGATTCCCCTCCTCGTGCGATCTTTTAGAAACTCCACTCATCTCTCTTTATTTCTTGCAGAATTCGCCCAATTCTAAACTTGAGAATCAGTGTGTATACTGATAGTCGTCCCCACCATTGCTTCAACTCCAACCTCGGCCTCCGGTGTTCTCTTCACGACCCCAACCTTAAGGCATCTCAGCCTTAAGCACCAATTCTCCTGCAATCTACATTGTATCCTCTTACACTCTATCTTCCTCACACGCACAGGTTCTCTGTTTCTTGATGCCCGAATGAATTCTTAATATCTTGTTATACATACATGGCAGTTTTAACTGAAATTTGTTCACTAACTGAATTTTGTTCACGGTTGGCCTGGTTGTCCACATATCTTCTTTCTCTAGTTTTTTTTTTCCACTAAGGTGCTTGGATTATCCTGCATCATACTCCCAAGGTACAAAAATTTATGACCTCCTGGTCATATGTGTTTCCTTGTCCTTAGCAATTCTACCCACTGTTTCACTACTTCAGTGGAACTGCCTTCATGGTCTTCTGTGAGCTACAACCAAACCTATGCAATAACACGTCCTCCCTGCTACCAAATACCTTGCCAAGCTTCTCTCCTAAGCTTAGTCTTTTGGCATCTCTCTGGTTCTCTCCGCTTGAACCCAGTGAGCACCGTTGCTCTAGGTTTGCTGCAATCTTCTCACTTTCACAAAATAAAATAAAAAATTACAAGCTTACAAATCTTTAGCAAATTGTACCTCTTCTTTCTTCGCATGCAAAAACTCCTTTCCGCAGGAAATCTTTTCCCACTCTGATACCACTTGATGGGGACGAGATTTTGGGGTGAACCAAAATCCCATTTCCCCAATAAATCCATCTTGAGGCCTGTGGGTTATGGGCCCATGAAGCCTATCAGAAATGCTTCTCACCTTTTTCATGCACATTGGGCCTCACTTGCCTCGTGGTTCAATGAATCTTTAATCTTTCCAAAAAACCTATGAAAATGACACACCCTCCATTTCAAAATTCAGGTAGCAATGCATAACGGTGCTCTCCTCATTCTCAGTCCACACACGCTTCCACTACGGATTCTTGTTGTCGTTCCTTCTGACCTAAATTTCTTGCCCTTCTTTCAATGTCACGGGACTCCATTCACTGGATCTTTGGCGGCCTTCCATTTTGTTGGCTTCCATCAATGGAAGAGTAATAATCAGACCTCGCTGATTGATGGGTTGCCTTCCCTGCACTATTGGAGAAGCTCACGGTGTCGTCATGCTACCGCTTTGCCACTGGTGTCCCCGACGAAGGATGATTCCCCTCCTCATGCGATCTTTTAGAAACTCCACTCATCTCTCTTTCTTTCTTGCAGAATTCGCCCAATTCTGAACTTGAGAATCAGTGCGTATACTAATAGTCATCCCCACCGTTGCTTCGACTCCAACCTCAGCCTCTGGTGTTCTCTTCACGACCCCAACCTTAAGGCATCTCAGCCTTAAGCACCAATTCTCCTGCAATCTACATTGTATCCTCTTACACTTTATCTTCCTCACACGCACAGGTTCTCTGTTTCTTGATGCCCGAATGAATTCTTAATATCTTGTTATACATACATGGTAGTTTTAACTGAATTTTAAACTGAAATTTGTTCACTAACTGAATTATGTTCACGGTTGGCCTGGTTGTCCACGTGTATTCTTTCTCTAGTTTTTTTTTCCACTAAGGTGCTTAGATGCTCCTGCATCAACTGAACTTTTCTAACTTCACTTTAATATAAATCAACATTTGTCTTTTCCTTAACTTAACTCTTCTTGATATTTTAACTTTGACTCACTTGACTTTTAATATTAGACTTAACTTGATTTCCTCCACTTAACTTAACTCTTTATATAGTGCATGCATATGAGAGTACTTACTATTTCTATCAGGTGAAACGATTTTGATCTATGACAAAGTTATGATCGATGGCAGTAAATAAAATAGGAAATTTGGAGATAGGTTTGTATGAAATGTGTGTGCTTATAATTTTTAAATTTCTCTACGAGACTAAAGTTCACTTGGTTGTAACACATTTGAATATTTTACAACTGTTAGGCCAGTTGGGTTGTTGATTCTATAAGATTACTTTTGTTAGTGTCAGTATCTTCATCCCTCCATCAGTGATCAAAATTCTATTTTTGCATGCATTTTAGGTGTCTCATCCAATTAGCTGCATTCCATTAGGTCATGGATCATGTGATGGTAGTGGTTCTTTATCAATTTCCCTCATGCTTTTCATCTGCTGGCCTATTTGCACATGTACAGATCATTTGTTGTCATTTTTATTTCATTTCAGTTGCAGAAGTCATTTTAGGGTTTCAAGTCTCATTAGGTCTAGGGTTTGCCACCATGATCTTCAAAAGCTCAATAACAGGCCAGCAGTCACATGAGGATGTTCAATAAGTTCATAAAATCACAAATTCTACTGATGATTTGCTCCATAAAGGGTTTTTACCTCAAAACTCTGTTTTGAGGTGAAAACAGGGTTTTTCCATTTCTTGTACAAATTTTATGTAATTTTATCGTTTTCACATGTAATAAAGCATCCTCTGCAGCCTAGGGTCACCTTGCCAAACTCTTGCACTCCAGCTCCTGCAAAAAGAGACAAGAAGATCCAAGCATTAGTCCATCAAATGACAAAAAGAGAGCTAAACTACAAAACAGAGTTTTAAAGAACAAAGTGAAAAGGAAAACTTTAGAAAGTGGGTTTTCTAAATGAAAAATTAAAGTCAAAAGTATATAAAGGGATCATTTGTGTTGAAGACTTCATTTGTGCTAAAAGTGAGAGAGAACAAGGAGAAAATTGTATTTTGAGGTGAAAAGAGGGAAATTGCAGCAAGTTTCGAGATTTCTCTTGGCGCGACGCACCTGGGCATTGGCGCGGCGCACCGGGCACAGTACTTACATAGAGCTTTGAACGGGCGCGGCGCACTAGTCTACCAAGCCAAAAATTCATCCCGTCGATTCTCTAAGGCTCTAAAATTTCCAAATACCATTCCTCCAAGTAAGTAAAACCTCCTATTTGCCATAGCAAGACATTTTATCATCCTTGATGGTGTTTTGATAGGTGAAAAATTAAACCCTAAATTGTTGCACAGTTGTCTTGCAAAACTATCTAGGGTTTTATAGGGTTTTTGTTATTCTTGTTGTTTATAATCCCTTGCATCATTTTCCCATATCCCATTCCTCTCCACTAAATTTCCCTAATTTTATTTCCATTTCCCTCTCTCATTTACGTTCATCTTACTCCCCTTTTCCCAAACCCTAAGCCCTACACCTAATTCCCAATATTCCCCAAACCCTAATCTTTATTTGCAAAACTCTTCACTCCCTAATAACCCTACATCCAGCATCAAAACCTTCCACTCATCACTCCCACTCATCAAATCCCAAAGAAGAAAACAACAATCACCTATTCTTGAGAAAATCTCTTCATACTCATCATTTTACACCATACAGTGGCAAATATGGAAACAGATTCAGCTTATGAAACAGATGGGGAAACTGTGACTGCTTCCTCCCAAGAGATTCATGCACCAAGAAAACCACATAAGGGACGAAAACACATCCGGGAGGAGCCCACCACACTCACGGATTTACTGGCTTTCCCTCTTGCAGTAACATGCTTTAAACATCAGTCTTGCTACTAGTTTTGTGAGATGGTGGAGAAGGTGAAATACCGCCATGAACTTGCTAGGCTATTTGTCCTTCATCTTCACAATGGTCAGGTGAACTTAGCGTATTTTTCCTTCAGTTTCACACCTAAAACTATAGCTGAAGTAACATGTATTCCAAATGTGGGTGAACAGTGGAACAAAAGACAACTTGTGGCCAAAGATCATTATGAGCCTTATATCAAGGCTAGTTATCAAAAGCAAATCGGTAGGTTCTTTGCTTTCAAATACCTACAGGACACTTATGCTCCACTCATGAAGCTCATAATAAAATACTTCACCTGTGAAGGGAGATTTTCTCATTTGTACACTTATCATGTCAGGTTATTGATGCATTTCACTAGAGTGAGGATGATGAACCTCCCCTATTTCATATGTAGAAATATTGAGAAAATGGCTACATTGGTGCAAAGAAAACCTCTTCATCAACAGTTCAACAACATTTATCATTTTTCATTGATCAAAATTGTTGTGTTGCATTAGCTGAGCTTGTTGAATGTTTCATGCGATACTTTCATTTCACATGAGGTTTTCACAAGCCCTCAAGTGACCCCATCAGTATTTCAAGAGGAAGTAAGGCCTTCAAATCAGCAAGAGGTTCATGAGACTCAAACTACAGGTGTACCAGTATTTGTCACTTATGGAAAGGGAACAAAGAGATTATTTGCAGCTGCCAAACGAGTACTATCTCCACTTAGGGTGGAAGGGGTCTCGTTTCCTTCATCAGACCACAGGAAAATGCTATCTTCACCCGGGGTGAAAGGGGCTTTTCCTTCTTCTTCAGCAGAGCAGGTACAAGATAAAGGGAAGCAACCATTGCATGAGGAAGGGCCTTCTGAAGGTCAGGAGAGAGATTTTATTTTGATTCAGGAGGAGGATACTGATTTGGGCTCCCAAAGCTCAAGACTCAAGGAGATCATCAAAGAACAAGAAGCTGACATCCATGCCTTATCTCTTAACCTTGAAAGGGCTAAGTGGATCATTAATTACCTTGAGCAATGGAACAAGCAGTTGGAGGATAAACAGACAATCATGGAGCTGCAATGTTAGGTCCCTATAATACTAGTGATTACCCCATTACTATTGTAGTTGTATCCTTTATTAATATTTTTGTGCCCCTATTTGTCCCCATATTGTTATCACTGTGCCCCATAGAATCCCTCTATTGTTATTTTTGTGGCTTTATATTATTATTGTTAGGTCGGCTGGGTTATATTGTGACTCCTTAGACTCCTATATATAGAAAGGAGGTTTTGTCATTTGAATCATCAAAGAATCATTCATTTGTGTAATGTAAAGGAGGTTTCCCCCTCGAAGAGGCTAAATTCTAAGGCGTTGATCTATCTTTTCTATCTTTTTGTGAGATGGTTTCATAACATTTGGTATCAGAGCTTTGGATTCTAGGGTTTTGCTGCTCCAAATAGGTCATTGTGGCATTTTTTGTATAACCTTTTTTCTGCGACTTTTCAGAAGAAGAAAAAAAACCCATTTGAGACGAAATCGCACTGAACCTCGGGTCCGAATTTTAGAGCTTTTTGCACTATATTTGTGGAGATATGATCTGATGAAGTTGGCCTTTTTGCAGACTCTTGAATTACATTCCAAATAGGTGACCTGGGGAAAATCGTCATAACTTTCTCTCTGAGCATCAGATTGAAATTTCGTAAGAAGTTATAGAAAGAGGATGGACTATAGTTTCTTGTATATATTTTTTAGAGCCAAAGGTCAAAACAGGGACACGTGGCATGTCATACAAGTTCGCTCTACTAAACTAGTCTATAATTAGTGAACTGTGGGATATTTGGCATAACTCTTCCTTGGAGAATCCAATTTGGATCAGACTGGTGGCATTGGAAAGAGGACACAGAGGGCTACTACAAATCGTAATTTCAGAACTAGATGATCTGAAATTATAGAGATACATCAGAGGCAATATCGAGCTCCTACAAAGTGAAAAAAGGTGTGTAGATTTTTTTAAATTTTTGCTTAAGCTTGGTTTGAAAAATTATTTTGAACGAATTCAAAGGGCATAGTAGAGAACTATTTTCAGTAATTGATGCCCCATGGAAAGAAAATGCAAACACCTAGTAAGCAACCTGAATGCTCTAGCATGACTCATGAAGAAGAGGAAGAAATGCTACATGATATATCAAAATTACAAGACCAAGTGAAACAAATGTCGCTCTCACAAAAGCTAACAGAAGCTAAGATAAATGGCATGGAATCTAAGATAAAGGGCATGGAAGCTAAGATGAATGGCGTGGAAGCTAATATGGATGATTTGAAGATAGATTTGAAGACAATTTTGACGACAGGCATGGTAGATTTGAAGACATATTTGACAAATTTTCTACAAGAAATACTTACTAATGGTGAAAGAGTAGTAAAGGAAACTCATGATGCGAACAAAAGAAATGTTAATCATGATTTCATAGACTCTATTGTTGGATCGAAGACCCACCATATTTCAAAAATCAATATGAGAAAGTTTGATGGCAAGGATCCCGCAACATGGATATTACAGATGGAGCAATTTTTTGATCTCAATAATGTGCAAAACACACAAAAGGTACATAGTGAAACTTTATATTTGGAACCAAATCAGTTTGTATGGTATCAATGGCTTTGCTCTCGCAAACAAATTATCACTTGGGCAATTTTTACGAAAGAATTGACAACACATTATGAGGATACAAAAAGAAACACTTTTTTTAGCCAATTGATAAGTCTCAAACAAAAGGGTTCAATAATGGAGCACATTGAGGAGTTCCAAAAATTGAACATAAGGGTAAAAAATATTCCAAAGGAGCATAGGATTGATGTGTTCATAGGGACTTTAAAGGATAATATCCAACATGATGTTCGCCTTTGGGAACCTGATTCATTAGAGAAGGCATTCAGGTTAGCAAGAAAAATGGAAAGCAAAATTATGGCAACCAGGAAGCATATCGCTCACAACTATAAAGATGGAAGTGTTGTTGCCCCTACTCTTCCACAACCTATAAGGTTGACACCATGACAATTGGAAGAAAAAAGAGCAAAATGGCTTTGTTACAGTAAGTGTGCTGAGAATAAATTATTCTACATAGATTGTGAAGAGGAAGGAGAAAAGGAGTAAGAAAGGTCAAAAGAAGAGGATATACTCTAGGAACAAAGCCAAGATAAAGAAGAAATGAATCCGACCATATCCTGTAATGCATTGGCTGGAGTTACCACTCCTCAAACCATCAAGATAGAAGGACACATCAAGAAGAAAAAGGTAATAGTGTTGATTGATCCAGGAAGTACCCACAATTTTATTCATTGTAAGGTAGAAAAAGAATTGAATTGCTTCCTATATCTAGCACCAGAGTGTCAAGTGATGGTTACAAATGGAGGAACAATAAATTGCTCTAGAAAGTGCCATAATATCAAGTTATCCATGGGAGAATATGTATTGACTAGCCCAATGTTTTCCATTCCAATGGGAGGTGTTGATGTTGTACTAGGAGTCCAATGGCTACAATCCTTGGGTACAATAGCTTTTAATTTTCAAGAACTTTTCATGAAATTTTCTGTGGAAGGAAAGGAAGTTAAATTAAGGGATATTGCAGGGAAATTGGGAAAGATAATCAGCTCTAACGGTATGACCAAGCTTCTAAAAAGGGAACAAAGAGGTGTAATTGCACAATTATGTTCACTAGATGTTTCCACATCGAAATCATCTATTTCTCCAAATCTCCAAAAAGTCTTGGACAATCATTCCAAGGTATTTGAGACTCCCAAAGGTCTCCCACCTATTCGTGATCATGATCATGCTATTCATCTGATTCCAGGAAGTGTTCCTCCAAACATCAGGCCATACAGATATCCCTATGCCCAAAAGAGTGAAATTGAACGTATGGTTGTAGAAATGCTAGAGGCTGGTATAATTCAACCTAGTCAAAGTTCTTTCTCTACTCCAGTAGTATTGGTGCACAAGAAGGATGGATCATGGCACATGTGTCCGGATTATAGGGAGCTCAACAAGCTCACTATTAAAGATAAGTTTCCCATTCCTGTCATTGATGAATTACTAGATGAATTGCATGGATCAATTTACTTCACCAAGTTGGATCTTCGTTCAGGATATCATCACATAAGAATGAAGACTGAAGACATTCTGAAAACAACATTTAGAACTCATGAGGGTCATTATGAATTTTTGGTCATGCCTTTTGGCCTTACCAATGCACCTTCTACATTTCAAAGTTTGATGAATTCCATTTTCAAACCCTTCCTTAGAAAATTTGTGTTAGTATTTTTTGATGATATACTAATCTACAGCAAGTCCTGGAAGGATCATGTTGAACATGTTGACAGGGTGCTACAACTATTGGAGGAGAAACAATTATATGCAAAAAGATCCAAATGTTTCTTTAGAGTACAAGAGGTGGAATATCTGGGTCATATTGTATCTCATGAAGGAGTTAAGGTAGACCCTAGCAAAATTAAAGCCATTAAGGAATGGAAAATACCCACATCAATAAAACATCTGCGAGGATTTGTCGGGTTGACAGGGTATTATCGCAAGTTTGTTAAGAATTATGGGAGAATAGCAACACCTCTAACAACATTATTAAAGAAAGATGCATTTTCATGGACTCCAGAAGCAACAAAGGCCTTCGAACATCTTAAAGAGGCAATGTGCCAAGCACTGGTCTTAGCTACACCAGACTTCACAAAAACTTTTATTGTGGAATGTGATGCTTCAAGAAATTGAATTGGTGTTGTTTTCATGCAAGATGAAAGATCCACTGCTTTTGAAAGTAGTCCAATCAAGGGAAAGTTTTTACACAAAGCTATTTATGAGAAGGAAATGTTGGAAATACTACATGCACTTAAGAAATGGTGACCCTACCTAATGGGAAGACACTTCAAGGTAAAAACAGATCATGATAGCCTTAAATACTTTTTAGAACAAAGATTATCCTTTGAAGAGAAACAAAAGTGGGTCATAAAGATGTTGGGTTATGACTTTGAAATCATCTACAAAAAAGGAAAGCAAAATGTGGTGGCAGATGCACTCTCAAGAAAGGATGAGGACGTGGAAGAATTGTTTTGCGCCATTTCTATTATCCAACCAGATTGGATAAACGAAGCAAGGGAGGAATGGAAGAATGATGAAGAAGTGTGGGCACTTATTCGAAAGTTACAACAAGATTCCAGTACATCTAATACATTTAGCTGGCAAAATGATTCATTATGGTACAAATATTGCTTATACCTCTGTAAGAATTCCCAACTCAAACAAAAGATTCTTATGGAATTGCACACTTCTCTCCTAGGAGGGCACTCAAGATTTTTAAAAACTTACCACAGGATTAAGAAGGAATTTTTTTGGGATGGCCTTAAATCGGATATTCAAAAGTTTGTGGCGGAATGTTTGGTTTTCCAAGAAAATAAAGTTGAAACAATTAAGACCCCAGGTCTATTACAACCTTTATCCATTCCAAGCCAATGTAGGGAGGAGGTTTCAATGGATTTTATCATAGGTTTACCCAAGTCTGAGGGAAAGAGTGTCATCATGGTGGTAGTTGATAGACTTACCAGGTATGCACACTTTTGTGCATTATCACATCCATTTAAAGCCAGTACAGTTTCTATTGCATTTATGGAAACAATTCAAAAGCTACATGGAAACCTAAAGATTATTGTAAGTGACAGAGATCCCATTTTCATTGAAAATTTTTGGACATAATTATTTTCTTGTCTTGGTACTCAGTTAACTCATAGCTCATTTTATCATCCTCAATCTGATGGGAAAACTGAGATAGTAAACAAGTGTTTGGAAGGATATCTTCGTTGCTTTGTATCTGATAAATAGACACAATGGGTCAAATGGTTGCCTCTGGCCGAATGGTGGTATAAAACTTCATTCCATACAACAACAAAAATGACCCCATTTATGGCACTTTATGGATATCAGCCACCATCCATCACATCATATTTACGAGAAAATTATAAGATTCAAGCAGTGGAACATCACATCGAACATCAACAACAACTCCTCCAACTAGACTTAAAGGATAACCTCATGTTGGCACATAATAGAATGAAACAACAGGCAGATCAACATCGCATCGAAAGAAGTTTTGATGTAGGTGATTGTGTATTCCTACGACTACAACCATATAAACAAATGTCCCTCAAGCAAGCTAAGAAGGAGAATAAATTATCACCAAAGTATTATGGTCTGTACAAGGTGTTGCAAAAGATTGGTACTATGGCATACAAATTGGAGCTTTCTACAGCTTCTCGAGTGCACCCAGTTTTCCATGTTCATGTTTAAAGAAGGTTATAGATGACAAGCTCCTAGTTCAAGCAATATTGCCAGAACTTGACGAGGAAGGAAAAATTATATTGGAACGAGAAGTAGTCAGAGAAACAAGAACTCGACAGCTATGAAATCGATCCATTTTGGAGTATCTCATCAAGTGGAAGAACTTATCCACTGAATATTCCACATGGGAAGATAAGAATTTTATACAGAAGCATCCATAACTGCTCAAGCATTGACGACAACACTTTTTTTGAAGGAGAGGGGCATGTTAGGTCCCTATAATACTAGTGATTACCCCATTACTATTGTATTTATATCCCTTATTAATATTGTTGTGCCCCTATTTGTCCCCATATTGTTATTACTGTGCCCCATAGAATCCCTCTATTGTTATTTTTGTGGCTTTATATTATTATTTTTAGGTTGGCTGGGTTATATTGTGACTCCTTAGACTCCTTTATATAGAAAGGAGGTTTTGTCATTTGAATCATCAATGAATCATTAATTTGTGTAATGTAAAGGAGGTTGCCCCCTCGAAGAGGCTAAATTCTAAGGTGTTGATCTATCTTTTATATCTTTTTGTGAGCTGGTTTCATAACATGCAAACCATAAGGGAAAACAAGCAAGCATCAAAAAGAAAGAAAGTCAAATTGACACCCCTTGAGCAAGAGATTGATGCTTACCAGGAATCATGGCTAGAGAGGGCAAATATGCACTTGGAGAAGCTTCTTGAGAAAGCCAATCACCTATCACTATCACTTCTTGTTGCGGCACATGGCCTATCACTATTTGGCACGGAACAAGATTTACAAAACAAGGATAAGGAGCCTAAAAGCCAAGTTGAGGAAGGCTTTGAGGAGAAAGAAAGAGCAAGATAAGCTCAAGATCATGGCTAAAGCTTCATTGGCCTAGTATAGTACTTGATGTAGATCGTTCATGCCAAATTTCAAGAAATTTAGTAAACTTTTTGGCAATTTTGAACTTTTCAAGGAAAAAACAGGTTTTTCCAGCAGGTGCATAGCGCCACCTGGCGCTCGCTTTTGATAGGGACCTCCTTTTGAAGAAAACTTTGCATTTTTGGATTCCTTATGAAAAATTATGCATGCCCAGAAATTAATAGGAAGTTTTGACAAGATTGGGACCTCCAAAAGGGTCAAAAACACCTCAAAAATGCCCTCTCTGCCACTTTTTGGCCACACAGGAAGCAGCGTTGGGAGAATTGATTTTTGGAGGGGCAAATGGACACCAAATTCAAAAACTCCACTTGTCCTAGAACATAGATAGACAGAACTTTCCAACAAGCCAACTTGGAGCAAATTTGGTGAAGGGGAAAGCCTCCAAATTCAGCTGGGAAAAAGAGCTATGCATAGAAAAAGTGGCGCTACACACAAGATGAAAAAGTGTCATTTTTGCTAAAAAACTTTGTTTTTCACCTAGTTTTCTTCTAGTTTGACTTTTTCTCTTTTATGGTCGAATTCATGATGTGAAATGATGTAAATTGATGTATTATGATGTAAAAATGATAAAAATTGACTTGATATGGTAGATACATCAGTTGTAGGAGGTTTGGAGTTGAATGAATTAGTTTCCTAGGTTTAAGAGGCAAGTTGTTCCACTGCCTATTTTTGTGTTCCTAGTTTAGATATGGTTGAAACCACCCCTCTTCTCATGGATTCGACCCCTGATGGATAGCACAGGTGGTTTTGAGGTCTATATCATGTGCTTTTTCAGTCATTTGTAAAGGTTGGACTCTTGTGAATGCTTTGAGCATTATTGTACATTCATCTCTGCAGTTTGGCAAGGAAATAGACCAGGGTTTGCAGCATTTTGTGGGATTCTTGTAGCAAGGTGATTTAGTATTGTTTTTCCTTCTGTGATTCAAGTTATCATGTGTTTATGTGTGCCATCATCTCTTTCTTTTCAGCTTAACTAAATGAATCAAGTATAAAGGTGGAAATCATTGATGTTGCAGTGCTCTACCTTAGGGTTTGTTTAGCTTTACATGTTTTCTATTGTTTGAAGAGGACTAATGACACTTTCATGCCCTATCCAACTCCTCACCAGCCTTAAGACTCTCCATTTCATTTAATTCAAAGTACTAAAGCATTTTCCTACCTTGCCCCACAGAAACCTCTGCAAGACTGAGTTCATTCTCTAGATCCAAATCTGTCTTTCACATTTGATCCAAGCTGTATTTGCCATATTTTCTTGAGATTGACAAGGAGAGAGCCCTCTCCCGACCTTGTAGGGCTAGCTACCAGGTTAAGCATGGTTTGATGTTACCCTAGACCTGCCTTTCTCAGCTTGAGGTAGATTTAGGCTATAACAACTTTCATTCATATCATTTTCATATTGGTTATGTTAAGGCATAATTGTATGTAATGATTATCTACATACTTCAATAAGTGTTAAACGTATGAATTTTAATAATCATGAAATATAAAAAGTGAGGTGTAGTATGAAATCACATAGTTTCAGGTTAAGAAAATCGATGAGTTGAAATGAGTCACGATGCACCAGAAACATATAGTGATGGGTCATTTGGTGCGCTAAGTCCTCTGATGTGGGTGACTATAAGGTCACGAAAATAGATTTTTAGGTTAAATTAAGGTTTATGCTAGAAGTACTCTTTCAACTTCCTTAATAATTCATTTATATATATCTCTATTAAGTGAGGAAGATAAATCACATAGTTGTTATTCCCTAGTTTGAAATGATATAAATTACTAATATTACTTCGTTTCTTCATAATGAATTCATGGTTTTCTAATTACTAGATGAAAGTATTTATAAATTTTTTAATATCTAGCAATAAATTAATATCAAAAAACACTAAACTACATTATTATATATATATATACACACACACACACACAATATTAGTAGAAATTTTTTAGCAATAAGAAAAAATTTAAATACTAAAATATTATCTAAGAAATAATTATTTTATTGCTATTTATCTCTTTGATATATTTGTTCAATAGTGAAAAGAAAATTGAGATCTGAGTATAAGACATATACAAGAATCAAATTTCTGATTTTTCATTTAAAAGGAAAAATGAAGGTTTAAAATACATATACTGATGAATTTGTATTTTAATTGTTTTGGATTTCTTTACGTATAGTTTATATATATATATAGATATATATATATATATATATATATATATATATATATATATATATATATATATATATATATATATATATATATATAAAACAATTGAGAAATTATTTAATTTTTTATCATTATATTCTATCTAACTTCTTGCAAATTTATATTAAAGTTTTAGTTGAAGTAAAAAAAATTTCTTCACATATTTAAAAAAACAAATAATTTTAGCTCATGGAGTGTAACTCAATTAAAAATCGCCTTGTTATGCAGTATTCTATAAAAGCATGAGATTCAAAGTTCAAATCCCTTAAACCAAAATTAAATTTTGTATCTATTTATTTATTATATTTTTAGATTATATAAAAGCATGAGATCCAATGTTCAAATCCCTTAACCAACCAAAAAATAATAATTTTTATCTATTTATTTATTATATTTTTAGGATGTGGTATGTATATTGTAATTATTTTGAAATCAAATTATCTTTAATTTATTACTTTTATGTAATTTTTAATATAATTTTCAAATAAATATACATTAAATTAAATACTTAAAAATTAGTTAAAAATATTCTAACTTTTTAAAATGTTATATTTTAATTTTATAATTAATTAAAAAATTAATATAACTAGCATATTCTAATTTTATATATAATTAAAAAAGAATAATGAAAAGAGAAAAATGTAATATAAAAGAAATTTTTGATATGATTAAATTTCATATGGTTTTAATATTTATTTTCAAAAATTAAAAATATAATTATCCCCTATCCATTCATGGAATATTTGTGCAAACTTCCTAAATGCAAAGACAGACATGTTGTGTATAATGGTATCAACAGAGATGGAAGGAACAAAAGAGGAATTGATGTCGAGAAAATCTTGCTAGGAAAAGTTGTCACCCAACAAATAGTTGTCTTTATATTAGATAATGTGAATGGTAAATGAAATAGGAGCCTCGGTATTGACACTAGAGAGTAGCATCGTGCAAGCTAGAGGACTTAGGGAGCACTCTCAAAGTCAAATTTCCAGGTGTTAGATAATATTGTCTCAAATTGATATGGTTTTGTGTTAATTGTTATTTGTCTTAAATGGGTTTCCTCTTAAGTGTCAATGTCTTAAGTGGTCATTTTCTTTAAAAAAAAATGAAAATTCTCTTAAAACATTTTTTTTCTCAAACTGTTTTTTTCTTAAATATAAAGTTTTGTCTTAAATTTTTTTTGTCTTAAATTGTTTTTGTCTTAAATATAAAGTTTTGTCTTAAAATATTTTTGTCTCACTTAAATATAAAGTTTTGTCTTAAAGGCAATTCAATTGATATTAAATTTTAATGTAAAATAACTAAAACAAAAAGTGACTTTTTAAGACAAAAAAATTCTTTTGTCTAAAAAAAAATGTCTTTAATGATGGTTTATCAATTTATGTTGTTCAAGCTAATGTTCAGTATACTCTATCAAATAAGAGTGTTGTTAGTGTTGTTATTGTTCAAACCCAACACTTAGATTCTGTTATTGGACACAATATCTTTCTCTATTCATTTTCTTATGGTCAATTTAGACCACTTTTCAGTAAACAATTATTTGCATGACAATTTTCTTGTGTTCAATTTCCATTAACCAGTTTTTTCAAAATCACCCCAGTATCATTTCGAGTATCATTTCTATTTATAAAGAAAGACTTACTGCCCTGCAACTCCCATTATTGAAAAAAAAAACTTACTGCCTTGCAACTCCCATTATTGAAAAATAATAAAAACTTACTGCCTTGCAACTCCCATTATTGAAAAAAAAAACATTCGTTTGCAAAATTATATAACCATGCCATCTTCCCTGTAAACATAGATTTATGAATTTTTCCGACACAACTAAAACTATATTTCCATAGACACTTGAATTTAAAAAATATACTAAAGACGATTTTGTATTCATGTAATCGACAATTTTGTATTCATGTAGTCTCCTCTCATGACGTCAAAGAGTACTTTCAATAAGATTCCAAATAATTCTCATTATACATGCACAACCTATAAAAGCTAAGGATACTTAAAATTGTTTTGTTTTATATAATGTTTGAGTTTTTAATAAACTATCTACGTATTTTCAAAAATGCTTTACACTAAATTCATTACTCTCTTTTAATATTTTACATTTCGGATAAAGAAACATTCTTATATTTTAAATTAAAAAGCGTATCCAAAAATATTATTAATATTGCACATTATATTATTACATTTTAATCTTTTTAAATATTAAAAAAAAATCTCTTTTTACTATTACATTTTTTCCTTATGCAGTAGGAGTATTTTTCCATTTTAATATTCTTCTAGCTCTCTGTACATGTTGGAATTCTCAATCAGTGAGCAAGAAGTTTTATTGTTGTAGGCGTCGGAGGAAGCGTATTTGTGGCAGGGTTAACTAGTATCATGCCTTGTCAACACGACTGTAGCCACCTGACAGTTGGAAACTTACGTAAATGTTGTTTAGTTCACATAGGGTATTATATAAAGGTTTGAAAGAAATGTATGTTGACATAAATAGTTTGAGTGGGTTTAATGGTTAAGAGTATGTGTTTAATTTTAAGAGGTTACATGATCAAAAGCAGAGGGGTAAAGTATATATATATATTTTTTAAGCACATGGTGAATTCATAACTGCAAGTCCTAATCTAATCTATGGGAGACCCAGGATCAATCCTCGTTGCTGCTTGTATAACACCAGGAGTAGATCCAACTACCTTTATAACACCAGTGGCTGCCTCTATAACACGAGGAGCTGCCTCTATAACACCAGGAGTACATCCAACTACCTCCCTCTATAACACCAGGAGTACATCCAACTAGCTCTATAACACGAGTAGTTGCCTCTATAACACCAGGAGTACATCCAACTACCTCTATAACACCATGAGTACATCCAACTACCTCTATAACACCCAATAGCTGCCTCTATAACACTAGGAGTACATCCAACTACCTCTATAACACCAAGAGTACATCCAACTATGTGCAAGTCCATATACTAAGATAACACCAGGAGTACATCCAACTACCTCTATAACACCAAGAGTACATCCAACTACGTGCAAGTCCATATACTAAGATAACACCAGGAGTACATCCAACTACCTCTATAACACCAAGAGTACATCCAACTACGTGCAAGTCCATATACTAAGTACATCCAACTACCTCTATAACACGAGTTGTACATCCAACTACTTGCAAGTCGATATACTAAGATCCTATGAGAGAGTCGATATACTAAGATCCTATGATTTTGGCAAGAGTACCTCTATAACACCATGAGTACATCCAACTACCTCTATAACACCAAGAGTACATCCAACTACGAGCAAGTCCATATACTAAGATAACACCAAGAGTACATACAACTACGTGCAAGTCCATATACTAAGTACATCCAACTACCTCTATAACACGAGGAGTACATCCAAATACTTGCAAGTCAGATATACTTAGACTCAGACGGGATTGGGGAATCTGCCCCTTTAGCTATCACCACAGCAAGCCAGTGTACTCAATGAGATTTGAACTATGGTCTCCCAGGCTTCGCCCAAATAGAGTTACCGTCAAACCACACATCACTGTACGGTAAAGTATACATGTTTCAGTAAGTCATAGGATCAAAAGCAGAGGGGTAAAGTATATATGCCCTAATAAACTTAACAGTGAAATCACTAGATGAAAGTGAGTCTCTTGTCCCACAAACAAAAGGTCTCATACACCAATGTGGTGTGGTTCCTGCCTTGGCTATAACCTTTAAATTAAATAATAATAATAATAATAAATTTCCAAAAAAAAACACCAAAAATTAATATATACATATGATTACTTTTCATTCATAGCGGAAAACATTACTATGACAATTTCTTAATAAAAAGCCTGACGAATGGCATAAAATTACGTAGCAATTTCTTAATAAAAAGCATGATGAAAGAAATGAAATTATATTCTTTATCAATGACTAGTAACGGAATTAGTGAAAAAAAAAAACTTGAAACTCGCATGAAACATATAGAAAACACATAAACTGTGAATTCAAACTTTCGGTATCCCAAATCTTTATAACCCTACTCCTGTGACATCATCTGATTAGTAAATATGTATCTGTTTTACGCGGTATTTGTTGTTTTTTTTGCCTCTATAGATATATGGTAGGTCAAGATGTACCATCTGTGGCATGCAGCATACCAGCCAACTAGCATACCAACCAACAACTCTAGTCAAAGAGGACGGGCAGGCGTGCCAACTAACATACCAACCAACAATTCAGTAAAAGTGAGACAGGCGCAATTTTGTTGAATCTGAAATCAACGATCTAAACCTTTTATCTTAATGAAAATTTCCCATATATATATATATATATATATATATATTTTCTCCTCTAAATAATTTAAACTCCAATATAATTTAATGCTGTGGGTTAGGTCATTTGTAACGTTTACCAAACATTAATGTATGAATTAAATCAAAGGTCATCGATTATTATATAATGTTTTGGGTTGGTCAATTATAGCGTGTTTATATATAAAATAAACTAAATTAAATCTACCGAGTCATAAAAGGCGATTGCGAGCATACATAAGGTTTTTAATCATTCCTTCCCTAGAGTCCTGATTTGAGAGCTCCCCATGTAAAAACCATTGGCGCAAACCTCCCCGTCAGGAAAAACCATTTAAGAATAATTAACGCACAAAGAATTAACAGAGCATCTGATCTATTCAGAGAAGAAATTGTTTTGTACAAACAGATTATTCCAATATTTGATCAAACAGATTATTGACATATTTGATCTCTTTGTGTCTGCGTATCGAATTCGTCCCATGACAGGGATCCTCCAGATCAGATACACAGGCCAACAAGATAACAGGTAAAAGAGTTTGCCAGAGGCAGGAACTCCAAAAGCATTATCATAATCATTTACTTATTAAATGAGATCAGGAGATCATGATTTATGCAGTGACAACAGTTTCAACTGCTGCTCTTGCACTCACAACATTCATGAACCTATTTGCGTCTCCTCCTTCCCATATCTCCGGCAGAGCTTCTCTAATGTTGTGAATACTCTCGAGCGAAAAATCTGCTCCCTCTTTTCGTACCGAAGTTCCCACCTGATGATGACAGTGAAGCGAATATTAAAATTAAAAGAAGATTGGACCAGTTACGCCTTTCTACGAAACCACCACCTCGCATTTACAATCATATGGTCTTACCAATACAGTATGCAGGCCCCCACGCTTTCCTGCAGCTATATTCCGGATGCTGTCATCAAAGAAAATCTGCACTAAAACACAACAGATTTAGACTCAATGCTTACAATTGGAGCTGTCAAAATGATATGCATAAGGTAAACAAAAGAATGGATAGTTTGTGGTGTGCCATGCGCCAGAAATAGTAAAGCATGAAATGTGGAATTGCAAGGTTGCCATGATGTTTTAAGACTCGATTATTGCTGAATACACTATTCTTTTTGGTAACAAAACCGTTGAGTTTGAGGACAAGGGGATGATTTTGCAGTATGTGAGATGTGATCAGACAAACTAGCATGTTTTTCTTGTTGAATACTTTCACACAACTTCAGGGTTTGAGACTAGACTAGTGGCTTGCAATTTTCTTGTTCTAGCCCCTCTTTAGTGAAAAGGAATGTAAATGTTTGGGAAGTATGTTGGATATGAGAAGATTAACAGCATTTTTTCCTCTTCAAACCCTGCTGTAATAAGCCCTTTCAAAGGACAACTAAGTCACTCAATTCTAATTTATATTAGATTTGACTCTACATTTTTCAGCATGATGACCATTCTTAGAAATAATAATGATACTTTTCAAGTTGGGGTCTGGCATGACCATTCTTCTTCACCTGCTTGTGTAAATCTTGATGTACATCTATATTGATTAGTCAAGAAATTACATGATCCATCACAATTTCAAAGGAAACGATATAACTCAAGGAAAATGGCCATCAAAGCTTTAGTCTCATACCGTTCTTTGTGGATCAGCATTTGCAAGGCGAAGAGCCAGCTCTGTGGCCAGTTCTGAGGGCTTGCAAATAACTGGTGTCTTTGGGTTTGTACAGTTAACAGCAAGCATATCCTGGGCATTATTATTTTCAATAATTCGTGAAGGAGGATTAAGTGTCTCAAAACATATTATGCCTTCAAAGCAATCTTCCAACCCCAGCCTGTTAAGGACCTTTGCGGCGTGAATTTTGTCACTATTTGTGAATATCTGTTTCACATTAAAAAACGGTTAAGATGAATTCTTCTAAATTTTCAAAAAGCCCAGACTCCATCACCAGGTGTTATAATCATATAAAGATTTGAAGCGATTAATATGAGCTTACAATTTTCCGCTGAGGCATGCTTAATAACAAGCTCTTCAGCACAGGGTCTGCTTTAATATTCTCATATGGCAATCTTCCGTGAACAAAACTGCAGAAATATTTGTGTGAAGTGAGTCAAATAGCATAGGCTGTCAAGCTCAAAAAAATCAATGATACTCCGAACAAAGCAAAAAAAGGAAAAGTTAATAAATGATATTTTCTCTGATTCAGTAGAAACAATAGATAACTTTAAATTAAAAAACAAGAGGGCATAAAATTTGTTAACTACCTGTGGTAATCGTCATAGTCAAATTCAAAGCCCACTGCCTGCAAGTCCAACAAGATGGTCAGAAATAATTGAATTCATGAAACTCAAGTCATAGAGGATCTCAATTCAATTGTAACTCGTGGCCATGAGTTTGAGCCTAGGTCCATAATTGTCATATTTTATAAATCGATATGTTAGCGGCTTTTAAATAAAAATACATCCAAAACACCTTAACATTTTATTAATACATCATAATCGGTGTGGCAAGAAAAAGGATGATTCAGGTTTAGAACACCACAGACAAGATATAGGGTTTGGTCTCTGGTATCGAAAATGGTCTCCTGGCAGAGTGCTGGCCACTGCCAGTGCATCAATTGCCATGGGAAAATCAAAGTACACTGTATATCTCAGATGCTCACAATTCATTTTAGGAGCCATGGTCTGATGAAAGAAGCTCATACTTCCATACTTAAGCTACTTGCTAGTGCTATAAAACCTGCAACGTTACAGAACTATCTAGAGTAGTTGGCCATGGAAGGTCCCCAACTGAAAAAATCAATCATTTTAACCTTACAAGTTGAAATACAATGCCGAAATCTATAAAAGAAAAGGGCTTGAAATTTTACCCTGAGTCCAGCCAAACTTGTCCCATAAGTCTTATACAACGTTCCGCACAAGTCTGGTACTTTGCTTCTCTCCACTCCCAGCTTTTGATTCACATAATCTGTCACACAACAACCAGGCCTCAACCACAATTCAAACCTCAGATATTCCCTAGGTACGAAAGGAAGCAACACTAGTTGTATCTAAAAGCCAAGCAGAAGAGGGGCTGATCCAACTTTTAATGTGTGCAACCAAACACACTGGGAGAGTTGCTTTATCTAATGTTTAACAATCTCCCCAAAACCAGCAAGGTGTGTATAAAACTGCTCTAATACTACCACTGGTTGGGAATCACTATTGCAGTTGGACAAGTGAGACCAAAACAGGTAGCTGTTAGTCAACTAATGCAATGAATAAAAATTTACTACAGACCGTTAATCCATCTCAAGAAACACACTGGAGAGTTCATTTATCCAATGTCCAACAAAATCTAGTTAGTACACTAATATATTGAATACCAGCATTAACCCAGAGCCATCTAACACCTGGACTGATAACTTCAAGTTGCAGAGCTGGAAATATGTATTGAGTTCACTCAAAAGGCAGCGAAATTCAAATATTACAACTCCCAACATACAACCTCAAGCTTCGCAAGACGCATTTTAGGCTTGAATTTAGATTATAATCTTGAAATTAATATTAGTTAAAAGATTCCTAAATTGCATAATTTTTCAGAGCTGCAATATTGGTTACCTGCGATGTTGTTGGTGCATGCTGCAGCAATTCCCGAACTCAAGGGATATAATGTGTCATCCAGATCTAAAACCGCAGGTTGAAATCAGAAACGAATGCAAAGAGCAGTACTTCGATACCCATTGAAAAAGGAAAAACGTAAAAACCAAAGAAGTGTGTTGCTCACCAAACAGAAGGCAGTCATAACGAGGCCTCTGGTCTCTCACGCGTTGAGTCTCATTCAGCGACATTGTTGGTCACTCTGCAGTAAATGTACACAAAAAAGTCCCATCTGATTTACCGAACTATATGCATAACAAAGGCATTATCATACGAAACAGTGGACGAACTTAAAGATACCCAACACAAACTTGAGAACTATTTAAAGAAAATTGCCTGGAAACCATACAAAATATGTTAGAATTTGTGGAGAAGAAGATACCTGAGTGAATCGAATAGGGAGGGGGATAATGTATATTGAAAGAGTTGGGAATGCAGCGAAAAATATGGGAGACAGAGAGGGACGGAAGAGCGCGAGAGCTCTCGCTTGAGATGTAATGGAGGGGGGGAGTTTGAGGGAGAACATTGGGGTCCTTAAATAGGTCTCCAAATGGCTGTATTGGCCCCGTCATTTCAGGTGCATTTCATTTATTGTCGGTTTCTCTGCACCAGTGACGTGGTCGATCGGGCTGTCGTGGTAAATCGGAATTCACTGCCAATTAGTTTACGTTTCATTTATTTATTTGGAGTTTTTTTCCAACACTAACAGTGCGACTGATGACATGATCATGCACGTAATAAGCTCGGGAATATGCGAGCGTGTCGCTCACAGACTTTTGTTTTGCTATTTATTTATTTATTATAATAAATTTTGATTGAGTTTGCACATCTCTTGAAATATTTTTAATTACAAGGATGGTTTTAATCTTCGACCGAGCGTGTCGCTTTCAAGTATGGGAATACAAGGATGGTCTAATCTTCAAACGAGCGTGTCGCTTTCAAGTATGGCAATATTGGGTACACACAATTTGTAATTATTTTTATAAATTTTAATTGAGTTTAGGATTTTTTTAATACTTTTAATTTTTTGTTGGGTTATGGGTTTTTATAAATAGTAAGTTATTTTTTGATTTGAAGTTATTGGTTCAATTTTTTTTCTCAATCAAAATATTATATCAGACATGATGATGATAAGTTCCACTAAACTTTCCAAAAAAATATTTTCAACTTCTTTTAATAATTTCTAAATTTAAATCATAGCAACAAAATTCTACATATTAATTCACTAATTTGCATATAATGTTTTTAACTTATGCTACAGTGGAAATAACTTCTAATTGTGAACTATGCTGAATATTATCTTTTAATTACCAATATATTTCAGTAAATGTTTTTAACTTATTATACAGTTAAAATATTTCAACTTGTAGTTGTGAATGGGCCTGAAATATGCCTTAAAAATGCTTTTATTTGGCTAAGAGGTCAAGTAAGGAAAGTCGAAATAACTTGTAGCTGTGAATGGGCTTGGAGTATGCCTTAAAACTGCTCCCCCTTGGCCAAGAGCTCACATAAGGAAATGCATCCCAGGTGTTGTGGTTTTCCTTGAATAACCACGAATAGGAGCTAGAGATAGTTGTCATCACCGCTGGTTTGACAACTCAGTTATGATAAGTTTTTCTCACCTTTAAAAAAACTTATAATTGTGAAATTATGGTAAATATTATTTTTAAGTTAGTAATATATTTCTTTACTTTTCAGATATTATTGGTTTTAACTTATTCTATAGTTGAAATAACTTTTTAATCTTGAACTATGATGAATTTTATTTTTTAATAATTAATAAATTTCTTTAAATTAAAAATAAAGATAAACATTATGGCTATGTGATTCATTTCACTAGTTTAATCTCACTTCTTCACTTTTGTGAGCATCATTTGATACAATTAAAAATCATGAGAAATTAATTAATTACGATATCTAATAAATAAATCATTCTCTTACTAAAATAATTTTTTATTTTAGATTATTAACCTATTTTATAAGTTAAAATAATTATTGATTTTTATACCTAATTTCAATGATAAAATAACTTTATTTTTATAATTAATAATTTTTTATAAATTTTAAAATCAAACTAATTTTTAATTAATTTAAAATAATAAAAAAAATTTAACTCTAAATCAAAACCAAAACAATTATAAATAAATAATCATTAATCTATTTCAACGACTATTTAAAAAATTAAAATTATATCTATTATTTTGAAAAATACCATTATCATCATTATTTTAAAATTCCAATTACTCTTAATATTTTAGGAATTGTCAGGGTCCCTCTTCTTAAAAATAATAAAGTCAAAACTATAGGTTGTGAGTTGGCAATGAGTATGAAAGACTCTAAATACCTATTCGTGTGAATTAGCCACTGGTATGAACGCCTCCTTGTAAGACGATTCCTTAAATAAATTATTTAACGCACGTAATTACTAATGAAAATATAATTCTCATTGTTCTTATTCTTAAAAATAATAAAGTCAAAAATATAGATTGTGAGTTGGCAACGTCTCCTCGAAATACCTCTTCGTGTGAATTGGCGAGTGGTGTGAACGCCTCTTTGTAAGACGAATCATTAAATACATTAAATAACGCATTTGATGGGTAAAGTCTAAATTTGAAATAGTTCAAACAAAATTAATTTAATCAAACTGATGTACCCAAAAATTATAGTATAGATATCATCATATAAAATAGGAAGGCAGAGTGTTTCTTCTGAAAAGAGTTATTAAGCATAGAAGTTACGACAGTATGACAATATAATAATACTAATAATCTTGTACTTAAATATGTATAAAGAAATTGCCAAGAATGTTCGAACATCCCGTATTTGAGATAAATTTGTATATAATATATTTTTCCCAAGTTCTTGCGTCATTATTGTGGGTGTAACTTTAAGAAATCTCCATTTGTTTTTAAAATAATTTTTACTTTTATTTTAATATAAATATATTTTTTATTACAAATAATTATTAACATTTTTTATTATATCTATATAATCACAATAAAAATATTAATATATTTGATATAAATTAAAAGCAATTGTTTTTAGTGTTATTTTTGGTTTTCCGTCTAATTTCTCTAAAATCTTGGTAGGAATTCATTGAAATCACAAGATTGATGGGTAAACCCTCTACAATATAAGTGCCCTAAGAGTTTTTCATAGTGCTAAATCCATATATACAGTAAAAAAAAACATAGTTTAAATAACACAAATCAAGATTTCACCTCAAAATTTCACTAGATTACGACACCAAAAACTCCAAAAAATTGCACTATAGACAATTTCATTTGCATTTATCATTGATAAATATATAATAATAAAAACAATATTATAAAAAGAACTATAACAATGAAAATATTGTTATTATTATTAGTAGAAATTATTAATTTATTTTTATTATTGTCATCATAACTAATAAAAATTATTAATTTATATTAAATGTAATTTTCCCCCTATTTATTCTAAATTCACTTTTAAATCATTCATTATTAAATTGTTAATTATTTATTATTAATTACTAATTAATAAATTTATTTAAAATTAATTGTTAACTACTAATTACTAATTATTAACCATTATTATTACTAATTAATATTAATATTATAATTATAATTATTATTTTCAAATAATTATTGGTATTACTAAATAATTATGATTATTAATACTACTACCATTATTAATTAATAATAATAATAATAATAATATTATTATTATTATTATTTACTATTATTATTAATTAATATTATTATCTTTTGAAGTGCTAATTATATTTTATAATATTATTATTTTTTAAGTGTTAATTAAATTTTATAGTATTATTAAACAATAAATATTAATAATAATTAATTAAATTTTTAACAATTAATTAATTTATAAGTAATTAGTTTTAATAAATACTTTAAATGATGATGATGATGATTAACGTCCACTAAGACAAATGTGGTCCACTAAGACCAATGTGGTCTATCAGACCTCAAGAAAAGAGAGTCTAATTGTCATTCTTCAAAATGAAATGTTCCAACATGGTTATAGTTAGCTTGGCTTAATAAGTCAAAAAGATTGAGAAATGTTCCAACATGGTTATAGTTAGCTTGGCTTAATAAGTCAAAAAGATTGAGAAATGTTCCAACATGGTTATAGTTAGCTTGGCTTAATAAGTCAAAAAGATTGAGGCGTGGTTGATGAATATTAATAATTATTAACAAACAAATAATTTTAAATAATTATTTAATAATTACTATTATTATTTTAACAACATTAACTCATTAACCCTAATAATTATTGTTATTATTTTAGTACTATAACCACGTTATTATTATTATAATAATGTAATTAGTATTAATAAAATTTACTATTAATTATAACCATTAATAATATTGTTATTAATAATTATCATATTATTATTAAGTAAATGTGAGGGATTTCATAAATAATTTTAAATAATTCATTACTAATAATTAATTAAATTATTCATTATTAATAATTAACCCAAATATTTATATTCTAAATCGTGTGAATAACATTAAACTCTACGAATATGAACCCTTAGATTAATAAACCCAAGGGATTGATATTACAAACCCAAGGGATTTATACTCAAAACCTAAGGAATTATAAATCCAACAAAATAATATTAAACCCAAAGGATCAATATTATAAACTCAAGGTATATAAACCCTATTATAAATAATATAAATCCTTAACCAATCATGCTCGACCATGCTTGATTTTCATATAAAGATAATATTTGTTACAATGCGATGTTGGACCATGGTTGTACATGGTTGACCATGATTAATTTTCATATGGAGACAACCTTTGTAACAATGTGACATGTGACTTGTTATCACCCCAAGAAACTTTCTTAGGTTGTATCTCAGAGATGCTTGGGAACATTACAAACTCAACAAAAATGTTGGAAAATGGTGGATGAATGGAAGGAATAATGCATATTCAAGCCAGATAACCACTTCTACTATGCTTAACCCCAGACACGGGTGAACACCCCCAGACTACAAGGCTTTAGACCACCAATTACTCACAGTTTAAGGAATAGGTGAACATGGAGAATACTGGCCACACCAGTAGATGCACAAGACCAGGTGATGGCCGGCTACAACCAGTAGAAAGGTTTGTAAATCTATTTCCTAATGCACAGACTGGATGATAGCTCTATGGCACCAAGAAAACAGAAACCTGCATACAGCTTCAATAATACATACTAGATTCTAACACAGAGGTGGGATGACAACCCCTCTAATTCTAAACATCAAGAGCACATGAAAAATGCATAACAGGCACAGCCTGGAACAAAGAAGAAGTGGAAAGTGAGAAATTAACAGCAAAATAAGCTTGCATTAGTTAAAAATGAAGACCAGACACTGCAGGTATCATAGTAGTTATAGTCTCCAGAAGTTTGAACTTTATATCAAAACAATATCCATCAACCCTCATTACATCTTGATTCTGGGTATATATAGAGTTTGTTTACAAAAATATCTTGCTGTTCAATGCATGGAGGGGTCATAACTGACCACCAACCACATTAGCTATTTGATATGGGTCTCTACTGCAAACTGCGTGCTTTAATGAACAAAATTGGCCTTTTGAGATACTCTGTTGTCCTTCTTGAATGGGTGGAATGTCGTATGAATGAAAGCTCCATAACTACTGAATGAATTCAACTGCTCGAGGCATGTCCTTTCCTTCTTCGGCCATACTATCCCTTGAATGCGGTCGTTGAAGAGTAAATGTGCCAAACACTGATAAATGGTTGTTTCTGTCCTTCAGGAGCATGGTACAGGCTGTGAGCGCAGGCATTATGGAGGAAGATCCACCGTTGGAGAGAGTGGATCTACGGTGGAGAGCGCTTTGCAATGGCTAAAGGGAGGAAGCGGGAACAACAAATGTGAGCCGTTGGATGAAACAGACAAACGGTTGAGATCATTTGATAGGAGGAATCAGGAGATGGACGATCGGGATAGACGAGGGCCGTCAGATCTTATACAGACAGATCCAACGGTGATCGGGAAGCAATAGCACGCGGGAGATCCTAAGGAAAAGAGTTATTAAGCATAGAAGTTACGACAGTATGACAATATAATAATACTAATAATCTTGTACTTAAATATGTATAAGGAAATTGCCAAGAATGTTCGAACATCCCGTATTTGAGATAAATTTGTATATAATATATTTTTCCCAAGTTCTTGCGTCATTATTGTGGGCATCTTCTTAAAGAATCCGGCTAATTTTAAGAAATCTCCATTTGTTTTTAAAATAATTTTTACTTTTATTTTAATATAAATATATCTTTTATTACAAATAATTATTAACATTTTTTTTATTATATCTATACAATCACATTAAAATATTAATATATTTGATATAAACTAAAAGCAATTGTTTTTAGTGTTAATTTTGGTTTTCGGTCTAATTTCTCTAAAATCTTGGTAGGAATTCATTGAAATCACAAGATTGATGGGTAAACCCTCTACAATATAAGTGCCCTAAGAGTTTTTCATAGTGCTAAATCCATATATACAGTCAAAAAAACTAGTTTAAATAACACAAATCAAGATTTCACCTCAAAATTTTCACTAGATTACGGCACCAAAAACTCCAAAAAGTGGCACTATAAACATTTTCATTTGTATTTATCATTGATAAATATATAATAATAAAAACAATATTATAAAAGAACTATAACAATGAAAATATTGTTATTATTATTATTATAATTAGTAAAAATTATTAATTTATTTTTATTATTGTCATCATAACTAATAAAAATTATTAATTTATAATTAAATGTAATTTTTCCTTTATTTATTCTAAATTCACTTTTAAATCATTCATTATTAAATTGTTAATTATTTATTATTACTTACTAATTAATAATATTAATTGTTACTTATTTATTTTTATATTTATTATTTAAAATTAATTGTTAATTACTAATTACTAATTATTAACCATTAGTATTACTAATTAATATTAATATTATAATTATTATTATTATTTTCCAATAATTATTAGTATTACTAAATAATTATGATTATTAATGCTACTACTATTATTAATTAATATTAATATTATTATTATTATTTACTATTATTATTAATTAATATTATTATCTTTTGAGGTGCTAATTAAATTTTATAAAATTATTATTTTTTAAGTGTTAATTAAATTTTATAGTATTATTAAACAATAAATATTAATAATAATTAATTAATTTTTTAACAATTAATTAATTTATAAGTAATTAGTTTTAATAAATACTTTAAATGATGATGATGATGATTAATGTCCATTAAGACAAATGTGGTCCACTAAGACCAATGTGGTCTATCAGACCTCAAGAAAAGAGAGTCTAATTGTCATTCTTCAAAATGAAATGTTCCAACATGGTTATAGTTAGGTTGGCTTAATAAGTCAAGAAGATTGAGGCGTGGTTGATGAATATTAATAATTATTAAAAAACAAATAATTTTAAATAATTATTTAATAATTACTATTATTATTATTATTATTTTAACAACATTAACACATTAACCCTAATAATTATTGTTAATATTTTAGTACTATAAGCACGTTATTATTATTATAATAATGTAAGTATTATTAATTATAACCATTAATAATATTGTTATTAATAATAATCATATTATTATTAAATAAATGTGAGGGATTTCATAAATAATTTTAAATAATTCATTACTAATAATTAATTAAATTATTCATTATTAATAATTAACCCAAATATTTATATTCTAAATCGTGTGAATAACATTAAACTCTACGAATATGAACCCTTAGATTAATAAACCCCAGGGATTTATACACAAAACCTAAGGAATTATAAATCAACAAAATAATATTATACCCAAAGGATCAATATTATAAACTCAAGGTATATAAACCCTATTCTAAATAATATAAATCGTTAACCGATCATGCTCGACCATGCTTGATTTTCATATAAAGATAATATTTGTTACAATGCGATGTTGGACCATGGTTGTGCATGGTTGACCATGATTAATTTTCATATGGAGACAACCTTTGTAACAATGTGACATATGACCTGTTATCACCCCAAGAAACTCTCCTAGGTTGTATCTCAGAGATGCTTGGGAACATTACAAACTCAACAAAAATGTTGGAAAATGGTGGATGAATGGAAGGAATAATGCATATTCAAGCCAGATAACCACTTCTACTATGCTTAACCCCAGACATGGGTGAACACCTCCAGACTACAAGGCTTTAGACCACCAATTACTCACAGTTTAAGGAATAGGTGAACATGGAGAACACTGACCACACCAGTAGATGCACAAGACCAGGTGATGGCCGGCTACAACCAGTAGAAAGGTTTGTAAATCTATTTCCTAATGCATAGACAGGATGACAGCTCTTTGGCGCCAAGAAAATAGAAACCTGCATACAGCTTCAATAATACATAATAGATTCTAACACAGAGGTGGGATGACAACCCCTCTAATTCTAAACATCAAGAGCACATGAAAAATGCATAACAGGCACAGCCTGGAACAAAGAAGAAGTGGAAGTGAGAAATTAACAGCAAAAGAAGCTTGCATTAGCTAAAAATGAAGACCAGACACTGCAGGTATCATAGTAGTTATAGTCTCCAGAAGTTTGAACTTTACATCAAAACAATATCCATCAACCCTCATTACATCTTGATTCTGGGTATATATAGAGTTTGTTTACAAAAATATCATGCTGTTCAATGCGTGGAGGGGTCATAACTGACCACCAACCACATTAACTATTTGATATGGGTCTCTGCTGCAAACTGCGTGCTTTAATGAACAAAATTGGCCTTTTGAGATACTCTGTTGTCCTTCTTGAATGGGTGGAATGTCATATGAATGAAAACTCCATAAATACTGAATGAATTCCACTACTCGAGGCATGTCCTTTCCTTCTTCGGCCATACTATCCCTTGAATGCGGTCGTTGAAGAGTAATTGTGCCAAACACTGATAAATGGTCGTTTCTGTCCTTTGGGAGCATGGTACAGGTTGTGAGCGCAAGCATTATGGAGGAATATCCACCGTTGGAGAGCGTGGATCTACGGCGAAGAGCGCTTTGAAATGGCTATCGGGAGGAAGCAGGAACAACAAATGTGAGCCGTTGGATGAAACAGACAGACGATTGAGATCATTTGATAGTAGGAATCAGGAGATGGATGATCGGGATAGACGAGGGTCGTCGGATCTTATACAGACAGATCCGACGGTGATCGGGAAGCAAAAGCACATGGGAGATAATGCGCGGGGACGGCGGTTTTGGGGGCGGGCGGTATTCCCCGCACCGCTTACCAGAGGTGAGTGGTATACGTACATAGCCGAGCGATCACAATAGGAGGTTGACACGTGGACGATGGGACAGGCAGAAAACCGCCGCGATCGCGAGTTAACGCGTGGGCAGGTTTCGGTGGCGGGAGGTGCAATTGTTGTTGGATCGCGAGATGGACGATTGGACGACAAGAATTAATGTACATGTTTTCGGGACTGACGTGATAGGGAGAGCAACAGTAACAACGTGCAGGTATATGAATATAGTTATATGGGTTTAAACTTCGCACCGAGGGAGCTGGGAAATCTGGGTTTATGGAGAAATTTAGAGGAAAATGGAGGTATTGAGAGATATAAGAGTGTAAGCGGAGTGATGAGGAATGGGTGGTATGGCTGCTGCAAATCCCCTTCTTTATCATAGACAACCGATCAAGCCTGCGTTTGACCTTCAAATGTTGAAATTAATAGCAGAGCTAACACTGGCTCCTTCTGGGGATGAGATCCTCCCTGTGAGGTCTCAAGAACCTGCAGATCAATGCCTTCCTGATGAAAGCAAATTAGAAAAATTTCTAGTGTTCCATTGGACATGGAGTCTGACTAAAATTGATATAACCAAATATTTACAACCTTTAAGGCCAAAAGACCTTAAATCACATAAATTTTCAGAAAATGCCCATTAACTGGGCCATCAAAAACTGCTTCTCCTCCCATACTTTTCAGTATGAAGGTGTTGTTCCCTTGAATCTGAGAAATTATGAAAGGCCCTATCCAGAAAGCATCAAATTTTCCATGGTTTCCTTTCTTTTCTTTTAGTGCATCCCATTTAAGGACCAAGTCTCCAACCTGAAAATTATCTATTTTTGTCTTCCTGTCAAAAGCATCCTTGATCTTTTTCTGATGTGCTACAGCCTTTTCCACCAGCTGCTCTCTAATCTGATGTACCTCTGCTAAATCAGTGATCCTCTTTGCCATGTTTTCTTCCTCATTCTGTTCTGTTTGAAGGAATTTTGCCACAGGGAGAGTTAGCTGAATTGGGAATACAGCTTCAGTACCATATACCAGCTTGAAAGGAGAATTCCCTATGGATCTTTTAATGGTCACTCTGTCAGCCCACAATGCATACTTGAGCTTAGAATCCCAATTCTTTTTATTATCCTCTAGCAGCTTCTTAATTATCCTTATCAGGCTTTTATTAGAGGATTCTGCTAGACCATTGCCTTGAGGATAGTATGAGGTGGAATGGACCAATTTAATACCCATTGAATCACACATTTCCACCAATTCTTTTGCCCTGAAGGCTGCTACATTATCTGTGACTAATTTGTGTGGACAACCAAATCTGGTAAAGATATTCTCTGTCAAAAACTTCATAACCACATTATGATCAACCTTTCTAGTAGGAATTGCTTCAATCCACTTGGTAAAATAATCAGTGGCTACTAATATCCATCTATGCTGGCCACTGGAATGTGGATTGATTTGTCCAATAAAATCCAAGCCCCACTACTGAAAAGGTCCTTTTGCATGTATTGATTTTAGGGGCAGGGACTTCAACTGCTACTTTCCTTCAAATCTTTGGCACCTGTCATAAGATTTAACAAATGAAAATACATCAGAAAACAAGGACGACCAGTAATATCCAGCTCTGAGAATTTTATGGGTTGTAGTCTTCCAATAATGGTGCCCTCCACACATGCTGGAATGCAACTGCTGCATAACTTCTATTGACTGCTCTTTGTCCAGACACCTCAAAAGCACTCCAGATGGATCCCTCCAGTAGAGCAGATTTTCATTAATGCAATATTTAGCTACCCTAAGCTTAATAGTTCTAGCTTGAATTTGAGTAAATCCTGAAGGGATTTCTAGCTTCAACAAGAAATTAATTATTGCAGAATACCAATCACAAGAAGCCAGATTTTCGTCCACTAACTGCTTTCTCTCTGGTTTAGTTGCTTCCTCTTCTTCATCTGTCTGACCACTTTCTACAATTATGCATAGGAAATCAATATCGAATGATTTGCAATTTTCTTCAGCCAATAACTTGGCAAGACCCTGACCTATGACAAGTTTGGTGGGCCTCAGTTCTATATTAAATTCAATTAGCTTTGCAATCCATTTAGCCCTTCTTCCATCAGCATGAGGTTGTGTTAAGACATCTTTTATTGCAGCAGAGGGTATATATGCAATTATCTTAGAATGCAAGATATAAATTCTGAAAGCTTTCAAGGATTTGATAAGGGCATATGCTTGTTTTTCAACAATGTCATACCTCAGCTCAGGATACCTCAAGATTTTGCTGAAAAATGTCACCAGATGTTCTGAGCCTTCTTCATCTGCTTGCAATAGAACTACTACAATGGTGTCTTCAGAGGCAAATGAGAATACATGGAACTCCTTTTTGTAGTCCGAACTTATTAAAGTGGGAGCCTCCATAATAGATTTTTTAATGGACTCAAAAGATCCTCTTGTTGCATCAGTACATCTAACCTCTGACCCTTTCTTCAGCATGGAGGTAACATGCTTCACCAGTTCTGCAAAATTTGGTATAAACCTCCTTACAAAATTAATTTTTCCCAAAAAGGATTGGACACCCTTCTTCGATCTTGGGACAGACAAAGTCTGTATTGCTTTTACTCTTTTTGGGTCAATTTGAACACCTGCAGTAGAAAAAACATCTCCTAACAGCTTACCTTCTTCTAAAGCAAATTGCGACTTTTTTGGATTAACTGAAATCCCAAACCTTCTACACTTCAAAAACACTTCTTTCAAATGCTGCAAATGATTTTGATGGTTGTTGGAGTATAATGTTATGTCATCAAGGTAGATAAGGACAAATTTATCCTTCTCTCTTACAAATGCTATATCCAAAGCTCTCTAAAAGGTTGCTCTAGCATTCATCAATCCAAAAGGCATCTTGGCATACATAAAAGTGCCCCAAGGAGTGGTAAATGTAGTCTTCTCTTGGTCATCTGGATGCACAGCAATCTGATTAAACCATAAAAATCTGTCCAGGAAAGACATCGCTTTGGCTCCTGAGACCTTCTGCAGCAAATGCTCCATCTTGGGTAGAGGATAGTTGTCTTTCTTAGAGCATTTGTTTAAGTTTTTGAAATCGACACACAGTCTGATTTCTCCACTTTTCTTCCTCACCACTACTAGGTTGGCTACCCACTTGGAATATTTGAGAGGGACTATGATCTTAACATCCAACAAATTTTTAATTTCTTTTTCAACCAGAGGAAGAAGTATAGGATTTATTGGTCTCAGGTTCTATTTGAAAGGTATGGTATCTTTCTCTAGATGGATTTTATGCTAAATAATCTTTTTATCATAGGTTTTCAGGTCACTATATTCCCATGAAAACACATCAGTAAGTTGCTTCATTAAACTGCAGTATTCAGAACTTTGGTCAGCAGACAGATGGGAAGACAGATTTATGTATCTAGGATGACCTGGACTCCCTATGTCATGCTTACAAACTACTGATTGATATTCTTTTTGGGCAGCTTTGTATGGCACATCATTTTGGTCAAGCAGTCTTTCTAAAGGAATTATACCCTTAGGAATATGATTGTTGGGAAGATGGACAATGTTATTTTTACCAATTTTAGTTCTAAGCTGGGATTGGGGGGTTTCTTGCAAGGCTTCATTTTCTTGGTCAATTTACATTTCGAAAAACTCATCAATGACTTGCAGAAACCTATTTAACTCATAATCATCATCAAAAACTTTCCAATGCTGGACATTATCAGGCAAGGATGGTCTGTATTTCATTTGGAATTCATAAACTAGTCTGGGAGGCATAGGAGGGACAAACATGCTAGCGGACATAGCAAGGGAATCAACAAGCTGATTTTGGGCTCTAGGAATATATGAAATATAGAAATTTTCAAAGGAATCTTTGAGTCTCCATGCCTCAACTCTGTACGCTTTCAGCCTTGGGTGCTTTGCTTGAAATGTTTTATTTACTTGCTGAATGATCAAATCAACATCTCCAAATACCTTTATGCTTTTGATTCCTCTGTCTGATATTCTATGACTCTGTTTGGACAGTAGCTCTTTGGGCATGATTCTCTTTGATATTTTTTGCATTTGACCTCAGGTTATATCTTTGCTGCTCCTCAATTTGTAGGACAACTTCTCTATCCCATTCTTGACTGTCTTGTTCCTACAACAGTGATTCTTCATAAGAAGCCAAAGTAAAAATGCAGCGCTGCCTTTATCTTCCATGTAGTGAATTTCATCCTCATCTTCAAATTGTTCCTCCTCCATGACTACATTTGAAAAGGAGCTTTAACTTTCTATTCTTCTTTTGATTCTTTACCCCTCTGAATTATTTGTAACTGCTCATTTGCTCTTCTAAATGGATTTGGATTTCTTGGAGTAAATGTGTTCTGATGCCTTGTCTTTCCTAAATTTTGCTAAACCTTCAGCTTAGATATTTCAGTAGCCAATGACTCTTTCATATTAGTCATTCTGTCTAATTTAGGCTCTGAAGATGATGCAGAGGAAGTAGAAGCCTGACCTCTCTGCCTCCTTCTGTCAGCTTGACTTTTGAGCTTTTCTGCAGCCATAATATTAGACTCTACTTCTAGAGCTGCATCCTACATGTCTGCCAGAGTAGCACATCTCCTTTCTCTCAACAACAGGCAGAAATCAGAGTCAAAAGCATTGGCATAAGTGAGTTTGGCAGAGGTGGGGGTAGGCTTTACCTCAGCTGGTATCTTACTATACATACGATTGAATCTTTTATTGAACTCAGGTAATGATTCCCCATTTTCCCTCTTCAGATTACCAAACTCAGTATGGTAATACAACAAGTCTTTTTTATCTCCCTAGTGCTTCAAAAATGCATTATCTAAGGCTTTAATATTAGCAATAGATCTAGGAGCTAGTTCTCTGAACCACTTTCTGGCCTCTCCATCAAGGCTCTGGACAAAAAATCTCATCCACACATCACTTTCACTTATATCTAAGTTATCAGCATAACTGTAAAAGGCCTCAAGGTGTTCTTCTGCTGTTACTCCCTCTGTGCCAGTGAACTTAGGCATATATTTTTTATATTCTCCCACAGGCATAGGATTCAAAGGAATAGGCAAGACCAAAGGTCCATATCTGGCAGCAACAATTCTTTCTATCTTTGTGGGTGCTTGCTGGCCTGCCATGATTGGGATATGTGGAAGGATACTAGCAGATTGAGCAGTTTGAAACAATGAAATAGATGATAGAGACAAAGGGATGTTTTGGACTGTATGGGAAGCTTTCTTTGGACTGAGATTCAAAGGGGAACTAGATGGACAAGGGGCTGTATTAATCTCTGAAGGAATTTCCTTATTAACAGTGCTGGGCTCTAAATCTTCAAACTATATATCTTCAGCTATAACTTTATCTTTCAGAGATGCATGAGATTTCTTAGGCTTACCTGATCCTGATGCCCCTTTCTATGATGCTTTCTTCGATTTGACAATCCTCTCAGGGTCAGGCACTGGTTCAACTGGTGATTTATGAGGATTTCTTCAAGTATGTCTCAGAAACTGAGCCAGAACTTCAATGTGGAGTCGCAAAATGTTGGTCTTCCTCCAGTGGAGTCGCCAGATAGACGATTACAACCATAAATGTGCCTAGACCTTGTCTATCATCAAAATCTGGAACTGTGTCGTTCTCCTAGCAAAGCTGAGCTTCAATCTCCTCTCCCCATCAACAGTGCCAATTAATGTTATCACCCAAAGAAACTCTCCTAGCTTGTATCCCAAAGATGCTCGGGAACGTTACAAACTCAACAAAAATGTTGGAAAATGGTGGATGAATGGAAGGAATGATGCATATTCAAGCCAGATAACCACTTCTACTATGCTTAACTCCAGACATGGGTGAACACCCACAGACTACAAGGCTTTAGACCACCAATTACTCACAGTATAAGGAATAGGTGAACATGGAGAATACTTACCACACCAGCAGATGCACAAGACCACGTGATGGTCGGTTGCAACCAGTAGAAAGGTCTGTAAATCTATTTCCTAATGCACAGACAGGATGACAGCTCTCTGGCACCAAGAAAACAAAAACTTGCATACACCTTCAATAATACATACTAGATTCTAACACAGAGGTGGGATGACAGCCCCTCTAATGCTAAACATCAAGATCACATGAAAAATGCATAACAGGCACAACTTGAAACAAAGAAGAAGTGGAAAGTGAGCAATTAACAACAAAAGAAGCTTGCATTAGCTGAAAACGAAGACTTGATGCTGCAGGTCTCATAGTAGTTACAGTCTCTAGAAGTTTGAACTTTACATCAAAACAATATCCATCAACCCTCATTACATCTTGATTCTGGGTATATATAGAGTTTGTTTACAAAAATATCCTGCTGTTCTATGCGTGGGGGGGTCATAACTGACCACCAACCACATTAACTATTTGATATGGGTCTCTGCTGCAAACTGCATGCTTTAATGAACAAAATTTTCCTTTTGATATACTCTGTTTTCCTTCTTGAACAAGTGGAATGTCGTATGAATGAAAGCTCCATAACTACTTAATGAATTCAACTGCTCGAGGCATGTCCTTTCCTTCTTCGGCCATACTGTCCCTTGAAT
The DNA here is from genome assembly GCA_031772625.1 of Pinus tabuliformis. Classification (NCBI taxonomy): domain Eukaryota; kingdom Viridiplantae; phylum Streptophyta; class Pinopsida; order Pinales; family Pinaceae; genus Pinus; species Pinus tabuliformis. Next base: position 751,499,073 of record CM062819.1, read on the forward strand.
GTGGTTGTTGAAGAGTAAATGTGCCAAACACTGATAAATGGTTGTTTCTGTCCTTCAGGAGCATGGTATAGGCTGTGAGCGCAGGCATTATGGAGGAAGATCCACTGTTGGAGAGCGTGGATCTACGGTGGAGGGTGCTTTGCAATGGCTATCGGGAGGAAGCGGGAACAACAAATGTGAGCCATTGGATGGAACAGATAGACGGTTGAGATCATTTGATAGGAGGAATCGGGAGATGGACGATCGGGATAGACAAGGGCCATCGGATCTTATACGGGCAGATCTGACGGTGATCGGGAAGCGACATCATGCGGGAGATAATGCGTGGGGAGGGCAGTTTTGGGGGCGGGCGGTACTCTCCGCACCGCTTACCGGAGGTGAGTGGTATGTGTACATAGCCGAGCGATCACAATAGGAGGTTGACATGTGGACGATGGGATAGGCAGAAAACCGCCGTGATCGCGAGTTAATGCGCGGGCAAGTTTCGGTGGCGGGAGGTGCGACTGTCGTTGGATCGTGAGATGGACGATCGGACAGCGGGAATTAATGCACACGTTTTCGGGACTGATGTGATAGGGACAGCAACAGTAACAGCACACGGTTATATGAATATAGTCATATGGGTTTAAACTTCGCACCCGGGGACCTGGGGAAATCTGGGTTTATGGAGAAATTTAGAGGAAAACAGAGGTATCGGGAGATATAAGAGTGTAAGCAAAGTGATAAGGAATGGGCGATATGGATGCTGCAAATCCCCTTCTTTATCATAGACAACCGATCAAGCCTGCTTTGGACCTTCGAATTTTGAAATTAATAGCATAGCTAACATGACCATGGTTGATTTTGATATTACGACAATCTTTGTCACAATGCGATGTTGGTCCATGGTTAACCATGATTTATTTTCATTTGGAGACAATCTTTGTAACAATGCAATATTGGACCATGGTTGACTTTGATACTAAAAAAAAACTTTGTTTGAATGTGATGTTGGACCATGGTTAACCATCATTATAAACCCAATGGATTTATATTAAACCCAAAGCTTCATATTATAAACCCTATGAATAATATTACACCCTAAGAATATGAACCCTTAGATTAATAAACCCAAGGCAATAACATTAAACTGAAGGGATAAATATTATAAACCCTAAAACAAACATGGTTGACCATGGTTCATTTTCATCTTAGAACAATATTTGTCACAAAGCGACATTCAATTATGGTTGAGCATGATTGATTTTTATATTGAGACAATATTTATCACATTGAGATTTTGGACCATAGTTGATTTTCATCTTGTGGAAATCTTTGTCGCAATGTGACATTCGAACATGGATGACCATGATTTTAAACCTAAGGGGTTTATATTAAACCCAAGAATTTATATTATAAACCCTATGAATAATATTACACCCTAGGAAAATGAACCCTTAGATTAATATTATAAAGGCAAGGGAATAATATACCCAAGGGGTTGATACTAAAACCCCAAGGGATTAATATTATAAACCCTCTTGTCACAATGTGACAATGAACCATGGTCGTGCATGGTTGATGATGATTATAAACCCAAGGGATTTATATTAAACCCTAGTATTAATATTATAAAACTTATGAATAATATTATACCCTAAGAATATCAACCCTTATATTGATAAACCTAAGCGATTCATATTATAAACCTAAGAGACTAATTCTAAAACCCCAAGGTATTATAAACCTAGGGGAATAACATTAAACCAGAGGGATCAATATTATAAACTAAAGGTATATAAATCCTACCATAAATATTATAAACCTAATGGAATAATAAACCCAAGGGATTAGTGCTAAAAACTCAAGGGATTATAAACCCAAGGAAATAATAATTAATACAAGGGATAAATATTATAAACTATATGATAATATTAGAAACACTAAAATAAACATGGTTGAGCATGGTTGATTTACATATTGAGGCAATCTCCGTCACAAAATGACATTGAACCATGGTTCACCATGATTGATTTTTGTATTAAGACAATATTTATCACAATTCAATGTTGGACCATGCTTAACCAAGGTTGACCATAGTTGACAATGATTTACCATGAATAAATATGGTTGTCCATGGTTTATTTTCATATTAAGACAATCTTTCTCTAAATGTGACATTAGACCATGGTTGACAATGGTTGAGCATGGGTGATTTACATATTGTGATAATCTTTGTCACAATTTGATATTAGACAATTGCTTACCATGATTATAAACTCAAGGGATTTATATTAAACCCTAAGATTAATAATATAAATCCTATCAATAATATTAAACCGCAGGGAATAATAAACCCAAGGGACTAATACTAAAAACCCTTGGAATTATAAGCCCAAGGAAATAATAAACACAAGGGACTAATACTAAAAACCCAAGGGAATAATATCAAACCCTAGGGATCAATATTATAAACCCAAGGTATATAAACCCTAAAATAAACATGGTCGACAATAATATTATATCGTAGGGAATAATATTAAATCCAAGGAATCAATATTATAAATCAAAAGTATATAAACTCTAACATAAATATTATAAACACAATGAAATAAAAAACCCAAGGGATTAATACTAAAAGCACAAGGGATTATAAACCCCAGGGAATAATATTAAACCCAAGGTATAAATGTTATAAACCCTATGATAATATTATAAATGTTAAAATAAACATGGTTGGGCATGGTTGATTTATATATTGAGACAATTTTTGTCACAATACAACGTTGAACCATGCTTCACCATGGTTGGCCATGATTGATTTTCGTATTCATACAATATTTGTCACAATGTGATGTTGGACCACGGTTAACCATGGTTGAAAATGATTGACCATGACTAGCCATGGTTGACGATGGCTATCCATGGTTTATTTTCGTATTGAGACAATCTTTATCTGAATTTGACATTAGACCATGGTTGACCATGATGGACCATGGTTGATGATGGTTGTGCATGGTTGATTTACATATTCTGACAATATTTATCACAATTTGACATTGGGCCATCATTTACCATGATTATAAGCTCAAAGGATTTATATTAATCCCTAAGATTAATATTATAAACCCAAGGAATAATAAATCCAAGTGAATAATAAACCCAAGGGATTAATACTAAAAACCCTTGGGATTATAACCCTAAGGAAATAGTATACTCGAGTGATTAATACTAAAACCCCAAGTAATTATAAACCCAATGGAATAATATCAAACCCTAGGGATCAATATTATAAACCCAAGGTATATAATCCTAAGATAAAGATTATATACTCTAAAATAAACATGGTCAACAATAATATTATACCCTAGGAATATGAACTCTTAGTTTGATAAACCCAAGGGATTTATATTATAAACATGAGGAATTGATTTTAAAACCCCAAGGTATTATAAACCCAATGGAATAAGATTAAACCCTCAGGGACCAATATTATAAAACAAATATATATAAGCACTAGCATAAATATTCTAAACCCAATGCAATAATAAACCCGAGTGACCAATAGTAAAAACCAAAGGGATTATAAATTCAAGGGAATAATATTAAACCTAAGGGATAAATATTATAAACCATATAATAAATATTATAACGCTAAAATAAACATGGGTGAGCATGATTGATTTAAATATTGAGATAATCTTTGTCTCAACATGACGTGGAACCATGGTTCATCATGGTTGACCATAATTGATTTTCGTATTGAGACAATATTTTTCATAATGCGATGTTGGATCATGGTTAACCATGGATGACCATGGTTGACAATGGTTGACCATGACTAACCATGGTCGACCATGGTTGTCCATGGTTGATTTACATATTATGAAAATCTTTCTCGTAGTTTGACATTCGACCATCGTTGACCATGATTATAAACTCAAGGGATTTATATTAAACCCTAAGATTAATAATATAAATCTTATCAATAATATTAAAACCTAGGGAATAATAAACCCAAGGGACTAATACTAAAAACCCTTGGAATAATAAGCCCAAGGAAATAATAAACCCAAGGTATATAAACCCTAAAATAAACATGGTCCACAATAATATTATATCGTAGGGAATAATATTAAACCCAAGGAATCAATATTATAAATCAAAGGTGTATAAACTCTAACATAAATATTATAAACACAATGAAATAATAAACCCAATATGTTAATACTAGAAGCACAAGGGATTATAAACCCAAGGGAATAATATTAAACCCAAGGTATAAATGTTATAAACCCTATGATAATACTATAAATGTTAAAATAAACATGGTTGATTTATATATTGAGACAATCTTTGTCACAATACAACATTGAACCATGCTTCACCATGGTTGGCCATGATTGATTTTCATATTCAGACAATATTTTTCACTAGTGTTGAACGACAATTAACCATGGTTGACCATGGTTGACAATGATTGACCATGACTAACCATGGTTGACCATGGCTATCCATGCTTTATTTTCATATTGAGACAATCTTTATCTGGATGTGACATTAGACCATGGTTAACAATGATCGACCATGGTTGGTGATGGTTGTGCATGGTTGATTTACATATTCTGACAATCTTTATCGCAATTTGACATTAGACCATCATTTACCATGATTATAAACTCAAGGGATTTATATTAAACCCTAAGATTAATATTATAAACCCTATCAATAATATTAAACCCGTGGGAATAATAAACCCAAGGGATTAATACTAAAAATGCATGGGATTATAAGCCTAAGGGAATAATATACCCAAGGGATTAATACGAAAACCCCAAGGAATTATAAACACAAGGGAATAATATCAAACCCTACAGATCAATATTATAAACCCAAGGTATATAATCCTAAGATAAAGATTATAAGCTCTAAAATAAACATGGTCAACAATAATATTATACCCTAGGAATATGAACCCATAGTTTGATAAACCTAAGGGATTCATATTATAAACCTCAGGAATTGATTTTAAAACCCCAAGGTATTATAAACCCAAGGGAATAATATTAAACCCAAGGGATCAATATTATAAACCAAATATATATAAGAACTAATGTAAATATTATAAACCCAATGGAATAATAAACCCAAGCGACCAATACTAAAAACCAAAGGGATTATAAACTCAAGGGAATAATATTAAACCCAAGGGATAAATATTATAAACCCTATGATAAATATTATGAATGCTAAAATAAGCATGGGTGAGCATGATTAATTTACATATTGAGACAATCTTTGTCTTAACACGACGTGGAACCATGGTTCACCATGGTTGACCATAATTGATTTTTCTATTGAGACAATATTTCTCATAATGCAATGTTGGACCATGGTTAACCATGCATGACCATGGTTGACAATGATTGACCATGACTAACAATGGTCGACCATGGTTGTCCATGGTTGATTTTCATATTGCGACAATCTTTGTCTAGATGTGACATTATACTATGGTTGACCATGATCAACCATGGTTGATGATGATTGAGCATGATTTATTTACATATTATGACAATCTTTGTCGCAATTTTACATTCGACCATCATTGACCATGCTTATAAAATCAAGGGATTTATATTAAACCCTAATATTGATATTGTAAATGTTATCAATAATATTAAACCCCATGGAATAATAAACCCAATGGATTAATACTAAAAACCATTGAGATTATACGCTGAAGGGAATAATAAACCCAAGGGAATAATAATAAAAACCCAAGGGAATAATATTAAACCCTAGGGATCAACATTATAAACCCAAAGACAAATATTATAAAACCTAAAAAAGAATGGTTGACCATGGACTACCATTGTTGATTTCCATATTGAGACAACCTTAAGATTGTCTCAATATGAAAATCAAGCATGGTCAAGCAAGGTTCAAGGTTGCCTGGTGACAATGTTTTTCCTTAATATGAAAATCAACAATGGTAAACCATTCTCAACAGTTTTTATGTTAGGTTTTATATATGATTGGTTTCTAATATTAATCCCTTGGCTTTAATATTATTCCCTTGGCTTTTTCATATTAATCCCTTGGGTTTATTATTCGCTTGGGTTTAAAATATCAATCCCTTGGGTATATTAATCTAAGGGTTCATATTCCTATAGTATAATATTATTCATAGAGTTTATAATATCAATCCCTTAGGTGTATTAATTTAAGGGTTCATATTCCTAGGGTATAATATTATTCATAGGATTTATAATATTAATTGCTTAGGTTCAATATAAATCATGGTCAACCAAGGGTTTATATACCTTGGATTTATAATATTACTCCCTTGGGTTTAATATTATTCCCTTGGGTTTATAATAAATTGGAGTTTTACTATTAACCCCTTGGGTTTATAATAACAATTCCTTGGGTTTATTAATCTAAGGGTTCATATTCCTAGGGTATAATATTATTCCTAGGGTTTATAATATTAATCCTAGGTTTTAAAATCCATTGGGTTTATAATCATGGTCAACCATCTCTATTTTAGGATTTATAATATTTATCTTAGGATTATAATATTAATTCCTTGGGGTTTAATATTATTCCATTTGGGTTTATAATTCATTAGATTTAATACTAAAAACCAAAGGAATTGAAAACCTAGGGAATAATATTATACCCTAGGGATTAATATTAATCCCTTGGAGTTATTATTCCCTTGGGCTTATAATAACAATCTCCTCGGTATATTAATCTAATGTTTCACATTCTTCGGGTATAATATTATTCATAGGGTTTATAATATCAATCCCTTGGGTATATTAATCTAAGTGTTCATATTCCTATGGTATAATATTATTCATAAGCTTTATAATATTAATCTCTTAGGTTCAATATAAGTCATGGTCAGCCAAGGGTTTATGTACCTTGGATTTATAGTATTAGTCCCTTGGGTTCAATATTATTCCCTTGCGTGTATAATACCATGGTTTTTTAGTAGTAACCCCTTGAGTTTATTATTCACTTTGGTTTATAATATACTAATTTTTACCCTTAATAACTATTAAGTAAATACTTTTATCAGGTTATTATTTGACTATGAATATGAAACTTATTTATTTATTTCTATATATTGTAGAATTAACTATTCTATATTTATATAACGTCGTTGATTTATTTATTTTAAGATTTAAATCTCCCTTTATCTGATATTTTATTTGAAATATAATTAACTTATATTTATTTGAAATATAATTAACTTATATTTATTTAAAATATAGTCAACTATTATCTATTTTTAATTACTTGATTATTTTATGTTTATAGTATATTAACTCACTTATTTTAATATATATTTATAAAATTTTCTATTTACGTTAATAAGAAAATTAATAACTGAATTAACTGATTTGAATAAAAATAAATAAATAAATATTTTGTTCTAACTAGCTGTTTCCTAGTCAAATCTAGCCATTACCTGGATATCCTGCCCAATCTATTTATAATGCATAGCAAGATCTGCTCATTCAACTTGTCCTGACGATGAACCACACTGGTTGGTTTGAACCACACTAGTTGGTTTGAAACGCGTCGACAAAAAATTATCTCTATGTGATTTTCGCCGAAGATTCTTCTCTAAAAATAAATAAAATTATCTTATATATTATATTCCCCATCTAATTAGAATATGAACTTATTAGCACTGGAATAATTTCAAATCCTAGGAAATTGGTGGGTGGGGGAGCCAAGCACGAACCTAATTTAACTTGAAAAAAAAAATTACACATCTTATTGTAAAATGGACCATTTTGCTAAATAAAATTTGCTTATATATTAATTTCCACATATAATTAGAATATCAACATATTAGAATTGGAATAATCTCAAATCCCTAGGAAATTGGTAGGGAGGGAGCCACATAGCACAAAGATAATTTTTTAAATTTATTAAAGGTCAATGCAACCTTACAAACTATGTGACACACTTCAGTGTATGATAAACATTAATACTAAGCATATGATGAGCCTATTCCCTTGAGAATCAATCTATGTTGTCAATTAAAAAATAAAATAAAAAACCAACATATCCTCATCCACCTTAAGTTGAAATAGAAAGCCTTTGGAAAATATATTTATCCCGAATTTATGGGTCATTATTGTATGTATCTTCTTGAAAATCTAGTTAATTTTAAGAAATTTAAATTTCCTTTTGATATCATTTTTACTTTCATTTTAGTTTCAAATACATCCCTTATTATAAATAGCTATTAACATTTTCACCATTGTAAAATATTTTTTGTATCACTATCTATACCAATAATGAAACATGGATTCTATGAACTTAAAACAAAAACTTAGTTGTTTATAAATGAGATATTTTGAAAAGTTTTCTTGTTTATTTTCCGACCTAATTTGTCTAGAATTTAGTAGAGGTTCATTGAAATCCCAACTTCCACCATTAAAGTGCCCTAATGTTTTTGAAGGTGTTGAATCCATATATGCAATTAAAAAAACATGTTTAAACAACACAAATCAATATATGACCACAATTTCACAAGGTTTCATTGAAATCACAACTTTGATTATTAAATGCTTCACCATTGAAGTGCCCTACAAATTTTTGAAGATGTTAAATACATTATTATAAATATAATTTTTATGTCACTATTTATTAAAATGTAATATAACTATATAAATTTATTTTAATCCTAATCCATGTTATAAGAATCTAATTAATTGAAATATAATATTATTATTTAAAATGAATTTAAATAAGCATATTTTTTATCAATTTAATAAAACTTACAAATAACAATATACAACCTATACAAATATAAATACATAAAAATACATTTATATCAATACGAACATATAAAAATACCTTTTTAAAAAATATTTATAAACTTATTATAAATACATTTTATTTTGGTGTAAATACATTGTTTTCATTTCTATTATCTTGATTACTTATTTCGATATTAATTTTTTTTTTTTTTTCATTTACAAGTTTTTTAACATGCACATATACTAATTTAGATTTATTTATATACTAATTTAGATTTATTTTAATTTCAGATTGAGAAGCCAAATTCCTAGACTTTATTTTTAATATAAAATTTTAAAAAAAGTACATTTCTGAAAATTTCATCATTATTATTTTATGTTGCATGATTTTGGAACATTGGACACTTTGTCACAATTGCTAGAAGTTTTCCCAAAATTTACAGGAAATGGCTAATCAGGAGCCGTAATATTATATAATAAAAAAAACTAGAAACTAAAAATTAAAAATTAAAAACATATTTTTAATTATATAATTTATATAAGTAGACCATTGTTTGGTCTCAGTGAATGTTAACCATCATCATCATTATTATAATAATCAAAATTAATATTAAATCAAAATATTCAAATATTCAAATCACTTTAAACATATAATCTCCTTTATATATAAATATATTCTCTCGGTGTCTCTCCCTTATATATATAAGATATTAAAATGTCAAGTTCACATGACCAATCTTTGAGACAATTTGCCTTAAAAATACAAATGAATAGTTTTACCTATGTTTCTCTAGTTATTCTTAAGAGAAAAAGTAAAGCAACTCTAACAGTTAAGCATTGACTACCACATACAATATGCACACAATCTTCTGCAATATATATACATAAATACTCATCAGCATGACATCTCACATAACGCCCTTACATTGAGGTGCCACACGCTTCCTTAACCCATCAAGGGATTGCTCCAGTTTCTCAATTAAAGATATTGGTTTTAAGGATGTCTTTGGCCTTTCTTCCTGCGAAGGTTTCAACAAAGGCTCATGTTTTGTGGGCAGTTCAACATATTTGTCTACAGGCTTTGTATTCCCCAACCCCAGGGAACGTTGGAACTCCAAAAAAAATAGTCTTCAAAGTTCCCAGAACTTTCCCAAGTTCCCATTGCAGCGCCCACCGAAAATGGAACGTTCCCATACAGTTCCAAAGCTTCCAAGAGCGCGGGAATCATTAGAATAGGTTTCCCACCTATAGAGAGTGGTTCCCATGTAACAAAATTATTATTAGATGATATATATATTAAAGTTGATATCATTATAAATGAAAATAATAAAAAATATAAAAATATATATTTTAAATATTAAATAACAAATACAATACGTCATATTTTTATTTTTTTAAGATTTTGAGTAACACATATAATCCATCATATTTTTAGGTTTTGATATGAAAAAGATAATAGGTTGTCAGTTGGCACTGAGTATGAACGTCTTCTTGAAATACCTCTTCATGTGAATTGGCAACTGGTATGAACGCCGCCTTGTAAGACGATTCCTTAAATAAACTATTGAACGGAAGTAATTAGTAATGAAAATATTTATAGTAATCAACCATAGTTCAATTTATACATGCGATGTTCGATGGTTAAGTCTAAAATTGAAATAATTCAAAATAATAATTTAATTAAACCGATATACCAAAAAAGTTATAGTATGCATATCATATAAAATATAAAATAGGAAGGTAGAGTATTTCTTCTGATGAGAGTTATTAAGCATGCTTTCCACATCGGAGTTATGACTATAATAATAATCGTGTTTTTTTTTATAAGATTTATTAAGCATGCTTTCCACACAAAAGTTATGACTTAATCGTGTGGTTAAGAAATTGTCAAGAATGTTCGTACATTACGTATTTGAGATACATTTGTATTTTAAATTAAAGATACTTTTCCCAAGTTTATACATCATTATTGTATGTATCTTATGGAAGGAATCTAAATTTTTAATATAATTTTTAATGTAGTTTTTTATATTTTAATTTCATCGTTGTTGTGTTGTAAGAAGAACCTGACTCCATTAGGACAGGTCAAGAAAGCCATAAACAGAGGACGAGGCAAAAAGGAAGGTTAGGTCCATAAAAATGTTTTTTTCAATAAGTTCATGTTTGCACTTTTCTCAGTCTAAGGATTGGGTTACTATGTTATATAATTCTTTCCTTAAGGATTTGGCGTTATATCAAAGTGTAGTTTGATCTCTTTCCTATCAGTGTTTTCAAATGAAACTAATCACAACATTTTTAAAAATAAATTATTGTTTTCTTTAATAAGTTTATGTGGACACTTTTTCAGTCTAAGGATGGGGTTACTATATTATATAATTTTTTCTAATGATTTGGCATTATTTGCAAGAATAACTTCGGCGTAAATCACATGTAGACAAACATTTGTCGATGCGTTTTGAACCAACTAGTGTGGTTCATCGACAAGTTGAAAAAACAGATCCAGCTTAGCATGATAAATAGTCTGAGGAGAGTCTCCAACGGCTAGATTGACTAACGGCTAATTTTGACAGGCTAGATTGACTAACTGCTAATTTTAACTTTAGGAGCCAGGGCAAATTATTATTTATTATTTTAATATTATTTTTATTTTTATTATTATTTTTCTATAGAAATAAGTTAAATTAGGTAAAAGGTTAGTTTTAAAAAGGAATTTATTTATAAAAATTAATAGATATATATATATATATATATATATATATATATATATATATATATATATATATATATATATATATATATATATATATTAAAAGTTAGGATTAATATTTTCAATGGTTGGTTTGGAAAGAAAATTTATTTATTTATTCAAATTATTTAATAATTAATATTGGTATTACATATATATATATATATATATATTTTAATTAAAATCATAATATTAGGTTGACCAGTATTTTTATTCAATAATAATTTAATGGTTAGTTTATTTTTATGGAAATTAATTAAAATAAAAATAAAATAATTTTAAGGTTAAAGATGTAATTATTTATTTATTTAAGTTATTTATTAACAATTACATATATATATAATATAATTAGGTTATCAAGGTAAAAGTTAGGATAATAAGTAAAATAATTTTAATGGTTAGATTAAAAAGATAATTTATTTATTTATTTAAATTAATTTAATAATTATTATTAAAATTATATATATATATATATATATATATATATTAATCATAGTTAGAGAAAGATATTAATTAATTATTATTATTTTTATTTTTTTTAATTAATAATTGAATATATATATATATATATATATATATATATATATATATATATATATATAATTTTAAAAAGTAATTAATAATTTATTAAAAAAAATGTAAGGCTAGTTTAAAAAGGTAATTTATTTATTTAATAAAATTAAATATTGCTAATTATACATATTATAATATTATGATGTTTACTAAAAATAAAAAATAAATAAATAAATAAATTAATTAATTAAAAAAAATACTAAAAAAAAATAAGGCAGAAAAATCGACTAAGAAGAGAGTGTCGGAATCCAGCACCTACTGATTTCTAACCATCATCTCTATTGAGATTGTTCGGCCTCTTCTCAATCTCAATAGCTTCCCTCAATTTACGATGGTGGAATTGAGCAACTTTGGCAACCACCTTGGCCTCCTCAATACACACCTGATGCTTGGTCTTTTCCACATGCTCAGCTAACGCTGAAGACTTGGATCTCCCATGTCTTAGGTCAGCTGCATGCTCGCAGATCCTTTGATGGATGGAGCAACCTGTTTCTCCAATATAGGGGGTCCCACAAGAACAAGGGATCAAGTAGACACCCTTCATGTCCTTAGGGTTAATGGGATCTTTCACAGATCGGAGGGAATTGCGAATGGTTTTGAGGGGCCTAAAAGTTGAGGGAATATCATACCTTTTAAGGATCCGAGCAATCTTGTCTATGGTTCCTTGAACATAGGGAAGGTGGACACCTGGACACTTGGCATTATATCAAAGTGTAGTTTGATCTCTTTACTATGAGTGTTTTCAAATGAAACTAATCATAACATTTTTAAAAATAAATTATTATTAATATAAATGGTAATATTGGTTTATTTTTAATTTATTCTATTTTTATGATAAATAATTATTTATAATTATCTTTTTACATCTTAAATTTATAAATGAAAATATCAAAAATATTTCTTACTATCAATAACTATTAACATTCTAACCATGGTAAAATATACTCTATTAATATAACTTCATAGAACATTGTATTTGCTCCACTACTTAAATATTTGTACCAATAATGATGACAGATGAATATTATGAAGTTTATATATATAAATCTTATTAAAATTTGAAAAAAACTTTAAATTTATTAGGAAAAATAAGTACAATTTTATTAAAATGTTTTCTATTTAATTTTTTATATTTTTTAAAATTTATTTTTTCCTGGATATGATTTGTATATCACTATTATCATGATAGATTGATATAAATTTATTTTAATAATAAATCCATTTAATATTTATGAAAATCAAAATTTTAATTTTTAATTATCTAAAATGAGTTTAACTAAACATGTTTTTAATTAATTTCATGAAACTTAAAATCACATAGTACAATGTAAAATCTCAATATACAACCTATACAAATACAAATATATGGAATACCTCTTTTAAGTATATCAATATCGATTAATAACAATATCTCCCTTTAAATATTAAAACACATATTATAAATATCTTTTTATTATATTTTTATTTGTGTAAATATATTATTTTCATTTTTATTATTTTGATAATTTATTTTGATTACATTATATATAATCATTTTAATTTCGGATTTATCATCTTTAGAGAATGATTAAATCCGCAAGCTTAAAACATAAAAAAAGGTTTGCACCTGATCCTTATGGATGCATGATAAGTCCGAAGTTAAATGGATTTATGCTAGTTCCAATGGTGTGTAGTAGACTCACATCTTTAGCTGAAAAGTTTGCACCTTAAAACATTTGATCCCTTTACATGCATGATAAATCCGAAATTAACATGAATCTATGTTAATTCGAGTGGTGTTTAGTAAAGTTATGTCATTCATATTAAAACACATAAATTCTTTGGTAATTAATCTCAATCCCTCTTTTCTTCCTATTGACCATATTAAAATAGATATAGAAACCAAAGACTATCTAAATTTTAACTCTAAATATTACAATAAAAATAGTATTTAACTCTAGATATTAAAGTAAAAATGAAACATCATCACTTTCTCCTTCCAGTATTAATAATAACCCTCTCTAATGTAAATCCCTAACCCTCTCTAATGTTAATTCCCAATAAATTCTTAATAGAATTTGTAGATTATAATGTATTTCAATGTATATAATAGTAATAGTACTAAATCATAAATCATCCCATGGAACTTTGACATAGTTATCAAATCTTAATAAAACATGTATTAAAAGATCAGTAAGAAATGTTCCAAGATTATATACAATGTCTTGAAATACTCCAAACATAACCCTACTCCAACACCAATGACATGAAGTAATTTATTATTCACATATTTACATATATAAATACATATTACTATTAACTATAAATATAACATTCAAATATTTAATTATCATAACTTATATCAATTATATATATAAATTAAGAAGTAAAAATATCTTAATTTTTACTTTACAATTTCCATTATTTATAATTCTTTTACCATTTTATTTTTAAATTTGAAAAGTTTATAGTTATTTTATATTTTGAAAATATTGTAATGTGGTTCTCAAAATATAATATTATTATTAATTTATATATATATATATATATATATATATATATATATATATATATAGTGCTAGTAAAAATATAATATTTCAAATTTCTTTCTATATATAAATAAAATTTAAAATTTACAGTAAATATTTCAATTAAATTGAATATGGAGTAAAAACTATATGTCTAAAAAATATATTTCAATCTAGATCATAAATATATATTTTAATATGTTAAACAAAATATTTCAATGTCAAAGTGTATAGATAAATAGACAAAACAATATCAAATATATATAAGAGAGTAATATTTCCCAATGTAAGATAGACATGTATTCAAAAATATATTAATAACAATAAACATTCAATATGTAAAATGTATACTATAAATAAGATATTTCAATGACGAAGTTGAATAACATATTTCATAAAATATTATATATATATATAGAAATTAATGTTTTTATTATTGTTAAAATATTTTATTATTGTATTGTTAAAAATCAATGACATATATTATTCCTTCCACTCAACATGAAGTGTGTACATTGTTCTCACAAATATATAGAAAACAAAAATATGAATTTATACATAAAATAAATATATAGATCCATTCATCAAACTCCTATAAACATAAATATCTAAAAATCATTTTTTTTTTCATTATAAATTTTTTTTTACACAAAATTAAATATACTTATACTTTTAACATATAAATATAACAAATTAGGATTATTTTTTCCCTCGTCATAAAATATTCATATTAAAACATATTATAAAAAAAAAAATTACACAAATTAAATATATTTATATTTTTAACATATAAATATAACAAATTAGGATTATTTTTTCCCTCGTCATAAACTATTCATATTAAAACATATATATTTAAATTATAAAAATATAGAGAAATAATTTTATATATTTTTTAATTATGAAAATATAAGGAAATAATTAAAATAAGTAATGAAATACATGTAATTGAGTGTTTATATCAAATAATAAAGTTAGGTCAACAAAATAGTCACATCCTGGAAATATGTGTTTTCCATGTACAGCACATTGTATTGCAAAATAGTCACATAATCTATGCCCTACAACTATAGTCCTTATGACCTGAAAAACAAAGATTAATGATATAAATTTATTTATGTCTGTCAGATACCAACTCATTGGCATTTATTATTGAGTTCCCCAACAAACAATTAAAGACATTTGAAAGCAAGTGACGTAGCTCCATTATTGATTTGAAAACCCCAAAAATAAAAAGGTCTAACGTAGGAAACGTAAAGCTTAGGTCACATTCCATGTTTTTGTTATAAATAAAATATAAAGGAAAGAATATTATAAAATTGATGAAGACATGTAGATCAATATGTTTCCTTGATGTCAATTCCAGCTACAATTTTAAATGGTTTCAATAACGTATTCATTTCCATAATTGAAGACATAAGCTTTTCGTTGTCTATACATTGCTTGTATGACCTGACTTCTATGATTATTGTAACTATGTTTTAAATTAATATGATTGATTTAACTATGTTTTAAATTAATATAATTGGTCGTTGTTTTAGCTCTTAGGAAAGACTTTTTGTTTTGTTTAAATTAACTTTATCATAACGACAATTTATATATTTAAAAAAATAAATATCGCAAAACTTTTTTTTAATCTTAATTTTATAATTAAAAGTATTTTTTCCGTATATTATAAATTTTAAGTATAATATTAAAGTTGAAATATTTATAATTTTTATAATCATTTAAAAATGTAATTAGCTTAAAATATTTTAAAATGATAATAAATTATTTAATTTATATGCTTATCTCAATTAAAAATAAATAAATAACAAATTTATTAAAGTTGAAATATTTATAATTTTTATAATCATTTAAAAATGTAATTAGCCTAAAATATTTTAAAATGATAATAAATTATTTAGTTTATATGCTTATCTCAATTAAAAATAAATAAATAACAAATTTTCCTTGCCATTTTTAATATTGTTATAAAATTATTTAAATATTTATATTTGTATTATATTTAAATATAAAAAAATATTTGAGAAACATTAATTTTGCTTTTAATTATTATATAATGTAAATGAAATTTAATATAAATGTGTTTGCATAGTAATATACTTATAAATGAATTTAATTGCTTAGAATGTATATTATTAAGTAACCTTTATATAAAAATTATAGGTTCAAATCCATATTTAACCATGTCCAATATAGAGTAGTCCACTTCATATAACATGAGTAATGATGGTAATGGCTAATAATGTCTACTGTAAATGTTTTCATTTATTAAACTAAAAAACTATTTTCAATTATATTTTAAAATTTTATATTTTAAAATTTTTTAATTAATACAATTTAAAACTATTTTATATTATAGAGTTTGGAATATTGATAGGGTAAATTTTTATATATATATAACTTTTTAATAATATAATTATAATAAATTTTTTAATTTTAAAAGATTTTAGGAATTAATTATTTTAATATGATACTCATTTTTATTTTAATAGTGTTTTGTTTTTTTTAAATTAATTAAATCAAGATATTTTTGATTTCGAGATAATATCTACAACATTTTTGGTGTTACACACTAAAACTATTTATGGGTTTTTATTTTTTCCCTTTTCTCCTACGAACATCAACCTAATCTATAGAGTTTTCATTTACAATTGAGGATAAGGTTATATCCTCATTTTTCAAGAAAGCTCCATTATTGTTGGCTTAACTGAGCTTGGAATTTCTTTATCATTGACTGAGTGGTCGAACTTGTGAGTGTGGTTTTTCTCGTTGATTGTAGGCATAATTATTGCTAATGCCCTTGCATTATCCTTTGTAAGAAGATGCTTTGCTACTGGGGATGAGGCAGATCCCCATGGGTTTGCACTAGATCTTGAGAATCCGAGGTGTCAAGGAATGACTTCTATTACTAAGATCATGCCTTCTTTTGGCTTGTCAAGTTCTTGGAACTTTTTTTCGTCTTCTGACCCCACCATCTCCGATTGAATTCTTTTGACTCCTCGGATTCAACCAATCCATTTGGAAAAGGGAATTCCTTAAAAGATGCCCAAGTTGTTGACAAATTCTACACCTAAAACTAGTGTATTCTTAATCTAATGGTTGATGATATTCCTTACCATACCACTTGGGGATGATTTTGTCTGGTAATCCTACACTTAAATCTAGTTCAACAAAAATGCAGACTACCGAGATGAAAATATTGGTCAATCTTTCACTATCTAATTTGATGAAGCATCCAATTGAGTAACCAATATATTTGACAAAGTCTCGTAGAATCTATTGGAGGTGTAAGTTTGGGGGTCTTACCTTTATTGGAGTAACAAAAGACTTCATGGAAAGAGGGTTAAACTCCAAAAACCATGGCTAAATTGAAAAACCTGCGTGGCCCCAAAACCAAGGTCATTGTTCAAAAACTCTATATTGGTCTTCAAGATCCTTGAATAATGCCACAAAGTATCCTTTTGAACAAAATAGCATATCTGAATATTGAGTCCAATTCTGATTAACCCAATCCCAAAGAGAAGAAGCTAGGGACCAAAAGCCATTAAACCACTATATAATCATCCATTCTTTATAATTTTTTATCTGTATCATGGTATAAATATAATTCATCTTGAGAGATGGGGTGTCCAATGAATATTCAACCACAAAATTTTGGCCAGAGAGATCCCTTGGAATTCACGGGCTCGAATCCACCTTAAGGGCACCTTTGAATTGGTAATGATTTTTCTTCCAAAGAGGGTTTTGATGTTGAAGATTCCCATGTGCCCTTGGCACTTCCTTTCAAGAACGAAACTATAGAGGTAGTGTCATCCCTCTTAATTCCATAACACCTCAGACATTTTTCCATCTTCAATTGCCTCCCTCCATAGGAGAGCTTCATCTCTCCTATAGGAATTTCCATTCGATGTCGAAAGATGTATGCTATCACTACCAGAGAATTTTATTCTCTGACCATGAAACAATGAGACTCTCTAGATATGCACCAAACAAAATTGGAAATTTTAATAGATCCAGATCACCCACACCTTTCATTGTTGGGGTTGAGATTGCCACAGGGAACAATGGTTCCTGAACATAAGATAGGCTTTTGTCAAACACTTTGCATTCTTTCTCATATCCCCATTAGTATCTCTTTCACGCATTTCAACAAACACTTTTCTGACATCCTTACCACTCTCAATATTGTTGTAACCAACTACCTCGATAGCACCACTGTCATAGGCGAGAAAAGCTTCGCCAATCGGTTTGCACTCCTCCACCACTTCTTCACGTAACCCCCTTCTCCACCCTATAGACAAGGGACAAAGGATGGGCATAAACCATCCCTATAGCATTGTTGGGGGATTGAACTGCATATCCCAATTCCGACTACCATTTCTCTACCCCAACAACACCAACTTTGGAGTATTTGCAAACGAGGATATTTCTCATGGTGTTTGCCATTCTCAAACTTTTAAAAATACTTTTAATTTCACTTTTATACCATATTTTAATTTTTATTGATCCTTTAAATTTTTATAATTGTAATTATATTTTAAAAATATTATGATATAATATATAATAATCCTATCATTCATATTTTATTTTGTAATAATATACGTTTATTCTCACTAATTAGGCGATAGTGAAATTTTTGGAACCTAAGAAGATCAGATCATGGGATAAACAAAAGAAAAGATTTAACGCATGGAGATTGATATGTATGAAAGTATTTTGGATGGGACCTTCACATTCACCCTTTGAGAGTGCGTAAGTGTGAGAGCTAGTAAAAGTGTGTGCTAAGAAAGGTTTTGGGTGTAGCACGGTAATGGAGGACTAATCAGTAATAATCGTGATGGGTATAGTATAATCTAACTTGTAAACTTATTTGAGAGGCATATGGATTTTATAGTGGCCACCATATATATTCATGGGGAGATTTAGTGAAAATGGGAGCCATTCCAAGTAGCTATAAGCTCTAGGTATCGTTCTTGGTCTTGCTCCAATTGTTTTGCATTTTCCTAATGGTGTTTACCCTGTGAGACCCTAAAGCTCTTGGGCACATCCACCTCGGGAAAAAAAATCCAATTATCATTAAGGATGAGACTTTGAAAACAAATCCCAACAAAGGAAAGAAACATATAACCTCTTCATCGTCAAATCCTTATCATATTGAATCACGTTATTCAATATAATTTTATTTTTATATATCTCTTTGACTATGCTCAATTTTATTTTTATATATCTCTTTGACTATGCTCGTTAGTAATTTGTTCCTTATTAATTTAGATTCCATTTTAGTATTTAACCTAGTGTAGACGAATCTTTCATTTCTTTATACACATGTTAAAACTTTTAAATTAATTGTTTTTCACAAATCCCAACACAGGAAAGAAACATATAGCCTCTTCCTAGTCAAATCCTTATCATCTAACATCTTCAATCACGTTATTCAATATAATTTTATTTTTATATATCTCTTTAACTGTGCTCGTCAGTAATTTGTTCCTTATTAATTTAGATTCCATTTTAGTATTTAACCTAGTGTACACGAATCTTTAATTTCTTTATACATATGTTGAAAGTTTTAAATTAATTGTTTGGACATTTAACTAAGGTATAATTTTTAATTTGAGAGATCTCAATCATTATAGTTGTCATCTCTTTTTATCACAAAAATATAAAATCAAACCAAAAGGAAAAACAATATATATTTATTATATTCATAAAAATTATATAATTACCAAACAATATAATTATGAAATTATTTTTTTCTTTTTCTTTAAATTGATATTATTTTATAGGAAGGAGAAAATCATCTTCCATGCACAAAATAGATCTGAGTAGTGAGAGGTAATGCCCTAATTATATAAACATAAATCCAACATTATTAATTATTTGTTATTATAATTATAATTATATTATATTATATTATATTATAGTTGTGATTATAGTTTAATGATAATAAACAATATATAATAACAAAATAATATTTTAATTTCAAGCATAAACAACTAAAAATTAATGTGTATATCAATTAAAATATTTGAATATAAACAATAGAGTATCTACACATTTTTATATTTTAATATTATTTTCTCCTTATTCAATATTGGTATTTAAAAATATTAATAATAAAAAAATAGCATTAATTTTACGTCAAATAATTTTATATCAATTTTATGTTTATTTGAAACTAAATTAACATAGACCTATCTTAACTCCAATTCTGACATATACCATGAGGGATAAGATACATTGAGGTGCAACTTTTTTTAAAGTCTAAAACTTGGGGAAATGTTATAACCTTGAGTTATTTAATCCATAATTTTTCATGATTTATTTGGAATTAAGATGTATCTATCCTATGTGAAACTCATTTCATGCTAAACGTGGATTTCACTATCCACCTTATGTAAAATAATTTTATATCAACTAGAGAGAGAGAGAGAGAGATTCATACTTCATAGTATGAGAGAGATGTAATTTCTTCACTACTTAATATAAAGTTGACATGTTTCATTTAATAAATTATTAAAAAAATATTCCATTTGGACCATGAATGTAATACTTTTATCTCAAATTTAAGTAAATATTTCTCTATCAAATTTATATATAAAAATAAACTAAACTATTCGCACTATGATAGGGCCAAGTTTTGGAAAAATATGCAAAAGTTGTGCACAAGGGAATTAAGTGGAACACAAAGGATACTACATGAATAAATCATTTATATTGCACATATGAATGATGTAGGTACTATGCATATTGATGGGGTATATTGTGCTGACTAAGGGGTGTTGTGCCAATTGTCAAAGGAACCTTTTAAAGGATTTTGTAAATGTAAGAATCTATGAGAACATTTTTTCCCAATGGATTGAAAGTGTATATAGAACTTCTAGTAATTTGTGGGATGCCCAAGGAAGACATATGTAATGTCAAGATATAATATATGAAAAAAGTAATGAAGTATCTATAATGGTTTCCCATTCTTGAATGTTTAATGTCATGATGAGTATATTATATGGTGTGTTCAAAAATTCTTGCTATTTTTTTATGTGAAACATTATAAAAATATTCCTTTTGAATCAAATAATGAAGTGTTGTGTATATTTATGGATGAATATTTTGTGTTAAGGTTGAATATGTCGATGGAATTTCTTTCTTGGGTATGGTTTGATATGAATATGGAAAAACTATAATGTTCTTACAATTATATGAAGAACATGGCTACTTTATTCCCACAATCCTTGTAGGTATCTTAGGTGGAACCTTCTCTAGCTCTTGGAGATTGAAAATTTTGATGCTTACAAGCTTATTTTTGGATAATGGTTTTGAAATTCGATTTTAAATCCTTGCACAAAAAATTAGCTCTCTTTTTGAGCACTAAATTGTCAAATTATTCTTCAAGGATTAGTTTATGATGTGGACTTGTTGATGGTGCCAAAATTTAGCCAACATAGGTGGTATCCCTAGTATGGAGTCCCAAATAGATCTCACACCATTCGGAGTAGGAGCCCCATCCAAATAATAGGTCTAGTCACCATTATTCTTAGGAATTTTCCTTGGCTACAATTATCAACATAGGGAATTTTACAAAAAAAAAATTGAAACAAGCAATTTGACACCACGAGGAATACAAATGCAATGTATATAAGGTACTTGCACAAAAGGGAAAAGAGAGAGTGAGCTTCTAGAAGAAGAGTAATAGTACTATCCTAAAAGAGACACACAAGAGCATGAAAGGATCATTAGTTAACCCACAAAGTAGCTCACAAGATAACAATGATCATAAAAGCAAGTAACAATGCACGTTCAACAAGATTCATACAAAAGCCAACGAAATAATTCATTTTAATTAATATGAGTTAACATAAACATATACCGCAAACAATGAAAGAATAGTCTCACTATTATTCATGACATATGCATGAAGGTATGTCAGCTCCAAGAGCTTCATATATTAAGTGAAAGTACCAAGATACAAATTTACAATGCTGCCACACTAGCCCCAATAGTGGAAAATTAAGTCACTACTTTCTCCTCCAAAGAAATATCTTCTCTCCTATTCCAAGCTAGAAAAGCCAAGGTGAAAAGTCCAAAGTCCCCTCTCTTGAGCTTTGAGGTTATATTTATAACAAATGAGGTAATCCACCTCCCATGTTCCTCTTGGCTTCCCTCATGACTCTTGAATTCCTACTATGAATTGTCGAATTCCTATGTGACCTTTGAGCTTCTACATGGCTTTAGAACTTTGTATTGACTTTCACATTCCATGTGGGACCCTTGGGCTTCACACATTTCACAGTTTCTCAGTTTTTGAAAATTACATAATTACATTCCATAAATGATGTTGCAAGATACATTGACACATATGAGTTTTGTGGTGACACTTTGAGAAGTCACAGCTAGCAATGGTGACATAAGACATAATTTTATCAATGTCAAGCTTGTCTCTTTGTTGTTATGACTTTGAATTCTTCATGATAGATCTTTGATTGTATTCCATATTCACCCTCCAAAGGGTCTAGATAAGTGTCAGAACCTTCCAAGTTATCATGATTTCCCACCTCTTTGTCTAGGTCCAAGGCTCATTTATGTCCTTCATGATGGTTCTTCCTTTTGCTCCTTCTTTGCAAGTGATCTCTTTTAAACTCTCCTTGATGACTTCATTGAACATCACCTTGCCAGGTTGAAATAATGACACCTAAAGATAAATTTCACTCATGAAAACATAACATTAGTTCGGAAACCATCTAATCTACCTTTATTTGCTGATGCAAAGTGTTTATTGTGATGGGAAAATAGGCAAGGTTATTGGGAGAGAGAGGCTAGTAATTGTGCAGTTTGATTCAACAATTGCCAAGGGTTGACCATGTTGTCCACTCGAACTATGCAATACATAACAAAGAGATCTTATCCAAGGTTATGCATAGTGGGAAAGTCTAGGATACAAGGTGATTAGCTTATTGATTGAGGATGTGTAGTGCGCAATGCTCGAGGAGGAGGAGGCAACGATTGGACAATTTATCTTCACAAGGGCTGAGGGATGACCCCACTATCCACTGGAACTGCACAATGCATAGTATGAGGTAATATAAGACAAGATAATATACAGTGAGGGGTTTTAGTTAGCAGGAGAGACAAGACTATCCAATATAATTGTGCAATATGCAGTGATTGAGGAGCAGACTCCAGGATTGCGCAGTTGAGGGTTGTAGTGTCCTAGAGATGGACCTACTATCCACTAAAACTATGAAATGCATAGTAAGAAGCTCGCTTGGTGAATCGATTACATAGTTGAATGGTCTAAGTAGTAGAAGGTTATGTCATTATACCTTGAGGATGCTCATTTCACCATGAAGGGGAGAGAGCCTTTGTATTGCACAGTTTTCTTCAACAAAGATTAGGAGGAGGATCCACTATCCACTAGAAATGTGTCATGTGAAATGGAGGCAAGTAGGTATCAATGTTGGGTTCACTTCTTAGGGGTAATCAAGAAAATACTTAGGGATTGTTCTTCAAGATTGTGCAATGTACTTGTGGAAGAGGTTACTATTAGGATGACACAATGCACAATTGTAAGAGGTAAGGTATGCATTATTGTTGTCTAAGTATTTGCAATTTTCTCATCCAATAGTTGGGAATTTATCTATGAAAAAGTGTGAAGACAAGGGAAAGCCAAAAAATGGCTAAGTATTGGACCAATGGAATAAGAGAGAACACATGATATAAAAAAGTTCCAAAACATATTCACACACATTCATATCATCCAGGGAAAATTTTAAGGATTGAAATTTATCTGCAAGTTTAGAAACCTTGGTGAATATTATGAGTCCCTAATATGTAGGCGGTAAAAATTTGGTGATATTTTTTAAATATATCCAAATTTATAATCACTTTATATAGTCTCTATTAAATTTTGTGATTTTTAGGATAATAAAATTCTATACTATAAAATTTGGGTGAAGCGCTTCTAGAAAAAGAAGCAAAATTGGTGAATATTTTTTTTGGAAAAATCGTGGAAAACTAGCCCACCTGTGAATATTAGCCCCTAAACGTTTCCTTGATATTGTCAAACACAAGCCAATATAATTCACAATACTCAAGAGTCACATGCGTATCTTGAAACAAGAGAAAAGTGACACTTATTTCTAAGTGTGACTGTTGAAACATAGCTTTGCGACACTTAGAATACAAGTTATGACACAAGTGTCAATTGCAACCAGAAAGTGTACTAAGTTGTTGCAGAGTGTCTAGCACATATTCATATGATATATAAGATCAAGTAATGCAGAATAATGTGCTAGATCTACCTCTAGTGGTGTGCCAAAGTGTGACATGTGCTGGAGTGAAAACAATCTAAAGAGACACTTACGAAAGTGAAAGTGAGCAAAAAACGACAGTCACAAAAGTGAAAGCGACACTTATGAAAGAAAAAATGTGTAAAAGAGACAGTTGAAAAAACTCACTGGGATCATGGTACACTTACAACTAAGAGTGGGGGAGACAGTGAACTGAAATTGCACATTAACTGTCCATAGGGATTGTGTAGTAAAATTTCCATATCAACTATGCAAGTAATGCCATCAAGAAATGTGTAATTTTTACAATCCGTGCAATGCCTGCTATTAAGGACTGTGTAATCACTATTTCTATAGGTTGCACAAGAATTTCTCTTAAGGACTCTGAAATGCTTATCTTCCTAGGAAAACACATATTTATAAGCTTTTCACAAAGAGGTGTGCTTGTGAATGCATAAAAATCTAAGCATGTGGAAGAAAGTGGCTTCAATAGTTAGAACTTTCAGAAGAATATTTAAACACTTAACAAAACATCAACTAACCATGAAGACACTATGATCAACTTGGAATGATAGATCGTAAAATCACGAGTCTCCCAAATTTACGTGTAGGGAAAATTTTGGAGGGTGTTTCTCACAGAGACAACACTTGGTGACACGCTAGAAGAACTTAAGCTTGTTTGTTTAGGTCTAGATTTAGGCATAAAGTATAGTCTTTTAGAAATTATTGATTAACTGTGTGGATTACCTTAGCTTCCCCATTTATCTTGATTATAGGTGTAGTCTCTCCTATTCCTTTTCTTGGGCAAACAAAATTACAAATTTTAGCATATCTCAATTTCTTCTATCTACGAGAAGGACAGTATATATTTTCAAGTTTAATATTATCAAAGTTTTAGTTCCATCTCATGTGTTGCTATGCTACCAACAATTTTGTTCAATACCCCAGCGGAGTCACTTCAGGAACACAAACATTGATTTGTTGTTAGTAAGCTTGTTTAGTACCCAAACAAAGTTTCTTGCTTCACCTCTCTGCACAATAATCTTTTCTCTTCTTTCACCCCTTATTTTATTTTCAATACGATCACTGGCATTTTATCGGTGTTTATATTGCCAGGGTGGGCGAGCCAGATCTTGGCTTATTGAGAGCAAGATAGGTTATTCCTTCAGCTTTGTTATATACCTCTAGAATTAGTATGCTCACCTTTAATTTACTCATTTCCCTTCTCTACTTGATTGGATCGGCAAGTGAAACAACATTCAATTACCACACCGAGTCAAGGAATGAAGATCCTAAAATAGATATGGGCATCATAGTTTTGCTCAAGACTTTCCTTTCGAATGGATCATATTTTCCATTAAGACATCATTGACCTTAAATATATCAGACCCAAGTGAAGAACAGGGGTTGAAAGTTAACCAAATATTGATTTGTTCCAAAAATCCCATTTAAAGCTTCCACATTGTATTTTCAAGCTAAACAAGAGCATTTTTCATGCAACAAAACACGAAAGAAAAGATGTGACACAACAAGAAAGACATAAGCAAAAGAAAAGAGATAATGTAATACTAAGATGAAAGTATAACCAGGAAGAAATCAAGAAAAAAAATGCAAAGACTAGATTAGAAGCAAAGTGCACATTCAATGTAGTGCAAAAGAAAAACTAAAATGCAACTAGATCTACTCCTAATCTAACCAGCTAGTAGGTCAGGGCTACATGAAATCAAATTTCCAATGAAACCATAAAAGTTCTTCCTGACATGCTCCTTTTAACCTATTTGTAGTTTTAACTTTTTTATTAGAACACCGATCATACAAACCTTGAAGGTTGCTTGTGAATTTACATTGGTCCATGTTTTTTGTCTTAGCAAACATCAAGAAAGATTGAAACTTATTACTAGTAATGAAGCTTACTAAATAAGATTCCTCTATCCAAACAAGAATTTGGTCATGGTATTTGAAACAATCGTTTTGAAAACCCAGAAACTCTTGGAAATATGAATTTTTAATCAACATACTCAAAATTAAGGTGAGAATATTGCAAAAAGATAACCCGATCTCATTACATTTATCCATCAATCATATTATTTTTCGAACTAATTTAGACATGTCCAACTCCTTTAGCATTCCACATTTCTTCATGTCTTAAGCCTTCCACCTTTGCCTCCATCATTAGATGTGGGACCTCTTATTTTTCCACATATTCAAGCCTTCTATCTCCTATGGTAAATTGCGAGATTTATTATTCTTCTTGTAGATTGATGGTGACTTTTGATTTGTTAGCCTCAAACTAGTCATCATCAATTTGCTTCAGATCTCATTTTTCATTAATAATTATATATTTGCTCATAGCAACCTTATTTGGACAAGGATACACCAACATGTATCCTTTCCTTTTGTCAAAGTACCTAACAAATTACAAATTTCTATATGTGGTGGCATCCTAAGCCATTGAACCAAAGATATTTAAATGGTTTACCTTTGGTTTCACATCATGCTTGGTCATTGATATCATTCTTTGGTAGGAAGAAAACATCCTAGATAAGGGTGAGGGTTCCATTTATTGATGATTCTTATGCAATTTCTATGATGTTTAGAAGTAGTTATTCTTAAAGCTAAAGGGGGTTTAATTGAAATAAGAGGGGCCTATAATCTAGGTCTCTTTGATTTCAAGCAATATGTGTTGTTTATTGTGTTGGCAACATGGTGTTGGAATTGATGTCAACAGTTGGGTTAGCTAAGGGGAGTGTTGAGGTTATCGACCTAGGTGAGTGAAGTTGAAGAGTATTTTCCTGAAGGAACTTTTCAATGAGAATTATTTTGGACCCACCCTTGATTGTTGGATTGAAGAATATGTATACCCTCAATCTGTTTTGATGTTAATGGCATTGGGATAAACTCCTTGAGGTGATCGATCACGTCAGTGGATTGGTTGAGGTGCATCTTGAGAGGTTGCAGGTAAGTGATCAGGGCCTAATGATTTCTTCGAGGTCCGTAGGATTGTAGGTCTTGCATTTGGTGAAGACTCCAGAGTGTACGAACATCGGGCTTGTGGCGATTGGCAACAACTACAAAAATCTAAGGAAGTTGCACATAGATGGTTGGAAATGAATCGGATAGGAAATGAGGGGTATATTTTTGTGGGGAAAAAGCATCATAATTTGCAGGAGTTGGTGTTGATTTGTTTTAATCTGACTGGAATGAGCTTGAGTCCTCTCGCTTCCAATTGCCAAGTCTTGGAGAAGATGGCTCTTTATGGCAGTGAGACAATTAAGGATATAGAGATATCTTGTATCACTGTGAAATTTCTTTATTTGAAGAAGTTTTTCATCAAGGGTTTTCTAGTTTTGAATGATGGGATTGAGTCCTTGGTCAATGGGTGTCCTAAGTTGGTGAAGGTGAAGGTGAAGAAATGAATATGGGTTACTTAGGAGGGCACGGATCGGTTTAGGTATAAAAAGGATCTTTGATTGTTAACTTGGATAGTACAGCATTTCTAAATCTAGTTGCTAGTCCACCTTCAAGAGTTGGTGTTGCACCCGCAGACTAGAGCATGCAAACACAATCCCTTAGGCACACCAATTCCAATCAATATCTAAGTCTTAGGGATTTCATTAATGGAAATATTATAGGGCCCTCAGTCCCTACTTATATAGTTTTTGGAAGGTTGTTTAGTCCTCGAGGCTCGCAAATCCTAATCAATCTGTAACTCTCGGGGATTTCATTAAGGGAAATATTATAGGGCTCTCAATCCCCATTGTATCTTTCACAGCTTCACTTCTGCATATATCTCGCATAGAGTTTTGGAAGGTTGTTATTTCTTTTCAAATATGAAGGTATATCACTGTCACAGTTACCTATTTTGAGATTTTGTATGTGATATGAATATGTTCAAATTTATTTAAACTATGGATCTATTAAATAGGAAGGTAGGGTTTTTATGTAGATAAATATTTCCTTATGCAATTATGAGTTAATTATGTGGTACTTTCCAAGCACTCGGTGCTAGTGTTTTGGTTAAAGATCATGTTAAAGATTTGTGTTCACAAATATCAGGTTTTATTTCTAACACTTTAAACAACCCATGGGTACTTGATTTGAAAATGTAAGTGCATAATCTTACACCAAAGTCTCTTTACTTGATTGTAAGGGATTGTGAAATTAAGTTCCAAAATTACAACTTAAACATGTAGAACATCACATAAAACTATAACTTAATCAAAAAATGAACAAAGTGAATGATAATTGAGTTCACATAGTCAATTCTTGCACCATACTAGGTCTCTAGATTCGTCTCCAAAGGTCAAATCGCTTTATTGTTTTCTTCAAAAGATGTTGAATGTATACAATGCTTTATAAAAAGGACTAACTCCCAAAATAGTCTTCTACTACCAAAGATCTTTTAAGGCTAACCCACTACATACATTTCTTCAAAACTTAATAAAAACCTCCTCTCTTTAGCTCTCAAGGCTCTCTAAACAAGACCCACTCTCCAAAACTAACTATCAAACAAGATTTCTTTCAAACAGTAGATAAGAAGGATTTATAGCTTTAAAATATCCCTAAACAAAGGAGAGGATATCTCCTAAGATCCCTATTCCATAGAGAATCACTATTTAGATCCATTAAAATATGATCTATGAGATTTTTGAGGACAAAATCTCTCAACTCCACCAAACTTGACGTTATCCAAAGCTCAAGGCCTATAAGGAAATCACATGAGACTCTCACCTCCAACTTCAATTTAGAAACTGATTTTTTTAGAAAGATTCTCTTATAAATCAATTTCTATTTTACAATTTAAAATTGAATAATACATGAACATATCCACATGAAGCTCAAACACTTTACATTCAAAATTAAAATACTCATAACCTAGGCTTTCAATGAACTTCTCCTTTGGCATGGTAAACTTTGGAGGACTGTGTCAAGATACTCTTTGATCATACCTCCCCACGGAGGAAAGATTATGGTCCACCAAAAGCTCAAGGAGTTGAAATTGATGCCGATATCAGGGCATTGATTTTCTACAGACTTAAGTACAATTCGATTAGAGAGAATAAGAAGCTGCTCTTCTTGCTTACGAGTTGCTCGAACAATGACCTGCAACTCTTCCCTTAGTTTGCAACATGCTTTATCATAACTCCGAGGATAAGTTGGTTCACATACATCATATAAAGGTGAAAATGGAGCAGTAAGTAAAGAAAAGCTTCAAATTGGTTCAAACTCCATCAAAAAAAATATTTCACGCTGCGCTCCATCTCCACAAGCAATTGCATCCAATTCAGGATTAATATGCTTCCCAGTTTCTTGAGGAATGCCAACCAACATGAAATCTTACATTAGAAGTTTCCACCGTAAATACTTTCTTCATAGCCATGCTTACCAATCTTTATATATGCCAATTGCACGTGCGCTGGAACCTTTTGGCTTTCGGTCGAATACAACAATGTAACAGCAATGCAATTATTTTACTACTGGTCATTGCATCCATATAATATTATGAAATCATGTGTATCAAAATTCGGATCGGCTCTTCGCCATCTCCACCAAGATTTATCCCAGCCTGCCAATGTGAACCACCAAGTCTGAGTCACGTTCCCTCAATTTTTTCGTCAGATTAGCAATATACTCCAGCAAAAACGTGGTTGATGAAGATTGAGGGAGATTTATAT
Source organism: Pinus tabuliformis (assembly GCA_031772625.1). Classification (NCBI taxonomy): domain Eukaryota; kingdom Viridiplantae; phylum Streptophyta; class Pinopsida; order Pinales; family Pinaceae; genus Pinus; species Pinus tabuliformis. Next base: position 751,529,634 of record CM062819.1, read on the forward strand.
TTTCAACAAATATTGCATCTTTGTAGCTGCACTGGTCCATGTGATAAAATCACGTGTTCTATTTTTCAAACATGTAGGGCAAGGAGCAGTATAGCCAAGATTGTTTTTCTGCTAGCATATATTACACACAGTGTCTCCTTTTTCAATGCACCAATGTTTTATACATTTCTGATGAGCATACTTCAACGCAAAAATTGAAATCTAAGAATACACATTTTTGCTCCAGTGCAAACTCCACCAGCATAGACTTCCACAACATTGTATAATTCTTTGAGAATGTGACTGCGTGGAGACTGCAAAAAATAGAGCCTTCGTAACAAGTGCCCAGCTCCTTTAGTGTCCTGTATACATAGCCATACGACATCAATTCCTCCATACAACCAGTACCTATATAATGTGTTTCAACATATAACACAGACCGGTTCTCCATGTGCTGGACAGCGCTGATCCATTCTTTTTGTGAAATCTCTCTCACTCGAACTAGCAATGTCATCAGAAAATCAAGAAATCATTCTAGTACCAACAAAAATTCAGAGATAAGAGACCATAAAAATAAACAATCGCATTTACCATCACAAAATATGTGGAGGCGGTAGTGTATTTGTGTTTAACTTTCAAAACAACAGTGTGATCTGCAGGGGAGCAATTCAAGGCAATTCATCGTAATCCTATTGTGTTGGATGGAGGCTGATACATGGTCTAGGTCCACGTATTTCCTTTAGCTGTTGTTGAATCCGCCAAACATTAACGCAATCGTTAAATTATTGCTCGTGAAATATGTTTTTATCATGGCATATGACCTATGTTGCACATCATGGCATATGACCTATGTTGCACAAGTTTCCGGTACGTGGATATTTTGGATGTGGAAACGAGGTAAGCATAGAAGTTTTGTTAAATTTAAGTTGAGAGTGGCAATAATATAATATATTAAAATTTAAAATTTAATATATATTATTTTTTAAGTGTAAAGATTAAATATACATATCAAATTAAATTTTTAAATGATTATCACTCAAGAGACAACCATAAAAAATTAAAACCAAAATTAAAAGCCACTTAAAATCATATTGAAGTAGTACATAATTCAAAATGCCCAATAGCCAAAATATAGCAACAAAAATACAAAGCTTATGATCATATAGTACGATCTTCAACATCAAGGAGATCCTTATAAGCTTGAGCCTCACGGGGTAATGGATCAACGTCATCAGCATCATCATCATCATGATCAGATGCAACAATGTCATCTAAAGGTATGCCAACCAATCCTGCATTTGGTAAAGGATTGTCATCATCATCATCAATATGGGTAGCATCTTCAGCATTCAAATTCCGTCGTGCAGCAGGTCCTTCTAAACATTCCTGTAGCTTCCTTGAACAAAGTCAAAGACTACTATGCACATAAGCAAGTCTTTGCTTTCTAAGAGGTAAGTCTATTCCTCTTAACAGAGTGTATGAAACTATAAGTGGACCAATTCCTTTCAGCAGATGAGGAACTAGCAACCTGAGATATCAAGCATGAAGCAAGATTTTGGAGCTCTGGGACCTGACCCCCATACATTCTCCACCATCCAAGGGCTTTCTTCTGAGCATAATGCTTAATGTCCCTCTTTGCATCTTGGCTGAATAAAGGAGGGCTTAATGTACAAAAATCAATAAATTGCTCCCATATCACACTTGCTTCGTCAACAATATACATCTTAGTTATAACATCAAGAATCCCTTGTTTTACCTCTTCATCATCAATAGGAAGAATTCTATTTGGTCTTTCCATATACCACTTTGGATTAAGGGCATATGCAACCATGTGAAGGGAGGTATTGAGTTTAAGTCATCTTTTCGCTATCAACTTATAGATTTCATGGAAAATCTCCAAAGAAGGGTTTCTTTGGCGAATGATGTGTTTTACCTTACCCACCATGGTATCAATACATTTATACATTTCTCCAAGAGAAGGAGAATCTGAATCAGCATACCTCAACTCCACAATTGGAGCTGTGAAAGAGACAACATATCTACAATAAGCCCACCAATCCTCATTAAGAAGCATTTCTCTTATCTTCTTCACTTGAGGTGACTTAGACTCAGTCCATGCATTCCACTCTGAAGAAACAACAGTGGCTTGTAAAGATACATAGACTTCAACCATGTGCTCAAGAAAAATAAAATATGTGGCATATCTTGTTTCTACAGGTTTTGAAAGTGCTTCTTTGAATACATCCATTGCCAAGGAAGCATGGTGGTTACAGATGAACATTTGTGCCTCCCTCGCATCTGAAATTATTTTTACAATTGAGTTTATTTTACTAATTCCTTTTAAGAGATTGTTAAGGGCATGTACACAACAAGGAGTCCAAAAGATATGCCTATATCGACTTTGGATCATCAATCCCGCTGCTTTACAAATAGGTGTTGCATCTTTGATGACATGTACCACATTTGAAGGACCAACCTCATCAATTTCATCCTTCAACATTTCAAACATGAAAGTAGCATCCTTAGTTTTACCACTACAATCAATTGCTTTTAAAAAATAAGGCCCTTCTAGTGATGTGACAATAACATTCAACAAAGGTCTTTGTTGACTATCTGTCCAACCATCCATGACAATTGAACAACCTGAATGAACCCAAGATTGTTTAAGGCCCTTCCTATGTTGCACAAGTTTCCGGTACGCGGGAACGAGTATCCGACATGGCTAGAAGTTTTGCCCGAATTTACAGAAAATGCCAAGTTGGGAGTGACAATAATATAATATATTAAAATTTAATATATATTAAAAATAAAAATAAAATAATTAATTTATTTCCATAAAAAACTTGCCAATGAAATTCCATCTTGCAAAAAAATATGTAAAATATTGAACTTTGAAACACTGCAAAAAAAAATCAAAATATTAATCTATCAACAATTTGCCAATCCAATTCTTTTCGAACAAAGAAACATGAAAAATTGCCAAACCGGAAAAAAAAAGAGGTTGTTATTACTTGATTATTAAGTGATTTAATGCAACGTTATATGTTAAGTCACTCACTGGGTCAATTCCTCGCCCTTGATGTAACCTCACCAATATTATTTATATATGTATATATATATATATATATATATATATATATATATATATATATATAGATATATATATATATATATATATATATGAAAAAATAAAATACATATTAATAATAATTAAAAAAATAAAACACTAGAGTTTAAAACCAATGTTAATTTAAAGAGAGTTTGTATAATAAAATTATAAATTTCCAAGCTAATATATATTTTATACTTAAATAAATATGAAAATTGAATTAAAAAATGTTTTTTTTAATAATATTTTTATTTCATAATTTCAACTATTTTTTTCTTCAGTATTCCATCTTTTGTCCGTTAGCTTAGGCGATAATGATGCTTTTTTCAGTGGCCAATTTGTCTAAATGCTTTTATATCCATCCACCATCCATGTATATGAGGAGAATGAATAGCTTTGCAATGACAAAGATCAAAATAGGCCAGACACTTCATCTTCATTTGGATAGAATGGAATTCCATAATGGGTTGTTTCGACTAGTTCCAAACCCATATCCAGATCTAAACCAACAACATACCCTTCCTTCCGCACAGTTCCATGAGTTGCAGCGACAAATACACCTAAGTTTGCAATTATTCATTGCAATGAAGCTCCCAAAACATATAAAATGTGTTGAGGTGAAGCTCCTGAAAAGCTCCAAAGTACCCGTTGAAGCTCTCCGACAGTTTTGGAGCATTTCCGACCAACTCCCAAGCTCCCCCGCTCCTGGGAGCTTGGGTTACGTGCTCTCCAATGCTTGGGAGCGGTACCCATGTAACTATGGGTCCTTCATAAGTCCATGCATTATTGTCACCCCTCTATCTAATAATGAAGTCCTCATTTTGTTGTACCCCGAGGGTGCATATCCTGTCCCTGCAACAATGATTTTTCTCACCATTTCTTTATAGTATGGTGAACGAGTGGCATTAAATGAAATTCCATTTGCCATAAAAAAATCTGTTGTGGCATCATCTGCTTCATCCCTATTCAAAACATTGTACATCTTTTGAATGGAGTCACTTACAATAGTCCTCTTAGTACTAGAACTTCCTTGATTAGTCTCAATTTGGATGTGACTTTGTTCATTCATACATTGGGATGAATCTTCATGTCTACCTCTCTTATTATTAGGAGATACAATGCTACTATCACATTCATTGTTTCCATTTGCTTTCATGTGAAGCTTACTCATCTCCATTCTTTGTTCAAGGTTACATGTGCAACTCTTCACTCTTAACCCAGGTATGCCCAAAAGATGATGCCATACTCTTGTATAGCTACCCTTAGAAACATGGTTACACAAATTGCATTTCTATTCCTCACAGCCCCCATTGTTTTTTGTCTTGTTTTGTATTATTTTTTTCATGAACTTCATTAAGGGCTTCTTGGAAATGTTGCTTGATTTCTTGTGGGTACCTATTGTTGCCTCTACATTCTGTTGTTGAAATTGTGGAGCTTGTGGAGGTAGTGGGGGTCTCATCCTGTTGTTGTTGGTACCACATTCATTGCCCAACCCTTTATCCATAGTATCAATACAGAAAATTTATATTAAAACACAAAAAAAAAACATTAAAAGTGGAACAAATAAATATATTTTACAATGTACATAAATGACAAAAAAATAAAAATCACAATACTAGTATTTAATTTGCATATTGTGAGTTCTCATATTTAATATTATTATATTAAGTATATTTAATTTGCATATTTGTATTTAATGTACATTAAAAATAAAGTTAATTGTTTATAAGTATTTATTTATATTCTATAATCTAAATGTGTTATGAATTATTATTCATAAGGTGCTTTGAGTTAGTATATTAAATTTATTTTATTTCAAAAATTATTGTTTTATCAATGGAGGTTTTAATTTTGAAAATTTTAATCAATGGAAAACTGTAATTTTGGAAATGGTTATTTGACTGAATTATGGTGATGACATATATATAAATATGTAACTCCTAGAGTAAACATGTTCCAATTTTACATGGTAGTTTTCTTCTAAATCGTCAATTTTCATTTACAAGGTTTAAATCTACATAGAAATGAAATTATATCACACAAAGGTGGTCTTTAATCCACATATATGTACATGGGTCATGACATTATTTTATATAACCCTTTTGATTGTAACCATATGTTCAACTAATTCATCTAAATAACCATGACTATAGAAATGACGACATGCATATAATAATGACAGTGTTGAGAATTGAAGGTTACCCACAAGTGAAAATATCCTCACTCCCACTAATAAATAAAACCTCTTTGGGTGACTTTTTCAATAAGGAATTAATAAGTTATTTAGATATGAGTTTGGGTAGGAAGCTTGTTTGAATGGAAGGGCATCTTATGCATATTTAAATAACATATCATTACTGTTAGTCCATCACTAAACTACTAAATAAAATTATTTATAAATCATTACTAACTTTTATTTCTAAATCACTACAAAGTTAGTGATTAAGTTACTAACAATATAAATTATGAATTATATAAATTGCTTTCACTAACCATATTAATTTGAACATAAATTATCTTAAATTGCTTTCACTCTGATGACATGAAAAAAACTAAATAATGTTGTTTAGTGTGATAAATTTATAGCATCCATGCTGGCTAATATTCCAGTATTTTAAAATCTACTGTATGCATAAATTATAAGAAATCAATCTTCACCGTTAGTATAGAGACAAAAATTCCTTCCACTTTGAAGTCCAAGATGCATAGTAAATTGATTTTTAGGTACATGATTCGTACAGAAGATTGCCCACTGAATATCTATGGCTTTACTAAAACAAATTGGTTTGTATATTGTTGTGTTTAATTAGCTAGCTGAATGATCTCATGCCGCATTTACTGAAATTTGATATAATTATAATAGAATGCAGAAAATTTCTCTTAGGCATATATGAAATGGTTGCAAATCATGGGCATTGTCTGTATTTTGCAACTTATAATCTGTGAAAAGGTTTATGTGATTACAAAAAATTTAATTAGTAATCCATAGATGCAAATTTTAAATCCCGAGATTCTTAGAGATAATGGAAATTGTACAGTACGTTTTACAAAATGCAATTTAAATAGTATATATACCACCCTATTTGGAATCTTTCTTTAAAATAAGTGCTTCTAAATTGAACATTTCTCCAATAACCTTTTTTAGTTTGAAGTTCCAGGAATTATATGGGAGTAATTTTCTCCGTTATCTTTTATAGTGGGATCGTTATCTTTTATAGTGGGATCTAATGTAACAAGGACAGAAGCAATTCAATAAACTATATTATTCACCAGAGCATCTCAATAAACTATATTATATTCACTTGAAATGGTCTTCTCTTCAAATGCCACTATTGTTATTCGCAAGCAGCATGATTTACCACTTGATTATAAAATAAAAAACTATTTGAGATATTTAGTAATTATCAATGTTTATAATGAAAACAGAAAATCACTTGATTATAAAATAAAAAACTATTTGAGATATAATAGAACATTAAATAAATTACTGTCCTTATATTTATGAATATCTCTTCAACTTTCTTGAAGTAAAGAAAACAACATGGACGTGCAGTGAAACTGATAGCTTATTAACTAATAATTAACTCCAATAATTAACTTAGTGTATGAGTGTTAAAAATTACCAAAAACTCAAGGATATTATAGTTTCCTATAAGGTCAAAGGAATCGAAGAATTTAAGTCTCTTTTTCTAACAAAGAATAATTTATAATGTCATGTGCTGGATGCCATGTCATTTATGATAATTTTAATTTATGAATTTCACGACACTTCAATTTTTTTCTCATTTATTTGGAAAAGTTATTGAAATATAATAATTTATCTTTCTCTCGTAAAGTTATCGAAATATAATATAATAATTTATTGCTATTCTAGTTCCGTGAGAAAAGTTGCTAGAATATTTAGATTTAAATAAACACTGATTTAAATAGCTATCTTTTATGTAAATCTAAATAGCTATGAAGGGATATTATCATATTCCAAAATCTTAGTATTGCTGCTTAATGCAGAATGCAGAATTGGATTACAAATGGTGAAAAAAAAAATACAAAGTTAAGAAATATAAATGTTTTTTTGTTTTAAGATATATTTTTTAATTAATTTTTTTTAAATTGTCACGGATATTTTGGAATTTTTAAATCTAAATTATGTATTATTTAATTCTAAATAAAATTTCTAAAAAAGCCATTAAATATATGGAAACATATCGAGGAACCTGTATTCAAGTGGATATTTTGGAATTCTAAATCTAAATTATGTATTATATAATTCTAAATAAAATTTCTAAAAAAGCCATTAAATATACGGAAACATATCGAGGGAACCTGTATTCAAGTGTTAAGAATTTCTTCACCTGAACTTCATGGTGTTAGTATTAGCAGAATATTCATGAAATACAGAAATATATGGAAACATATCGGGGGAACCTGTATTCAAGTGTTAAGAATTTCTTCACGTGAACTTCACGGTGTTAGTATTAGCAGAATATTCATGATCAAGTGTTAAGAATTTCTTCACTTGAACTTCACGGTGTTAGTATTAACAGAATATTCATGAAATACAGAAATATATGGAAACATATCGGGGGAACCTGTATTCAAGTGTTAAGAATTTCTTCACGTGAACTTCACGGTGTTAGTATTAGCAGAATATTCATGAAATACAGAAATATATATATTGGGTGTCCCTCTACTAGTTGAAAATGAATAATCAATTTTTAATTGAGAAACAATAATATAGTTTTAATCAATTATGGAATATAATAATATGATATATGTTAGCAACTAATATAATAATATTCCATGCACATCAAAATGTAAAGACTCAAGAACACTTACATGCAGGTGGAAAGCAGTGAGCGAACAGGCAGGCCAACAGAGTTTTGAATGGCTTACTTGGAACTCCTAACCAGTGAATACAACAACCTGCAAACAAAGTTGAATAGACTAATAGGCCATCACTGATGAATTCAAAGATAGTGATGGACAATTATATAGAAAAACCCGTCAGTTTTGCCACCAATTCCAGTTTTTCCACCAATTGGAAATACGTTTGCCGCCAAAAACTATGCCTATTTCTCCCAGGCTTTTTCGAGTACACATGGATCGGGATCTCGTAGGAGCGTATAGATGCTCCTCAATGGATATGAGCTCCTAATATAAGCTCTCACCTGAAACCAGCTCCAGAAACTACTCAATTTGCTGATAAAAGCTCCCATAAAGCTCCAAAGCTCCAACAGAAGTTTCTGCCTTTTTTGAAGCATTTTGTACCAGCTCCTAAGCTTCCAGGAGCGTCGAAGCTTGGGGTACTTTCTCTTTGATGACAGGGAGTGGTACCCATGCAACATTGTTTTAAACCTAGAAGGGGGTTCTTTGATTTCATCTCAAGAAGCATATTCATTTTCTGAAGCATTTCCTTATGCTCTTCACACTTAGTCACATAATGATTAGCCCTATAAAAAAAGGTACAAGGAAAAACATTCCGTATCTTTTTATTTAAATGATCATTAAAAGAATATTCATGATACTTATACCTTTTCCCATTGTCTTTTGGAATCAGACTTTGATGAGGAGAATTCTATTTGGATCTTCTTTTGAAGCACTCAGCTCTTGGTGGAGAAAACTTATCACCATCATTACCATTAAGATTTGCTGCATCATTAATTTTCAAGAGTCCCTTTGGCACAAATTCAATATTTGACTAATTTCTTACATCAACAACTTTGGAGAATTCTCTAATTTCTTCATAAGTATATCCCAATCTGTCATTATGAGGTTGCCTCATTACCTCAATAGGATTGATGATGCCTTGACCATTAACTCTAAGGCCCCTTCCTTTGTAACCCATCTCGGATAACAACTTCACACCAATCATTTCGGTATGCTTCTCAAAAGCTGCAAAAGATGCATCACCATTGTTAGCAAAATCTATACAAAATGAATGGATTTTTACCTCCTTTGGCCCTTGGTCATTTTCTTTGATTGGTCAACTCCTTTTTCTTTTCTATTTTCAAAGAAGCAGTAGCTGAATCTTCAATAAAACCACTTTGTTTTAATGGTTCACAGAAAGTATTCTCCAACTAACAAAAGGTACAAATATCAGTATTCTCTTGATAAACTCCATATCCTGTATAGTTTCCATGAGAAAAAACTTGTTTTGTCTTGGAGGGATATTTTACTATTTCGATTGTTGAACATTCACCAATTTACTCTTCAAGTCCTTTTCTCATCCTTGCATCTTCAAGAAATATTCTAGGCTTAAAATTCTCCACTCCAAGAGGTAAATTGATCCTCTCCAATTCTTAGAGTCTATTTTGGAGCTCTTGGTTTTTTCCTTCCACTATCTTCATATGCTTTCGCAACTCATTGTTTTCTCCATTGTCATTACACAATTCCTTTACCATTTTCTTCACGGTTAAGAAATCTTGAAAAACATTTGAGTGTTGATGAAGATTTGCCAAGAAAGAATCAAAATGTGACATTTTGAATCAAAGGAATTACCTTCTCTTTTCTTGAACTGAAGTTGAAAAATGTACCCACTAAGACAAACAATCAACCTCTCCGATACCAAATGATCTAAAAACTAAAGAGCATAAACATACAACAAAATCCTTTCACATGAATGTAAGGGCTTGTGAAATCAAGTTCCAAAATTATAGCTTAAATATATAGAACATCGCATAAAACTATAACTTAATCGAAACATGAAAACATTGAAGCATCAATACTGAGACGATAATGGAGTTCACCCAGTCAACTCTTGCACTGGGCTACATATTTGGATTCGCCTCCGAAGGTTGAATCACTTTATTGTCTTCTTCAAAAGAGGTTGAAAGTATAAAATGCTTTATAAAAAGGATTGACTGCCAAAACTGCCTTCTACTACCAAAGAGATTTCAAAGCCAACACATTGCGTACATTTCTTCAATACCTCATAAATACCTCCTCTCTTGAGTTCTGAAGGTTATTTAAACAAGACTCCTTCTCTAAAACTAACTCTCTAAAAACTCTCTCAAACAAGCCCTCGTTAAAAGAGTACATAAGAGGTATTTATATCTTTCAAAGATCCCTAAACAAAGGAGAGGATATCTCCTTAGATCCATATTCCAAGGAGAGAATCACTCTCTAGATCCATTAAAAGAGGATCTATGATATTTTCGAGGGTAAAATATCTCAACACCACCAAACTTGGACCTTATCCAAAGCTCAAGGGATATAAGGAAATCCCATGAGACTCTCAACTCCAACTTGAATTTAGAAACTAATTTTTGAGGAATATTCTCTCATAAATTAATTTCTATTTTACAATTTAAAAGTGAATAATAAATAGGCACATCCACATGAAGCTAAAACACTTTATATTCAAAATTAAAATACTCATAATCTAGGCTTCAATGAACTTTTCCTTTGCATGGTAAACTTTGCAGAACTGTGTCAAGATCCTCCTAGATCGGTAATGTGAAAGACATTTGGATCTGATGCTTTAGTTAAGATCCATATTCATATTTGAAAAACCTTAGTATCAATTCCACTTATTGATGATGAGAAAAGAAAGTGAAAATATATGCAAAATGTTGCAGAAGTTGAAGGTAAAATTCATTCAATTACTCAATCCATGGGTTTTAAATATTCATTCAATTATTAAGTACTAGATTTTTGATATTGTTAAAATAGTTTTCTTATAATTAACAGATTTTTGAGCACTTATAAGTGATGATGGATGAATATTTGATTGTAGGTACTATTTTTTTTGTAATGGATATGAAGGAGAAGAAGATAAGTGTCATTGGGGATGCGGATCTAATGAATGGAAGGCACACACAGAGAATGTTTGTGTTGGATCATTTGATTTGACTTGCAATGGAATCTGTAAATATGTTGAAATTTTAAAGGAGGTGCATCGTATCTACAGTGAAGTAGATGGCATCGTGTAGAAAAAAATAATTTGATTCCTCTGCATATATTATTTATGGCATGCTTCTCCCTTAAATAAACTTTGCAATGAGATTGACACATATATAAAGAGTCATCAAGTCAACATAGAGTTTTTGGGTAAGTTTCAAAATGGCGTTGTTTATGGGAATAGGTATTTGTTAGTGGTGAAAATAGAGATAGGATTATAAATTATGTTGAAGAAGAATGAAGAATAATTCTTATTTTGGAGGTTTTGATTCTTGGCAAATCTCCATGTAAATGAAATTTTTTTTGGGTAGTCACTCAAAATCCAAAATTTTCACTAAGACATCATTATGCTTGCTTTAATTTATTGCTACTATCATACACAACTTAGTTGTGTTGCAGTCATTGAGGGATTTTGTGAAATCCCTAACAATGGTCCTTTCATAAAAATGCATTGTAAATATTTTTACAGAGATAAAATTTAAAACGGGATTGAGTCAAGGGACACAAATTTTGGAGCTAAGGAGGAGGTTTCTTACTTGTGATATCTATGGGTTTATTGTGTAGAAATTTAAAATGTTTGGGAAAATGATTAAAGGTTGGTTGGCGAGACTTAATGGGTTGGTCATGAATTTGTTGCAAGAGAAGTATGGAGGACCATGTTTCCTTGGAGAACACTCACAAGGAAGATAGGAAAAATTAATGAAGGTTGGAAAGCTTGAAAATAAGGATAGGAGGTCAAATCATGTGTAGCAAGTAAACGAAAGATTAGAAGGCATTCACTATCAAAGAACAAGCATAAGAGGGAGGGTAGATACAAGAGAAGGTTGTTGAAGAGAAGAGAAGGAAAAATACAGTGAACAAATTATGGTTGGAAATTTTAGTGGATAAACGGTCTCTCCTTGGTGAGGAACAATGCCTCTAGAGTCCCTGTAAAGCTAGAGGGTATAGATGGTTTTCAATGGATTCCCTTATTGTTCTCGGTAGTGGATTGTGTCCTTTGATTCCTAGAGGGAGAGCCTTTGAAACCTCTTGTTGTTATAGTGGGTTCTAGACTCCCTTAAATACGTGGGACCATTGTGTTTTGATGAGGGTGGATATTTATTCTTTCGATTATCTTGGTATCTATGTAGTGGAGGTAGCTAGCCTCTAGATTCCATAAGTTTTAATTAACTTTTGATTGGATTGTGGGTTGAGGAGATCCTTTGTATTCCCTGTTTCATCTGGCATTGGATTCCTGAAGCAAGCCCCCTTAGCCTCTAGAATTTGGCTTGGGGGTGAGAGTTTCATGTGAGCTTGGACATAGTTGTCTATGGTTGGGTGGATATTCCATGTTCCAAACTCATTTACCCTGCAAATTTAAAGATAAGTATCCTTTAGTACTTGTTTAAATCCTAATGAATTTATGATGCATTTCTGGATCGAAGTGAATCTAGATTTCTAGACTGTAACAATGCTATTATTTTAATGAGTATGTGGTTACATCCTTATGTGAAAATGGAACTTATAGTTGTGATGAAATCACATATATAACATATCGCATCTATGAAATGAATGAGGCTACTAATAAAGTCAAGCAAGTGTGTGATTCTAGACTAGAAATGAAGTGGTGTGTGAAATGCTTACCGGTGTTATTCCTAACACATATCTTAAGAAATAATGTGTAATGATTTACATGGTAAAAAACACAACCATGAAATAGAATTTTGTTCAGTATAAACTATCAAATTATGTTGTTAACTATATATATATATCTATATATATATATATATATATATATATATATATATATATATATATATATATATATATATATATATATATATATATATATATATATATACATGAAAACATTATGAAATGGTACAAGCAATGGAATGATCCAGGAGAATCTAAATTGAAACTAGGAAACATTGTTCTTGAAGACCCCTTCCACTAATAAAAGATGATTACAAGGGAGACAACTTGCTTAGCAGTGTTTGTGTGCACATATATACTTATCCGAACTACTACAGCCTTGTGAATTTATACAAGTGGTGTTGTATTAACATTGAAAGAGTTACTCTCTCTTTTAAGCATAAGGGAAACTTGAAACCCTAGCATGAAGGATCAGTTAGCATTGCATTCTCAGCAGCATCAGGTATTCCACAAGCTCCTTTGTGTCATTGACTAGGCCCTCGAATCCCCTTAATAGAGCCATGGAGTTGTTTGTAGGCTTTCCTTGGGGTATGAGACCCTTTCCGTGTGGTTTAAGCCCAAATAAATTGTGGACACACACAACTAAAGGAATAGGATGACATCAACGGGATGAGTTGGATGGCATGCAAGCCTGACAGTTATCTCATTATTTGAGAGATGGGCCACCTAAAACATCGTCCCCATGGATGAATTCTCATTTTTCAAGTGTGACCTATTAGTGAGAGATGAGCTTGGCAGACCTGTCATTGGCTGTGAAGGGATCCTACCTACCAGGTCAGCTTAGTGGCTCCCACCTGGAGGTGTTAGAGGAGCACCTAAGGAAATTTTCGGGATGAAATAGGTGGGGTGACATAGGTAGGGTATTGTGGTAGGCATGTTAGCCTGACTTCTCCTCCATTTGTTAGAGATTGGCCCCACTATACTCGCAAGCTCAGTGAAGAAGCCCTGCTGAATAATGAAGGAGAATATTGGGATAAAGGTATGAGATGACACATACTTTTATGGTCCACCCAGGTTTATTAAAAGGAGAGGTAGAAGGAGTTACCAAGATAATGCACCAGGGTGAGCTGAGGTAGGATGATGAGACACTATTAATCATGGATCAATCAGAATGGGGCGGGTAGAGGTAAGGCCCACTAGCCCACGTGGGTGTGACATCCTCCCTTCATGACATCAGCAAGAGAAGGGAGATGGTGTCGTAGAGATCGTGGACCATTGGATGGGGGACAGTTGATGTGTGCCATCTAATGTGGGGCCTAAAGTCTTGAGTTGGAACCAAAATTGCACTACCCCTTACTTGATTTAACCATTTCAAAATTTACCTTGGTGAAATCCATAGATAAGAGGCACACAACTATGTGATTTGTTGAGTTAGTGAGAAGTGTAAGAAGGATTGGATGTTATGATAAGCGATTTTGTGAGTGTGGATCAATGATGAAGGATCACCATCGATGATCTGATGGTGTGAGCACCTCCCTTGGGGTGACATTAGTAGCGAGGGGACCCCCCATGCACTTTGTTTATCAATTGATTGAGATCGATGATGTAGATTATATCGTGCCCCCACTTGGGTGACGTTTGAATGGGGTTGACCCCCCATACATGCCGTAGATTTTTCTGGCTAACTCAACCATCAGATCTAATGGTGGTGGGTGGGGACCACTAGTTGAGTTGCATGGCATGGAAGAGTTAAAATATCTTTAAGAGATAAAAGAAAAAAAATGTGTCATTTATCCCATTCCTCTAACAATTACAAGAGGATTCAAATTATAAGTGATAACCATCCCATTTGGAAGTAAGTGTGGGGTGGGGTTGTTACAAGTTTAACACTTGGACTATATGGGATTTACCATAAGAAAGTAAGTATTTTCAAAAATTATCTGGACACATTTTTTGGTTGTTAAAATCTAGTCTAAATTAATTAATAATAGACCTCATTGGTATTATTCACTTTCTGACATAGTAAAATTTGTAGGATATATAATAGTTGGAATGGTTGAATAGATGAACCACATTGGTTGGTTTGAAACACATCAAAAATCTTAGAAACTAGAAATGGATCACCAAAGCCTAAACTCAACTATAATGAAGCTATGAATTCAACAAGCCTATATATCATAGTAGGTAAATTGATGTTTTGTTATAATTAAGCGCTATTATGTAAATTTCATTCCAGGAAGACCATTATGGAATTTATGTACAAGAAGGACCCTGTATTTAGTTGGTTCTGTATTTTATTAAGTATGCACTAATAGTTGAATTTTTTTGAATTGTAATTGAGGATGTTGAATATTATGAGCATTTTAAGGTGGTTGTTTCGTCGCAGCAAGGATTACCTTGGCAACTCCATGAGTATAAAATTCATGTTCATAAATTTGTTTATTATTTAGTTGAAAAATCTAACAATTTGTGTGATTGGAAGCACATCGCAAGCAACATAAGACAAAGGTAATACAAAAATGGTGACTAGAATGGTGTAGTATAGTTCTGATCAATCACAACATGGTGTAAATTTTTACTTGTATATTCAACAACTTATGTGATATGATAAAACATAAGAAAATAATATACTCTACTCATCAGTGGAAACCAAAATTGATCGATGAAAAGACTAAGCAGAAAAGAAATAATTTCAATCGCACATAACAAAATATTTTTCTAGGGAAAGTAAGTGCTCGAAACCCCAACTATCTATATCTCATTAACTAGAAGTTGTGACAAGAAAATACAATGCTTGTTCAACCTGAACAATTCCTGCAAAAGTAAAATCTATCTCTCTGCTCCACAAACCAGCTCAAGACCAGGGAAAATTTTAAGGATGGGAATTTATTTTAAAGTTGGGAAACCTTGACGAATATCACTAGTACATAATGTGAAATTTGTAAAATGTTTGGAATTGTTTTTCTAAAAGAATTCAAATTTGTAATAATTTTTTATAGTCTCTATATAAAATTGTGGTGATTTTTATGGTAAAATAATTTTATCCTATAAAATTTGGGCGAATAATTTTTGGAAAAAAAAGGAAACTAACAAATCTTTTGTTTGGAAAAATCATGGAAAATTAGCCCACTTGCGAATATTAGCCCCTAAAATTTTCCTTTCTCAAGACAACACTTAGCCAATTTTTCTACCTTCCAAGCCCCTACTTCCTTCCACAATTCCTGAGAGAATTAACCCATATTTAATTGGTAAATTCCTCATCCATAACTATGAAATCCATCATAGGCCTTCTATTGATTTCATGCACCATCTGTACAACTCGAAAAATTATACAACTGATATTACACTGTCCCTGAACTCTAATGTCAACTAGGTTAACTGAGTGAATCTTTAGTTAACTAGTGGAGTAGTGAAGTTGCACTGAAGCTGATCCCCACTACTAGACCTCCTACTAGTTCCTTCAACTAATTGAACTAGTTGAACTTACTATAACTCGGTTAGACTGGGTTAATTAATTACAACTCAAAAGAACTCGACTTGGACCCCAAAAATTTAAGAATCACTCTACATGACTCTAGATGGGCTTCCAACTTGAATTTACTGAGCTAAGTAAGTCAAATTAACTTAGTTAACTATTACAAGTTTCTACAAGAATAAAATTTCAATTTAATTCCTAATTTAATTTAAGGAAAAATTAAATTAGGATTTCTTGTTGCTATTTTTAACACTCCCTCTCAACAAGAAATGGATTATCTTCTACCCTGATCTTGCCTTTGTGAAGCTAGAATTAGCATCTTGACAAGGCTTTTGTCAAAATATTTGGATCTTGCTCCTTCGTGGGAATGTACTCCAGCAACATGATTCTCCTCTGCACATAATCTTGAAGATGATGATACCAGATATCAATATTCTTGGAATGATCATGAAAAATTGGACTCTTAGAGAGTTTGATACAACTCTTATTGTCACAGTAAATCACTATTGGATTCATTTGATCACCAAACAAACCAACAATAATCTTCCTCATCCAGATAACCTCACAAGTTGTTTGAATAGCAGCGATGTACTTTTCTTATGATGAACTGAGTGCAACTGATCTATGTTTGTTATTGTACCATGAAACTATTGAACCAATACTGAATATCCCACCTAATGTGCTCTTCCTTTTAGATGGACTCCCTTCCCAATCTGCATTGGTGAAGCCTTGAAGCTTCACTCCCTTTGTCTGTCTATACCAAAGACTAAACTAGGTGGTGCCTCTGAGGTGTCTCAACACATGTTTGGCTTCCTTCCAATATAGTTTGGTCGGCTTAACCATAGCTTGACTAAGCTCATTAACTGCATAACACATGTCCGATCATGTTTTCACCAAATACATGAGGGAACCATAAGATGCCTACAAATAGTAGCCTCCACTACTTCACTGAAATTAGCATCCTCCTTCCTCCAATTACCACATAGAGGAGTCTCTATGGATTTACTACTCTCCATGTGGAACTTCTTCAATATCTTGTTCACACACTTTTCCTGAGAGATAAACATTTCCTCATCTCCCTACCATACTTCCATCCTCGAAAAGTAGTGCATGAGCCCCAAGTCCTTCATTTCGAACTCTCTTGCAAGATCCTCTTTTCAATACTTTATCAACTTATCATCACCTATTAGAATAAAATCGTCAACATATAAAATAATAATCAACAATTTACATTCGACCAAAATATAGTAAATGTTCACATCTACTTCAATTTTGGTGAAGCCCAACCTGGTGAAGTAGATATCGATCCTGGTGTACCAAACATGAGGTTCTGCTTCAGTCCATACAATGCTCGCTTGAGTTTGCACACATTTGATTCTCTATTGAAGGTCTTATATCCTTCTTGCTGCTCAATATACACCTCTTCCTCAATCTTGTCATTGAGGAATATTGTCTTTACATCCATCTTATGTATCTTCCATCCCATCTGTGCTGACAGTGCTATAATGGATCTCATTGATGAGTACCTTGGTATAGGAGAAAAGGTCTCATCGTAATCAATCCCCTCCACCTGAGAGAACCCTCTAGCCATAAAATTTGCCTTGTGTTTCTCCACACTACCATCATTGGCTTGCTTTACCTTGTAAATCCATCTGGAACCCACAACTAACTTGTCTACCAATCTTGGGACCACTTCCGAAACATTGTTCCTTATAATGGAATCATACTCCTCAACCATGGAATCAACCCAAACTGGTTCCTATACTACTTCCTCGAAAGAGGATGGATCAAACTCTATACTCATGCTCATCAGATCCATGTAGCTATTGTACCTCTCTCGTGACCTCCTCTACCTGCGTTATGATATGGGTGCTCCCACCGAAACATTGTTCCTTATAATGGAATCATACTCCTCAACCATGGAATCAACCCAAACTGGTTCCTATACTACTTCCTCGAAAGAGGATGGCTCAATCTCTATACTCCTACTCATCAGATCCATGTAGCTATTGTACCTCTCTCGTGACCTCCTCTACCTGCGTTATGATATGGGTGCTCCCACATTATCTCTAGCACCATGAAATAACTTGTCAGCCTCTCTAGTGCACTTTCTCTCATCTCTAGAAGACTCTACATGAGTGGGTGGTTCCACTCCCTGCTCCTCTACATGTGGCTTCTCCACATCATCCTGAGGTTCCTCCTTTAGAGCTAAAAGCTCCTCAATTTCATGTGGTTGAAGCTCCAACTCAAGGGAAAATATCATGGCCTTCTCTTCACTGAATTTTACATCTCTGCGAACCAATTTCATCTTGTTGGTTGGCCGGTACACTTGATAGTTGTGAGGTGTATAAATGTACCCCACAAATATTCCCAACTCTTCTGTTGGCTCTAGATTTTTCTGTGCATCTTTGGTAACATGGAAGTAGAGTGATGAACAAAATATCCTAAAGTTTTCCACATCTAGTTTCTTCCTTGAAAAATCCTCTTTCGATGTATTCATCCAAATAATTTGATGAGGGCTTCTATTATGCAAATAAATAGTTGTGTTGCATGCTTTAGCTCACAAGTGTAATGGTAGGTCCTAATCATGCAACATCACCCATGTCACTTCCACAATACTCTTGTTATTCCTTTTAGTCACCCCATTCTGCTGTGGGTTATGAGGTGCTATAATCACCCGTAGAATGCCTTATGATGTAGAGAAGTTTTTGAACTCATTCGATACATACTTTCCACCATTATTGCTAATGAGAGATTTAACTTTCCTGCGAGTATCTTTCTCTACAAGTGCTTTAAATTCACAAAACTTTGCGAATGTCTGATCTTTCTTCTGAATGAATAAAATCCAACACTTATGAGAAAAATCATCAAAAAATATAATATAATACATGTGCTTTGTTGTGGATGTTTTCAAGAACGTTCCACATTCATCTAAGTGAACTCGATCAAGGATTGCTTGTGCTCGTCTATCTTTGTCATGAAAGTAATATTTTGTGTACTTCCCCAATGTACATCCTTTGCATGTGTCTCTTTGCTCTAATTTCCCCTTGGGAAGCCCTATAGAAATTTGCTGCAATAGCTTCAAAGTGTCATGATGCAAGTGACCCAATCTCTTGTGCCATAACTCACTGATGTCTCAACTCTAAACCTTCTTTACTTTAGTGCTCAAAGAAATGCAGTTATACCTCCAATTTGTAGAGGTTCTTCACTCGAACCATTATCCTCTTCACCTATCGTGTGGCTATGTGACGAAGGATTGCCTTTCCCTTATGAAATATCACATCATAGCCTCTATCCTCCAACATGGCAACAAAAACCAAGTTCTTCTTCAAACCTAGAACATACATAACATCTTGCAAAGTGAGGGGAGAACTAGACTCCCTCTTAAAGGTAACTTTATTTCCTGGTTACACTATACCTCCCATCATCACCCATCTCAATATGAATCTGGAGATCCTTCTTCTCCAAGTTACTGAAGAGCTCTTTGTTATCAGTCAAATAGAATGAATCTCCATTATCCAAGTACCACACACTACCATCATCAATGACAACATACAAGTGATGAGGGTATAATCTAATTCAAACTGTGAAACAAGAGCTTCACCTACTGCTCCTCGTGAGGGATTCTTACCAACATTTTTGTGTGGACACTTTGTGGGAAAGTGTCCCAGATCATGATAGTGAAAACACTTGATTTTCAACATGTCCTTCTTCTTTCCATCCTGACAAGAATCTAATTTGGAATGTGATGAATTCCCCTTCCCTTTCTTTTCCTTACTTGCTCAAGCACAATTCTCCTCATCATCATGATTTTATGAGGATTCGTCTCTAGTGTTCCACCAAATCTCTTCCTGTCCCAAGTCAAACCACAATCGCTCCCTCTAGTAGCTTCTCCCTCCCAATAACTGAGTCATGGTAACTATGCTAGCTCTTGGGAAATTGTATAAGAGCTAGGCTCACCATATCGTCTTTGGCAGTAGTAATCCCGAAACTTGCAAACTCATATTGACATTGGGTGAACTTGGTCAAGTACTTTTGAATAGAGTCACCCTTCACCATATTGATTATTCTAAGTTTGTCCTTAAGTACCATCTTCCTGTGGTCACTGCTACTTTGAAACAGGTCTGTCAATGCCTTCCACATTGTAAATGGAGTTTCCTTACCCTAGATATTTGAGGCAATATGATCTCAAACCCCCTCTAATATAATCCTTCTCGCTTTTCTCACACACTTTCTCCATTCAGACATATCTTTAACATCAGGTGTTGAATGCTTCAAAATATCATTATTTATGAGTTCCTTCAGCCCATTGTCTTCCAACACTACCTCCATCATGTCCTTCCAAGCTATGTAATCCGACTTGACCTCCAGGTCATACTCAAGTCTCAAACCGTAGAATGACATATTACTGACTCTGAAGTATGAACTTTTAAATTCGATTTCACCTGCACAACAAACTCGAATTCTCCTCTTCTATAATGTCTTCAGCTCTAATACCTTGTATATTTTTACTTGTAGATTCAACAATGTATGTGATATGCTAAAACATTAGACAATAATCTACTCTACTCATTAGCAGAAATCAAAATTGATCGATGAAAACACTAAGCAGAAAGGGAAGAATTTCAATCACACATAACACAATATTTTTGTAGGGAAAGAAACTGCTCAAAACCTCGACTATCTATATTGCATTAATTAGAAGCTCTAAGAAGAAAATACAATTCTTTTTCAACCTGAAAAATTGCTACACAAGTACAATCTATCTATTTACTCTACAAACTAGCTCAAGCCAACACTTAGCCAATTTTGCTGCCTTCCAAGCCCCTACTTCCTTGCATAATTCCTAAGGGAATTAGCCCATATTTAATTGTAAAATTCCTCATCTGTAACTGTGTAATCCATCATAGGCCTTTTACTAATTGGCACCATTTGTATAGCTCGTCAGATTATACAACTAATAATACATTTTCCCTGAACTCTAATTTCAACTAGGTCTTCCTCTAAACTAGCATGCATGAGTTATTTAGGAGTGAATATTCAGTTATTTGGTGGAGCAATGAATTTGAACTGAAGTTGATCCCCACTATTAGACTTCCTACTAGTTCCTTCAACTGATTGAACTAGTTTAATTAACTATAACCCAGTTAGATTGAGTTAATGAATTACAACTCAAAATAATTCAACCTAGACCTCTAAAATTTATGAATCAATATGCATGACTCTATATAGACTTCCAACTCAAATTTACTGAGCCAACTAATTCAAATTAACTTAGTTACAAGTTGTTATGAGAATAGAATTTCAATTTAATTCCTATTTTAATTCAAGGACAAATTACATTAGGATTTCTTGTTGCTATTTTTAACACATGGAAGTGAATGAGTAAAAGCAAATGAGGAAGAAATATCAGCCAACCAAGGGGGAGGGAATCATTGTCTAGATTGGTTGGATACCTTAACAATCAGAAGGGCTAAAGTGAGAATATTCAAGGATGATAATGAGAGTCTAGTAAGAGCTTAGGAAAAGCAAGCTGAGATAAATGCAGTGATTGTGCAAAGTATCTTAAATTTGAAATGGTAGAAGCAATCTAAGATGAGGTCTAGTCAAAGAGAAAAAAATACCATTCATGATTTTGAATAGAACACCAATGGAGCATATGGTGGCTAGTCCAGAAAGAGGCACAAGCAAGGAAGTGAGAACATTGTGTCAGGGGATGTACTTTTGAGCACCCCGAGGGGAGGGACTAGCACACAAACGCATCATTCTAGCATAGCATCTAGCTCTATCACCAGAAGGAACCACCATCACTATCATCATCACCATCATAATCATAATCATATATGAAGCAAGGGAAAGGATCATATGCATAAGGAGTTTAAGAAATCCAAGCCACCCACATTTAATGGGGATATGAAGAAAGCAAAGGATGCAAAAGCTTGGTTGCGGGTATGAAGAAGCTTTTCAGAATACATGGTTATTCTGAAAATATGAAAGCTAGTCACCACCTATAGACTAAAGGTAAAATCAGATATATGGTGGGAATATTTGAAGAATGTTCGAAGCATTGTTGAGAAAGAATTGCCCTGGGATGATTTTGAAAATCTCTTCAAAGAGTAATACTTATTTGAATGTTATTATGATAGCAAGGAAAAAGAGTTTTATGAACTCAATATGGATTAATTAATTGATGATGAATATGTCACCAAATTCGTAGAAATATTAAGGTATGTGCCATATCTCAAAGATGAAAAAGTAAAAATTCAAAGATTCATTAGAAAATTTCCTATGGAATCCAAAGATAAAATTCAATTGTTGGAACCTCAAGCTCTAAAATATGCCATCAAGAAACTAAAGCACTGCAATGAGCAAGAAAAACGCAGGAGAGATACCAAAGGTAACTAGTGTGCATAGAGAAACACTGGGAATAAGAAAATTTGGCCTAATAAGAGCTCAGAAAAGAGGGAAGGTAAGCACCCAACCCCTGTTCATTGACCTCAGGAGAAACCTAACAATTTTGTTAAGAAAAATGTACAACAACCAACAACATGGAAGCTCAAGTTTGAAGGCTTATAGCCACTCAAATTTTGGACTTGTGGTGAAAACCATAAAAAGGGGATTGTCCACATCAGCAGAATGTCAGATCAAAGATTTATAGTGCTTAAGAGGCTTGCATGATGGGTAAGGTAGCTCGAAGTATGCCTAGAATTTATGCAATAGTGAACAACTGCCAAGTAGATCACCTAGAATCCATCATTGAGATGGAAGGTAAGATACATGACCAAATTATTTCCATTTTAATTGATCCACATTCTAATTATAGTTATGCCAGCCTAGATCTTGTTGACAAATGTAATCTACTTAGGGAATTTCATGAGGAACCATGGCTAGTTCATCTAGAAACTAGGATAAATAGGAAGATCAATCATTGGGTAAGATCATGTGCATTTGAGCTCAATGACATTCCCACAACAACACACTTGAGTGTATTTCCATTGGGTGTGTATGGCATATTGTTGGGTATGGACTGGTTGTACCTACATAGAACCAAGGTAGATTTCTTTAGAAACGAAATTGAATGATTAGATGAGAAAGGAGAAATAAGGGTTCTACAGGAAAAAATGAAGCATACCTCAGTAAGCCTGATCATTGCTATGCAATCCAAATGTATCAGTTGAAAAGGGTCCACATTATTTCTAGTACAAGTTTCTAGGGATGAGAGTGAAATTGAAGATGGGGATTCAGGAAGCTAAGCTGTTAAATAGGTACCCTATTTTGCAACAATATGTAGATGTATTCCTAGTGGAGGTTCCTGGATTACCTCCTCACAAAGAGATATTTCTCTATTGAGCTGGTATTTGGAGTAGCACCAAAATCCAAGGCACCATATAGGATGAGCACCCTGAAGTTGGTTCATGTGAAATTGCAGCTAAAAGAAATAATTGACAATGGATACATAAGGTCAAGCCTTGTCTCCATGGGGATCACTTGTATTATTTTTAAAGAAGAAGGATGGAACCCTTACATTATGTGTTAATATGAAAATTTTTAGCAAGTGTACCAAAAATACTTCACTCAAGTCATTGGTGACAAGTGACATAACAATAATATGTGGTTGCTTATGCTTCAAACTTGGAATAATAAAACAAGAAAGCCCTTCAACAAAGAGATTGTATGTGATCAAAAACAGAAAACAACAATAGATATCCAATGTAATAACCCAATATGGAAAGACTTTTAAAATGAATAATATTTATTAATAACACCTAGTGAAGGATATCTACAAAAGGGGGTCTACAAATCCCCCTACATGGGATGGGTCCTTTCATGTCCTTGTGCTTTAACAATATATTATCTCGCTCAATATGTGAAAAACCCAAAAAGAACAATGGAATTCAAGTAGGAGCTTAGATGTGAGAATACGATAATGGTGACGATGATAATGATCATAATGAAGAATGAATGGAAAACCCTCTTATATATAACAAAGTAATGTGTTGATCTCAAAAATGGAAAATAATAAAATAATATTGGCCAAATCAAGATCTAACTGTTAGGAATACCTTATTATATTCTTTTTGAGAGGGAAATATATTCAAAATGGTTAAATTTTTTTATTTAGGGCTAGTTAACAAATAAAATTATTTACTAATTATTTCGTGAGGATTAAGAAAGGTTTGAAATTGAAATAATTATTAAATAGTTATTTAACAGTTATTCCAAAAATAGAATTAAGGAATAATAAATAATTAGTGTTTTATTTAATTATTCCTAGGTGATTTAGTCAAATGTGACAAGGAATAATTATTCCTAAAGAAAATTAAATAAATAATGATTTATTCAATTATTCTCGTGAGGTTTTTAAATTTTAATGAGAAATAATTCTAATAAAAATGCTTTACTAAATTATTTCCCATGGTGGAAGTGATTTTACTATGGTAAAATTAATCCTACTTGGTTTATTTTGATCCACCTAATTAGAAATGGCTAGGTAATCATTTTTTAGATGATAACATATTCCCCCCAACGTATGAGTGTTAGAATAAATTTGTATGACTGAAATACATTGTAGGTTACACTTCCACAAGACAACAAAGGGGAGTCATAAAGAGAGAGACAAAGATACATCTGAAGCAATGCAAGGAGGGATGAAAATGGAAGGGGTCAAACCTATGAATCTGATATAAGTTTCCTTTTATTTTGGAGTACATGATCTCAAATGAGGCGGGGCAGGCATACCCATACCCACCAAGATAACTGACTACAAATAATAATGGTGCACCCAACAATGTGGGTCTAAGAAAAAAGGACATGATATATGACACATGGTCTGTTTTGATGAGTGGGCAAGAAAATAATACAATGAATACCATATATATAATGCACCTAGAAAGACATAGGAAAACACTGAATAAAATAACATTTGCTGAGGTGAGTATATGAGACATAATGCTCCTAAATATGACATGGGGAGGGGGGATCACAACCAAAAAATCCATGCTCAATAGGAAAGGGCTCTGAAGATCTAAATGGATCATCTGAATGAGATATGGATGTTGTGGGTGCTGCAAGCGACGGTAACCAAACCCATAAAATCTGCAGAACTGCATTTGAGTCTGAATCATGATCTGCTAATATCCATGCATGTGGGGTGGTTCCTGAAGGGCCACACCCTCATGAGGTCTAGAACATCTCACACACACCTAGGAAAGGCTGGTACAATCTGTTGGATCACCGACCCATCAAGTGTACAATTATTGATCATGCGATAATGAGTTGGAGTCGAGCATGCGAGAAACACTCAAGTCAAAGGGAAATGATGGTTTCCTTTCCTTGATCTAAGGAAATTAACAATTATGAAAGAGGGAACCAAGGTACACTTCCCTCTAAACCACTCTCCTAGAATAAATGTGTTGAAGTCGACAGAAGAGGGTCCGGAGAGGTGAGGCAATGAGGATTCCTCAACAAAGGCATGAGGGTCAAAGAAATGTGACTGATGGAATGAAAATAGGGAGGATGATGGAAGGATACAAGATGAGAGGAAAATTGACGACTTCCCTTGTCAGAGCATGATAGGTATGGTTGACCTGGTAGTGATTGACTCGATTCCAAAGGGGACGGTCAATTACTCAGATGGGGGATTTTCAAAGATGAAGCAATATAGATGGAGGCCAAATATGAGCACAATGGGATGAAAGAGACACAAATATGGATGATATACTATAACAGGACTCAAGGAGACCCGAAATGGACTCCATGGATGCAAGGGTGACTCATCTTTGATGCACTGAACAAGGGTCACTTGATGATGCTGCCACATGGGGTAGGCCTAAAGGGGACCATAAACAAATGAGTAAAATTGTTTACTCGTGACAAAAATTGACATTTAAGTCATCTAATTTAAATTTAAAGTGGTACCAAAGTATGGGTGGCTCATATGAAGAAATTCGATTTGAATAAGTGACAAAGTGAGAACGCGTGGAAAAAATAGCTTCCTGGTGAAGTGTCAAATTACCAAAAACAGAGAGATACCCATTATAGAAATATGCAAGAGCTTTTCAATGGTACTTATGGTTTATCAAACCAAGATATGGTTTGGTCATAATGGGCAATGAAAAAACTAGGGTTTTTTTATAAAAGGGCTTCTTGCCCCCAAATCTAATTCATTTTCATATTGAGTTGTTGAGAATTTGGAGAGGAGGAGAAGGCCCTAACTCTTGAGGAAATCATAGTAGACAAACCAACCATTAGAATTCAATATCTATGAATTTCAGGTAAATGGTCGTACTTCTCTAAAAATGACATTAATGCTTCTTGGAAGGAGGGTTCCTAGGGAAGGATTAAGGTAATAAAGGAGTACAAGAATGAACTTACTAGAAAAGGTATAGGATCAACCCCACCAACCAAGTCAAACATGGGGACTAGGTGGTAAATGTGGTATCACATAGAGTATAATATTTGAAGATATGGTATCAAACATCTACGATATGTGATGTATATATGGATCGGTGAAGAGACCGGTAGGACAAACTATCCAAGTAATGAAAGGATAACCGACCATACCTAGATCGTTGGGGTCTAGGTCGAGAGTTAGGATAATCAAGTGGGAAGGTGTCTAAGGGGAGTCATCATGCTTTGAAGCATGGGATACTTCTCCCAAGCATATGTGATGGAGAGGACTAATCTGGTATGCAAAGGTGGGAATGATTCCCCTAGCTAGATGAGTTTGTGGAGTGTCATTATGTTCCAAGTGCTCAAATAATGGATTCAAACATTCAACCATACAGGCACAAGATCCTACAGAGGATCATGAGGAGATATAGGGGTGTATGTTCTCCTAGTTTTGTATGGATAGAGGTAGCATGTTACGGGAATACTAGTTGTATTTAGAGTAGTGGAATCCAAACACATTTTGATGATAAGGTTCACCATTTGTTTAGGTTATGGATGTGTTCTTGTGGGAAGAGTGGATAGATGTAGTTATAGAAAGGAAATGGTAGATTACGAATCTCATTTTTCATGCTATATAGGATTCAAATGGAATGAATTTATGGGTTATCATACATGGTGCCACCATAACAAAGCATGGCTTCAGATATAATGAATTGATGCTCACTTAGACAACATTGTGGTTGACCAACAATAATGTATAAGGGATTAGGTTGTTGATGTAATATGGAGGTATGATTAACTGGATCATCTCGAGAGTGATATGAGACTTTAGAGGTTTTTGTAAATGGGGAAGAATAATGGTACTAGAGTCATTACAACCAGATGCACTAGGAGTGTTGGGGAGAATTTCTTCTCCCAGACTCTCAAAAGTGAATGCCCCCTTACCCAAACATTGAGTGGTAATGTCATGGCCACAAGGTGGATGTGGATTGAATTCATGGGTTCGAAGTAATGGGTTATTGAACCTATCGACCTCATCACACATGAAGCCTTTAGATTCCACAACATATTGATCATGGGTTTGTTGTGAAAGGAAATACACACGATGGTACATATCATTCACAGGATAATCATGGGTGGTCATGGATTCCATGATGTCTTTATCAGAATGAAAGATGGTAGGACAACAACAAGAGAGACCACATGATGGAGAGGAGCTACCTGAGGCATATTCATGAGAGACAAGGTTCACATCGTCAAGAAGGGGAATGGATGACTAGTAGATGTCACATCTACCGATGTTGAGACCGAAGTGTTCGTCGAAGAAGGTTAGACAAAATCACAATAGGAAATTTCAAGAGAGTCCCAATAGATCGATCCCATGGATGAAGACAGGTAGAGAATAGGGGCGATACTCTTCGTCATCTTGATGTCAGGAGGAGGGATCGCAATGGGTGGTTGAGCAACCTCTTGTTCTAACATAATAGTGGGAACAAAACCTGTAGGTAGAAGGGAGGTGGACTCACTATGAGAGGCATCTAACTCATGAAGCACTTCAAGTGTATCACAAAATTCTTTAAGATGGGGACAATTATTGGAACAGTGGCCATAGTTATCACACAAATCACAAGGGTGATCCGTGCCTAAGGATTTTTTCTTCTTAGTTGACTTGGGTAAGGTGACATGGACCTCAGGAATGTTGGATTCAGGAAAGGTATTAGAGACCAAATTCTTGATATGAGGGATCTCTCGACAATTATTAGTATTGTGTCAAACAACATCACACAAATCACATCGAGGAGTAGGCTTTGGTGGCTTAGGAGGAGCTGGAGTTGCTTGGGGTGCCTTGTCTTTGGTTTCGTTTTTCTATAATTTGTCCCCCTCACCAGATTCTTTCACAACAGGAGTGGGTTCCTATTGAGGTTTCTATGGAGCTAAAGCGAAGGAAAGGGTTTTAATAGTAGGTTGAACTAGGGTCAAAGCAGTGTAAGGTTTGATTTGATCAGAAGTGTTTGCGGGAGGATCAATATAGAAGACTAGGATCCCCAAGGTAATGTTAGGTAAACTCAACATAGCCATGATAGGTTTATAGTAAATACCAAGGGGTGTGAATAAGAAAGGTATATGACAAGCAGGGTAATGACCTAGGGGAATTACTCAAAGATAGTTAAGACCCGAGGGAATGATTCTGGGTGGGAAAAGACTAAGAGAGATACCAGCAGAAGGAAATGAACCTTAAGGAGTAATATGTGAAGGCTGGGTTGAGCTCAGAACAGTAGGTTTTGGAGGTTCTTATTGTTGTGAAGGCATACCAAACCGCTTGTGAGTAGCCCGTGATGCTTGAAGTTGTTGGCATTATGACAAATGTGTTGTCATTGATGGAAGCCTACTTGATGAAAATTTTCAACATGATGATAACATGATTATTTTACAAGCTAGTACACATGTGACAGAGATTTTGGACAAAGGCATAGCAGTCTAGAGATAGAAGAATAATGAAGGTGATGTTTTGAGAAATAAATGCGGGTTCTATGAAGAAAATCTGCATACACAAGTGGGTATGGAGAAGAGAAAGCGCGTATAGTTTTCACACTATGGTATACTAAATACAAGGGATCTTTACCATGGTATTGGCCCATAGTAATGAGTGCGGCAATAGATATTTTATCCTGTCCAGAAATACAATCAACATTAATAAGGATTTGTCCCGTGGTATTGGATAAGGCCTAAGCTATATAAGGATATAAATATCAAAGTATTTAGTGTGCAAGTAATGGCCTATTAATTAATAGTTTGATATGAAATGAGGTTGCACAAGGAATGGGATGTTGGATCTTTTAGATTTGAAATGGCCACATAGTTTTCTTATGGGTTGATCTGTGATAATAATGTTCTAACATATGTTTGTTACCGGGTTTGCCAAGATTTGGATTTCAGTGAAGTTTTGTTGTGCAGTGAAGGAATGAGTCAATAATTACAAATATCTATGCAAGTTTGTCTCAGAAAAAGAGTGTATATATGTGTGTCTGCCTCTAGATAGTTTCGTGTTGATTCTACAATGTGGACAAATATTTACGTAGGTATGCTTCTTGAAATTCACGTACATACGCAAAATTATTTTGTAAGGGTCGTGTATCTATACTAGGGTTTCTAAAGCATGAGAAGTTAATGATTCTTGATCAGTATTGTTGTGATTGATGTTGTCTGTTGATGATGTCTTCTTCATAATAATATGTATGTGACAGTTTTGGTGGATTTGAATGGTTTTTGCATGAAATATTGAATTTTATTGATGCTAGTATGTAATGATTTGTAAGTAGCTCAGAGATCTATGATGAAGGATATATGTGTTTCTGATTTATTTCAATAATGTAGTAATTCAGTTTGAGGGATTAGTGTTTTTTTTAGATCTATATGCAGGTTTGATTAAGGAAAAATGTGTGTATACACGAGTATTATTCATAACAGTAGCGCATACATTTTGATATATTGTTGATCAGAGTTTTGTAGTGGTAGCAGCTGGTTTCAGTGATAGATAACAATGTATGGCTTGATGATTGAAAATGCATTCACATGATTTGTTTTGGTTTAGTTTGATTGGTTGCAATGAGATTTAGTGATTGATTTTTTTTAGTCTATTCAATGGTTTTATGATGGTAGTGGGCCTAGTATGAAAATTTGATGAAAGGTGGTTTACAGGTTCTAATGTTTTGATCAGGTGGATCAAATTTGACACATTTTGAAAAGTCATTAATAAGAAATTGAAGATAAGGTGGTTGTAGATCCATTCCAATAGGTGTTAGAGAACAAGATAAGGTTGTATCCTTCTACAGGAGGGTGCCTATGTGCTTGTATGAGTCTGCACCCATACAAGATTGTAAATAATGTCTTTTTTAGAAGAAGCCAAAGATGATAGCAGCAGTGGTTTTATCCCACATTGGTTTTCCACTTAAAATCCTAGTGTTCATATGTGTTCATTATGTGTGATGATCTATTCTTTTCTTATTACACTTCATTATTGTTTAATTAATGCCCAACGAAAGACTGATACACTGGTTCAAATTAAAATGATGAAGAATTAATTGAAAATTTAGTTGAATAGATATACATTGGTTGTTTGCGTAACTGTAACATACATACACAGGTTTACCTCATTAAAGTTACGTACATAAATGTGAATAGAAAATTATAAGGTCAAGTAAGTTTTAAAATATTGATTATACCCCCCACCCCTCTCTGTATTTTTCCTAACAATTGGTATCAAAGAAGGTACTTCAAAATAAGATTGATTGCTTGAAGAAAGATTCATTGAGATGAACAACCAAGAGGGAGAAACATCCATATAGAAGCCATTGTTTAATGAATCCAACCTAGTTTTCTGGAAGGCCAGAACAAGAGCTTACCTACAGTCACTTGGAGTTGATGTTTGGGGAATCGTTTAAGTAGACTTTCAATATCCATTCACCATTCCCACAGATGAAGAAGAAAATAAAAAGTATGATACCATTGAAAAAGTTTTCAATGCTCTATTAGGAAGCTTGGCAGAATCATAATTTTTCAAAGTCATGGAGTTGAATAACGCAAAGGTTATATGGTACAATATCATCCAAATTTATCAAGGCAACACCAAGGTAAAGAGTTCCAAACTTGAAACATTTAGAATTCAATATGAAGCTCTTACAATGCATAATGACGAAAGCATTGCAAGTTTCTTTCTTAGAGTAGATGTGATCATTAATCCAATGAGAAACCTTGGTGACGGAGTAAAATAATCATCTATGTTCAAATTTAAGCTTCTATGATCCATATTCTGAGTAATAGAATATTTTCGATAGAAATCACATCTGAAAATATTTCTATTACTCGTAATCATCTATGTTTGAGAAAATATCAAGATCTCTAACCCCAAAATTTGATTCAAAAGTATCTTCCATTGAAGAAATGAAGAATTTGAAGAACCTTACTGTTGAACAACTTCATGAGATTCTAACAGCCTATGAAATGAGAAAAGGGGGTCCCTCAAATATCATATAAGTTTCATTCAAGGATAATTCTAAAGGAAAATAAAAGGAGGAATTTAAGGAACCAGGTTATGTATCAGATGAAGAAAAGGAAAAATTCGTGAATAAACTTCAAGTAGGCACTGGAAGATTTAGAGGTAAGATTCCATTCAATTTTTTTTCTTGTGGAAGAGTTGGTCACTATGCTGTTAAATGTCCTTATAGAGAAAATCATGAGAAAGGGAAGAATTTAGAAAATGTAAATTTTAGTGGAAATATCGAAAACAAAATAAGTTTCTACACTCACAAAGATAGTGATGGTGTTTCAAACTATGAAGAAGGTGAGTCTAATCAATAACATAAATTACTTATGGAATTTGAAGATAAATGTATTAATGAGTCTAGTGATGTTTTTATGGATGCCCTAGAAAAAAAGGATAATTTCATTGAAGAAATAATTCAGCTTAAAATTAGTTTGGAAGAAGCTAAATTAGTAGAAGAAGCTCTAAAGAAACAAATCCTAGAAAACGAGAAGCATAATGAGAAGTTAGAACTAGAAATAGTAAGTCTAAGGAAGGAACTTGAGAAAACAAAAAGTGTAAATCTTAGGTTTGCTAATGGATCTCAAACCTTAGATGAAATCATAAAGTGAAATTCTCTCCTCTAATAAAAATAGGTCTTGGATATATTGGAGAATCATCAAAGACTTTAAAGTCTTATTAAACAGGTACAGGGAGCTATCTCAATGCAGTAAAAGGAAGCAATCAACAAAACTCTAGCTATCAGCAAAAGAATAAAGGATCAAACACTTCTCAGATAATTCTCCCTTACTACAATCAAAGGGAAAACTACACAAGAAGGTATTGTACTCCTAGAAACTTCTACTTTAATGGTCAA
Source organism: Pinus tabuliformis (assembly GCA_031772625.1). Taxonomy (NCBI): domain Eukaryota; kingdom Viridiplantae; phylum Streptophyta; class Pinopsida; order Pinales; family Pinaceae; genus Pinus; species Pinus tabuliformis. The sequence continues at coordinate 751,562,020 of CM062819.1, forward strand.
TACTTTACTTGTCATAATTTTGGTCGTAAGGTTGCTTAGTGTGTTTCTTACAACATTATCATGACTAGACAAGCAAGAAAGAAAAGTAATGAGATTGGGGTAAAGAAATGCTCTTACAATACTTTCTCGCCTATTTAAGATGAAACTGAATGTTCCTTATGAAATAACTTTGGGCATAAAAGATATAATGAAAGAGAAAAATATGATCAACACCTCAAAATGAACAAAAGGAAACAACAACTAAGGTATGGAAAAAGAAGACCATGGAATCTGAAAATTGTGGTCTAGGTTTATATGCAAGAGATCAAGAAAATTTATGGTATATTGACAGTGGATGCTCAAATCATATGAGATGTGATACAAACAATTTTATGTCCTTTAATGACATAAAGAAACAAAATAATGTAACTTTTGGAAATAACTGACCTTCTGGTATCAAAGGAAAAGAAAAAGTTAAAGATAGAAATGTTTTCTTTGTTGATGGATTAAAACATAACTAGTTGAGTGTTAGTTAGATGTGTGACCAAGGGCATGAGGTTATTTTCATATCAAAGAATTGTGTGGTTCAAAATGTTGATACATGTGAGATCATAATAAAGGGGACAAAAACTCTTGGTAATGTTTATGTCTTGGAAGGTTGTCTAGGATAATGCTACTTAAGAAAAGCAGAAGAAATTTGGCTATAACACAAAAATATTTGGACATCTAAGCTTCACTCAAATACATAAGTCAACCAAGCTAGGAGCTGTTTGTGATTTACCTAACATCTCTCTACTAGAAAGTACCATATGCAAATCATGTCAATTTGTTAAGAAAACCAAGGGTCGCATTTTAGAGTCTTTGGAAGAAAATGTTACATAAAGAATAATGATGATAAGGTTGGAATGTTTGAAGCTAGAGGAAATGAAGGATTTTTACTTGGATACTCCTATAGAAGCAAAGGATATAAATTCTACAAAAAAATACTTCAAAATATTGTTAAATGTATTGATGTTGTAATCGATGAGGCATGCACAGGTACCAAAAGGGAAGCACTAGTAGATGACGAATATATTTCTACAACTAGTGAAAATGATGTAAGAGAAGAAAGTAGTGAAGAATTAGAAGAAGGAATTAACAATACATAAGCATTAGAAAGGAAACCATCAAGGTATGTTTAGAAAAATCATCCATAATCTCAAATTCTAGGAGAAAAGGAAGATGGAATACAAACTAGAAGATCTATTTTTGGAACCCCTAGTTATCTAGCCTTATTATCCATAGTTGAACCAAAAAATGTAAATCAAGCAAGCAAGGATGAATGTTAGGTTAAGGATATGGATGAATACCTTGACCAAATAGAAAATAATTGTACATAGGAATCAGTACCAAGACCTCATGATAAAAATGTTATTGGGAAAAAATGGGTATTCAAAAATAAACTTAATGAAAATGGAGAAGTAATTTGAAACAAAGAAAGACTTGTATGCAAAGGTTATGCTCAACAAGAAGGAATGGACTTTGAATAAACATTTTCACTTGTAGCCAGACTTGAAGCCATAAGAATGTTTCTTTCCTTTTCAAGATTTCATAATTTCAAAGTCTATTAAATGGATGTTAAATCTACATTTCTAAATGGGGACCTAGAAAAAGAAGCCAATATTGAACAACCTGAAGGGTTCATTCTAGGAAATGATAAAAGTATTGTTTGAAAACTCAAGAAGGAAATGTATGGGCTAAAATTATCTCCTCGTGCATGGTATTATTGTCTTGACTGGTATCTTCAAAAACAAGGTTTCACTAAGGGGTCTACAGATAACAACCTATATATAAATACGGATGACGGTAACATTTTAATAGTATTTTTTACGTAGATGACATCATATTTGGTAGAAATGAAGAGTCTACGAGTCAAAGATTTTCTTTTGTCATGCAACAATAATTTTAAATGTCCCTACTTGGTGAACTAACATATTTTCTTGGTCTACAAGTACATCAAGCAAAGAATGGTATCTTCCTCTCACAAACAAAGTGCATCAAGAAGATTTTGAAGAAATATGGAATGGAATATTGCAAGAATGTATGCACACCAATGGTAATAGGATGTACTCTCAGTTCACATGATGATTCTCCCCTAGTCAACCAACCATAATACATATATATTATCAAAAAATTTCTTTACCTTATAAGCACAAGACCAGATATCATGCATGCAGTTGGAATTGTTGGACGGTTTCAAGCAAGTCCAAAAGAAACTCCTCTTCATGTAGTCAAGAGAATATTTAAGTCTCTACAAGGAACTTAAGACTTCAGTTTATGGTATCCCAAAGATGCAGATCTTACTCTTCATTCTTACACAGATGAATATTGGGCAAGAAATGTTGATGATTGAAAAAACACTAGTGGAGGAGCATTCTACATGGGGCCCTGCTTGGTATCATGGTTCAGCAAAAAAAAATATCCATTGCTTTATTTACTGCAAATTAGAATATGTTGTTGTTGCATCTTGTTGCACACAACTTCTCTGGATGATGAAAACATTGTAGCATATTAAAATCAATTGTTCTCCACCTATTCCCATTATATGTGATAATATGAGTGCCATAAGTATTTCTAAAAATATTGTCATGCACTCAAAAACCAAGCATATTCAAATCAAATATCACTTCCTAAGAGAACAGGTGCTTGAACAAAAGGTCAAACTGAAGTATGTTCTCTCCAAATAACAAGTTTTAGATATATTTACAAAGCTTATTCCACGTGATTCCTTTGAATATATCAGAAAAAAATCAAGAGTGGACTCTACTTCATCACTCTGTTAATCATTCTAACCTATCCTTCAAGTTCAGGGGGAGATGAAAGTGAAATTTATTGTATCTTATTGTATGTATGCATATTTTACGAAGAATAGTTGCGTATATACGGATATTTTGATCCATACAATCGCGTATGTTTCCCTATGATGAAGTATTAGTAGAACTAACTCAAAGAAAAGTTATGATATGCTTCTAACAATTTTTCGCGTTGGTTCTGATATTAGTTAGATACAGTTTGTTGATGCTCATATACTTATGGTTTATGAGTTTCTCCAATATTACATTGATGCTTTGATTAATGAAGTTTCTTTGATGACCTAACTGATGAATGAGTTTATATAATCAGATTTGACAGTGAATAGTTGGCACCGGTTTAGGGGGAGAACTTTTCCTTGCTTCTTATATCACGTTGTTGGCATTATGATTCCTTGATTATGCGGTTGAAGAAACATATGTTGTTGAAGTTTTTGACTTACTTTTTTATGAAGTCCATGGTTTTGTTGTCTGATGTTTATAGTACATATATTATATGGTATATAGTAATGAAGACTATCCTGGTCTTGCTACCTCACTATTGAGGTCTTTGGTCTTGGTTATAAATGTCATATCTATCATTTGATGTAAACGTCATTTAAAGACCTATGATGTAATAATTGTAATATTCAGTTGTGAATAGACTATTGGGGTCAAGTCAATTATGTATGACATCCCATGTTGGTGCTTTGATGCAATGTTGAGTCAAATATGTAACCCCAATGCATCGGGATATTAGTCAATATGAGTTATTGCTGATAGGAAAGGTCATTATGTTGAAAACAAATTTCCAGATCTATCACATTCACTATTTTATAATCGAGGTTTTGAACCAACCACTCTGGTTCATCTTCAGGATGAAAAGATATGTGAAAAACTGATCCACCAAGGTTTACCAATAAATAGATAAAGGAAGTTAGAAAAAAAGCCGACAGTAACCCTATATTTAAAAATATGATCAACCCTATATTTAAAAATATGATCATTAATTAAAGAAAGGGAAAGTATTGGAGATTAAAGTTAAAATCATAAAATTTATGATGATAAGAATAAATAAAAATATTATTGTAATAAATTATTTAATAATGTATTAGAGTTTCCGAGTTTCTAAATAAAATTCTAAATTATGATAATCTTTTTAAACTTTAAGATTATGATTGAATATTATTTTCTAAAAATGATAATATGATATTGTGAAATAAATATATACATATATATATATATATATATATATATATATATATATATATAAATATATTATGATGTTTTAAAATTTTTAATGATGATTAAATGATTATAATGGTGAATAATAATAAATGTTGATAAATAATATGTGATTCATTTAATAATGTGATAATCATCTAAAACTCATATAAATATTAATGATTATGATAAATATTTTTAAAAATGATAATACAATGATTATATATATATATATATATATATATATATTTCACATCATCATATTATCATCTTTAAAGATATTAGAGTATGTAAAACTCATATTATCATCTTTAAAGATATTAGAGTATGTAAAACTCATATAAGGATTTATGCTTATGATAAATATTTTTAAAGAGGATAATAGGATGATGTGAAATTTATATATATATATATATATATATATATAGATGTATATATTTCACATCATAATATTATTATCTTTAAAAATATTTATCATAATCGTTAATATTTATGAGTTTTAGATAACTATCACATTATTAAATGAATCACATACTATTTATTAGCATTTATTATTATTCACCATTATAATTGTTTAATCATCATTAAACTTTTTAAAACACACACACACACACACACATATATATATATATATATATATATATATATATATATATAATTTTTAAAAAATATAATCTTAAAGATGATTATATGATAAGATGATAATTTTAAAGATAATAATATGATGATGTGATATATATATATATATATATATATATATATATATATATATATAATCATTATATTATCATCTTTAAAAATATTTATCATATATATAATCATTATATTATCATCTTCAACAATATTTATCATAATCGTTAATATTTATATGAGTTTTAGATAGCTATCACATTATTAAATGAATCACATATTATTTATTAACATTTATTATTATTCACCATTATAATCATTTAATCATCATTAAACTTTTCAAAACATATATATATATATATATATAATTTAAAAAAAATAATATTCAATCATAATCTTAAAATTTAAAAAATTTATCATAATTTAAAGATAATATATATAGATATATATAATGGTTAATATTTAATATTTATATGGCTTTTAGATAACTATCACATTATTAAATGAATCACATATTATTTATTAATATTTATTATTATTCACCATTATAATAGTTTAATCATCATTAAACTTTTTAAAACATCATATATATATATATATATATAATTTAAAAAAAAAAGATTCGATCATAATCTTAAAAATGATATTTTTAAAGATGATAATATGATGATGTGATATATATATATATATATATATATATATATATATATATATATATATATAATCATCTTTAAAAATATTTATCATAATCGTTAATATTTATATGAGTTTTAGATAACTATCACATTATTAAATGAATCACATATTATTTATTAATATTTTTTATTATTCACCATTATAATCGTTTAATCATCATTAAATTTTTTAAAACATCAATATATATATATATATATATATATATATATATATATATATATATAATTTTTTAAAAATAATATTCGATCATAATCTTAAAATTTAAAATTTTTATCATAATTTAAAATTTTATTAGAAACTCAAAAAATCTAATACATTATTAAATAATTTATCACAATAATATTTTTATTTATTCTTATCATAAAAAACTATATGATTTTAACTTTAATCTCCAATACTTTCCTTCTTTTTAATTAATGATCATATTTTCAAATATGGGGTTACTATCGACTTTTTTCTAACTTCTTTTATCTATTTATTGGTAAACCTTGGTGGATTAGTCTTTGACATATATTTTCATCCTAAAGGTGAACCAAATTTTTTGGTTCTAAACGTCGATTATAAAATAGTGAATGAGATATGGATCTGGAAATTTGATTTTAGGATAATGAGAACGGTCATTGAAATAAAGTCTGAAATACTTACCTTAATAAGGAAAGGTTATGTCTAGTTACTTCTTTGTATATCATCAAAAAATTTAACATGTGCTCAAGGGGGGACATGGTCCACATTCAGTGATCAGTATTCAACGGATCAGATCCACAACACTTCATTTAGCATTGGTCAGCCCCTTGCCCTTGATTTCAAAGGGGGAGAGTAGCTTGGTGTTTGGAGAAAGCATGTTTGGAGATCATCTTGGTATATCTATAGGTATCTACAAATGGTTGGCAACCAAACACCAAAGTGGTTGCCATCAAGTATAAAGTAGTAGATTATTGGCATTATGAAAAATGTGTTTTCCTTGATGGCAACTTACTTGGTGAAGATTGTCAACATGATGATAACAGGATGATTTTACAAGCTAGTACACGTGACATAGAGTTTGGACAAAGGCATAGCAATCCAAAGATAGAAGAATGATGAAGGTGATGTTTTGAGAAATGCGCGTAAGTTTTGTGAAGCAAAGTCACATACACAAATGGATATGGAGAAGAGAAAGCACGTACAATTTTTTCACCATGGTATCCTAAATACCAGGGATCTTTACCATGGTATTAGCCCATAGTTTGAGCGTAGCAATGGATATTTGATCCCGTCTAGGAATACCATAGACATTACTAAGGATTTGTCCCATGGTATTGGATAAGTCCTAAGCTATATAAGGAGATGAAGATCAAAGTGTTTAGTGTGCAAGTAATGGGATATTGATGGGTTGTTTGATTTGAAATAAGGTTGCATAAGGAATGTGACGTGGGATTAGATCTTTTAGATTTGAAATGACTACATGATTTTCTTATCGGTTGATCTATGATAATAATGTTCTAATGTGTGTTTTTTACGAGTTAGCTGAGATTTGGGTTTAACTAAAGCTGTTTTGTGCAGCGAAGGAACGAGTCAATAATTACATATCCATACACAAGTCTGTCTCCGAAAAAGCATGTACATATGTAGGTTTGCCTCTAGGTAGTCATGTGTCAATTCTGAAGTATGGACATATCTATAGTCATGTATGCTTCTTGAAAGGCACGTACACACGCGGAAGTATTTTGCAAGGGTTACGTACATATGCCAGGGTTTCTAAATTATGTAGTTAATGATGTGATCAGTCTTGTTGGGATTGTTGATGTTTTTTGATGATGTCTTCTTCATAATAATATGTATGTGACAGTTTTTGTGGAGTTCAATGGTTTGTGAATGAAACATTGAACTGTATTGATGCTATTATGTAATGATACGTAAGTAGCTCATAGATATGTGATGAAGGATATATGTGCCTGTGATTGATTTTAGCAATGAAGTAATTAAGCCTAAGGGATCAATGTTGTTTTGAGATATGTACACAAGTTTGATTAAAAAAAACGTGTGTATACATAGGTGTTATTCATAACAATAGAATATACATTGACATATTCTTAATGACGGTTTTGCAGTGGCAACAATTGGTTTCAATGATAGATGACATTTTAGGGCTTGATTATTGACAGTGCATTAACATGATCTATTCTGGTTTAGTTTGATTAGTTGCAATGAGATTCAGTGATTGATTTGTTTTAGCCAATTCAATGATTTGATGATGGTAGTGGGCCCAATATGAAAATTTGATGAAAGGTGGCCTACAATTTGTAATTTTTCAATTAGGTGGATCTAGTTTAAAACATTCTGAAAAGTGATCCACAAGGAATTGAAGATATGGGGATTGTATCTCCCTTCCAGTAGGTTCTGGAGAATGAGATAGGGTTGTAGCCTTCTCCAAGAGTGTTCCTGCATACCAGTATGAGTCTACACTAGTACAAGATTGTAAATTTTTTTTTTTTAAGAAGAAGACAAAGACAACAACAACGGTGGGTTTTTCCCACATTGGGTTTCCACCTAACATCTTGGTGTTCATATTTGTTGACTAGATGTGATGATTTATTATTTTCTTACTTCACTTGATTACTATTTAATTAACGCCTAATGAAAGACTAATACACTGGTTCAAGTTAAAATGTTGAAGAATCAATTGAAAAGATATTTAACTAGATATACGTTGGTTGTATGCATAATAGCAGCATACATATGCAGGTTTACCTCATTAAAGTCATGTAGATAAATCTGAATAGAAAATGAGAAGGTCAAGTAAGTTCTAAAATATTGATTAACCCCCCTTATTATTATTTTTCCTAACAAAAGCATGCAAACACTCTAAGAGCTAGGCTCTGAGGGGGTAGGTGGTGGACCATAATAAGCACCAAGTAGCATGGAATATTTGTAGACTCCAGGTGAGACATTAGTGAGGGATGAGATGGACATATTGTCAGTCATCGATGAGATAGTGGACTAAGGGGAAGTATGAGACTTAGGATCATAGTAATTCATCTTATCGATAGTGACGATATTTATATTATGAGGAAAGCTCATTTTGAAAAAAACCACAAATGAGATAGCGGACATGAAGTAGGTGTAACTATGACCCAAGAGAATATTATAATCTAATGGGACATCAATGACCTCAATGTTAATGGAGTACGTCTTACCAGAAATAGTAATAGGAAAATTGCAATATAAGCTAATGGGCTACAAGGGATGGCCATACCAAACATGGAGAGTGATGTTGGATGGGCGTAGGTCGAGTGAACCAAGTTGCTTCCAAACATTAGCAACCATCACAGAGGTGTAAGTGCCTTCATCTATGATATATCATTGAATAGTGTTATTTCTTATGGAAACTAGTATTTGAAAGGAAATGGATGAAGGAAGGGGGGGATGTTCCACTCTGTCAATGTCAAAGACAAACATATGATCCTCTGAAGGATCCACAACACCCAAAGAATATAGTAGATATTTCCATTGTGATGGGACCATCTGGAGGACTTCTAGCATTGACATGGCAATAGGAGGTTGTGCCAAGTCATTTACTATGCTATAGGTATGGGTGAATTTAGAAGAAGAAGTGTTTCATGTAATGGACCTTTTGGGATCTTAGGGACAACATATACCTTAGGCGGAGGGATATGTAAGGTACTATTTGATGATGACAAATGCTTGGTGGAAAATTGAGGTTGGGAATTGGTTTTTGACTTTGCAGGTGGCTTGTCATATTGGAGCGACTGAGTCTTAAGGTTGACTTTGTCGTAATTCATCATAAGGATCTGGTAATCATTAGGGCCACATTGTGAAGGTGGAGGAGTGGCATGACCTTGTGAAAGTTTTGCAACAATAGATCCTTAATGAGGAAAAGGATTGGTAAGCACAACCGGTTGAGATAAAGAAATAGGAGGAGGAGGTGGAGCCATGGGCTAAGGTCCTCTAGATGTAGCTGCTTGAGCTTCCCATACTTGGTGCATCTTAGGTAAAAGGGACACTCATGGGTATAATGGCCATAAAATCTACAACAAGCACAAGGTGTTTTCATATGATGAGCCTTGTTTTTCTTGGGTTTTCTGCCCTATTGTTGGGTTACAAGATTAGGCTTGTTTCCCTGGGGGGAATTGGATGGTCGACCCTGGTTACCTTGGTTACCTTGAGATGGTTTTTTCTGGTTACCTTTCCCCTTCTTCCATTTCGTAGGGTTGGGATTATTAGTTGCACTATGTTGAACATACACTTGACCTTGAGGAGGAGGTTACTGCTATGGAAAAGGTAGAGGAGGCATGGGGGGCTAGGGCGCTAGTTCCAGAGGGGATGGAGCACTAGGTGATGCATGTGGATAGTAAGGGGAGAGGGAACATTAGGATAACTAGGATGAGAAACAATTGGCCTTGGAATTGATTGATGCAAATGGGGATATGTGTATGACATGCTTAGACCTGGATAAGCATTTCCATTAGGAGTATTTGGAGGGGGATATGTATAAGAGGAACTGGTTCCCCCATGGATTTTACCATAACTCATTGGAGGTGGAGCATATGGTTGAGGTTGAGGGTGTGAAATGGATCCAACAATACCATCAGTAACATGAGATGCCCTTGACGCATCAACAACACCATGATGAGGTAGATCAGTAATAAAAGTATAAACATATCCTGATTGGGTGTAAATTAGGTCATATTTCATAGCTGCTTGGAGAAAATATTCCTTAGACTAGGTGAAGTGGGAAGCGATACATTTACCAATGGGAGGAAAAAGAGATATAAGGAACCAATCCATATAGACACGGTCTTCAAATTCGGGAGATTTACATATGCTCCTCCTTCTATGCAATTCTTGAACATGGTTAGATAGGCTGGTGGAAGAAGTTTGATAGAAAGAGGTCAAGAGTTCGGTACTAGTGTCATATCGGAGAGGTAACTAGAAGTATGACAGGAAATATTTGGCTAGAGTCATGAATGTAGAATGGGAGGCATGTAGTTGATCTATATACCACTTAACAACATCTCCAATAAGCTTGCATTAGAACAAACGAAGACGAATGGAGTCTTCAGTGATGGAATTATATGAACACCACATATGAAATGACTGAAGATTATTTGTGGGATCTTCTCCAAGATTACCTTTGAACTTGAGAATGTCAGAAGTAAGCTTGGTAGGCATAGAAGGCCAATTGTATTCATGGAGAAGAGAGTCATTGATGAGCTGGCTGAAATTAGGGAGGCTCAAACCAACCATAAGAGGAATTAATGGAGTAGCAGTGACTATGTCGGTAGAGGTTCTGTGTTGGGTGATTTAATTGCGAGTTAAATCCTTGTCATTAATTGTCAACCCGGGGTTCCTAGAATTGATGAGGTATACCCATACTATTCTAGGTGGTTATTTATTAGAATATATTAATCTAATGCAGTTAAAACTAATTACCAAACAAGTTAAATCAATCTAATCCAAATCAAGCTAAAATTGAAGTCACACTTGCATAAAGGAAAACACTCTTGCTTGAAAATGAAATCACACTTGCATAATTGAAATCACACTTGCTGAAAAGAAATCACACTCACACCTTCTGAAATGAAATCACACTTGATGAAAGGAAAAACCCACTTACATAAAATGAAAACACATTTGCTGAAAATAAATTAAATAAAACAAGTACACTATGTTACCAATATGTACAAAGGTGTGCAAACTGTTATTGATGGGGGCCCTCCATTCCTCAGCAAGAACACTAAACATCTATCACATATTAGAGATCAAAGTGACAGTATGTATTTCATAAAACAATGTTACAAGATATTACAAGAATTCCCTCTACTCACTTTACAAACCACATGGATGGAACTTGGAACCTCCAACAAGCAACTAACACTAACAACAACACTAACTAGTTACAATTGACAACCCTTTGTATGAAGGGTGCACTCCTATTTATACAAAAATTGAAGATAACTTTTAATTAATATAGATCCATAGATCTCTCCTAAATCCACATTTATCTCTTGTGGTTACAACCAATCTCCTAAAAAGGTAAGATACAAATCCTCTCAAAATTCTCTCATCCATTATTCTTCTCCTTTGAATATGCATAGTTAATGATCCACATCTTCTACAATTATTCCACAAATCTTCATGAATTGGAATTTGAAATTCGAATTTGTGATTGGGTGGTGAAGTAGGACCCTTCTGGAATCTCCAAGTAGGCCGACAATATCACAAAATGCATAACAATTTTAGATATATATGAAAGCATGTTAATTTCCTAATATATAATCATAAATTAACTTATAATACTTAAAATCAATGACTTGCAAAAATAATAATAATAAACACATATGATTATGAAAATGGTTACTAAATGTAGGGTTATGGAGTTAGGGAGTTACAAAATGAGGGTAAAATAATGGAAATGAAGGTGAAAGTGGATGGCATTTTGGAGACCCAACATACCCCGGAACTGAAGATGTTGCATGTCCCCATGCAACTATTGCATTGATTGACTTAATCATAAGTTTATCTTCTTGAAATGTTTTGCTTCTATATGAACTTTGGCTTTGTATTGATTCTCTTTTAACTTTGCATAATCATCTCATTTGACAATTTATTTTATTCTTTTTGAAAAGTGTACTTTGAAAGATATTTGATTGCAACATATATTTTTTATGGTTGGTTCTTGTGTGACAACCAAAATTTTATGACTATTGGTTCTTGTGTAACAATACTTTTGTTGTTCTTGTTACATCAAAATAATTGAAAACATGGAGAATTAATTTTTAAGTCCCATAGCAACTGTCATCCATTTAATGTGCTCATCAATTGATCATTGAAAAACATATAAACTTTTTTTTGAACCAAAATGCAATAATAGTTGATTTGGGAAAAATATGTTGGTTAGGATGAAATGAAATGTGACATGTGGCATGAAATGTGAATATCTCTTCCCCCCAACTTAAGGTGTTTTCGGTTTTTGGAAAATGAAAAAGGGAATATGAATGTGATGATGGATTTTCCAAAATCACAATTTTAGCATTTAAGGAATTACATGATTAAAAATTATAAAATTACATACCTTCACCTACCTGAAAAGTATACAAGATATGTATATCGAAAAGTGTGTCCACTGCTACTAGATCATGGAATATGAAGTGAAAGAATATGATATGCTTCTTCTTTCTCTTGGTTTTATGAATGGAGGATGAGATTGGAATATTTATTTCTATGGTTGTTGAATTGAGTCCTGTTGCAAACTGCTGAAATCATGTAGTCCTCATTCATTCCCACTCAATGGCATAGTTCTTATCTATGTGAATAAATGTGTCGATGTCGAACATAGAAAGGAAATTGTTGGATTCCTGGCCATTAATGAATTCCATTAAACAACACGAGACTACTCACCATTGATGTCAATGAGAGTCAAGATTCCTAAATACATCTTACTAGGTATGAATAGATGTGTCGTAGTCGAGTCACCTACAAGATCTGACAAACATGGGACATTGATGTATTCCCGTTGTTTATTGGCGAGAGAAATTTCCATTAAGTTATGAAAGCCTCAAGGTACTTAAAACATATCCATTTTTATCCCAGATGATGTGTCAGAGTCGATGGGTCAAAACGTGTTAGAAATTTGGTATTTGAAATGGTATTTGTGCATATAGTTTCATCTACCTTCATCGTCCTGGAACCTGCAAAACCTTAGTAATTTTTCTACAATAAAATGTAAGACTATCAAAAGAGAGAGGTGATTAGTCCATCTTCATTTGATATATACACAAAAGAAACTTAGAAATAATACTAATAAAACAAATTCAAGGACGAAAAATTAAATGCACTTTTACCTAATAAGTACCATGGATCACCTATTATTGTTTTGTTGGTGACTTATCCATTGTGTTTCTAATTAATTTTGAGTTTGAGACCTCTTCTCCATACACTTAATGTTTCATTAATAGACCACAAATAAATTTTTCATAAGATACTGAATTGTGTTGATTTTGTAGCTACCAAAAATATGGATTGTTGCATTGTCTTGTTACTTTACAACTTGCAATTAGACTTGGATGGTGGTTTATCAATTATTTTAGTTGGGTTTCTAATGTTTGTAGTTTTTTTATGAAATTATATGTCTATAACTACGTTTGTTCTTTTCCTCTAGCGCTCCACCCTTTCCCATGATCTTGTGGATCAAGAAAATTCTCAAAATTCAAAATTCTTGGATTATCTTGAAAGTAATGCCAAAGCATAGATCTCATTTCTCTGAATCCAACTCAATTCTTTTCTCTAAAATCCAACTTCAGATGCTCCCGAAATTGTGTTATGATCATTTTGTGATATTAAAACTAAAAAAAATGAATTTTTTAGTTGCAGGAATGCCTAGTCGGCAGTCCATACGCCGACTGGGTCATGACCCTTGGCAAGTTTTTATTAGATCTCATTAGCCGATAAGTGTTTGACACTTGGCACTATTTACTGGTTGACAAGTGGTTATTTTTTATTGGTTTACCAGTTTTTGTGGTGGTCCAACAAGGGAGTTCCATGTGGACCAACCAATGGTTGCCATGTGGCTCCTCTTGGTGGGCCAAAATTTTATTGGACGTCAAATGGACTGCATGAGAATCAAACCTAAGACCTGTTTTCCACCAGAAAAGCTCTTAACCAACTCCGCTAACTCATGTATTGTTAACCATTGTCCAAATTTTTGAATTTAAGGTTGATGGGCACGCCTTTTGGGGGAGGGGGTCAAGCTAAGCCCTAGCCCCTGGCCCTCCAGTGCCATAGAACCACGGGTGGGGAGAAAGGGCTAGGCCTTAGCCCGGACCACGGTCTCGTGAGGGACATATGACCATGCCAACAACAAAACAATGGTTAACCCTCAAACTCTAATTTTTGGCACCCAACGTGGTCTCATGGCGCCACATGACCATAGATTTTGGAAATGTGGGCTATGTTTATCCATCCTACAAATTTTACACTGATAAGGATGGACAAGTTTGTGTTTGGGGCACATAGGCTAGGTTTAGTTCGAATTGTAGGATTACAATAGAATTGGGTAGAAACTTAAAACAATGATATTGTACTCAGTTTTTGGCCAAATGAGGTGCAAAAAGAGTCAAAATAGGGGTTTTCAACAGTGTTAGATCCATTGGAGGCATTAGTTCTAATGTTTGAGATTTCTAAGAGCCTTTAATGATACATTTTATTATGAATTTAAATTTCTTGTCCAATTTTATTGCAAAATTTTAAAACTAATATTGTTCAATTGTCTTTTCTAATCTTCCAGATCGCAGAGAGTGAAAGAAGAGAACATACTCAACAATATTGAAACTCTTTATTCAAAAATAAAGCAAAAGGATTCGAGCTCTAACTTCAAATTTTCGCTCTCAAACCTCTATTTGTTATCCTTCTTCTCAAATATTCCTTCTCTTTCTACATCTTCCTGCAAATGATTAGTGAGTTGGGTGGATCTTACTACAGCACTAATAAATAAATTTGCAAATGAAATGAAATCTAAACTTAAAAACTTAAAAAAAAAAAAAAAAAACATTATAAGACTTATTTTTTATTCATTGATTCTATCCTACTCTACTCTACCGGAAATAGAAAAATTGATCAAGTGTATGCGTATTTCTAGTGTAACCATGTGCATAACAAGAGAAAAATATTTACATGCTTAGTTTTGAAAAATATACATTAAAATACATCAAATCATGGAAGACCAGTTGTTTTGATAATGAAATTGATAAGTAAGGAAGAATGGAAGATTGATGTGACGTGATCCTTGATTGGAACCATCTCTCAATAAGGCCATAACATTCCTGATTTCTTTCTTGGTTTAGATCATGTTGAATATCCTCCTTTATTATGCATTCCTTAGATTCAAGTAGTTTCTCCTCATTAACAATATTGCATGATTCTTCAGTCTTTTCAACAAATTGACAAGACAAATCAAAAGAAACTTGAAGATATTCTTGTGGAGGTGGAGAGATAGAAAATTTTATGCATGCAGTTAAAATAAACTCTTCCTGAGAAGAAAATATCCTAGCTATTGCTAATATTCAAGAAAGTTCTTGGAAGAACATTCTTCGAACTCTTAATTGTCTGTGATTTACTCCAATTGGTTGATAATTCCTATCGTGCACATAGATTAGTACAAAGTTTTGATTATATTTTTTTAAATTAAATATGCAAAATGATTTTAATATGATTTTAACCATGTAACTAAAAAATGAATGCAACTATAATAAGTTGTCTAAACTTCAAAATAAAAACCTATGTATACCTCCTTGGAAACGATGCCAAAATGTTGGGTGATTTAATTGCGAGTTAAATCCCTGTCATTAATTGTCAACCTAGGGTTTGTAGAACCGACGGGTATGCATGTACTATGTGTTTATTTATTAGAATATATTAATATAATGTTGTTAAAACTAATTACCAAACAAGTTAAATTAATCTAATCCAAATCAAACTAAACATAAAGTAATTGAAATCACACTTGCATAAAGGAAATCACTCTTTCTTGAAAATGAAATCACACTACACTTTCATAAATGAAATCACACTTGCAGAATTGAAATCACACTTGCTGAAAGAAAATCACAATCACACCTGCTGAAATGAAATCATACTTGCTGAAAGGAAAGGTACACTAGCATAAAATGAAAACACACTTGCTGAAAATAAATAAAATAAAACAACTACACTATGTTACCAATATGTACAAAGGTGTGCAAACTATGGTTGATGGGGGACCTCCATTCCTTAGCAAGCAGACTGAACAACTATCACATCTTGGAGGTCAAAGTGGTAGTATGTATTTCATAAAATGAAGTTACAAGATACTACAATAATTATCTCTCCTCGCTTTACAAACCACTCGGATGGAACTTGGAACCTCCAACTAGCAACTAACACTAACATTAACAACAACACTAACTAGTTACAATTGACAACCCTTTGTATGAAGGGTCCACTCCTATTTATACAAAATTGAAGATAACTATTCAATTAATATAGATCCTTATATCTCTCCTAAATCCACATTTATCTCTTGTGGTTACAACCAATCTCCTAAAATCTAGGATAAAAATCCTCTCAAAATTATCTCATCCATAATTCTTCTCCTTTGAATGTACATAGTCAATGATCCACATCTTCTACAATTATTCCACAAATGTTCATGAGTTGGAATATGAAATTCGAATTTGTGGTTGGGTGGCCAAGTAGGACCCTTCTAGAATCTCCAAGTAGGCCTACAATATCACGAAACTCATAACACATTTAGATATATATGAAAAAATGTTAATTTCCTAATATTTAATCAAAAATTCACTTATAATACATAAAATCAATGACCTATCAAATAATAATAATAAGCCCATATGATTATGAAAATGGTTACTAAATGTAGGGTTATGGAGTTACAGAGGTACAGAATAAGGGTAAAATGATGGAAATGAAGGTGAATGTGGATGAAATTTTGGAGACTCATTGGAGGTGGATCATATGGTTGAGGCTGAGGGTGTGAAAAGGATCCAACAATACCATCAGTGACATGAGATACCCCGACGCATTAGCAACACCACGATGAGGCAGATCGGGAATGAAAGTATAAACATATCCTGATTTGGCATAGATCTGTTCATATTTCAAGGAACAATGTAAACTTTGAAATGGGAACTCATACAGTTACCTGTTTTGCTGAGGTAGCGAAAAACTCAACTGATTTTGAAAAGTGGTGATGCAGAATACACCTTTTTTTTTGGAGCATATTTTTGACACTTTAAATTTTCTTATGTATCAAATATAAACATTTGTTTTAAAATGTTAGTGATTTTTATGCTGATTTTGAAACGTGTTGATGCAGCATCAACCCTTTTTTTTTAGAGGGCTTATTTTTGACACTTTAAATTTTCTAATGTATTAAGTGTGGATATTTTTTTAAAATGTTACATTTTTTGATACTTTGATTTTTTTTTTTAATGTCAAATTGCTTTTTAAATTATGATTACTTAACAAATTTTGTAGTTATTTTATTTCTCTTTTTTTAAATGTTGATTACTTAAAAAGATAAATATAAAAATATATATCAAAGAGGCAAAAAAAACATAAGAAATGTCAAAAAAAAAAACATAAAACAAAAAACAAAGGACAATAAAATTAAGTAAATAAAAGTAAAAAAAATAAATTAAAAACCATTAACAAAAAAAAAACAAACTAGATTAAAAAAAAAAAAAAAGACCTAGAAAATTAACAAAAACAAAAACAAAAGAAATTTAAACGTCTTAAATAATTTATAAAGAAAATTAAAAACCAAACCAAAAAACAAAAAAAAAAAAAAAAAAACTACTAAAATTAAATGAAAAACATTAAAAAAAACACAAAAAAAATTATAATAGAGCTAAAAAAAACAAAACTCAAATTAAAAGAAAAAAAAAAACAAACAAACAAACAAACAAACAAAACAAAAATTAAATATAAAAAAAAATCAGTTAACAAAAAAAAAAAAAACAAAAAAGAAACAAAACAAAAAGCAATTAAAATTAAAAAATAAAAATAAATTTCAAACTTACAAAAAAAAAATTGTGCCCCCACAGGGTACAAGGTGACTAAGGGCCGATTCTAAGAATTGACCCTCAACGGCTTGGCAGCTCATTGGGGCACACTTATTTATTTATTTTTTTTTTCAAATTTATTGCTATTTTTTAAAATTTTAAATTTTTTTTTTAATTGTTTTTTCGTTTTCTTTTTAATTTTTTTTTTTTTTTTAAGTTTTATTATAATTTTTTTTGTTTATTAAATGTTTTTCATTTAATTTTAGTAGTTATGAAAAAAAATTGTTTGGTTTCTAATTTTGTTTATAAATTATTTAAGACATTTAATTTTTATTTTTATTTATTTTTATTTTTTATTTTTTAAAATCAGTTTGTTTTTTATTTTTTTATATATATTTTTAGTTTTTGTTAATGGCTTTTAAAATTTTTGTATTTTTATTTACTTAATTTTATAGTTTTTTTAATTTTATTTTATTTTTTCCAATTTTTTTTATAGTTTACCATATTTGTTTTATTTTTTTTTACATTTTTATGTTTTATTTTTAAATATGTTTATGTTATTATTTATTTCTTTATATTTTTTAATTTTTTTTAGTATTTTAATTATTATCTTTTATAGCTTAAAAGGAAGCATAATGTTCCCTCAAACTTCAGACCCCTTAACACAATCTGTAGTTCCCTTACATTGGTAAAAGACCATGTCGACCCCAAGGACATGAAAGGTGTCAATGTTATTTTTTGTTCTTGTGGGACCCCCTATGTTGGTGAGACTGGTCGCTCTATTAAACAAAGGATTCATGGGCACTCAGTTGACATTGAACATGGGAGGACCTGGTCTTCCGCCCTGGCAGAACATGTGGATAAGACTAAACATCACATATGTATTTAGGAGGCCAATGTTATTGCCAGTATTGCGCCTTTTCATCACCGAAAGTTTAGGGAGACCTTAAAATTTGGAAAAAGGCTAAATAATCTCAATAGGGATGAGCCCCAAGAGTTAGCTCAATCGGTCAAATCAAGTGCCTCGCCAATGGGAGGTCACAGGGTCGAATCCCGAAAGCTCTTGGGGTTAGGTCAGTAAATAGGCCGAGGGGTGTTGATGCCTTCGGGTGCGTCCACTCAGTGTTGAACAACCCTGGATGTAGCGGCTACCCATTGACCCGGGTATCCGTGAACCAGAAGTGAAAAAAAAAAAAAAAAAAAAAAAATCTCAATAGGGATGATGGCTGGAGAATTAGCTGTTGTTGGATCCCTGCCCTTTCGTCCTAGCCCCATTTCCCCTCACCCCCCGCTTTTTTTTGGTCCCTCTCCCCCTTCTCCTCTGGTTTGTTTTCCATTTTATTCCTTTTCTTCTCTTTGATTTTTATTCATTAATTTATTATATTCTATTTTATCCTAATGAAAAATTAAGAGTTAGATGTTTTTAATAGGTCTAAGGATATATATATATATATATTTTTTTTTTTTTTTTTTCTAAGCCCTAATTATTTAACATAATATTTAAATAAATTAAAATCTATCATATCATAAAATAATTCTAATAAATAAACCAACTATTCCTGATATAACCTTGGTTAAATGTATAAAAATAAAATAAATGTAATTAATAATTGAAAATGAAAAGAGTTATATTTTACCATAATTCTTTGGTCCCTCTCTCCCTTCTCCTCTGGTTTGTTTTCCATTTTATTCCTTTACTTCTCTTTGATTTTTATTAATTAATTTATTCTATTTTATTTTATCCTAATGAAAAATTAAGAATTAGATGTTTTTAATGGGTCTAAGGAAATAAGTTTTTTTATTTATTCATTTTCTATTTTTTTGTTTATATTTTTAACATAATATTTAAATAAATAAAATTCTTTCATACCTAATCATACATAAAATAAACCAACCATTCCCAATATAACCTTGGCTAAACATATAAAAATAAAATGAGTATAATTAATAATAAAAAAATGAAAAGAGTTGTAGTTTACCATAATTCTTCATTGACTTTTATTTATATAAAAGTGATACATATCTAATATAATGAAATGTATTGGAACTAGAATTAAGTCATGGAACTGACCAACTAATTAAGTTTTCTAGTTATTAATCATTTATTATTTCTTATAATAATAATAGTAATAATAATTGTTTTTGAAGATTAAAATATAATAAAGCAAACTAATTAATTAATTAACTATTTATGTGTCCCTCTCCTGTTCTCCTATTACCAGTCTAAAATAGTTGTTTCCTGGTCAAATGTAGTCATTCCTAGTCAAATATAGTCATTGGATGATCTACTCTCCTTATTTATCTTGCAACCATGATCTGGTTCTTCAACTTTTCCTAATGATGAACCACACTTATTGGTTCGAAATGCGTTGACAAAGAAATTATGATGTGAATTTCGCCGAAAACTCTTCTAAATAAATTGTTATGGATCACAGAAGCCTTAATATTTTTAAATTAATGTTTTCATTATTCTTTTGAAATTTTAATGTTTTTCGAAGTTATGATAAAATCTTGGATTCAAGATAAAATCTTTTACACCATTATCTCAAAATGTTGAAAATTTATCGTGAAAAAAAAAACAGATCTTATTTCATCAACACGTGTTGAAAATTTACCCTACAAAAAAAAGTGTTATTCCAGCATCAACACTTTTCATTTTTCGGGTGCTTTTTGCGCAATTTTTGCACAAAAAATTGGTTTTCATTGTCATTTTTAAAACATGTTGCTAATTTACCCTACAAAAAAATAGTGTTATTCCAGCATCAACACTTTTCGTTTTAGCACTGTTTTTCATCTTTTTTTTAGGGTTTTTTTGCATAGAGTTTCCGTTTTGAGTTTATAGTTCCCGTTTCAAATTCTACATTGTTAAAGCTACTTGGAGCGCATATTACTCAAATTAGTGAAGTGGGAAGTGATGTATTTACCAATGGGAGTCGAAAGTGATCTAAGGAACCAATCCATATAGACATGGTCTTCGAATTCAGGAGATTTACATATGCTCCTTCTTCTACACCATTCTTGAACATGGTTAGATAGGCGAGTGGAAGAAGTTTGACAGAAGGAGGTCAAGAGTTTGGTACCAGTGTTAGATCGGAGAGGTAACTAGAAGTATGACAAAGATAAATTAGCTAGAGTCATGAAGGTAGAATGGGAGGCATGTAGTTGATCCATATACCACTTGGCAATAGCTCTAGTAAGCGTGGATTGGAACAAGCAAAGACGAATGGAGTCAGTGATGGAATTAGATGAACACCACATATGAAATGAATGAAGATGATTTGCGGGATCTTTTCCAAGATTACCTTTGAACTTGGGAATGTCAAAAGGAATCTTGGTAAGCATAGTAGGCCAACTAGGGTCATGGAGAAGACGGTCGTTCATTAGATGGTTGAGATTTGGGAGGCTCAAACCAACAACAAAAATAAGTAATGGAGTAGGAGTGACCATATTGGTAGAGGTTCCGCTTATGGGATTACCTCAGTTACCACCCTTGTTACCACTTGGGATTTCAGTACCCATGTTGGCGCCTGACATAGTGGTGATACAGGGTGGGGAAGACGCAGAATCAAAGGATTTCTACACAAAGACTTTTCTTAATTCATTATGGATCACAAAAGCTTGAATACATAAATGAATAATCTTTATTAATAACACATGGTGAAGGATATCTACAAAAATGGGTCTACAAATCCCCCTCCATGGGATGGGTCCCTTGACATCCTTATGCTATAGTGATCTATTCTCTCTCTCAATATGTGAAAAACCCAAAACAAATGATGGAACTCAAGTGGGAGATTAAATGTGAGAGACGACAATAGTGATAATAATAATGATCATGGTGAAGAATGAATGGAAAACCCTATTATTTATAATAAAGTATTGGGTTGATCTCGAAAATTGAAAATAATAAAATAATATTGACGAGATCAATATCTAACTGTTAGGAATACTTTATTATTATTTGGAGAGGGAAAATATATTCAAAATGGTCAAATATATTTATTTAAAAATAATTAATAAATAAAATGATTTATTAATTATTTCGTGAGGATTAAGAAAGGTGTGAAATTGAAATAATTATTAAATAGTGATTTAACAATTATTCCAAAAATAGAATTAAATAATAATAAATAAATAGTGATTTATTTAATGATTCTGGGGTGATTTAGTCAAATGTGACAAGGAATAATTATCAAATAATTATTTAATAATTATTCTGAGATAAAATTAAATAAATAATTATTTATTCAATTATTGTCATGTGGTTTTTTAATTTTAATTAGCAATAATTTTAATAATAATGGTTTACTAAATTATTTTCCATGGGGAAAGTGATTTTACTATTGTAAAATTAATCCTACATGGTGTATTTTGATCCACCTAGTTAAAAATGGCTAGGTGATCATTTTTTAGATGATAACATTATGCATTGATTATAGGAAGTCAAATAAGGTAACCATCAAGAACAAGTACCCATTTCCAAGAATAGATTATTTTTTTGATCAGTTGATAGGAGCAACAATCTTCTCCAAGATTGGCTTGAGGTCAACATACCAATAAGTGAGGATCAGAGAGTAGGACAGTCATAAAATGACTTCCAGGACAAGATACAGGAACTATGGTTTTGTAGTGGTACCCTTTGGGCTTACTAATGCCCCTTCCATGTTCATGTGCCTAATGAATACTATGATGCATCCCTATTTAGGCAAGTTTGTCATTGTGTTTGTTGATGACATATTAGTGTATTCAAGGACTGAATAAGAGCATGAAAAGCACTTGGATACAGTGCTACAATTATTGAGGGTGCACAAGCTTTATGCAAATCTCAGTAAGCATGATTTCTTCCAATAACATATACATTATTTTGAGCATATTGTCTCTAAGGAAGGGATCTCAGTTGATCCTAAAAATATCAAGGCCATAATGGAGTGGACAACTCCAAATAATATGGATTAAGTTAGATTATTCGTGGTATTGGGAGGATATTATAGGAGATTTATTATAATTTTCTCCATGATAGGCCATCCCATCATAACTTTGCGAAGAAAAGTAAAGATATTTGAGTGGACTACTCATTGTGCAGAGATATTTGAGCAATTAAAGCAGTTTCTCACCAATGCATTAGTGTTGAGAATTGCAAATCCTGATAAGGGTTTCGTGGTGTGCATGGATTCCTGCAAGGAAGGGCTCAGTGGAGTCTTAATGTAGTAAGGGCAGGTAGTATGTTGAGACTATGAATTTAAAAAAACATGAGGTGAATTATGTAACCCATGATTTAGATTTGGATGCCATCATCCACGTCTTGAAAATGTGGAGGAAATATCTCCTTAGAAGAAAATTTACACTCATGATAGACCATAGCGGAATCAAGTATTTGTTTGGGAAACCCAAGATTAATGATAATAAAACAAGATGGTTGTCCATGCTTTGTGAATTTGACTTTGAGATTTACATAAATGGAAAAAAAAGGGTTGTTGATGCCCTTAGCAGAAAAATTAAAGTGAATCACTTGGCAACTCTAATTTCTTATGAAACAGGTCTGGTAGAAAGGGTTAAAAGTGTTGGGAAGAAAGATGAAAAGTATCAGCATATTAAATAAGAATTGTTGCAAGGTGGTGAGGATGAAGAATATCACCTCATTGAGGATGGCCTAATCAGGTTTTAAAACAAAATTTATGTGTCTAACAATGATGAAATAAAAAAGGTGATAATGAAAGAGTTACATGTTAAGCCTTATTCAGGCCATCGAGGGTATTAAAATACCCTTACAACCATTAAAAGGTATTATTATTTTTTTGATTTGAAGAAGGAGTGTGGTTGATTTTATGGAAAAATAGATAAAATGCTAGCAAGTAAAACTCGATTGCAGACATCCAGTAGGTATGTTTCATCTTATTACCATTCAAGAATGGAAATGAGAGATAATTTCTATTGATTTAATTATAAGATTTTCCTTAAACATCTAGGAAACATGATGCAATCATGGTATTCGTTGACATATTGAGCAAGGTAGCTCATTTTGTAGTTGCCAAATCCACAAATTCTACTAGTGAAGTGGCACAAATACTCATAAAGGAGATTGTGAGGCTAGATGGTATCCACAAGAAAATTATATGAGACAGAGATGTTAAGTCCACTTCATGGTTTTGGAAGGAATCGTTTACATATTTGGGGATACTGTTGGCATTCAACATAATGTATCGCCTAAAGACATACGTGGAAACAGTGAGGACAAATAGGATCCTTGCAGAAATGTTGAGGATGTATGTAATGCATCATCCCAAGAAGTGGGAAGAATATCTTCTACTTGTAGAGTTTGCTTACAACAATAGATACCAAGAGTCCATAAGAATGAGTTCATTTGAGGCTCTGTATGTGAGGAGCTACAATACTCCTATTAGCTAGGGTGATTCAATGAACAAGGTCCTTGTTGGACTTGATATGCTCAAGGAAATGGAGCAACAAGTTTAGATCATAAAATATAATTTGAAAGTGGCATAGGATAGGTAGAAAATATATGCAGACCAACATAGGGTGCATAAAGAGTTCCACTTTAGGGAACTTGTGTATTTAATAATTAAACCCAAGAAGATTTCTTTAAGGATTAGGTCATGTGCCAAGTTGGCACCATGGTATTATGGGAATGTTAAGATCCTTGAGAGCATTTGGACTAGTGGCCTATAGCCTGACCTTACCTCCTTTAGTCAAAGTTCATGATGTTTTCCACGTTTCCTTGCTTAAAATATATGTATAGGATTCTGATCATGTGATTTATTGGTTTGTGATACATGTGGAACCCGAGGGAGAGTTTCAGCCACAGCCATTGTGAATTTTAGATTGGAGCAGTCTCATGCTCAGGAATCGAGCCATAAAGAAATTCAAAGTGCACTCGAAGAACTTTATGTTAGAGGAAGCCACTTGGGAAATGGATGATTTCATGAGGGATAATTATCCTTTTTTGTTTATTACATGAATAAAATGTAAATGTTTATAAATATTGTATACAAACGCTCCATAAAATAGTATGTGTTTGTGTTTTATTTATGGTGTTGCATATGGAAAAAAGAACATCGAGGGTGGTGTTCCCTCAAGGGAGAGGGGTCTTTTATAGCCCCAACCATGGTTATCTCATAAAAATGCATTGTAAATATTTTCATAGAGATAAAATTTAAAATGTGACTGAGTCAAGTGACATGGATTCTAGAGCTGAGGAGAAGGTTTCTTTCTTCCGATATATATGGGTTTCTTGTGCTCAAATTTGAACTATTTGGGAAAGAAATAAAAGGTTGGTTGGTGAGCCTTAATGGGCTGGGCATGAATTTAATTTAGGATGCAATTGAATTATGCAGGGCCATGTTTCCTTAGAGAACACTCACAAGGAAGATAGAAAGAATTAATGAAGGTTAAAAGGGTTGACAGAAAGGATTGGAGGACAACTCTTGTGCAACAAGTAAACAAAATAGGATAAGAAATTAGACATTATTAGAGAACACGTGTAGAAGGGAGGGTAGAAGCAAGAAGATGTTGCATAAAAAGACAGTGAATAGATTCTGGTTAGAAACTTTGGTGGATATTTGGTCTCTCCTTGGTGAGGATCAATGCTTCTGGAGAATATATAAAGCTAGAGAGTGGATATGGACTCCCTTAGTGGTGTGGGTGGAGGATTGAATCCTTGGATTCCCAGAGGGAGAGCCTCTAAAACCTATTTCTTTTGTAGTTCTTTCTGGATTCCCCTAAGTCGGTGGAACCACTATGTTTTGATAAGGGTGGAGATTTATGTTGGAAATAATACTAAGAGGGGGAGGGGGTGAATCAGTATTTACAATTCAATAACTTTTCATTTCACAATCATATTTATATATGCTACTTCAGTGAAGTGAAATTGCTTGTGCATGCAACTATCATTAAGGAAACCAACATATACCCAAAGAAATTATGAATTAGTTAATTCATCATGTGTTGATCTTTAATCAGTGCATCAATGCTTTATTATATAATAACTATGTGTAGTAATAAAATAATAAACAATCACACATAAGCAACCCACATGAACACCAATATTGAAGGTGGAAACCCAATGTAGGAGAAAAACCACCTGTTGTTGTCGTTTCCATCTTATTTTTAATATAAAGAAAATATGTTTACAAAATTGTACTATTGCTGACTCATATCAGTACGCAAGCACCCACCTGCAGAAGGCTACAACCTTATCTCATTCTCCAGCTTCTACTAGAAGGGAGCTACAACCCCTAGCTCTTGTACTAGCCGATATGTTTACTAGTATGTAGGTGCTAACCTACAGAAGGCTACAAGCTCCTTTCTTCTTCTAGGGACCACATTTCATAAATTTTTAGATTAGATGTGCCTGGTACACAAAAACACAATATGAAGGCATCGTTTCATCAAATTTTCACACTAGATCCATAAGAAACTTTGAAGCTCAAACTCTATAATAATAACTACATTAGCCAACAATCAGTCAATCTGAACAGTTAGATCATTGTCACCAGAACACTATGTTGAACCCAAAAACCTCCATCATCATTCAGAACCAGTTGCAACCTCAAAAAGCATACATCAAACTGCATACACTACTTTAGTGAACTCAACCTGCATGTATACAATACTTCGTTTAACCAAACCTGCGTATACCTAAAAAATTATTGTATCATAAAAACCTTTTGAATCAAATATGTACCAACTAGTAGTATTATGAAGACCTATTGTCAAATTAAAGAGATATAAACAATCAACAACAAAGGTCACTCTTCTCACTTAATAAATCAATCATTCAGACTCAATATCCTTATGCATTCAGTTTTACTTTCAGATCTAAGAAGACATCATTGACATATAGCAGTAAACCAACAACAGTGATCAAATAGATCAACCAGTTCTAAATGAAAGGATTTTATTTTGCATACGCTACTTCAAAGCTTCAAGCCTGCGTGTATACCTACCTTCACCAAGGCAACCCAACATATAGATTTTCAAATACTAACTTACAACTTTGTTGCTATTCCAAATTTCAGACATACCCATATCATGACATTTAAAGAATAAAACATGTGTAAGAAATCAGATCTAGTCCAAACAATATCAGATCATTCAATGATAAGTCATTTCAGGTCTCATGATCCTGATCCAACATTGAATTCAAGGTGCACAAAATATTTCAGATTATGTCATAATCCTAGCCCATGTGACATAAAATATACTTCATATAGAATTATTGCTGAGAAACCCTTTCACTTGCACACTTGGCCCTTTGATCTTCTCCTACTTATATAGTTTTTGGCCTTTCTCAATACCTCGAACCAAAACAACACTTAGAATCCATGGTATTCTTGGACAGGATCAAATAGTCATTACCCCGCTCAATATTTTGGGCTAATACCATCGTATTGACCCTTGGTATTCTTTAATATTGTATATCCTTTATTTTCCAACACATACACACTTTTCCTCTTGTGAAAGTGCATGCATACGTATACACTCTTTCTGTTCTATGAACCCACGTGTATAGAATTATTTGACAAGGTTAACCTGTGTATACAACTTAAACTACCTTACAACATCCTTTTCCTTCAATTTCTTGATTCTGATCAGTAGACCTTCGTTCCAACTTTCTGTTATTCTATACCAATGCCCTATTACCTTTGAATTGACGTGTTACAATGTTAGTTTCCCTTTATCAAATCTAAAATGACTTGTTACAATGTGAGTTTCCCTTTATCAAATCTGAACTGACCAGTGAGTGAGTTGCCATCAAGGACAACACTTGTATCATAATGCCAACAATCTCCCCCTTTAGATTTGATGGCAACCATATTGGTGTTGATTACTTCAAGTTGTTAAACCTATTAGAGATATTAAGCAACACCAAAATACTCTCCCCCTTTGACATCAAGGTAAAATGGCAAACCAACATATTCTCCCCTTTTGAGATACACTATGTTGTCCATGCTCCCCTTGAGTACATGCAGAGTCTGCAGAGATATTTTTCAAAATAATAATATGACTCTATAACTCAACTATGTGAGTATGAACTTCCTATCACCAATGACTCATACATACATCAATCACCCAACCAAGTGGGGATACACCAAATTTGACTCATCCACCCAAACAAGTGGGGATATACCATTTTTTATACATGATTGTAATTATTACGTCATCCTTCTCATGCATAGTCGGGACACAAGTTACATCATATGTCTAATAAGACTCATTCAAAAATAGACCATGACATAAGGAGACATATTACACCTTAGATCTTTACATGACCTATTCAACAATTGATATGAATATCTAAAACCATAGCTGAAATGAGCAACCATAATGCCAACAATGCAGAATGTTTGTGAAGGCTAATGCTCCCCCTGAAACTGTGCTACCTATGCATTGTCAACAAATCATTCATCAAGGCATCTTCAACAATCATATAAAAATCAATCAACAAAGCATATCAGAAGAATGTAATCATCAATATCAAACTGAGCACCCATTTAAGAGTCCGAACCACTATTCTTCTATAAGGAGAACATATATGCTCTTGCAGCGACAGAAACTCATGTATATATGTGACTATCCTTCATGAAACCCGTGTATAGGAACCTTCCTTTGAAAACTAGATTTAATAGTAGGATGATGTAGAAACTAGTCTAATCTTTTGTCTGAGATGTTCAAATGTTTCTCTAGGAAGAGGCTTGGTGGATATATCAGCAACCTGTTCTTTGGAGGGAACATACTCCAATTTAACCTTTTTCTCAAGCACTTGTTCTCATAGAAATTGGTACTTAATGGGTATGTGCTTGGTCTTGGAGTGCATGACTGGATTTTTTGAAATACTGATGGCACTTGTATTATCACATAGAATGGATATGGGTGGAGAACATGTGATTTGAATATCTTGCAATGTTTGCATCATCCAAAGTAGTTGTGTGCAGCAAGATGCAACAACCACATATTCTGCTTTAATTGTAGATAAGGCAATCGAACTTTGTTTCTTGCTAAACCATGACACTAACCGTGATCCCATATAGAATGCACCTCCACTAGCGTTTTTTTGATCATCAAAATTTCTTTGACAATCCGCATCTGTATATGCATGAAGAGTGAGATAAGTATCTTTAGGATACCATAGACCAAATTCTTGAGTTCCTTGAAGATATTTGAATATTCTTTTTACAACCTGAAGATGTGATTCTTTTGGATTTGCTTGAAACCTTCCAACAATCCCTACTACATGCATGATATCAGGTCTGGTACCTCTTAGACACAAT
The DNA here is from genome assembly GCA_031772625.1 of Pinus tabuliformis. Taxonomy (NCBI): domain Eukaryota; kingdom Viridiplantae; phylum Streptophyta; class Pinopsida; order Pinales; family Pinaceae; genus Pinus; species Pinus tabuliformis. The sequence continues at coordinate 751,591,222 of CM062819.1, forward strand.
AGAATTCCTATCATAGATTTGTATGCTAGTTGATGCACTAAAGTTGATTCACCGTTATAATTGAGACTACAACCTGTTACCATTGGAGTACATACTGCTTTATAATCTTCCATTCCGTACTTCTTCAGAATCTGCTTGAGATATTTAGTTTGTGAAAGAAAAATGCCATCTTTTATTTGTTGTATTGTAGACAAAGAAAATAAGTTAGTTCACCAAGTAATGAAATTTCAAATTCTTGTTACATAACAAAAGTGAATTTTTGGCTCACAAATTCTTCATTGTTTCTAAAGATGATATCGTCAACATAAACAACAATAATTAGTTGTTTATCATTCTCAATATTGGTGTATAAGTTGCTATCTAAAGATCCTTTTGTGAACCCTTGTTGTTGTAGATATTTGTCAAGGCAATAATACCAAGCCCTTGGAGCTTGTTTTAGTCCATAAAGAGCCTTTTTGAGCTTGCATACAAGCTTTGCATAATTTTCTAGAATGAATCCTTCTAGTTTTTCAATATAAACTTCTTCTTCTAACTCTCCATTAAGAAATGCAGATTTTACATCCATTTGATACACTTTGGATTTCTAAAAGCTAGAAAGAGCAAGAAACATTCTTATGGATTCAAGTCTGGCAACAGGTGCAAATGTTTCTTCAAAGTCTATACCTTATTGTTCAGCATACCCTTTACAAACAAGTCTTGCTTTGTTTCTAATAGCCTCTCCATTTTCATTCAATTTATTCTTGAATATCCATTTTGTTCCTATAACATTTTTATCAAGAGGTCTAGGAACTAGTTCCCAAGTATCATTCTTTTCAATTTGGTCAAGTTCTTCATCCATTACCTTAATCCAACATTCATCTTTGCTAGCTTCATTAAAATTTTGTGGTTCTATGGAGGATAATAATGCTAGATAACTGGAAGTTCCTACAAGAGTTCTTCTTGTTTGTACTCCAGACCCTTTTTCTCCTAGAATTTGAGATTTTGGATGATTATTTTGAACATACTTGGATCGAGTCTTTTCCCTGTTAGTTGTATCTTCTTCTGATGCTTCATTGGTTTCTTCCTCTATATCATTTTGATTTGATACGGGAAAGAATTCACCATCTTCCATATTGGCATCATCCTTTGTTGAGTTCATCTGTTCCCAATTTCTGCATGCTTCATCAATTACTATATCAATGCAATCAACAATTTTTTGAAGTCTCTTGTTATAACATTTGTATCCTTTACTTCTAGATGAATAACCAAGAATAATTCCTTCATCTACTCTGGGTTCAAACTTACCAATTTTTTCATCATTCTTTTTGATGAAACATTTGCTTCCAAAAACTATAAAGTCTTTTACAATAGGAGGCTTACCATACCAAAGTTCATATGGAGTTTGATTACTGTTTACCCGAACATTAGCTTTGTTGAGAATAGTCACGATAGTAAATGAAGCTTCACCCCATAAGGTGACAGGAGTCCCAGATTCATCAAGCATAGGTCAACCCATTTGTTGAATTGTTATGTTCATTCTTTACACTACGCCATTTTGTGGAGGAGTTTTGGTAACAGGGAACTACCTTTTTATTCCATGTTTTTCACAAAGATTAAAAAAAAAAAATCATCTGATATGAATTCTCCCCCTCGATCAAATCTGAGACATTTGATTTTTCTATTTGATCCATTTTCAACTAAATCTTTGAAGGCTTTAAACTTTTCAAATGCTTCATATTTATGCTTTTGTAGACCTATCCAACACATTCTAGAAAAATCATCAATGAATAAAATGAATTATTCTTCTCCATGAGGTGACTTTTTCCTTGTTGGTCCACACAAATCAGTATGGATGAGTTCAAGAGGCTTACTTGATAACCCTTCTTTCTCATTGAAATGAACTCTGGTTTACTTACCGACATGACATGGTTTGCAAATGGTATTTTTTATGATGTTGATATCTTGAAGATCACAAACCGCCTTGAGCCTGCATGCTTTTATTATTTGAGAAAAGCTTAGATGCCCCAATCTTCTGTGCCATAACCAGTTTTCATTTGTTTTTCTTAGATAGCATTGTTTTTGTCCTCCTTTTAGTATATATATATATATATATATATATATATATATATATATATATATCTGTATCTGTATCTGTATATGTATATGTATATATGTATATGTATATGTATATGTATATGTATATATGTATATATATGTATGTATGTATATATATGTATGTATATGTATGTATATATATATGTATGTATATGTATGTATATATATATGTATGTATATATATATCTATATCTATATATATATATATATATATATATATATATATATATATATATATATATATATATATATATATATATATATCTATTGCTTGGAGTTCTTGTACCTTTGATTATGGTATTTCCTGTATCAAGCTCAAGAGCCACACATATGTTTGATAGAAACACAACTTCATTTACTTGATCAAAAATTTGACTTACACTCAACAAGTTATGTTTTAATCCATCAACATACATGACATTTCCAGCTTTAACCTTTTCTTTCAAATAAAAATAACCTTTACCTTTAATGACAGTTGGTGTGTCATTTCCAAAGGAGACATTTTTTTCCTTTTCTAAAGAATTATATGAATGAAGTTTATCTTTATCACCTATCATGTGTTTAGAGCATCCGTTGTCAATGTACCACTATTTTTCTTGTCCTTCTACAAATAGAGCTATGCCACATCTTTCTGATTGAAATTCCTTCTTTATCATACCTTGGAATTTGCTGATGTTTTCTCCTCTTGAATTGTTGGCCAAAATTCGCTCTTGCATTCAGATTCTTCATGACCAAAGTTATTGCAAAACAAACATTCAATTTCATCTTCAAGAGGAGAAAAGTTATTATAAAAACTTTTCTTGATTCCTGTTACACTCCTCTGATTGTGTGATTCTCTAATCATGATAGTTTTGTAAGAAACACATTGAGCAGCCTTATGCCCAAAGTTATGGCATGAATATAATTGTCCATTAAAGAAGTTTTTGTGATCATAGAATCTTTTGGTATTGTTTATGTTTTGGTTGATGCTTCTATTTATGTTTATCCTTGGAGAAAATTGATCATGATTTACCTGATGATTACTTTTAGGCTTTTGTTGATGATTGACATATTGTTCACTAGTCTTTGCTGCATCAAGATAGCTTCTAGTGGTGCCTAATGGCTATTGAGATTGGTATGATTCTTCAATATATCCAAGACCGGTCTTTATAAGAGGAGAATGTTGAACCTTGATGATTTCATTTAAATTTTCTGATCCTTTAGCAAATCTAAGACTAAGAGATTTTGTCTTCTCAAGTTATTTTCTTAGACCCACAACTTCACATTCTATTTTTTCATTGTTCTTTTCTCTTTTAGTGAGTTGATGTGTCAAAGTGTCTATGATCATATTCTTTTGTTCCACATAGATTTTGAGTTTAGTGATTTCTTTAAGAAAGTATTCCTCTTCTAAGGCATCCAAAAAATCATCATTGTTATAAGCCATGAGTAGTTTATAATCTTTTTCAGTTTCATCTTCATCAATATTAAATAATCCATCACTATATTCATGAGTATAGTAACTTCTTATATTAACAACCCGTTTCCTATTGCCGTTTTCAGACTTCTTTCCTTTTTCATGATTATCTTTATGAGGACATTTTGCAACTTAATGGCCAAATCTACCACATGCAAAGCATTTGAATGGTAGCTTACCTTTTAATCTTCCAGAACCTCGTTGAAGGTTCTTGACAAAGTTTATCTCATCTTCTTCTTCTAAAATATATCCTGATTCATTGAGATCTTCCTTTTCTTTTCTCCTTGCTAAAGATTTGAAAGCGACTTCCCTAATATCTGATGGACCTCCTTTCCTCATTTCAAAGGCACTTAAAATTCCATGAAGTTGAACAACAATAATAAATTGAAGATCTTGCTTTTCTTCTATGGCAGATACTTTTGACTCAAATTTAGAAGACAAAGATCTCAATATTTTCTCTACTAAAGTAGCCTCCTTTATCCAAGTTCTTCATACAATTTACAATCTCATCTACTTGTAAAAAGTAACTAGCAATACTTTCATCACTATGAATTTTGAGAGTTTCTTACTGTATTCTGAGAGTTTGGACACTACCACGTTTTACCTAGGAGTCCCCTTTGTAGCTCTGAATGATTTTTTACCATATCTCTTTGGCTATCTTGGGCTACATGAATTTGACGAATTCTGATTCTGACAAACTTCCCAATAAAGTATTGACGTCTTTGCCATTGATTTCTTATAACTTCTTTGTTACCAGGAAATCTAGTGTCTATTCAGAGCTGCTAGTCCCACTAAGATGGGTAGCTATCTTAGAAACAAATAAATTAAAGTCACTTGTTTTTCCTTTACGAGAGAGAGATGAGAAAGAAGCATAGAGTACCAACCTCAGTATTTAGCTTGGCTCCTCACTTGTTTCCTTTCCCCTTTGACAGAATCTCACCACTGCTTTCTTACTTGTCCAGCTTCAAAGAGCACCTATAGATTCACAGAAGCACAATACCATCAAATCATAGAGATCTTTCACTGTAAACAATATAGGATCAGATATATATTGACCATAGAAATGCATATAACAAACACAGTATTCAGAGATACACAAGAATATGGAGGAAAACTTAAATAGCTTTATTAGTAAAAGTCATAGAACAGAGGATTACAACCACTTGGTCTAACCCAATGCCATCCTCCCAGCTTGAAAGCCCTCTTCACCTCACACAAAGCAAGATCACCCAACAATATCTTCAAAGAGAAACTAGCAGCACCTCTTTGCAAATTACCAATTCCAACCTCTGGATCTCTTGGATGAGGGATCCATTTATAGATATTTGCAGGGGGGTGAGTCAGCTTCTGGGATTTTGATTAGTGTCATATCTCTGATAGTTCTTGATTCCACATGGATATTTTAGATCTCTTACTCATCCCTAGGCGAACTAAGAGAGGCAAGTGTCAAATGAGCAACTTCTAGAAGATTCTTTGGGTTTCCACCTAGCAAACTGCTTGTGCCATTTGTCTACTCTCGCTCATCGCACCCTATAGAAGGGCTCTCTAGTATGCATCGCACTTTTTGCATGTGGCAGGTGAGATGCATTGCACCTTTAGCACTGGGCGGTCTGTATGGTCCTGCTTTGACCAGTTCTGAGTAGTTTTTCATGGAGAACTTCTGGGAGATGATGTAATCAGCTGACCTTGCTCCTTTAGGGTATGAAACAACACTTTTAGGGACTTAGAAGCCCTTGGTTTATGAACATATATGATTGGAGTTGCAGTGCCCAAATATATCTATAACAGTTGCCCCCTATGTCTATGAGGTCATAAAGCTTTTGATGTCGAGTGAAATGCTTTATAATGAGGATCCGAGGTTTTTCACACTAGAAGGTGACCTATAATAAGATACAATACAATTCATTATCTTCATATATTTTCATGATCTAGCTGAGGTAGGCAATCCCATGCTCAGCTTGATAAATTCCTTTTCATGTACATAGGACAGACAACCGTCTGTGTGCAGACTGATGATTCTGGTATAGTCATCATCCCTTAGTTTGGATGATTATCTGTGCAGAAATGATGTACATTTGATGTCTTTATTCTCCTGATTATATCGCAGCCCGGATGGATGAAACTAGATCTGGGGTCTTCAAAACTCGTTCAATCTTCCCCCAAAGTACAATTCGATCCATGTGAAAATATGTTCTGATGTCAAACATGGAAAGACATCGCCTGATTACCAGTCAATGATGTAAATTGTTAACAGGTGCGAGAGGAATCACCGATGATGATGATGACCCTCAAGGTACTGTAGTACAATTCACGTGGTGTGAATACATGAGTTGATGTTGAACACCACACAAAGTCTTTTAGTCGAATTCCATTAGTGTAAACCTGTCGCCGGAAGTGAGAAACTTCCCATTGAGGCATGCAAGCTTCAAAGTACTGGAAGGGTTGTCCCTAGGTTGGCTTCTTGAATAATGAGATGATGTCGACAAGAAGTGACCTATCATAGGGAGGCATTAATGGATCCCACATCTATGACACGGAAGGGATAAAATGATTTTGTAGAGGTGAAAATGATCTGATGATACAAGGTTCACGGTGGCAGTCATGAAAGGATGAAGCGTGAAGGGATTGTAGTAGATGAGACACAAGCTAGGTAGGTGAATTCTCTGAGCGACTTCTCTTGAACACATCAGTGACACTAAAATGGATTGGTAGCGTTAACCCCAAAAGTGGATGGTACAGTGGACCAATGGTGATATGACCGGTGAACTAACCCAACCCAACTCAATCGTGGTGATGGAGTGAAACTGTCATGTTCAAGAGCGACCTGCTACCAATAAAGTTTCTTTAAGTTTTCTTCACAATTTTCCTAAGTCATTTATGACCAGTACCTCTTTACTTTTGTCAAGCTTGAGGAGGATAACATATGATTGTACTATAAATTTCCCTTCGGGAAAACCCATTGCTATGTTTTAACGAGCCTAGCAATAGTGAAACTCACTCTTGTCTGAATGGACAAGTTTGTCACTATTGTTTTAATGAGTTTAACGACAAGGATAACTCGGTACTTTTCAATTTTAGAGAGTCTGAAAAGAGACAGAAATAAGACTCCAATATTCGTTTTTTGTAATATAATCCCTTAAGTCCGAAAAAGCATAAAACAATGCGAAAGGGATGAATTTTCGATAGTTTTAACGAGCTGAACAAGACAAACACTCGATCTTTTTGTGTAATAATCCCTCAGGTCTAAAAAGATTAAAATCTACAGCAGGGATAGCACTTCCAATCACTTTAACGATCTGGAGAGGCCAATCGCTCAGCAATATTTTCATATTTTACGAGTCAGATAAAAAGAGCTTAAAGGAGACTCGTTTTTTGAGGAACGAGTGATGTTTTCAGTAGCAGCTGGTTCCATGTAAGGTTTGGAAATTTCCAATCACGGTAGTGTAAAAAGGTGGCTAATAGGGTCACTCATCGCAACTATTCCTCAAAAGGGGTAAACAATCAAATGGAGGTGAATGACCAGCAAAAATAGAGTGGAGGTGACAGTAAGAACACGACGAAGGCTCAAAAGCTGATGATAATGCATTCACAATGGTTATTTATCGGAGGTGGGTTCATTTTTTAATGAGCTTAACTATGGTGGAACATATGCTCATTGCTAGGTTTAATTTTTAAGGAGCTTGAACTTCGCGTAAAACTGCTTGTGATAATGGTCATTGATATTTGATTCACCATTGACACTATATTCTTTTGACAGTCATACTACCTGTTCAATCACGCCATCAAACTGATTAGAGATGAGGACATACGCTTGAAAATGAGTTAAAAACCAATACCCTACTTAAATTACATGAAAAGTAACTTAAAAATAGTTTTTTACCCCTCATTTTACCATTTCATTTAGAGTTGTGATTGTTGGAGCTTTGGAGGTGTTTTCCCTTTCGATTTTCACCCACTGATTTTGGGAGATTCTGTGGAATATTTTCAGTGTTGTTTGGACCAGGTAGGAGCTGAACCTGAGCTCTTCAATTGCATTCTTTCCTTTTTGAATTTTGAGCATGTTTTCCTGCTTTTTTGGGCCCCTTGGGTTTGAACATTTCATTCTTCCCCCATCACACCTAGTGTATATCGAAAGGTGTGATGCATCTTAAGCTATCCACTAGCCAAAATGTATGCATCGCACTGTGTACCAAGCTAGGGTGCGATGGGCACAAGGAAGAAAACTTTTGCACTGATTTTTCATGGAAATTTTGCCTATTTTTTGCCAAATCAAGACCCTGATTCTTCTCTTGTCAGATTTTTAGAGATTCACTGGAGAAAAATGGTCATTACATGGCATGAATGCGAGCATGAAGAAGAGGACATGGTTTCCCTACACGATTCGGGTACGGTAACTGCATTGCGGAACTATGGCTTGCTGAAGTTCTTCCGCATCTCTAGCATGAGGCAACAAATCAATTTGTTGCAATATTTCCTCGATGCATGGGATCCTACCAACCAAGTGTTCCAGATAAGAGGCAAATCCATCCCCATGACTATTGAGGACATCTACTTTTTGACCAGTTTATCGAGGCATGGTGCCCCTCTCTCACTTTCAAGTTCTGCCCGTGGGGGTGAATCCGTGAGGGATTATATTCACCAATATTGTAGGGAAGGATCTCAGCCGAGCAGGGATGGTAAGATCAGCATCCGAGATGTCACCAATTGGCCTTTGAGGACTATTTTATTCACCTTTACTAGACTGGCTAGCAGCGCGGCCCTTCACTTGGCTAATAGGTCCTATATGCAGTACGCCTTGGAATGTCTCGAAACCAAGGTATTCAACTGGTGTGATGCAGTACTTCCAGTTATCAAAGAACAACTCACTAAGGTAAAAAAATAGAAGATCCAAGAACTTTGGCTATGGCTCTATTCTGACTGCTTTCGCCTTGGAGAAGATCCCACTGATGTAGCCACAATACATTTCACTTGGCCTACCGCCACCTACTGAGCCACATATGCACAGATGGGTCGACCTTATGGCTAGACATGTTGGTCAACCGCAGGTTTCATTCTCTGATGCCTTCTTTGAGTGGTTCAACCATCAACAGATGGTTTATGCTGAGTATCCATATGCTAGGATGGATTTCTAGGGTGACCCAGATTTGGCGCTGTCGGTTGGCGAGTAGTGGGGTTTCATACGTGGAAATTTATGACCATATCTCTATTTATTGTTTTCATAATGTTCTTGTGATTTTTAAATGTTTATCAAGATTAATCAAAACTCATGTGATTATGCAGATATTGGGCCAGTGTGACCAGCAGCGCGTCTGAGAGGAGCAACTACCGTTCTAGCAGGAGAGGCTATAGGGAGGGCCATTCTTGGCAACTTGGATGTATCCGAGACCCTTGCAGTGTTGCAGGAGCAGATCGAGGGTCTCACCCTTAGTATTCTAGATGTGAGGACCGATGAGCTTCCTATGATATTACATCGCCATACCACTAGTGTGCTGAGCCGATGGACTAGGCTCTTACGCATGATTGCACAGGCGATGACTAGTTATCATGAGCACCATCAGACTAGTGTACCCCTTGCATTTTGAGTTTTTGGGTCATATGACTATTTTTTCCTAGACACAGAACACTATGTACAAACTATAAACAGTTATATATATATATATATATATATATATATATATATATATATATATATATATATATATATATATTATTTTCGTAGCTTTATTTTGGTTAAGTTATATTATCCTGATGCAGTTTATTGATAAAATGCTTTTCTTTTACAAATGTTGTAAATGTCTATCTAACACATAATTCGCTAATAAATCAGTTAATGTGTTTAAGTTTCTGGAAATATGTTGATATTGAATAGAATTGAACTATCTTTCCAAAATCTTGACCCTTAGGAACATACGATAGATAGCTGGATTTCGAATGGAATAGATGCCTGTAAGCTATAGAATGATGAGCTGTGAGTCTAGCCTGATGACAAGTCGGCGTATGCCATGCGTGATGGCATCAGAGAGGAGTTCTATCAATGTGCTATATTCAGCGATGTTGTTCATTGATTTACCAATACACACCCCTCTAAAACTTACTAACTCGCCGCTTGGATCAAAGATGGCCCAAGCTGCAGAAGATAGGTTCCGCGCACTACAACTCGCCCCATCAACATATCCAACAAATGATTCCAATGGGTTCGACATCTGCAACAAAATGCAAAAGTGGATTACGTAACCAAAACGATCACTCTTAACGACAACAAAAATGTAACAAAAGCATATGACGAGGTTACCAAACTGAGTCAAGCATAGTAATGCTTAAGGTACAACCCATTTTGGGGTTGCCACAGTGGAATTCCGTCATAATCTACTAGCTCATAGGCTCCTTTTGCTAATACCTGCTTAAAAATATAGGGACCCATCCATAAAGACTGGAACTTACCTGCTCCCAGTTTGTCGGATTCCTGATCATAGAGTAAGACCAGGTCACCTTTTGAGAAAACGCGGGGTTTGACATTTTTGTCAAATTGCGCTTTGACTCGTTTCTTATGCGCTTCGTTAGCCAAGGCGGCATCATGACAAGTTTCATCCAGTTGGATTAATTCTAAGAAACGAGCTTCTTCCTCTGAAGTTCCGGGGAGGAGATCAACTGTGAGCTTGAGGGACAAAATCTCACACTGAACTGGTAAGATTGCTTCCAAGCCATACACCAGTTGAAAAGGTGTAAACCCAGTCGTATTTCTCACCAATGTCTGGTATGCCCACAAGGCTAAGTACAAGATTAGGTGCCAACTCTATATATCAACTCAAATCATCCATTGCAGCATGCAGCTTTAGGACTTTGTTGATCGCCTCAACTTGCCCGTTAGCTTGCAGATAATACGGAGTAGAGTTGTTGTGGGACAGTCCTAATTTGGCAGCAAATTCAACCATCATGTGATTGCGGAAACTGATCCATGGTCTGTGACTATAGGTTGTGGAACGCCAAACCTGGCGACTACATGATTGAAAAAGAATAGAGTGGTTGTTTCGCCACTGTTGTTTAAGATAGGCAACACCTCGTCCCATTTCGTAAAATAGTCAACTGCGACTATGATATACCCATGCCCCCTAACTGATGTGGGGTTACATTGCATGAAATATATGCCCCATTTGGAAAATGGCCCAATAACAACTACTGGTTGTAGAGGTGTGGGTGGTATTCTGGTTTTGTGGTCGATGATTTGACAAGCATGGAAACTTCTGACTGCGGTTATGCAATCTTTGAACATTGTTAGCCAGAAGTATCCTGCTCGTAAAATCTTTTGTGCCATGGAATAACCAGATTGGTGCCCCCCACATGCACCTGAATGACAATCATTCAGGACTTTTTCGGCCTCCTCGTGGGTGAGGCACCTTCGCAGAACTATATCGACACCACGACAATAAAGCATATCACCAATGATCATGTAGTCTTTTGCTTGGTATCGAGTACGTCACTATTCTGAGTGAGAGGTATTAGACCTGTATGTTTGGGTTTCGAGATAAATGATTATATCTCCATACCACGGATCGCTTGAAGATATCAGAAACAAAGATTCATCCATGACTGTTGGTTTCCATGTTGAATCGTTCGACGATGATGGGAAATCACATAGTAACTCTACAAAAACTAGAGATTTCTTTGATTTGGATTTTACGAATTCTAGATCAAACTCTTGCAAAATTGCTATCCATTTTGAATATTTTCCCCCAAGCAACTGTCGCGACAATATGTAAGTCATGGGGTTGCAATCTGACAAAACGGTAGTTTTTCGAAAGAGGACACAGTGTCGAAATCTTTGTATTGCTTGAATAGCTACACGAGCCATCTTTTCAACATATGAGTACTTGATTTCTGTTTCATTTAAGTTTCTACTCAAATAATAAATAGGATGTTCGATTCCATTGTCTTCTTCAACTAAAACCATTGCGATGGTCGTATTCGCTGCAGCCAAATACAAGTTAAAGTCTCTTTGATAATCAGGAGTGTACATTAATGATGCTTTTATTAGGGATTCCTTTAGAGCATCAAAGGAAGCTTGTGCGACCTGATCCCATTTGAAGGGTACTTCTTTTTTCAAGAGATGTGTATAACCTTTAGCAAGTTCGGCATAATTTGGAATGAACCTCCTTAGAAAGTTTGCTTTCCCTTGGAGTTTCTGGATCTGAAGCAAATTTTAAGGTGGAGGCAAATCGATGATTGCCTGAACCTTGCACGGGTCGAGATGGATTCCGTCCTTTGAAACTACAAAGCCAAGTAAATGACCAAAATTGACGCAAAACACACACTTGTGCAGATTGAGTCTTGTTTTGTAGTGTCGGCAACGTAGAAATATTGCTCTCAAATGCTATGGATGATCGGTCTGCTTTCGCGAGTGAGCCAGAAGATTATCGAGGTATGGTTGAACGATGTTCTTGATGTCATGGAAGGCATAATTCATTGCCCTCTGAAAAGTTTCAACCATGTTCTTTAAACTAAAAGGTAGCTTACGATACGCGAATGTGCCCCACAGACAGATAAATGCAGTCTTTGACTGGCCTTGTGGGCGGATATTTATTTGATTATACCCAGAAAATCCATCCATAAATGAAAAGATTTCACATCTGGCGCATTCATCAATTATCTGGTCGATGAAGGGTGTAGGGTAGTTGTCTTTTGGACAAGCTTGGTTTACATCCCTGTAATCGATGCACACTCTAATTGTTCCTTTCTTTTTTATCACAATAACAATGTTCGATACCCAATCAGTTAGCGGAACTGGGTAAATGAAACCAGCATGGAGAAGTTTTTCAACTTTCGCTTTAATGGCAGCGGCTTTCATTGAGTGCACCTATTGAAGTCGTTGTCTTACTGGTTTGACATCTGGATACATCTTAATTTCGTGTTCAACTATGCTCAAGTCAATGCCTGGCATTTCTTCATATGACCATGCAAAGACATCTCTAAACTCGTGAAAGAGAGCGTAATATATTTCCAGTTCTGAAGAAGAACAAGATTTGCCAACATGAATATTTTCTACAACATCTGGTTTTGTCGAGATATTTATGGCGATAGTTTCTTCAATATTGGACAGATTTCGCTCGGAATCCACTGTGTTTACAGTGTTTGATGGAAAATCAAAACTAATGGATGATTAAGGTTGTGGAGTAATCTTTGTTGTAATCCAGAAGATGGGAAAGATGGTGGTAATCTTCCCATGGTGCCCCCTATATGTCCATTGACTGAACAATTCCTTCATCTATAGAAAGTACATGCAACCAAGGATCTGAAGAGGTACCATACTCCTTAGACCTATCTACCCAGATGCTTGATGAGCGTTCATTGGGATTTTCCTCCCATGTTGAGAACATTGATTTCTACAATATTTCTATTGGGCTTGGAGGCAACACCTGGTGACGATCCATGCTAATATCGTTTTCAGACATCTTCTGGATGGAAGATGCCATATTGCAGGTTCCCACTGTTGCCACTTCCGCCAGGTTGTTTGGAGGCGGTAGGGAAAAAGTACCCATCAATATAGAGTCTTTTAGTAGGCCTACTCTGATATTTTGAAGTGACTAAGGGCTTCCATGGATCATCAGAATGCTTCCCGTAACTTGCGAACTATTGGGGAGGAACGTCTGTTGATCAACGATTGTAATTCCCCCTTGGAATGGAAATGCAATCTTTCTAAAGTATGTCGACACAATGGCAGCCATAGCATAAATCCAGGGCCTTCCCAGTAGGATGTTGTAATTGAGGTTTCCATCGATAACTTCCACACCAATTTCTACTGTTTTTCCCCCCAGTTCGACTTGTAAGTTACTTAAAATTCCATATGGAGTGTATGTTCATCCATCAAATGCTTTTAACATTGTCAACGATTGCGACAAGGGTGGTGAGCCTAAAGTTTTCTAGCAGCTCATTGACATAATGCATGTAGATGTCCCCTCATCTATAATTGTTCAATGAATAGTTTTGTTGAGGGCTTTCACTTGAATGACGAAAGCGAGCTGAGCTGGTAAATGTGGGTCATATCCTTTATGATTAAAGGCCATAAGATTGGAATCCGCTGGGTCAATCCCACTTATTGTTGATAATAAAGCTTGCTTTTGGGAGGGGAAATTTTGCAGTACCTCAAGTGTCGACATAGCGGAATGCGATTCGGCGAGGTCCTCTACTATATTATAATTCTATGCCGCTCTGGCATGAGGATTAAATGTCAATTTGTGTACAACTCCCTTTGGTGGCTTTATCATTAGCTCAGGAATGATGGGCGGCATAACTTCGGTCGAAGTTGTTGTCGAACTACTAGGTTGATTAGTAGCCTTATTGTTCAACAACTGTGGATTCCCGTAATATTCATTCCTTGTCGATATCAAAGCATCATTTTGTTGTTTTGAAATGGACAGCATAAGGAATTGGGGTGGGGAAGCATTTTCACTAGCAACCAGATTGGTTCCTGGGTTTGGAAATGAATCAGTCAATACTACTAAGGTTTTTGAATTCTTAAAGAATTTCTTAACTTCGGCTTTATATGGACAATCTCTCATCCAATGATCCTCATCACATATGAGGCATGGCTGAGTAGGTTTATTTTGTCCAAAAGGGTTTACAGAAGATTTTTCAGGAGACGAATCATCCTATTTCTTCTTTTTTCTCTTCCCTTTCTTCTTGCCCCCTGGTTGCTTCGGTTCTTTACCTTTGTCAGTCGACACGACGTTAACCTCCGAGGCTAGAATTTATTCATTTGCATTTTGATCAGAAATCTTACAAGCTTTCTTGGATGTAGCCTTTGTCGATTTCGTTCTCATCGTGCCTATCATGCCATCGTCGGCATGAGAGTCTTTGTCTGATTTAGGAGGAGGAGGAACAGAAAACTCTAATCTGGGAGCATCAGGGATTTTGTCATAGAGCATTCCAGACTGAGTATAGATCGAGTCTAGATATTGTGCATGAGCAACAACCTGCTCTTTAGTGATGACACCTCCCTTTGCCACATCTTCTGTAATAGAAGGTAACAATGACTTAATAACCATTTAGCTAGTAGCTGATCAGGAACATATGTTTTCACCATTCTACGACGGCATTGCCATTCATGAATATGATTGGATATGTGAGTGGCCGTCGTTTTTTGAAATTGGTAGGAAGCTCTGTTCCTGTTTCATACCTTATCGGTAATTGAAAATGGGTTAAAAGGGTTGTGGAAAGGGCACTGAAGTTATCGAATGAAGCTCTGGGCAACTCGATATACCATTTTGCTGCTAGACCAGTTAACATTCACTGAAAAAGGCAAATCTGAATCAAATCATCATTGAGAGTGTTGGACGTACACCACAGATGAAAGGTCATCACATGATTCGATGGGTCTTCACCCAAATTTCCATTAAATTTAGGAATATCTGACGGAAGTTTATGAGGAATCACCGGCCACCAAGGGGCATAAGTGATTGGACCATCCATTAGCTGATTTAGATCTGGCAACTCTATAGTTGCCACGAAAGGAAACTGTTGATTCAGGTTCGCCAAAGCGTACCCAGGATAAGATGGGATCGCCTGAGCAGTGGGTCTTTGCATACCAGCATAATGCATTTGATGCTGATAACTTTGATAAGGTGGTTGGGCATAACCAATTTGAGACCATTGGTTATAACCGTTTTGAATATATGGCTGCCCATTACCTGCAAAGTTTTGCTGCTGAGGTCCTTGGTAAGCTTGTTGGAATTGCGGTTGTTGGTATTGCAACAGCCATGGTTGTGAAACCATTTGCTATTGCCCAATATTGGATATTTGACCAAGATGAGGGGTAATAGTACCCGTTTTAGCATGAGTCACTCTAGTTAAGGAGCCACTAACTGGCGATTATGGTTGTGTCACAGAGACAAGAGGTTGTTGTATAATGACCTGGGAAACTTGAGGTTGGCATATAACAGGCAATGTTTGTACTTGCGACACCGTCACAATAGCTAGTGTAGTGGGGATGTTCGACACAGGGAGACTTCGTTGCATTGAGTATACAACTCTTGGTTGTTGAGGCAGTATTGGCATCCAACCACTGGATGTGATTCCAATTTAACCTGAATTCGGTTGTGAACTCTCATATGGCGGCAATTCAGTGCTCAAGGGAATGATTAGCCTTTGGAGACTAGACTGCCAAAATTTATGTTATGAAGGATCAATTTGTTGAGATTCAACATAAGAGATTCCAGATACTATTTCGGATGAACAAACTGGAATAGACCATATTGTCGAAATAGTCCCTGGGTGGACTCCTTCAAGCAGTTGAGAGCTAGTTGGGACAAATGGTATACCAACAAACATCGTTGGAGTGGTGGCAGGAGGTTCTGCTACCACTGTATCGGACGAGATAGTCCTATATGTCGATGGTTGTCCAGACATATCGAGTCTATCCAAAAGACTTCCCAGTGCTTCTACGGGAACTTGCGATGAAGGGGTATTAACTTCTAAAGTAGAAGGATATAGGTGGATCTCAGTCCCAAAATGCGATGGAGTACTGGATGGAAGATCCTTCGTAATCTCTTCTATAGTAATCTCTTCTATAGAAATCAATCCAAGTGGAAGAGGCAAACTGTCAAGTTCGTAAAATATTTCTGGTGCCGAAAAGGGTATGAATTCTGTAGCAACAGATGTTGGAGGGGTAACACCTTCTGAATCAACCCCATATGGAGCTGGTTTAGAAATATATGTGTTTGTTGTTACACTAGGATCAGTTTTAATGTCCTCTTGTAACTGCCAAACTTCTTCTGTAGAGGCAGCGATACGAGAAATGGTTGGAGTAACTAGACTCTTAGAGGATGTTGAAACACAAGTTTCAAACAAACCAGGAGACTTTGACCTAGTTAAACGAGTTCGCTTGACCCAGAATGGTTTGGTTTCCGGAGTCAAAGATAGTTGACTCGTCAGTCTCTATGAACGATGGGGTTTTGATTGACTTTCTTCCACGATTGCGGATTTATTTGATCAACTGAAACTAAGAGGGGAAAATTTCATTCCGTATTAAATTTATTTTAGACACTTTGACACAACTTGCTTTGTTCACTTTATAAGAGTCGAGAAAAAGATAAAGATGACTCTAGTCGCCTTTGATTTTTAATGAGCCTGAAGTGATAAGTGCTCAAATGGACCTTTTCCTTTAAGGATTCTGAAAAGGAATGAAAGAGACTACTCTGGAAATCTAGACAAAGGGATTACCAAACCAATCGCAAAACTGCAGAATAATTTTTACGGTACGGCAGTCAATCTTCTCAAATGTTGTGTTTAGTGCATTTTGATCGATAGGGAAGCAGCCACAGCTTCCTAAGGATAAAGGATATAGCCTATTGTGGTCTCCCAATATATACTCGATGGTACGTGGGAGCACAAGTCCATACTGGCACTTATCATCTCAAAGAGGAGGAATCACCCAACCTACGATGAAAGCAATAGTTACCAGGCTTTACGACACTGGAATACGTCTCTAGCCTAGACTTCTAGATGTTGAGCATTAGGTTCCAAAGCGCTTTTATGTTCATTAAATTTATTTTACAGTTGATCTTTCTTAAGAAGTTTTCCTTTAAGATTCACCGTGTGATGTAGATATATAATTCCTAAAATGCAATCTAAGATGATAAACAGTAGTTTAATCTTCTTTTTGCAATGAAAATCCTAGCTACTAAGGAAAGAGAAATGAAATCCTTTCAACATAGAGTAGAGAGCACACACTAGATGCACTGTCCTAAATCAAAATCAACAAGCAGTCTAGATGCAAATGCATGTGCATGTATTTGTTTTCCGCTTTCTTAATGTGTGAATGACAAAAATAATGCTAAATACAAATCTGAATTATTTCTTCTTTCAAAGCAACAGTACTAACGATTTTCTTTTAAAAAAACGACAGGAAGGCAAGACAACACTTTACGATTTTGAATTGAAAACTGCTTTCGACACTTGAAATACTAATACAATCGACTATCAAGAATAGTAGGATTCTTTTCTTTGACTAAAAACAACACTTGTGGCACTTCCAAATAAAAAAGATGACAGTTCGATTAAGCTACTTCTTTGTAAAAGAGAACTGTAAATGGCGCACAATACATAAAAACATTCACAATTATTTGTACAATATAGGTTGGATGATGCAAAGAAATGGGGTTTCTATCTAGTGGTCTACTGATCATACATAGCAAAACTCCTGAATAAAACTAAAGACAGTGAAGAAAAAACCAAGATCTGGAGGCAGATTTAGTCTTGTCTTATCATCGCACCTGTAACACAGGGAAACAGGGATGCATCCCACCCACTGCACACGGGAAGTGCGATGCATCCAGATTTCCAAGAAGACAGGGTGCGATGGTATAGGAACGAGACTTTAACTTGGTTTTTGGTCACAGTTTGTGGTTTAGTCCAGGGATTTAGGCCGAGCAAATGATAGTCAGTAACTACAAAGTATAGGGCTAATCTAATGAGGTTACTCAAGTTACTTGTAGGGCACTTAGGATGTTTGCAAGTCAATTGTTCAATTCATAAACAAACCCAGAGATTGACTAAAGCAGTGTTGATCTACTTTGCATTGCATAGAAAATGTAGTTCGAAGGCTAGCTGGCTTGACTTCAGGCTCCGTCTATGGTTTATGAATCAAACAAATAGAGATAAGAAATCAAACTAATCGCTCCCCAGCGGAGTCGCCATTTTGTTACCGGGGAATCTAGTGTCTATTCAGAGCTGCTAGTACCACTAAGACAAGTAGATATCTTAGAAACAAACAGATTAAAGTCACTTGTTTTTCCTTTACGAGAGAGAGATGAGAAAGAATCAGAGAGTACCAACCTCAGTCTTCCGCTTGGCCCCTTGCTTGTTTCCTTTCCCCTTTGACAGAATCTCGCCACTACTTCCTTACTTGTCCAACTTCAAAGAGAACCTGTAGATTCACGGTAGCATAATACCATAAAAGCATAGAGATCTTTCATTGTAAACAATATAGGATCAGATATATATTTACCATACAAATGCATATAAAAAACATAGTATTCAAAGATACACAAGAATATGGAGGAAAAATCAAATAGCTTTATTAGTAAAAGTCATAGAAGAGAGGATTACAACTACTTGGTCTGACCCAGTGCCATCCTCCCAGCTTGAAAGCACTCTTCACCTCACACAAATCAAGATCACCCAATAATGTCTTCAAAGAGAAACCAACAACACCTCTTTGCAAATTACCAATTCCAACCTCTGGATCTCTTGGATGAGGGATCCATTTATAGATATTTGCAGGGGGGTGAGTCAGCTTCTGGGATTTTGATTAGTGTCATCTCTCTGATAGTTCTTGATTCCACATGGATATTTTAGATCTCTTACTCATCCCTGGGCGAACTAAGAGAGGAAAGTGTCAAATGAGCAGCTTCTAGAAGATTCTTTGGGTTTCCACCTAGCAAACTGCTTGTGCCATTTGTCTTCTCTCGCTCATCACACCCTATAGAAGGGCTTTCCAGTATGCATCGCACTTTTTGCATGTGGTAGGTGAGATGCATCACACCTTTAGCACTGGGCAATCTATATGGTCCTGCTTTGACCAGTTCTGAGTAGCTTTTCATGGATAACTTCTGGGAGATGATGTGATCAGCTGACCTTGCTCCTTTAGGGTATGAAACAACACTTTTAGGGACTTAGAATCCCTTCGTTTATGGACATATGTGATTGGAGTTGCAGTGCCCAAATATGTCTAGAACATTCTTACCTACTGTATCTGTAGGTATTCTTGCTGGAAATTGCTATTCTCCTTCCACAATTTCCAAAACATTGGCTCCAAGTGACTAAAGATAGGCTCTAGTTCTTATTTTCCAATATACTAAGTTGTTCCCATTGAATATTGGTGGTCTGATAGATCCCATGCATTCATGATTGTTCATCTTGAAAGATCTCCCTTAAAGCGATCAAGCTTCTTCTTAAGGACTTGCTCTGATACCAACTGTTAGAAATAATACTGAGAGGTGGGGGGGTGAATCTATATCTACAATTCAATAACTTTTTACTTCACAATCAGATTCATATGCACTACTTGAGTGAATTGAACTTGCGTGTGCATGCAATTGTGATTAAGAAAACCAGTGTATACCCAGAGAACTTATGATTTAGTTAATTCATCATGTGTTGATATTTAATCAGCGCATCAGTACATTATTATACAGTAACTATGTGAAATAATAACATAATAAACCATCACACAAAAGAAACACACATGAACTCCAAGATTTAAGTTAGAAACCTAATGCAGGAGAAAAACCACCTGCTGCTGTCGTCTTTGTCTTCTTTTTAATATAAAGAAAATATGCTTACAATCTTGTACTAGTGCAGACTCATACCAATACACAAGAACCCACCTGAATAAGGCTACAACCTTCTCTCATTCTCCAGATTCTACTGGAAGGGAGCTACAACCCCCTAGTTCTTGTACTAGCCAATATGTTTACTAGTACGTAGTGTCGGCCTATAGAAAGATACAACCTTGTTTCTTCCTCCAGGGACCATGTTTCATAAATTTTCAGACTCGATGCTATTGGTACACAAAAACACAATATGAAGGCCTTGTTTCATCAAATTTTCACACTGGACCCATGAGAAACTTTGAAGCTCAAACTTTATAATAATAAATGCAATCAACCAACAATCAGTAAATCTAAACAGTTAGATCACTATCACCAAAACATTTTGTTGAACCTAGAAACTTGCATCATCATTTAGAACCAGTTGCAACCTCAAAAATCATACATCAAAATTCATACACTACATTAATGAACCCAAACTACATGTATACACTACTTCCTTTAGCCAAACCTGTGTATGCCTCCAAAATTACTATATCATAAAAAACTTCTTAATCAAATCTGTACTAACCAGTAATATCCTAAAGATCTACTATCAAATTAAAGAGATCTAAACAGTCAGCAGCAAAGATCACCCTTATCACTTAATCGATAAATCAATCAAACTCAATAATATCCTTATGCATTCATTTTTACTTTCAAATCTAAGAAGACATCACTGATAGAAAGAAATAAACTAGCAATACTGATTAGATAGATCAATCATTTCTGACTAAAAGGCTTTTATTTTTCATACACTACTTGGAGGCTTCAAACCTATGTGTATACACGCCTTCACCAAGGTGAACCAGTGTATAGATAGGAAAATACTAACTTACAACTTCGCTGCTATTCCAAATTTTAGACATACCTATATCATGACATTTAAAGAATAAAACATGTGTAAGCAATCAAATCTAGCCCAACCAATATCAGATTATTCAATGATAATTCATTTCAGGTCTCATGATCCTGATCCAACATTGAATTCAAGGTGCACAAAATATTTTAGATTATATCATAATCATAGCCCCTACAACATAAAATATACTTTAGATAGAAGTATTCCTGAGAAACCCTTTCACCTGCACACTTGGAGCTTTGATCTTCTCCTCCTTATATAGTTTTTGGGCTTTCTCAATAGCTTGGAACAAAACAACACTTAGAACCTGTGGTATTCTTAGACGGGATCAAATAGTCATTACTCCGCTCAATATTGTGGGCTAATATCATGGTATTGACCCTTGGTATTATTTAATCTTGTATTTCCTTAATTTTCCAACCCATACAGGCTTTTCCTCTTGTGAAAGTGCATGCATACGTATACGCTCTTTTTGTTCTGTGAACCTATGTGTATACGCTGCTTTGACAAGGTTAACTTGCATATACAGCTTAAACTACCTTACAACATCCTTTTCCTTTAGTTTATTGATTCTGATCAATAGACCTTTGTTCCAACTTTCTATTCTTTTGTACCAATGCCATGTTACCTCTAAATTGACCTGTTACAATGTAAGTTTCCCTTTATCAAATCTGAAATGACCTGTGAGTGAGTTTCCATCAAGGACAGCACATGTATCATAATGCCAACAATTTATACTTGGGATTCCCTTGGTATCTTTGGGGTGGAGGAAACTATCCTATGGATTCCCTAAGTTATAATTAATTGATGCTTGGTTGGTGGCTTTAGGAATGAAATCCTTTGGATTACCTGTCTTAGCTGGAAGTTAGTGTTAGATTCATGAAGCAAGCTCCCTCGGTCTCTGTATCTAGCTTGGGGGTGACATCTGCAAGTGAGCTTAGTTGTAGTTTTTTATGGTTAGGTGGAGATTCTGTGTTCTAGACTTAGTTGCAATGAAAATTTAAAAATAAGCATCCTTCTGTACCTATTTAAAAGTTAATGAATTTATGATGCATTTCTGGTTTGAAATGGCTCTATATTTCTAAACTGTAATAGTGTTATTAATTTAATGAGTATGCAATTACATCATTGTGTGACAATGACACTTATAGTTGTGATGAAATCACATATATAACATATCGCATATCTGAAATGAATTAGGTTAAGCTAGTCAATAAAGTGTGTGCTTCTGGACTATAAATGAAGTTTTGTGTGAAATGCTTGTTGGTGTTATTCCTAACACATGTACTTAAGACAAAATTTGTAATGCCTTACATGCTAACAAAGATAATGTTACAACCCTAAATTTTTTCCCTTATAAAATATCAAACTCTAGTGTTAATAATCTCTCTCTCTCTCTCTCTCTCTCTCTCTATATATATATATATATATGACATCAAAACATTATGAAATTCTACAAGCAGTGTAATGATCCAAGAGAATCTAGATTAAAACTAGGAAACATTGGGCTTGAAGACACCTTCCACTAATAAAAAGTGATTACAAAGGAGATGACCTGCTTAGCAGGGTTGGTGTTCACATATATACCCATATCCAACCTACTACAATCCTATGAATCTATATAGGTGGTGTTGCATTAACGTTGAAAGAGTTATTATCGATTTTAAGCATAAGAGAAAATTGAAACCCTTGCATGAAGTCTTAGTCAACCTTGAATTCTCATGACCTTGGGGGTATTCCATGACCTCCCTGGCATCACTGTTTAGGCCTTTGAAGCCTCTGCATAGTGCCATAGAGGTTTTTGTAGGATTTAATTGGGGCTTGGAACCCTTGGCATGTCATAGGCAAAGTGGAGGCATTTCAAGAGTTTGCTATGAACCCTAGATAGAAAGTGACCATAACTCCATTTCTGTGGCCATGCATGGAATTCCCTGATCGTGCACAAGGAATTTTTGTGGGCTAGATGCTTGATGGGTGGCTTTCACCTAATCTCAGGAGGGGTAGCACCATAAGGTGACTAGTAATACATCACTGCTATTACTGAGCATTGATGCTGATTTTCATGATTGCAGGTCTTCTATTGTAGTACCAGGGTTGAAGTAACCAACGAAAGGTGATCAATCAAGGGTTAAGGTAGGATCCCATGATAGCTACACAAATATGGAGTAGGCGCATCACTTAGGGATGGGATTATCTCCTCTAGTTGGGCCATGAAAAAAACCGAATGGAAGCAAGTGTTGCAACGTAGGAAGGACATAACCCTAAGATTTTAAGATAATTTTGGGCAAACCTTATCCTTCACTCAGATAAATACCCTAGATATGATAGCCATAGACTGGATACCGAGATTATCCTCTATTACCATTGGATAAGAGGATCTTACGTGTCCCATAACTTCCACCCCAGAAGTCTAACTATGTTACCCAAGGGATCAACAAGGACAAAGTTAGTGGGATGAGTTGGCTGACACATATTCCTGGAGGCCCTGCCATTAGTTGGAGGTTGCGCCCATATGATAGTGTTCCTAGTGGTTTAATCTCAGATAAATTGTGGACATGCACAAGAAAAGGAGTGGGATGGCGTCAGCAGGATGAGCTGGATGACACACAAGCCTGACAGTTATCCCATTCGGTAAGAGGTGGCCCACTTAAAATTTCATCCCATTAGATGAACTCTTGGTCATCAATTGTGATGCATTGGCAACAAGTGAGTTCGATTTTCCTACCATTTTATATGAAGGTTTCCTACCTACCAGGTCAATTAGGTGGTTCCCCCCTGGAGGTGCTAGAAGAGTGACTAAGGAAAGTGTTAGGATGAAATGAGCGGGATGACATAGGTATGGTCTCATGGCAGGCACGTCAGCCCAGCTAACCCTCCATTGGTAAGAGAATAAACCCATTATACACTCAAGCTGAGTGAAAAATCCTGAGTGAATAATGAAGGAGAGCAACGGGATAATGCATACTGGTGGGATCTACCTAAGTTAATTAAAAGGAGCAGTAGGATTCATTAGGATAATGTGTTAAGGTGCTCTAGTGCAAGATGAAGAGGCAACATCATTCATGGACCAATCAGAAAGGGGTTGTAAGAGGTAAGACCCAATGGCCCACATGGGTGTGACATCCTCCCTTCATGACATCAAAAGGAGGAGGGGAAGGGTCTCACAGAGATCATGGACTATTGAATGGGGCATGGCTGATGCGGGTCATCCAATGTGGGGCCCATAACCTTGAGTTGGAACCAAAATTGTGCCACCCCTTTCCTGATTTAACCATTTATTTATTTATCTCATTATAATCCATAGATCATATGCATAAAACAATGCGGGTTGTCAAATTAGCAAGAAGTGTAGGAAGGTTTGGATGTGATGATAGGTGATTCCCTGAGCATGTATTAACAATGAAGGACTGTAGCTAATGACTCAATGATTTGCACACCCCCTAGGTGACATAAACAGGGAGTGAACCCCCCACACATGTTGTTGATCAACTTATTTAGATTAACAATGTAGATTGTATCATGCCCCCATATAGGTAATTCCTGTGTGGCGTTGAACCCTGTCCAAACTATAGATTTTCTTATCCAGCTCATATTTTGGATCTAATGGTGGTGGGATGTGACCACTAATTGATTTGTGTGGCACAGAAGAGTCGAAAGAGATTTAAGAGACAAAAAAATATTTTAAAGGTGTCTTTTATCCCATTCCTCTAATAATTAGAAGAGGATTCTGATTAGATGTGACAACAATCCCATTTGGAAGTAAGGGTGGGGTGGGATTGTTACAAATAGTGTTAGAGAATTTAGGCTCAACACTTGGAATAGATGGGCTCTACCATGAGGAAGTGAGGATTTTAAAAATTGGCTAGGTAGTTATTTAGATGCTAAAAGTCGATATAAATTAATTAATAACATACTTGATTGGAATTATTCACTTCATGACATAGTAAAATTTGGAGCAAATTTAATAGTTGGTATGAATGAATAGATTAACAAGTGTAATGAAACTATGAATTCTGCAAACCTATATATCTCAGTAGGTAAATTGTTGTTTTACTATAATTAGGTGCTAATATGGTAATTTCCTTTCAGTAATACTATTATGGCAGCTATGTACAAGTAGGACCATGTGTTTATTTGGTTGTTCATTTTATTAATTATGCAGTAACAACTAAAATTGCTTGAATTGTAATTGAGGATGTTGAATACAATGAGAATGTTAATGTTGTTGTTCAAAAAGGATCACCATGGTAGCTCCATGAGTAAAAAATTCATGCTCGTAAATGTGTTTATTATTTATTTGAAAAATCTAACAATTTGTGTGATTGAAAACACATCGCAAGAAACATAAGAGAGAGGGAATACAAAAATGGTGACTAGGATGGTGCAGTATAGATTTGATAAATCACAACATGGAAGTGAATGGGTCAGAGCTAATGAGGAAGAAATATCAATCGACGAAGGGGGAGGGAATCACTCTCCAAATTGGTTGGATACCTTAAGAATTATAAGTGCTAAAGTGAGAAGCTTCAAGGCCGATAATGAGAGGCTCGTAACGGGTCAAGAAAAATAGGTTGAGATAAATGTAATGATTTTGAAAAGTCTTTGAAATTTGCAGAGGCAGAGGAAATCTGAGATGAGGTGCAATTAGAGAGACAGAAAGAGCCTTCATGAGTTAGAAGAGAACCCCAATGGAGCAGATGGTGGCAAGTCTAGAAAGAGGCACAAGTGGGGAAATGAGAACATTTTTCGAGAGGATGTACCTTTAAGCACCCCAAGAGGAGGGACTATCACACAGTTGCATCATTCTAGTGGACCATCTAACTCCACAACCAAAAGGCACCACCATCACTCTCATCATCACCACAATCATCATACAGGAAGAAAAGGAAAGGATCACATGCCTGAGGAGTTTAAGAAATCCAAGCCACCCATATTTGATGCAAATATGGAGAAAGAAGTGGATGTAGAAGCTTGGTTTTTGGGTATAATGAAGTTCTTTAGAATATGACTTTTTTGAGAATATGAAAGGTAGAATGGCCACCTATATCTTGAAGGGAAAAGTAGATATATGCTAGGAATATTTGAAGAAATTTAGAGGCATTGTTGAGAAAGAAACGATGTGCGATGAGTTTGAAAATCTCTTCAGAGAGCAATACTTGTTTGAATGCTATTATGATAGCAAGGAAAAAGCATTAAATGAACTCAGGATGGGTCAATTAACTGATGATGAATATTTCACCAAGTTCATAGAACCATTGAGGTATGTGCCATATCTCAAATATGAAAATTAAAAATTCAGAGATTCATTAGTGGATTTCCTATGGAATTAAGAGATAAAATTGAATTGTTGGAACCTCAGACTCTAAAAGATGTCATCAAGAAGCTAAAGCACTCTTATGAGAAAGAAAAGTGTGGGTATGATATCAAAGGTGACTGAAAAGTAGAGATCATCACTGGGAATAATAAAATTTGGCCTAAGAAGAGCTCAAAAAAGATGGAAGGTAAGCACCCAACCACTGTACATTGACCTTAGGAGAATCTTAACACTACTGTTAAGAAAAATTTGCAGCAACCAGCAGTAAGGAAGCCCATGTTGGAAGGTCAAGATCCACTCAAATATTGGACTTGGGATGAAAACCACAAAAAAAAAATGGATTGTCCACATTAACAAAATGTTAGACCAAAGAATTATAGAGCTCAATAGGCTTGCACAATGGGTGATGTAGTTCAGAGTATGCTTAGAATTTATTAGTAGTGGACAAACACTAGGAAGATCACCAGGAATCGATCATTGAGATGGAAGGTAAGATGCATGATCAAATTATTTCCATTTTAATTGATCCCAGTTCTAAGTATAGTTATGTCATCCCAAAGCTTGTTGACTAATGCAATATAGTCAGGGAATTTCATGAAGAACCATGGCTAGTTCAACTAGTAAATGGGACAAAAACGAAGGTCAACCATTGTGTAAGGTCCTGTGCATTTGAGTTCAGTGACATGCCCACAAAAAAAAAAATTGAATGTATTTCCATTGGGTGCATATGAAATATTATTGGGCATGGATTGGCTTTACCTACATGGAACCAAGGTGGATTTCATTAGAAAGGAAATTGAATTCTTAGATGAGAAAGGATAAAGCAAGGTTTTGCAAGGAAAAAGGAAGCCTACCCTAGTAAGGTTGATAATTTCTATGCAATATAAATATAATAGCCAAAAAAGGATGCACATTGTTTGTAGCATGAGTTTCTAGGGACAAGAAAGTTTGTAATGAAATTGAAGATGAGAAAGTTGAGCTGCCAAAGAGGTACCCTTTTTTGCAGTAGTATGCAGATGTCTTCCCGATTGAGGTTCCTGGATTAACTCCTCATAGAGAGATAGATTTCTCTATTGAACGGTTACCTAGAGTAGAACTAGCATCCAAGGCACGATATAGGACAAGCACACTAGATTTGGTCGACTTAAAATTGTAGCTAAAATAAATGCTTGACAAGGGCTACATAAGACCAAGTGTCTCCATGTGGAGCACCTGAACTTTTTGTAAAGAAAAAGTATGGGACCTATTATGTCCCTATAATACTAATTTAGCCCTCTTATTTTTATTTTTAATGTATCCCCATTATTATTTTTTGTTCCTATGTAGACAACGTATTGTTATTTTTGTGCCTCATAGAAGCCTATTATTGTTATTGTTGTGCTCTTATATTATTCTTGTTATATAGTCTCGAATTATATTGTGCCCCTTAGACTCCTATATATAAAAATGAGGCCTTGTAATTTGTGTCATACAAGCATTGTTCATTTATGTGATCTAAAGGAGGATT
Organism: Pinus tabuliformis; assembly: GCA_031772625.1. NCBI lineage: Eukaryota > Viridiplantae > Streptophyta > Pinopsida > Pinales > Pinaceae > Pinus > Pinus tabuliformis. The sequence goes on from CM062819.1 coordinate 751,618,813, forward strand.
TCCCCCTCGAAGAGGCTAATTTTCAAGTCGTTGATCTATATTTTCTTATGTTTGTGATCTAGTTGCATAATGTTTGGTATCAGAGCTTTGGATTCTAGGGTTTCTTTGCTTCAAACATGTCATTTTGGCATTTATCTATAACTTTTTTTCTACAAGGATTTAGAAGCTAAATTTTTTTAGATATGTTCCAAAGAAATTAGGCTTTTTAGGCTCAAAAATTCAGTCTCAAACAAGTGACCTAGGGAAAATCATCATAATTTTCTTTGTAAGTATCATATTTGAATTTCATAAAAAGTAACTGAAAGTTAATGGAATTTATTTTTTCATGTATCATTTTCAATACCAAAGTTTGAAACAATGACACATGGTATTCTGTAGAAATACACTCTTCTCAAGAAGTCCATAAAGAGGTCATCGTGGGAAATTGGGCATAACTTTATCTTGAAGAATCCAATGTTAGTCTAACTTTCGATGTTGGAAATAAGAATCAAATGGGTATCTCAAGACGAAATTTCAGACCTTGGAATCAAATAATGATATCTAGGCTTCAAAGGGAATAGTGAAGCATAGATATCATTATTTGATTCCAAAATACCTTGAAACAAAAAATGCACACACCTAGTAAGCAATCATAAAGATATACTATGATGCATGAAAAAGAGGAAGAAATGCAATGTGATATATCAAAATTACAAGGCCAAGTGCAACAAATTTTAGAGGAGCATAAGATTGATGTCTTCGTAGGGAATTTAAAGGATACCGTCCAATATGAGGTTTGGCTTTGGAGAAGGCATTCAAGCTGGAAGGAAAATTTGAAAGAAAAATAATGGCAACAAGGAAGTCTACCACTCACAACTATAAAGATGGAGGTCTTGTTTCTCCTAGCCTCCCACAACCTACAAGTTTGAAACCAAAACAACTAGAGGAAAAAAGAGAAAAAGGGTTTTGTTACAATTTTGATAGAAAATACACTAAGGGTCATAAGTGTGTTGAGAAGAAAGTATTTTAGAAATATTGTGAAGAGGAGGAACAAAAGGGACTAGAACCATCAAAAGAAGAGGATATACACTAGGAACCAATCCAATAGAGATAAAAATGAATCCATACATATCTTATAATGCATTGGCAGAAATTACCACTCCTCAAACTCTCAAGATATAAGGATTTATAAAGAAAGAAACGTAATAGTGTTGATCGATTCTAGTTTTACCCACAATTTTATTCATTGTAAGGAGCCAAGAAATTGAATTTCTTTCTACATCCAACATCAGAGCTTCAAGTGATGGTTTCAAATGGAGGAACTATAAATTACTCAGGAAAGTGTCATAATATGAATCTAAACATGGGGGAATATGTATTGAATAGTCCAATTCTTTCCATTCCAATGGGTGGTGTTGATGTTGTATTACGAGTCTAATGGGTACAATCTTTAGGGATGATAACTTTTAATTTTCAAGAACTTTTCTTGAAATTTTCATGGGAAAGAAAGGAAAATGAATTAACATAAATCACAGGGAAATCAGGGAAGATAATCAGCTCTAATGGCATGAAAAAGATTTTGAATAAATAACAATGTGGCATAATTGTACAATTATGCTCACTATATTTTCAAACATCAAAATCATTTGTTTCTACATATCTCCAAAGAATCTTGGAAAATAATTCCAAATTATTTGAGACTCTCAAAGGCATCCCACCTATTCATGAACATGATCATGTTATTCACTTGATTCCAGGAATTGCTCCTCCAAAAATGATACCTTACAGATATCCCTATGCCCAAAAGAGTGAAATTGAATGTATGGTTGCATAAATGCTAGAGGTAGGTATAATTCATCCTAGTCAAAGTTCTTTCTCTTCTCTAGTAGTATTGCTACAGAAGAAGGATGGATCATGTCATATTTGTATTGATTATAGGGAGCTCAACAAGCTCACTACTAAAGATAAATTTCCCGTTATTATCATTGATGAATTGTTGGATGAATTACATGGAGAAATTTACTTAACCAGCTTGGATCTTCATTCATGATATCATCAAATTAGTATGAATACTGAATATATTATGAAAAAAACATTTAAAACTCATGAAGGTAATTATGAATTTTTGGTCATGCCTTTTGGCCTTACTAATGCACCTTCCACATTTCAAGGTTTGATGAATTCCATTTTCAAACCCTTCCTTAGAAAATTTGTGCTAGTATTTTTTGATGACATATTAATCTACAAAATGTCTTGGAAGGATCTTATTCAACATGTTGACAGGGTGCTCAAACTTTTGAGGAGAAACAATTGTATGAAAAGACCTCCAAAAGTTTCTTTCCAGTGTAGGATGTGGAATATTTGGGTTGTATTATATCTCATGAGAGTGTTAAGGTAGATCCTAACAAAATTAAGGCCATGTTGGTTTAACAGGGCATGGAAACAGGTTCAAAGTTAACTATGCTATCCAACAAAACCCTACACTACCTGCACTTCCGGAAACAATCCACTTAGCACAGCCCATAGTCTCACCCGAGGTAGTATTAGGGGATGCTAGAACTAGGTTTCTGCATCCAAAAGGCTATGTGATGTAGCAACAAGGCATTTCTTTAATCCGGTCCCTATCCAACCTTCGCGAACCCTTATCTTTAGAATCATAGACTTAAAGAAATTTCTACTTAAATAGATCTATGAGCTTTGCCTAATTTTTCTAACATGCATAAGTTATCATACAAAATTATATATGGAACTTCGCAATGCAATTAAAACAATATTACGAGAATCGAATCATAACTAAGCATAAACACAAAAACATATAAATATACAGAGAATACACAAAATTTCTTAAATAGGATTTATTACTTCTTATATTCAATGAATACACTTCTTTTGATCGTGTGCACACAGCTGAAGGAGCACGCGCACTCAGTTGCAGACTTGCCAACATCTCTATGCATTCAGCTACAGGAGCCTTCCTCTTCACCAAAATACAAAATTACAGACAAAATAGACTCAAAATAGCCTTCATGAACTACCTAATGACTCCTAGATGACTTCCTTTTATAGTTTTTCCATTACATTACCATAGTCCATGAACCATGGGTGGAGCTCATTACTTAATCAAAAAAGACCATTTGTTTCCAAAATAAGGGCTTTGACCTACCTAAAATCCCCTTTGACTCTTAATGTTCTATGTTATTCACACTCCACTCCTCAAAATGCAGAGACTTTACAATATTACATCAAAATTAATTCAAAATTTAGACAAAACTTAGACCTGGGGGACCATCCCAATAGGCCCCCAAAAAAAAGACGTGACTCATCTCAAGTCACTATGTTGGTACGTCCTCGATGCATGCTTTAAGGCTGCTAAATTCTATCTTCAATGATTGAAGCTCTATTATGCACTACATGACAGAGTGCCAAACCTCCTCGACCAATTTCTTAGTAGTTGGTCCTTCTACTGCTAAACCAACGATCCTCTATGTTTATTGCATGCCTTGCAGATTACTCTCTACAGCCTGAGAGAGTTGACTAGCTTCATCGTCCCAAGGCTGTTCTCACTGAAATTATTAATACTTTGCATCACAACTCGTCTATCTAAGTCTGAACAACTTCCCCTTCCTGGAGTCTAACAAATTGTTGCACAGGTGCTAAGGTCCACGTTGTTGCCCTTATTTCATTGAACTGAAGTTTTTTACTTTTATGTCAACTTCAATCTTTTTTATATGTGGGTCCTCCTGTAGCGAGGCCCACATCTCCATGGTGTTCTCAAAAATCAGGTTGCAGTCCTGAACTACAGCTGCTAGTACGTCAATGTCTACCTTAATAGTAGCCTCACACTACTCTTGGACTTCTAGAGGTGTTGTTGTTGTAGCTTCATCTACAGCTCTGCAACCTTCATCTACATTTCAAACTTTACTTGTTCAACCTCCACTTTGAACTTGTTCTCTAGAATTTTCATCTACAAATAAACACATTTTCCCTAAGTGGGTAGATACACTTAGAACAACAGAAAGAAATTAGTTGAACATTTTCCTATAGTAGATAGATGAGATGAAGGAACTTACTTGTAGTCTTTTGCTTCCTTAATTCCCTATGAATTTCTCTCATCGCTCCCACTTGAACTAAATTAGCTCAATTGGTACCTATGTCAACAGAAACAGAAACAACAACGATAAAAGCACACATGATCTATCTACTATAAACTAATGGAATTGAAGACATTGAAACACATAATCATCATAGATATGAACAATAATATGAGAAAAAGAATTAATAACTTTATTAATGTAGAAGGAAGAGTTTCAGCCAATACAGTTCAATCCTGTGCCACTCATCTAGCTTCAGTCCAACCCTCGTCACACAAAAAGCACACCAATCCACCAGCATAACATTGCTTGACATGAACTCAAATATCAAACCAACAGAATTTCTCTACAATCTTCAAATTCTAGCCCCTTGATCACTATGATGAGTGCTCAATTTATAGGGAAATGTAGTTGGTTTTGTCATAAATGAGGTATTGAATGGCCTTCCAAAATTGGAGTTAGTTTCAATGGAGAAAGGGATGAGAGGATAGGAGGTTAATTGATCCATAGCCTCTCCAAGGTCGACCACATAGGATGAGATAAGAGTTGGGCATCCTTCTAGAATTCTCTAGAATCAGAGAATATTCCTAGAATCCAATTGAATTTCTCTCATTCTCACCCAATGCAAGTCAAAGAAGGCCTAATTGCACTGCAATGTAGCCTAATGGGCCTACCTGCACTGTAGTGTAGTTATCCCTGACCAACGTTGCGTTGGTGTCCCAAGGAGGCATTTCAGCAACGCATCATGCTAGGAAACTTTCATGAATAGAAGCATTCAATGAGATGACTTGTATAAGGCATGTAACAACTGAACTAGGGTTTGATGAGCCCTAATTGTTTGATCGGAATGTCGGGAGTAATATTCCCAAATAGAACTCTAACAGTTTCCCCATAAAGCATGAAGTTGAAAATGATAATGTCGAATGATATGCTTTACGATGTGATGGGGAGGAAGTGAAGCGGACGGTGACTTGGATCGATTGCAATACATAATATCATGATATCTTTGAATTTTTCATGAATTGTTGAGTGAAGGCATACCCATACTCAGCATATAAACTTTTCATTACATGTACATAAATCAGATAGTTGTCTATAGATATAGACCCATGATAAGATGACCATCTATGTAAAGCCATCACACAAATGATTTAGTACTCTCCTGAAATCGCAACCCGGATGGATGAAACTAGATCTGGGGTCTTTTATCTCATCCAATTGTTTGCTCAAGTATGAATCTAACCATGTGAAAATGTGATATGAAGTCAAACATGGGAAGACATCATCTGATTACCAGCCAATGATGTAAGCTATTAATAGACGTGAGAGAGATCACCGATAATGATAATGATTCTCAAGGTACTACATTACATTCTGCATGGTGTGAATAAATGTTTTGATGTCGAACACCATACAAAGTATTTTAGTCAAAGGGAAATGATATCAACCTATCACCGAAGCGAGAAACTTGCCATTGATGTATGTAAGCCTCAAGGTACTGGAAGGGTGTTTCTAAGTCAACTTCTTGGATAAAGTGTTGATGTCGATAAGAAGCGACTCATCATAGGAGGGTCTTGATATATCCCCCATCAACTACATGAAACAAGTGTAATGATTTTTTAAAGACAGAATGTGATTGAATGACACACTGTTCAGGAATGGCGGTCATGAAAATGAATGTTTATGAGTATTGCAAAGGATGAAGTTTACTGAGTGACTTCTCTTGAACATGTCGGCAACACTTAATGAATTGGTAGCATTTACCCAAAACCAAAGTGATGGATGGTGTGACAGACCATATGTATGATAACCATCAAGCAGATAACCTAACCCAAATAGTCACAGAGATGAAGTGAAAGTGTCATGTTCAAGAGCAACTTGCTACCGTAAAGTGATTTATCCCTTTTCCCATTTTCCCCAGTCATTGCTGACCAGTACCTCTTTATTTTTTAACAAGATTGACAGGATAACATACGCTTGTAGTATAATTCCACCCTTCGGGTGAATCCATTGCTATGTGATGTTTTAATGAGTCTAGCAAAGGTGAAACTCGGTCTTGTCATGATGGACAAGTTTTTCGCTATTTGATGCTTCAACGAGTTTAATAACAATGAGAATTTGGTCCTTTTCATGTTTAGAGAGTTTGAAAAGGGACAAAAAGAAAACTCCACAAGTTCTTTTTTGTAAATTTGTCTCTCAAGTCTAAAAAAATGTAAAATAATACAAGAGAGAACCTATTGACCATGTTCGATCAATGTATTCCTTTTTCGTGAGTAATATATCTTAGTCTGGAAAAGGGTTAAACTTATACTGAGTAGATGTCATTTCCAATCCATTTATGAGCTGAAAAGGACAAGCGCTCGACAATATTTTCATATTTTGAGAGTTTGAAAATAGCTTAAAGAGGACTCCACTTAGAGGAAAGAGTGGTGTCTAGGATAGAATTGGGTTTCGGTGATGTTGGAAATTCTCAAAACATGTTGATTTATGTGAAGAGGCTGGCTAATAAGACCACTCATTGCAATTGTTCCTCAGAAAGGGTAAAACAACTAAGTGAAAGTGTATGATCAGCCAAGAAGATAGTGATAATGGAAGGAGAAAAACCAAGGCTCATCTAATGGAAGAGGCTGGTAGAATGGCATTCACGAGGGCTAAAATGGAGATGGGTTCATTTTTACACAAGCTTGAAGGAACTATGCTTGGATTCAGTTTCATGTTTACACGAGCTTGAAATGAAAAACTATGCTTGGAATTGGTTTACATGCCCCTAGGATGATGACTCGATTCTAGGAGCATGCCCCCCAAGCTTCATTACATTCACCTATGTAGACTACTAGTGGCTATCAGGTGGATGGAATGTAGGTTCATTTATGAGATCAAGTGAAAGACTCCACTGGGATTTTACGAGATCTAATCAAATACTTGAATTGGAACTTTGCTCCAGGGGACCTTGTTTCATTTTTAATGAGCCTGATACAAGACAAGGAACTCTACTGAGATTCCTTATTTCATTTTTTAACGAGATTGACACGAGACAAGGAACTATGCTCTGTAAACTGTTTCATTTTTTAATGAGGTTGACACAGTAAAAGAACTATCCTCGTATTCCTTGTTTCATTTTTTAATGAGCTTGACACAAGACAAGGAACTATGGTTATATTCCTTGTTCATGACCCATAAGAGGTCATGACTTCCAAGAGGTTCTCATCAAATGGGAGAACAATGCTTCATAAGAGATATGTAGCAAGGAATCCATTAGAGATATCTAGTTCCAATGTGCCCAGTGCATAATGCACAACATTACAGCATTGATCGTTAGTTGATTTAGGAATGGAACGGGTTACCACATAATTGAACCGTGGTAGGGAATATATCATTGGGACAAAAGGACCATTTATGGAATATGGTTTAATGGAAGCCATATTTGGACCGGGAAATGAAAGCTAGTCAATGGTGACAATTATGCCTTCTTTCGAGAAACACATCACTTGAAAGAGCATTGAAACAATATCTCCCATGTCATAAACATAGTCACGCCAAAGAAGTAAATTGTAATCTAAAGGGCTTGGGACTACCATCAGATTGAGATAAAAGAAAAAATTCCTCCCAAAGTAATAGGAAATTGAGGAAGTATCCCTAATGGTTGACTGGTTCCTTTGTTAAAATCCAATATATTCTAGGTAATAGGCACAAGTGGTGGTGAAACAAGTGCTTCTGAAGTAGTGGAGAAAAGGATACTCATAGATGCACCTTCATCTATAATAGTTCCAAATACAATCATATTATAAACCTGTACTATGATCTGGAAAGACACATAAGAAGGAAGACAGTATCCTGCGAGTTGATTCTAATCAAAGGAAGTGACCAAACTACTTGGAGGGGGTACCATAAGAATGGGAGAATTACCCCCTTGAGTTACGAGAACAGGAGGATTTTCCTCCTATCTTGATGGAACAGGAGGGTTTCCTCGAAGCTCATTGGAATCTGAAGAAACGAAAAGAACCTAAGTGGTATCATACTCACTTTCTATGGAAAAGGTACGTTTAACTGAAGGTGAAATCGAGTCAATTGTTTCCTCAACCTGTGATTGGTCAGGTATAGACTCATGGGATTCACATTTAGAGAGAGTGGGTTTGACCGATGGTTGATTTGGGTTAGTCACCTCATCAACTAATGAAGGATTAAGGGAGAGTCTCCTGTAACCAGATGGAAGTCACTATAGGGAAGCAGGATGGTTATCCAACTCTTTTTGGGCTTCATCCAAATAGGGACAAAGGTGAATGGGGTGATTCCCTTCGCATAACCTACAATGAAACTTAACTTTACCCTTTTTTCCATGAACTTTACTACCACTAGTTGATGGTGTGTCACTAGCAGGATCTCCAGAAGTTGATGACATAAGATGATGTGAACGAGAAGACCATTCTTCTAAGATCTGAGGAATACCAAAACAATTTCGAAGAAGATGGTCTCCCGTACAAAGTTTACAAGGATATTGAAGTTTGTGAGGCTTATCAGATTGTTTCTCATCAGAAGTTGCATTCAAAGAAATGGTTTCTTGGTTGCCCCCCCGCTAAATTTTCTTCTTCTTCTTCTTCTTATTCACCTGGTTACTAGTATCAATACTTTCACCAGACGAAGAGGAAGAAGGGGAGGAAGGAACAACCGATGAAGAAGGTAAAGGGTCAACTTTAGGATCAACTAGAGGTTGATTTTGTCCAGTTGTAGGAATATTCAATTGTGGGGCCAAGGAGGTTGAGAACAACCATACTAGAAAGCTGACAGTAAGTCCTGGAAGGGACAATGTAGCCATATAAGGAGCACTAATATTTTCGAAAGGAGGAAAAAGACTAGGATTCCCATCAAAAGGTATTCCTTGATCGGTGGAATCCAAAGTTGTTGCCATATGTCTCAACCTAAGATCAAATAATAAGTGATGTGGAGGATGTTATCCATGGTCAATTAATTTTATTTTAATCGAAATAACATAAACAAAACAAAAAAGGGATAATCTAGGTGAAAGGATTACCAATTAACTATGAACTACAATATACTACCTTAGTAAACCAAGGACTTAACATACGTGCAAGAAATATCCCTGAATGTTCTTTTCAGTGTATCACAATATACAAGGTGGCTGATCAGTTACCTATGGATGGATAGCAACCTAATGTAGTCCTCCCATATATACCCGAAAGTACATGGAGGGCCAATCCGTGTTAGTGCTGTCTAATGCGAAACCGCATAGTGAGAGAATTCCTTTATAATTTTCGTACTATAACACCGCCCTATATACCTAAAATTATGTGGACGAGCTATGATATACTTACGTACATAGAATGAGGTATCACACTTGGAATGTATCGTAGACAAGTAACCACAACTGTTATATTTTACGATGCCAGAACATGTCTCTAGCCTAGAATGTCTAAATGTTATGTGTTAAGTTACAATGCTCCATTAGGTTAATTGAGATAACTTTTAAATTGATCTTGTTTAGGAGTTTGTATTTCAGGTTCAGCACGTGATGTCTTTGAAATTCCTAGAATGCAACTATGATGAGAAACATTCTTTTCATTTGATTTTAACAATGAAAACCTTAACTAAAAGGGATAGAGCAATCAGAATCTTTAATCAAAGAGCATAGAGCACATCTAATGCAACTTTCCCTATACTATTCCTACAAGCACACACAAACCTCTAAATGCATAATGCAAGTTTTTCTTTTCATTTCCCTTAATGTTTAGATGAACAAAAGGAAACTAAATGCACAAACAATAAATCAGTACCTTTTGCAAGAAATGAAGACTTTACGACAGTTCCTTTCTCAACAAAATGAAGACTTTACGACACTTCCTTTTCAGAAAAGACTAATCAATTGTAAGCTAACTTTGACAATGAATTGATAATGATAAAGAAATCACTTAAGAAACACTAAAATATCAAGGCCAAAGTAGGGCTAGGAGAAGAAATGAAAATTTATTTCAGAACCATAGAAAACATTGGTCTTTCAACAAACAAAAATAGAAACAACTTTGGAAAAATCAAGCCAATGGTGGGTTTTCTAGCCTAAGAGGGATCAGTGCAGGCTAGAATGGGAGACAGTGCACTGCAATGCACTATCTCTAAGCTAAGGCTACTCTGCAATGCACTATGTCAAGACCAACACTGCGCTGGTGCCATAGAGTCAAATCAAGAGACATTCAAGCACACTTGTTGACCAAAAAGACTTCAAAATGACTGAAATTAAATCAATGAAATCAAGCAAAGTATACTAGGATGTAATATGATGAGGGTAAGCTACCAAGAATGACATTCATTCCCTCGTATGGTCGCCAATTTTTCTGTGGAATTTGCATCTACAGATAAACACATTTTCCCTAAGTGGGTAGCTACACTTAGAACAATAGAAAGAAAGCAGTTTAACCTTTTCCTATAGTAGATATATGAGATGAAGGAACTTCTTGTAGTCTTTCACTTCCTTAATCCCCTTTGAATTGCTCTCGTCGCTCCCACTTGAACTAAATCTTCTCAATTGGTATCTGTGTCAAAAGAAATAGAATCAACAATGATCAAAGCATACATGATCTATCTACTATAAACCAATGGAATCAAAGGCAATGAAACACATAATCATCATATATATGAACAAGAATATGAGAAAAGTAATAAATAACTTTATTAATGTAGAAGGAAGAGTTTCACCCAATACATTTTGATCCTGTGCCACTCATCCAGCTTCAGTCCAACCCTCATCACACCAAAAGCACACCAATTCAGCAACATAACATTGCTTGACATGAACTCAAATCTCAAACCAATAGAATTTCTCTACAATATTTAGATTCTATCCCCTTTATCACAATGATGAGTGCTCAATTTGTAGGGAAATGGAGGTGGTTTTGTCATAAATGAGAGTATTGAATGGCCTTCCAAAATTGGAGTTAGTTTCCATGGAGACAGGGATGAGAAGATAGGAGGTTAATTAATCCATAGCCTATCCAAAGTCGACCTAATAGGATGAGATAAGAGCTGTGCATCCTTCTAGAATGCTCTAGAATTAGAGAATATTCCCAGAATCCAAATTGAATTTCACTCATTCTCGCCCAGAGTAGGTCAAAGAGGGCCTAAGTGCACTGTAGTGCAGGCTTGAATGGTCCTACTTGCATTGCAGCACAGTTACCCCTAACGAAAGCTACGCTAGTGTCCCAAGGAGGCATTTCAACAAGGCATCAATCTAGGAAACTTTCATGAATGGAAGCATTCAATGAGATGACTTGTCTAGGACATGTAACAACTAAATTAGGGTTTGATGAGCGCTAATTGTATTGATCTAAATTGCGGGAGTGATGTGCCCAAATAGACATGTAACAGGACCCCTTTACTGCGGTTGCCAACTTGTGGAGCTTCTTTTTAGAAGCTGCTTCTATCTATATGAGGAGCTCTGATAGCTCAATGAAAGTCTGGGTAATGGCATCCTTCAGTTGCTGCCTATGTGCAATGACTACATCCCTATTCTGGATGTCCCTAGAAGCTTCCTTAGTTAGCTTTTCATTATGGCTCTTGAGGTATTTGATCACGAAAAGTTACTGCTCTTCCCAAATTTTCAATTCGTCAGACACTCCCTGATGGAGTTCATACAATGTTTGAATGGGTAGTGCAACTATGTTTAGCGTTGAATTCCTCCCATATGGTGCTACTACCTGATCCACCTCAATAATAAAATGTAGCAAGCCTCCTGGAATGGGCACTGCACAGACCTCTGTGGTTACCACCAACGTCGAAGGTAATGTCGGTTTCACACTTGATGTTCCCATGTTCTCTTGATTTTCACTTGCTTGAATCATGATCACTTGAATCGAAATCACTTGTACCTATAGCTCTTTGAGGCCCTACTAGACCTGCGTCAGTACTGACTTGCACTGATCTTCTATATTCCCCAACATTTCCTTAGTGACTGATCGCACAGTGTCACTGATCTCATCGATTTCCCCCTCAGTGAGGACCATCGACTCAGTGTTGGAGGTCTTGTCAGACTTCTGCTTCTTTCGCATACCTCCAGTGGTGGTTTTCTTCCTCTTCTTTATGATGAAAGGAGACTCAACATATTTTTTCTCCTCAAAAGGGTATGCTCCACCCTGCTCTGGTTCCTCCATTTTTGGGCACTACAACCCCAATCATAGATGTCCATAAACCAAGGGATCCTAAGTCCCTAAAAGTGTTGTTCCAACCCCTAAAAGAACAAGGTCAACTGATTACATCATCTCCCAGAAGTTCTCCATGAAAAACTACTCAGAACTGGTCAAAACTGGACCATCTCACCTACTCCATGGTCAAAGTGCGCTGCATCCCACCTAAATGCACACAGGAGGTGTGATGCATACTGAAAATCCCTTCTATGGGGTGCGATGGGTGAGAGTGGACAAATGGCAGATTCAATTTGCGAGGTGGAGGATCATGGAATCTTCTAGAAACTTCTCCTGTTACACTTGCCTCTCTGCATTCGCCCAAGGATGAGTAAGAGATCATAAATCTCCAAGTAGAATCAAGAACTATCAGAGAGAGGACACTAATCAAATATCAGAAGCTGACTCACCTCCCTGCAATCATCTATATATGGATCCCTCTTCCCAGAGGTCCAGGGGCTGGAATTTTGTATCTTGTAAGGAAGTGCTGCTGGTTTCTTGGTGTAATATCATATTGTTAGGCGATCTAAGCTTTTCATGAGGTGAAGAAGGGCTTTCTTGCTGAGAGGATGATGTTGGGTCAGAACAATTGGTTGTAATCCTCTTTTCTATTCTTGATATTAATAAAGCTATTCAAGTTTTCCTCCATATTCTTGTATGATTGATGATATATGCATTTGTGTGGTCAATATATATCTGGTCCTATATTGTTTATGATAGTAGATCTCTGTTCTTGGATAGAGTTATGCTGCTTTGATTCTACAGGTGCTCTTTGAAGCTGGGTAGACGAGGAAGCAAGTGGCAAAGATCTATCAGAAGGGAGAGGAATCAAGCAAGGAACCAAGCGCAAGACAGAGGTTGGTCTCCTTTGTTCCCCTCTTATCTACTTTTCATCAAGGAAAATGAAAGTAGTTTTAGTTTGTTTGTTTCTAAGATAGCTACCAGTCTTAGTGGGACTAGCAGCTCTGCATAGACACTAGATTTCCTGATAACAAAATGGCGAATCCACTGGGGAGCGAATATATTGTTTTTTTGTCTATATTTGTTTTCTTTATAAACTTACAGACGGAGCCTGAAGTCAAGCCAGCTAGCCTTCGAACTGCATTTGCTATGCAAGTACAAAGTATATCAATGATGCTTTAGTCTATCTCTGGGTTTTGTTTATGAACTGAACAATCAGTTTACAAACTCTCTAATTGCCCTTGTGGTGGCTCTAGTAACCTCCTTAGATCTACCCTTGTGACTTATTTAATGATTATCACTTGCTCGGCCTAAATCCCTGAACTGTGCTGCAAACTGTGATCAAGAACTGGATCAAAAGTCTCACGTTGTACCATCGCACCCTCTCTTCAAGGATATCAGTATGCATCGCACTTCCCATGTGTTGTAGGTGGGATGCATACTGGAATCCCTGTGTAACAGGTGCACTGATAAGAAAAGGCTAATTTTGCCTCCAGAATTTGGTTTTTCTTCACTCTTTTCACCTCTATTCAGGAGTTTTGATGTCTGTAGTTAGTATACCTCTGTTGGAAACCCCCTTCCTTGCCATTATTTCACCTCCATTGTGCAAATAACTGTAAATGTTTTTATGTATTGTGAGCCATTTTCAGTTCTCTTTTACGAAGAAGTAGTGTAATTGAATTGTCGTTTCTTGATTTGGAAGTGTCGCAAGTGTCATTTTCAGTCATAGAAGAGAATCTGATTATTCTTGATAGTCGATTACACTGTTACTCTTGTATTTGATTTGAATTAGTAGTTTTTCAAGTGTCGAAAGCAATTTTTCCATTCCAAATCGCAAAGTGTCGTCATTGTCTTCATTTTGTCTTGAAAAGAAGCTTGTTAGTAATGTCGCTTTGAAAAATAATTCAGATTTACGCTTAGCTTTGTTTTTATCATTCACACATTAAGAAGGCTAAAAACAAATTCATGCATGTGCATTTGTATTTATACAGTTTGTTGGTTTGATTTAGGACAGTCCATATAGTGTGTACTCTCTGCTCTATGTTGAAAGAATATAATCTCTCTTTCTTTAGTAGCTAGGATTTTCATTGCAAAAAGAAGATTAAATGATTGTTTATCATCTTATATTGCATTTTAGGAATTGTATATCTACATCACGCGGTGGACCTGAAAGGAAAATTTCTTAAACAAGATCAACTGTAAAATAAATTTAATGAATCTAAAAACACTTTGGAACCTAACGCACAACATTTAGAAGTCTAGGCTAAAGACGTATTCTGACGTCGTAAATCCTGGTAACTTTTGCCTTCACTGCTGGTTGGGTGATTCATCCACTTTGAGACGACAAGTGCCAGTATGGACTTGTGCTCCCACGTACTGTCGAGTATATATTGGGAGACCACAATAGGCTATATCCTTTATCCATAGGAAGTCGTGTCTGCCGCCCTATCGATTGCAATGCACTGAACATAGCATTCGGGAAGATTGATTGTCATACCGTAAAAAGTATTATGCAGTTTTGCGATTGGTTTGGTAATCCCTCTGTCTAGATTTCTAGAGTAGTCTCTTTCGTTCCTTTTCAGACTCCTTAAAGGAAAAGGTCCATCTGAGCACTTGTCACTTCAAGCTCATTAAAAATCGAAGGTGACTAGAGTCATCTTTTGTTTTTTCTCGACTCTTAAAAATTGAAAAAACAAGTTGTGTCAAAGTGTCTAAAATTTATTTTAATCGGAATAAATATCACCTTTCCTACGTTGGTCTTAGGTTGAGGAAAATGGAGTCCACCAACCAAGGATTTCCCCTTGGAGGAAATCCTAGTCTTTTCTCCTCTTGGGGAGATGTTGGTGCACCCCATATGGCCACATTTTCGCTTCCAGGATTGACAATCGGCTTGCCCATATGGCTCTTCTCGACCTGTGTCGTTCAGAACACCGTGATTCCTGAGCAATCAAGTAAGAAACTAGATGATACCAAAGCTACCCCCTACCTTCTACTTCATCCGATTCTCCCTCTCCTCCTTCCTCTTCGCTTGATGAAGCTGGTAAAGCCAAAAGTCAAGTAACTAAGAAGAAGAAGGAGAAGAAGAAGAAAGAGAAGAAGAAGAAGGAGCCAAAGACAATAGGGGGAAACCAAGCATCATCTAGTGAAAATCCACACACTGCACTGTCAAAGCCTAAATCTCCATGTGTCATTTGCAAAGGAGATCACTATCATTGAGATTGTCCCTGCATCCCTCGGATCTTAAGGGACTGGTCTCCTCGTTTGCACAATCCGATGTCAACAACCTCTGACGATCATGTTGAAAGTACACCGTCAACTAGTGAAAGCGAAATGTCGGGATAGAAAAGGAAAAGTAAATTCCCTTGTAAACTATGTGAAGGTGATCACGCCGTCCACTGTTGTCCCTTCCTTGATGAGGCTAAAAGAGTTTTGGACGACCGACCGGTTTCACTGTTACGGCTTCCTCCTGGATATAAGAAACTCTTTCCAAGTCCATCACTAGTTGAAAATTCGACTGACACACCATTTTGGTCGGTCGAAGCGTCTATCATTGAAGATAAACCATTTGAATTCACACCAGACAAAAGTCAAAAGGTTGAGGCGGCAGTTGACCTAGTCTTGCCTTCAGAAGGTCCATCTTCAGATGATATAGTCACCGAAGAGAACAAGAACGACACCATTCAAATTCTCTTTGTAAACACAGACTCCGATGAACATGGGGGCAGTCTACCCGTTCCTTTACCGCAGGAAGGAAGTTCGTTAGAGTCATATCCGGCCATCTATTCGGTCCCACCTCCAAGCAACCTAGTTGTTTCCTTCGATTGGAATCTACTAGGTAGACCCCATTTACCGGCTAGTGTACCATTTCGAATCATTGCACAAATATACAGAATGGTTATGGCTGGTACCATCATAGATGAAGGGGCTTCTGTGAGTATCCTTTCCTCAACTTCTTGGAAAGTGCTTGGTTCACCAGCGCTTTTGCCTGAAATGAGAAATCTAATAGGCTTTGAAAAAGGAACCAGTCGACCGTTAGGGATCCTTCCTAATGTGCCAATAACATTGAGAAGGAGAACTATTCACATGAACATAATGGTAGTCCAAGGACCCCTAGATTATAATCTACTCCTTGGACGCGACTATATTTATTGCATGGGAGCAATTGTCTCCTCGCTTTTTAGAGTAATGTGTTTTCTGCATGAAGGAAGAGTGGTCAAGCTCATAGACCAGCTTTCATTCCCCGGCTCACACATAGCAAATAGTCAAATACCATCCCTGAATGGTATTTTTACACAAGGAATGTCTCATCAATCCCCAGTTCATCCACCCGATGAGCGCGAGAGATTCGGGAGGACATGACTGAAACCTAGAGGGCATGCACCCTAGTCTGTTTCGGTAGGAAAACCTTAGGTATAGGGTAAGTTTCCGCAGAGGATATATGACTGGTTTATGAGATTAGACCGGAATAAGATACCTCTGTCAGAAGGTAGGCCTTTCCCGATAGAACAAATGTTTTGTTTGCAAATTGAGGGGTAACTTGTAAAAGGTAGGCCTTTCCCGATAAAACAAATGTTTTGTCTGCAAATTGAGGGGTAACCTGGGAAACTCTACTTCACTATACCTGAGGGCATGCAAACCTTTTGGCATGCAAGCGAAGAGCGACGATTTATTTTTTTAAATTTTTAGGTCCTCTAACCCTTTTTAAACTCGTAGGATTGGTCGTTTTCTAACTTGCATAAAGAAAGGATGCGGGGCAAAGCTTTGAAAAAATGCCATCTTAGATGAGACATCCTTATTATACGAATGGATCGAGCAATTTTTATGTGGAGTTCAAGCTCGTGAATAATTAAACATAAGCAATGAGCAAATGTTTCCCCCAAAGTTTAAGCTCATTCATTAAAAAATGAACCAATTTCTGGTAAATAACCATCGTGAATACATTATCATCAGCCTTTGAAACCTTGGTCATGTTCTCATCATCACCTCCACTCTGTATTGGCCGATCATTCACCTCCATTTGGTTGTTTACCCTTTTTGAGGAATAGCTGCGAAGAGTGATCCTGTTAGCCATCCTTGTGACACTGCCATGATTGGAAAATTCCAAACCTTACCTGGAATTCGCTGCTACCCGAATTTATCACTCGTTCCTCGAAAAATGAGTCTCCTTTAAGCTATTTTCATTTGACTCGTAAAATATGAAAAGATTGTCGAGTAATTGGCCTCTCCAGCTCATTAAAGTGACCGGAAGTGCTATCCCTCCTTTAGATTTTAATCTTTTTGGACCTGAGGGATTATTACACAAAAAGATCGAGTGCTTGTTTTGTTCGGCTCATTAAAATTACCAAAAATTCATCCCTTTTGTATTATTTTATACTTTTTCAGACTTAAGGGGTTATATGACGAAAAAGGATTGTTGGAGTTTTCTTTACGTCCCTTTCAGACTCTCTAAAATTGAAAAGGACCGAGTTATCTTTGTCCTTAAACTCGTTAAAACCGAATAGCGACAAACTTGTCCATACCAACAAGAACGAGTTTCACTATCGCTAGGCTCGTTAAAACATAGCGATGGGTTTGCCCGAAGGGAAAATTATAGAATAAGCATATGTTATCCTCCTTAAGCTTGACAAAAATAAAGAGGTACTGGTCAGCAATGACTGGGGAAAAATTGGGAAGAAAACTTGAAGAAACTTTATTGGTAGCAAGTCGCTCTTGAAGATGACACTTTCGCTCTGCATCTGAGTCGGGTTGGGTTGTTCCGTTCACTGGTCATATCACCATTGGTCCATCACACCATCCACATTTGGGGTTAACGCTACCAATCCATCATGTCAGTGTCGCCGATATGTTCAAGAGAAGTCGCTCAGAGAATTCACCTGTGTCTCATCCATTGCAATACATTCACGCTCCATTCTTTCATGACCGCCACCTTGAACCTTATGTCATCAGATCATTTTCACCTCCATTAAAATCATTTGCTCCGTTCTGTGTCATAGATGTGGGATTCACTAAGGCCCTCCTATGACAGATCGCTTCTTGTCGACATCAGCTCATTATCCAGGAAGTCGATCTAGGAACAACCCTTTCAGTACTTTGAAGCTTGCATGCCTCAATGGTAAGTTTCTCACTTCCGGTGACAGGTTTACATCAATGAACTTCGACCGAAATATTTTGCGTGGTGTTCGATGCCAAGTTCCTTATTCACACCACGTGAATTGTACTGTAGTACCTTGAGAGTCATCATCATTATCGGTGATTCCTCTCGTGCCTGTTAACAGCTTACATCATTGGTTGGTAATCAGGAGATGTCTTTCCGTGTTCAACTCCAGAACATCTCTCACATGGATCGAATTGTACTTTGAGTGAAGATCGAATGAGATTGAAGACCCCGGATCTAGTTTCATCCATCTGGGATGTGATATATATTCAGGAGAATAAAGACATCAAATGTACATCATTGCTGCACAGATAATCATCCAATCAAAGGGATGATGGCTCTACCAGAATCATTAGTCTGCACTCAGATGATTGTCTGTCTTATGTACATGTAAATGAATTTATAAAGCTGAGCATGGGAATGCCCGCCTCAGCTAGATCATGAAAATATTATGAAGATAATGTATTGTATTGTATCTTATTACAGGTCACCTTCGAGCTCGAAAAAACTTCGAATCCTCATGATGAAGAATTTCACCCGACATCAAAAGATTAACGACCTCATGCTTTAGGGGGCAACTGTTATAGACATTTTTGGGCACTACAAACCCAATCATATATGTCCATAAACGAAGGGCTCCTAAGTCCCTAAAAGTATTGTTCCAACCCCTAAAAGAATAAGGTCAGCTGATTACATCATCTCCCAGATGTTCTCCATGAAAAACTACTCAGAACTGGTCAAAACTGGACCATCTCACCTGCTCCATGGTCAAAGTGCGATGCATACCACCTAAATTCACACGGGAGGTGCGATGCATACTGAAAATCCCTTCTATGGGGTGCGATGGGTGAGAGTGGACAAATGGCAGAGTCAATTTGCGAGGTGGAGGATCATGGAATCTTCCAAAAAATTCTCCTGTGACACTTGCCTCTCTGCATTCACCCAAGGATGAGTAAGAGATCATAAATATCCAAGTGGAATTAAAAAATATCAAAGAGAGGACACTAATCAAATCTCATAAGCTGACTCACCTCCTTGCAATCATCTATATATGGATCCCTCTTCCCAGAGATCCAGGGGCTGGAATTTTGTATCTTGTAAGGAAGTGCTGCTGGTTTCTTGGTGTAACATCATAGTGTTGGGTGATCTAAGCTTTTCATGAGGTGAAGAAGGGCTTTCTTGCTGAGAGGATGACGCTGGGTCAGAAAAATTGGTTGTAATCCTCTTTTATATTCTTGATATTCATAAAGCTATTCAAGTTTTCCTCCATATTCTTGTATGATTGATGATATATGCATTTGTGTGGTCAATATATATCTGGTCCTATATTGTTTATGATAGTAGATCTCTGTTCTTGGATAGAGTTATTCTACTTTGATTCTATAGGTGCTCTTCGAAGCTAGGTAGATGAGGAAGCAAGTGGCAAAGATCTATCAGAAGGGAGAGGAATCAAGCAAGGAACCAAGCACAAGACAGAGGTTGGTCTCCTTTGTTCCCCTCTTATCTACTTCTCATAAAGGAAAACGAAAGTAGTTTTAGTTTGTTTGTTTCTAAGATAGCTACTAGTCTTAGTGGGACTAGCATCTCTGCATAGACACTAGATTTCCTGATAACACTTCTTCTACGTGCTCTTGCTCTTCCATGGTATTCTTCTCAAGGTCCATAGTGACCTTTTGAGGCAGCTTCTTTGTGTCTTCCTTTAGCGCAAATTTCACAGTCGATGTACCTCCTGTGGCCTTCATTGTTTTGCTAGTACCTACCTGGTCTCCTTCAGATTCCTTGCTAGGATCTAGCCACATGCTTAACTAGTTAGATATTACCAAAAAAATGTCCTGCTCTGTGACCAAATAGGGAAACTCATACCATATTCCCTTTGCATATTTCTTCGCCTGTATGTATATGTTGTGGAAGTCTGCTTTGAAGTTTGCAACTCCGTGATATTTGTTAAGTAACACCGGTGATATTTGTGGCTTCTGTCTAATCACGGTGCATAAATCCATCTCAAAAAACACCCAAAATAATTTATTCTCTACCACCCGACTTAGATCTTTCGATGCCCACACCAAAGTGTACCTTGTATCTTTGCACAAGTCTTGGTCGATAGTAGGGAACTGTGACTCATCAAGGGTTCTCTAGGTCTTCAAAGCAATCAAAATTAAAAACCATGCATAATGGAAGGCTTTCCCCTCTTCCTGGGCCTTGCGACAATAATCCAAAAACTCCCAGTAGAGGTATGTTGCCCAATTAAACTACACACCTTAGCTGCATTGTGCAACCAACTGAATTACTAAGGTTGGCACCCCGTCTGCCCCACATTTCCTTGTAATCTTACCATCCAGAATGGATGTGAAAATGGTCAAATCCTTATAAAAAAATCGAGCTTATAGCATAGTTGCGTGACTTCTTAACGACATTGAAATATTTATTTATGTGGCCTACGAGTTTATTTTCTTGAGGCTTTCCAACAAAAGCATTGACAAGGTCTTCTCCTACACATGGTAGTGCAGTGATCCTCCTGATCAACATATCGTCAATTGGGATCCTCCTCCCAAGCCATAAGGCTCCTTTTTTCACCAAAGTGAGAAACTGGTGCACACATATTGTATTGATGTTGTTGTGCCCAAAAAGAGGAACATACAACATGTTTAGTAGACTGGCATGCTGAATCCCGACCTCCCACTTCATTGGTTCTATTCTCGTTACACCAGACTCATCATAGTGTACCATCTTCAGGTATTTACTCAGCTCAAATGTGGGAATTTGGCCCTATCTGCCAAATCCAAATCCTCCATGCGCAGTTGCATCACCTTCACAATCAAATCTCCATCAAAGGGCACATCTTCTAGTAGCAAAGGTGTAAAAAGGGAAAATTTTACTATATCAGGGCCCTTTGTCACCTTAGTAGTCGACTTTCTTGGTGGCATATACAAAGGTAACCGCGAGATTGGCTCGACCTCATCGACACTTATGTCCTCAATTCCTACCTCAAGTTCTTCATCCTCTAAGTCAACTGGCTCCATTGGTTGCTTCTTTTTCCCTTTATCCATCTTTTCCTTGCTCCTCTACTCAGAAGGCACCTTCCTAGGTGACTACCTTAGTGGTGGCTTCTATGGTTTCTTCTGCTTCTTTACTGTTGTTATTTCTGCTAGTTCTACCATTGTTGTTTATGCTTCTACAGTTGTGGGCTTCGGCCTTGGAAATATAGGAGTTGTGGTGTGTGTAGGAGGTGTAGCAGTCATGATGTTTGTTAATCCTTGTTCCAGAAATTCCCAATAGACGTCCTACCAATCCTCACTAGACATGCAACACTTCTCTCGGCTCAGACTTAGGTGCAAAAGTTCACAAGATTTCTTCAAGAGGAAAAGTGTCTGAATGTAGAGCGAGATGCCATATTTATAGCCAAATTCAAATTTGAATGCCTTGAATGCCTTCAGATCCTCCTCATAAATGTGAATTTGGTGGTAGATTTCCATAGATATGCTCCTTAAATGTACTTCTCCCACTCCCAAATCACTTTCAAATCAACTATAGATTTTCCAACAGTCACCTTTTGCATAGGATTCAATGCACCCCACCTGCACCATCTCCATAAACACCATGTGGCCCTCCTTCTTTGACTGAGCCCTTCCTCGGTAGAGTAGTTTATAGTCTTGTGCTTACTTCCAGCTTCTCGAAGCACTAAGACTTTCCTATTGTCATATAGTCATTTTATCCTTGGAGGGGCAGGATTGACCCTGTATACCTTCAATCTTCTCTCATTAATCTTTCCAGGAAATAACTCCCCATTCAGCTTTGTGAGCTAAACTACGCCACCATCTGAAATATCCTTGATCACATAGGGTCCTAACCAATCCATCTGAAACTTCCCAAGAAATTTTGTGAACTTTTTGTCATTCATCAGGACCAAATATCCATTATTAAAAGTGCATTTTTTAATATGGCGATCATTCCATGCCATTTCCCTAGCTTTTTGCACTTGTTGATGAAAACTAGCCAAAAAGCAGTCCTCCTCCAATGCAAGAAGTTGTGCTAAGAATTCATCCATGAAGTCGCGATCTTCCATCACAGTTAATGATACGATCCTTAGTTGGGCACTATAAACTCCATTGACATCACTACTTCTTTTCCATATACCAGTCTAAATGGTGTTTTCCCTATCAATTTCTTACAAGTCATCCTATATGCCCATAAAATCGTCGGTATGTGCACATCCCAGTCATTCCTATTAACATTGCAGATATTCGTTAAGGAATTCTCCAATTTTTTTTTAAATATTCGACAATTCCATTCACTTGGGGATGATATGGTGTACTCTTCTAATTGTGCATTTGGAACTCTTTTGTCAACACCTCAATTGTTTCATTCAAGAAGTGAAAACCTCAGTTACTCATCATGATCTTCGAGCATCCAAATAGTGACAGAATATACTCGAATATAAACTTCACAACTGTGTGCATGCTACAATCCTTCATGGGTTGTGCCTCGGCCCATTTGGTCAAGTAATCTGTCACAGTGATAATATAACATGCACCTGTCTTCTTCCCTGGTAGATTAATTGGTCCAACGAAGTCAATTTCCCATTTATCAAATTCTTGTCGCATGACCTATGGGTTTAAGGAAATTTCATCCCTTCTTGATCGTATTCTAGTCCTCTAACACACATTGCATGCACTGCAGTACTCCTTAGAATGTTTATGTACCATAGGCCACTATAATCCTACTTGTAGAATCTTTTGTGCAGTTTCCTTACCTGCATAGTGTCTTCTTGCGACACCACCATGCACTTCAACCAGAATATTATGTTGTTCATACTCATGTACATATCGACACAGAACTACACCTGGTCCCATCTTATATAAGTTTCCTATAATCACTGAAAAATATGCAACCCTGAATACTAGTTCTTTCTTTTGGTATGTTGTGTTTCCTTCAGGAGTTATCCCAGTAGAAATAAAATAAATAATGTCTACAAAATTTTCATCAATATTATTGGGTTTGTCACCATTCTCAATCCTAGATAGGTGATCAAGTTCAACATTCAACCTCCCTCGCTTAGCTATCACTTCAAAATCATACTCATGGAAGAGAAGAAACCATCTACAAATCTTCCCCCCCAACACTGGCTTACTGACCATGTATTTCAATGCAGAATGATCTGTGTACATTTTAAAGTGTGCACCTAGCAAATAATTCCTAAATTTTTGTAGTGCATATACCATGGCCAACCCTTCTCATTTTATGGTTGAATAGTTTCTCTCATCCTTAGATAGTTTCCTAATTGCAAAGGCAATTGGATGGTCAATATCTCTTTCACCTGGTTGAGTTAAAACAACTCCCATTGCTATACAAGATGCATCCACATGCACATGAAATTATTTCTTCCAATCTGTGAATACTAGTATTAGTGCAGTAACCATATTCTCCTTAAGAACATCCAAGCTCTTCTAATAGTCATCAGCCTAGAAAAACATAGCATCCTTCTTCAACAACCTCTCCATTGCCATAGCGATCTGCGCATACACCTTTATAAATTTCCTGTAATACCCTATATGACGCAAAGTTGTGCATAGATGCTTTACATTCCTGGGTGGATCCAAATTGATAATTACAGTGATCTTGGTAGGGTCTACCATCAATCGCTTCTTACATATGACATGTCCCAACAATACTCCATAAGGTACACAAAAAATACATTTCTTCAAATTCAAGGAAATCTGATACTTCCTACATGTATCAAACATTAGACGCGGACTAGAAACATGTTCTTAACTAGCCCAAATATTGTGCAATAGTCGAAGTAGACCTCCAGAAACTTGTGAATAAATTCCTTGAATGTTACGACTACCACCCTTGAAAATATTGCAAGAGAATTTTTTAGTCTGAAAGGAATAACTATATATTGGAATTAACCCCACTATGTAGCGAAGGTAGTATTTCTTCTATCCTCAGGTGCAATCTTAATTTTGTGATATCCTGAAAATCCATCTGTGAATGAATAAGCCTCCTACCTGCCAACACGCATCATTTAACTTCTGTATATCTACACATATACTTATATCACCCTTTGTTTTCTTTTCTTCGACCACCATCGGATTGACCATTCTGACACTTCTAATGGCTCAATTATACTTATCATAAGCATATTATCCAACTCTTCTCTTACTGTTTCCTTGTACTTGGGGTTCAATCGATATGGGTGCTTCTTAATTGTCTACGCA
Source organism: Pinus tabuliformis (assembly GCA_031772625.1). Taxonomy (NCBI): domain Eukaryota; kingdom Viridiplantae; phylum Streptophyta; class Pinopsida; order Pinales; family Pinaceae; genus Pinus; species Pinus tabuliformis. The sequence goes on from CM062819.1 coordinate 751,643,402, forward strand.
TCTAGATTTAAATTGATCTTCATCATACCCAAATCACCTACTATACCCTTCAATTCATATAACTTTGTCAGAAATAAATCTTGATATTCGTGCAATAATCCAGAAACCTTTCCTACCATGTCTTCATCCCAGTAGTCACCAATATGCGTGAACTTTGGTTCTGCTTTTGAGGAAATATTTACTTGTTTTGTCTTTATCGACTGTGATATATTACGTATCTCTACAAGGTATCCTGCAACTTCACCCAGTCCCTTTGACTCAAGAATATTGATATTTCATGTATCCTCATCACCTTCTTCCATATTAACATTGTAGCATTAGAAAGCATGTTGTAGATGCGCACTCCAGTTAGGCTGCATCCAAGTTGTAGGTTCTATTGGTGTTCGGAAGATCACTACCTTAATCTCCTGAAGTGCCTCATAAATGAATTCAAACACGTCTTCAAAGTTGAATGTCAACAGGAAATGCCCCTTCATTTCATCCCAATCAGTAGTCCCATGTCACAACTCCGTCTCCAAATACCAATTCATTGGTATAATGTCTAAATTATGAATAAAGATATGTACCCACTACAGTTGAGGTACCTCACCCCAAGCCTTAGTCCATCAAGCTAGATGTTCACGTGGATCATCCTTACCTATATAAGTTTCACTGAGCTGTGTGTTTGCGTAGCCAAACATTAATCTCATCAGTCTACGATATTCCTTCTAATCAAAAATATTATCATTGTGGTTTCCCCACCATCTTGTAGGTGTAGCTCTTAAAGCCAAATCTAGATCCTAGAACCTGTGCTCCTCTAGTACGTCTCTTTCAAAGTGGTCAAGAAACATATTAACATGATCTAGCCCATCATAATAAGGAAATTTACATACCTCAGTTGATATACAACGCAAAGACTTTGTAAGCCTATTGCATCATAGTGTAGAGATCTCATGTAGCCAATTCTGCTAGTTTTCTAATTCTTCATCTGAGCTTGATTGACATGAACTATCCTTCTTCCAACTGATCTGTCCATCTGCAATGGCATTAATCTAGTATTCATCTTATGTAATGAGCTATATATGTTATCAATGTCTTTGTCATCATATTCATCATGGATTGGCTCTATGTATCATGCACCTTCAGCTGGATCCAATGGAACGACCACTCTAAGGCCATTATTTTCAAACACCATGCTACGCTTCCTCAAATTAATAATAAAATTCATGTTGAAAGACAAATCAATCTTGAGCAATCTTGGGTATGGATTACTCTCATCTACTATTTCAATAACTTCAAAAATTGGAAGCACATTAGCTCTTTCAATATCTACAACCACTCCATGAAGGCGAACCATTAGAATTATCTTTTGTTGGTTTTCCATGCATATATCGATTGGAAACCACTGCAAATTAGGTTTCCCCATACATTCCCAAGTCTACTTTGGCATTACACTAGCATCAGATCTTAAGTCTAGAATTACCTAGTCCATGCCAAAATCACCAATTTGTGTTGTCAACCACATCTCCCTACTAATCCTCTTCTTGCTTTGATTCACCTTATTTACTACGCATTGTTAGAGACACATCTTTCCCTTGATAATGCATTTATATATTAGCTCTTGTAGTCCTTCAACTTCCTTCTGACCCCTTAGCATCTTCATGCATGTCTTCAGAAATGACTTCAGTACCGTGGGATCAAAGTCCTGCTTCATAGTAATTTCTTCAGATTTCTCTTTTCGTGGAACTATTTGTATCTGAGTTTTAGATGTAGAAACACTTGTATCCATAAAAAAATTCTTTCCTCCATAAACATCTCCTTTTCTCTCTATAAGTCAAATCCAACATTCTTCTCGCCAACCCTGCGAACCCATGTATCTAATACCGATGCTTGCCCTATACCTTGTCTTCAGCAGTGGCTATACTACTTTGTGTGACTATATTGACACTAGAATTGCCTTTGCATGACTCGAATCTCATCATCTGAATGTTCAATGTCAACTATTTGTTCTTCTTTTCCTACATCTTTTCTATTAATACAGGACAATCTTCTATAACATGATCAAATTTCTTATAGTATTGACAAGAAGGATGGGTTGGATTCTGACAGTCGCGCACAAAATGTCCTAGTTCTCCACAGTTGTAGTAGATGATCTGGCCCCGACCTCTTCTAGTGGCTCCTCCTCATCCTCTTCCCCATCATTGGAATCCTCCATGAGGCGCAAGTGAGCCTTGATCGTTCTGCACGTGGGTTTCATCCTGCATCCTATACATTGGGGTTATGTCTAGAATCAATTCATAGCTTCGGAAATATATTTCATCATGGTCAACCGATTTATAAAAGTTTCAAAATAGTTGCTTTGGTGACTGTAAAAACTTTTGCAATAGATAACAATTGTCTGCCAAATGTAGTCTCGACACTTGGTAGATATTACAGCAGAAATTTGAACCAGTTCTTGATCCAACAAGAGACTCTAGTTTTAGCAGGTTGGGACCTCCCACAACTGTATAGTCCCAGTACACAGGGCATTGATCCTTATAGTGGCCTTCAGCCTTGCACTTTGTGCACCAAACTTCAGGGTGTATTCCTAACTAAAACTCCTTTCCCTTCTTCAAATCCTACAACTCCATATGTAGGCTTTCTACTGTGACTGGATATGCTAGACTCCTATATTCGTGTCCTGGATTAGTGAATCCTCTAGCTTCATCATGATCTCTAATGCTCTAGAATAAGATCTGATCTTATGTTGACATAAAGGAAATATTAAGTGTGGCAATAACATAGCTATGTACCATTCCTTATTTTTTTTGTCTGAAATCTGAGGATTAGCTTGTCTCAATAAGCACTTCAACCTTTGATCCATATCCCATGCAAACTTGTTAACTGTTTTGTTGATATCCTTTATTTTAGTAACACACTGAGCTTGTGATTTCATCTTTCGAAACTCTGTGAATGCAGCCTTTGTCTCAGCCAATGTAGCATTTGGATTGGTTGTACTATATTTTATATACCATGTAACCGCTCTATCCCGTAGGGTTGTAACCAGTTTCACTTTCTTCATGTAATCGTCATTGACCTATTTCCCCTTCCACACATCCTCTACTATGAACCAAAACTGATTAGGATCCTCTGATCCCTAACCCTTGAATACAGACATTTTTATTGTATTCACCATATTGAATAGTGAAGGTGGAGGTGGAGGTGGAGGTGGAGATGTAGGCATAAGTGTATGAGGTGGTGAGGAAGGTGGAGGTGGAGTGGATGGATGCAGAATCCTAGAAGTGCCCTAACCTTCTGTCTGTGGTGCACCTCCAAGTGTGTTAGGGTTTCCCTCTTCGTAAGTTTTTGAATCCCCTAACAACAGAATGTATTCACCTTCAACATATCTTTCACGGTCTACTCAAAACCTTTTTCCACTTCGCGTAGATCCCACCTGACCTCTTTTTATCATTAATTAAAAGACATAACACCCTTTGCGCACAACAACATTTTAATCCAAGTTTTTGGCGATTTCAGGTACTTACCTCTCGGACCCTTAAAGAATTGGTGTTCAGCTTCACTATAAGATACATATGTGTCAATTGAAAATTCAGTGGTGAAACCACCCACAATACTATCAATCCAATAGTCTACAAGCCTTACAACCTTATGATCAGACTCTTCAAGATGCTTGATCAATTTAGGAGTCCACATCAGATGTTCATCATGTTTCTAGGTAGGTTGGCTTGTTGCTAATTTAGACATCCACTCGTGTAATTCGCAAGCGAACGATGCAAAGAAAACTTTGTGCTCTTCTGTGTAGATATATCTCTATCACCACCTTTCTTTTGACTAGTGCAGATTCTAATTTTCCTAAGCAGCAAACTTGTGCAACTTCCGATCTACCCAATTCTGGAGTTCTTTCTTAGTTTGTCTCCATGAACACCACATCACACATCCCTCAGATATATCCCAGTCCCAAAAATGGAACCATTTGTTGGTCTGAGGGGCTTGGACCTAGGTTTAGATTTATCTATGCTAACCAACAAAACCCTACACTACGGCCCTTCTGGCAACAATCCTCTTAGCGCAAACCACAGTCCCACCCAAGGTAGTATTGGGGGATGCTAGAACCAAGTTTCTGCATCCAGAAGATTATGTGATGTAGAAGCAAGGAGTTTCTTTAATCTAGGGCCCAATCTAACCTTCATAAACCCTTATCTTCAAAGTCACAGACTTGAAACAATTTCTACATAAATAGATCTATGAACTTTGCCTAATTGTTCTAACATGTGTAAGTTATAATACAAAAGTAGATTTGGACCTTCGCGATGCAATTAAAACAATATTACAGAGAATCGAATCATAATTTAGCATAGACACAGGAACATATAAATATACGGAGAATGCATGGAATTGCTTCAAATAGGCTTTATTACTTCAGATATTCAATGAATACACTTATTTTGACCCTGCACACACAACTGTAGGGGCCCACGCAATTAGCTTCAGACTTACCAAGGTCTCTGCGCACTTAGCTACAGGAGCCTTCTCCTCTTCCAGAATACATAATTATGGATATAATAGACTCAAAATCACATTCGTGAACTACATAATGACTCCTAGATGACTTCGTTTTATAGCTTTTACATTACATTACCATGGTCCACGAACCATGGGCAGAGCTCATTACTTAATCAAAACAGCCCATTCCTTTACGTAATAAGGGGCTTTGGCCTACCTAAAATCACCTTTGACTCTTAACATTCTACATTATTTGTGCTCTGCTTCTCAAAATGCAGATACCTTACAATATTACATCAAAATTGATTCAAAATTTAGAGAAAACTTAGACCTCGGGGACCCCGTCCCAATAGGCCATCAAGGAATGGAAAATTCCCATAACCCTAAAGAATCTTCAAGGATTTCTTATGTTGATAGGGTATTATCGCATGTTTGTTACTAATTATGGAAAAATAGCAGCACTTCAAACAACATTACTGAAGAAACATTCATTTTTTGGACTCCAGAAGAAACTGAGTTGTTTGAGCATCTTAAAGAGGAAAGTTCCAAGCTCTAGTTTTAGATAATCCTAATAAAAACCTTTATGGTGTAATATGATGCCTCAAGAAAAGGAATTAGTTTTGTTTTAATGCAATAAGGAAGACCCATTGCTTTTGAAAGTCATCCAATCAAGGGAAAGTATTTACAGAAACCTATTTATGAGAAGGAAATGTTGGCAATGCTACATGACTTGGAGTAATATTGTTGTTACCTAATGGGAATACACTTCAAGGTAAAAATGGATCATGATAGTCTATAATACTTTTTGGAACAAATATTATCTTTAGAAGAGCAACAAAAATGGGTCGCTAAGATGTTGGGTTATGACATAGAAATCATATACAAAAATGGGAAGCAAAATGTTGTTGCAGATGCACTCTCAAGAAGGGATGAGGATGTGGAACCATTTCTCTATGCCATTTTGATTATCCAACCTAACAGGATAACCAAAGAAAGGGAGGAATGGAAGAATGATGAAGAGGTTTGGACACTCATTCAAAAGTTGCAAGAAGATACTAGTACATTGGATACATTTATCTAGAAAAATGACTCATTATGATACAATGATAGCTTATATCTATGTAAGAATTCCGAACTCAAATAAAATATTCTTTTGGAATTGCACACCTATCCTTTAGAAGGGCACTCAGGATTTTTAAAAACATACCATGTGGTTAAGAAGGAATTTTTTTGGGATGGTCTATTGATGGTGCAAGACCCGCCAACATTAAGGGGGTTTCCCAAATATGAAATATCAATTATACCTCACACCATTTGGAGTAGGAGCCCCATCTATAATATGGCCCAGTTGTTGAAGAAATCGGTTTTAGTGATATGCCTTGGCTTCAATAACACATAGGGTGGTGTTTGTGTGACTTTGGTGGGAACAATTGTGTGACTTTGTGGAGGGCCAAGTGTATTGCATGAAATTTTATAACACAACGAGGGGGAAGTGAGTGAGCCCCATAGAATCCTTTAGTAGTATGCAGCTTGAAAGGAACACACGAGCATAAAAGACATCACAAGTTAGCCTACAAAATAGCTCACAAGTTAAGCATGATGAAAATATACAACAACACACATTCAAAAAGATTCATACTAATGCAAACAAAATAGTTCATAAGCATTAGTGTAAATGAAACAACATATATTGCAAACATAACAAGAATAGTGCTATTATATTCACAACATATGCATGAAAATGTGTCGCCTCTAATATTTTATTAAAGTGAAAGTTCCAAGAATACATATACCATTGATGAACCACTAGTCCCAATAGTGGAACATGAAGTCTACACCTGCTCCTCCAAATAAAGATACTCCCTCTATGCTACAGAAAAGCCAAGGCTCTCAACAAAACTCCCAAGCTTCTTATCCTAAGGAAAAGTCCTAGCCAAAAGCTTGTCTCCCAAAATCCCTTTACATGAGTTATGATGAGATATTTATAACAAAAAGGGGTGACTATTTATCTCACTTTTGTGAATCTTGGACTCCCCTCATGACTCTTCAACTTCATTACAGAATGACTCTTCACATTCCCCAATTAACACTTGGAATTTCACTTACAACTTAATTACGAAAGAATATTACAATACACTCATACTCATATATGAAAAAATTGGGTAGAGCCAACTAGATAGCCTAATAAGAAAAAACAAATTAAGCTTAAGTTTGGAGAAACTCCATATCAACAACTTTAACTTGTTGTTTCTCGGTCACATTTCAGCTCCAAGATTTATACTCCGAGATGAATTCCCCAAATTGTGTGATGGGATCAGGTTGGAAGCAGACTCTAGCCTCCATGGCATCTGGGTACATTGATTTAGAACCAGTCTAAGTTCCTTCATTAGCAGGAGCAACATAATATTAATCTAGACAAGGCCACCAATGTACTTATGGATGTTCTACCTGTTCACTTCAAGATCTTCCTTGCTAGCATTACTTTTAAACTGATCCAAGAATTCTTCAATCTCCTGCCTGGCCTGATTCCTATGTTTGGCTTCAATGAGTGAGCCAAGTGATGATATTCTATGCACTTTCACTGTGAAATCCACGTTGTTGTACAATCATGCATATGAGGCCTGAATGTTGGAAATGAATGAGGCCATTTGTTTGTTATTTTGGATGAGCATCCAAATTTTTTCTTTCTCCAAGTCCACCTATTGCCTTGTTTTCCTTCCCAACTCGAGTGGTGCCCCTTTGTCTTGCATTGACCACTCCTACATGACATTAATAGCTATTTGAATAGCCTTAAGAGTTTTGACATGATCCTTACACTTTTACTACAAGTTGTGCAAGTGGACAACTTCCTTATGCACGGTGACAAGCTTCTCATAAATATTTTTCATGGTATCTCCCAACATCGTTACTTCTCAAGTATGGATGCCTTAAGTTCTTCCAAATATACTTGTACATGAGTTGCATTTTGGAATTTTTCCCGTAGATGTTCAATTTATTGCCTCGCACCCCATAAGTTCTTTGCCATCTATTTATTCTCTACTATTAGATATTCTCTATTTGAATTCGAGGCCAAGTTGGATGCGACAATAGAATTTGGATTCCTATTAGTGTATGTCATAATCATCATTTCTTTGATGAACGCAAGAGATAGGAGATTGTCTAGAAAATTTTTCCTCCTTTTTTGTGCATTCTTCTTCTAAAGCTCTTCATAAGTCAAATGGTATGTGTCCATGACTAGACCATCATCAAGAGGAACAATTTCCTCTTCCTTGCTTCGGGCTTTCTCTACTGTCGGAGGAGAGGGAGATTGAATGGTGACATGATGAGTGCTCTGAATTAGATCAACATCTTAGTTAAATGGATCTAGTACCACCTCCATGTCTCGAATCAAAATCAACTCCTCAATCTCTTAGGCGAGCTGCTTGTCATGCAATTGTTTTCTCTCCTCCTCCAGTAGTTGATTTTGTTCTTTTTCTTTGGCTTATTTTCATATTTCTTCTGCTTCTTCTATTCTCCACCTTTCATGTTCTTCTCGCTTCTACTTTTAGTACTTTAATATCCTATGCTCTTTTTCTTCCCTCTATGTTTGTTTTGCTTCATGCATCCTTTGTTTACTCTTCTTCTCTGTTGTTATGCTTGCCTTCAGAATTCTTATATCTTCTTTCATCTTGCGGCTCTGCTCTTCCACTGGACTATGTGAATCTTACCTCTTGCCATTTTTTCACATTGGGTTGCACCTTTCTATTGGTTTTGCCCATCGAGTGACTTCCTTCTGCGGAGTAACCCGTGATGTTCCTCCAAAGATCACTGGTTCGTGGGACTTGGAGGCATTATAACAATTCTCCATCTCTTACTTCTAGGGCCTCTAGAATGTCCCACTTGCAACTAGAAATGAATCCTCGCATAGTGTTCACTACAAACATTCCTTGGATCATATGGATTAAAATCTAGATGACCGAATGTGAATTTATCTATCTCCTTTCCTTCGGTGTTTGCGACTTTCAAATTCTTGATTTCATACAATCTGATTTGCATAGGAAGGGAAATCCAAGGTGCTTTCTTCTTCCTATGAAAAACTATTGACAACCATGTAAACAGATGGTAAGCAACTTTTTTCATGACAAACTTATCAATGGCATACCTCTGTAGAAGATTCGGGGAATTATTTCTACCAAACACTATGAGGAAAGTGTCATACGATGAGGTAAACCAATATTATACTTCTGACACTGCTTCCATTGCCCCATGTGACATGCGAGGTGGATATTCCTCAAAGATTAACTTATGTAATGGAATGAGGAAGTGACCAGTAAAAGTTTCCATTACTCTTTTATGGTTGCACTCTGAAAGTAGCTTGTAGTAAATTTGCATGGCAGGCTCTCTTGGTGAACAAGTCCAATTCATGCCAGGAAATGAATTATGAGTGCATATTGCATCTAGTAGGTAGGTAGACATGTAGAACCTAGATTTCTTTCCCTTGGGAGGATTCAGGGCATTGGCTACATGGATCTTCAGTTGTTGATCAAACAAGTGTGACCAGTTGAATGGTATTCCTTCATTCACGACCTGATTCAGTAAGAACAACCAACCTTCATGGAAGGTCTCAGTACTCTGCTGATAATAGATTCTGTAACATGGAACTATCAAGAACTAATAGGCTCTCCTGAGAGATTTTGTCCTCTAGGTGTTTGTGGGTGTTTGATGGAATTTTTTTGGCTCTTTTACTTAGCTTTTGACAATATCCTTTATGCTCAAGTAGTTGGTGGTCACATAGAAGTAAGAATCCATGAGACATTCTGGCTCTAGCAAATGATACATGGGATGGTAATCCAGTGCTAGAAAAGAGGAAAGCTTTTATCCTCTATCACTACTAAGATTCATCGTCTTTGTATCTGTATGAGACAGTATCAAGCTGACAATGTCTACACATGGGAAAGTAAGGAACCTACATGAAACCTTATGTAACCCTAACCTTTTAACATTGATATACACCTATCAATCCTCAAGATATGATTTGAATATTTTTGCTGAGAATGCCTCATTCACTTTGTGTTGTGTGATGTTTGACTCTTTCTCTAGAAACAGTTGAGTATTTGAGAAAACTGGAAATTTCACTAGAGTACTCTCAACTGCATCCCTGATGCTGATTTCTATAGTTCCCTTTGAAATAGGTCCCTTAGGGGAAATGATAAAAATAACTAATCAAGAGAAGTGCTCAACAACTACAATACCTATAGGAGGAAAATGCACTCATGTCAAACATTAATTATCTTCAACAAATTGACTCTCAAAGAAAGATAAAGGAAGCAACCACAAGACTGAAGGGAAATATTATATAATTCTTGAGTTGGGGAAGGGGTTGGCTTCCTAAACTACACAATGTGCAATATTAGTAGGCATGGGAGTAGCTTGAGCCTTGAGACTGCACAATGTGTAGTCTCAGCCTTCCCAGACTCAGGGAGAGACTATGCATTGCGCAGTCTCAGTGGCCAAAGCTCAAGCTTGAGCCTTGGATTGCACAATGAATATTTGGATGAGCCATGTATTATGAATTACACAATCTCATAGGCTAAGCATGAAGCTCGAGCCTTGGACTTCCACAATGCCCAGTTGAGCAAGGCAACTGTTGGTTAGGTGAAGGGAAAATCTGATCAGGAAGAGTATATGAAAATGATATATATGAGTGATTATGTAAGTTAGATTTTAGATATAAATAAGGATAGAGATATTAGTTAAAATATAGTGTAGAATATAAACATGCAAAAGGAAAAAAAACATGCACTGGAAGTCACCGAAACGATGACCGTTGATGGGAAAAAATAAGAGAGTTAATGCAACACTTATAAAAAACTAATGACAAAATGAACAAACAGTTGTACAAGCTGATATATGTTAAAAATGTAAAAACCATGAAAGTAAACAAGCAAAATAACACTCATAGAAGTAAAATGACAAAAAGCGACAGAAAAAAGTGGCAAAAGATGACAAAAGCAAAACTCATCGGGAAAAGAACTGCAAACCCCAATAATGGCTCCTTGATCTCCTTGGAAAGGATAGAGATCCAGGATTGATATCTAGGGGTTTTTACTATATAGATCTAGGTTGGTTAGGCTTTTTGATGCCCATGCCTAAAATCAAGGAAAAAGTGACACTTGGCTGAAAGCCCAAAAATAACAAATGTGTCACTCTTCAAGAAACTAATTGACCACTCCCTATTTTCTAAGGATTTATTTTTTACTTTTTTGGGAAACCAAAAATTCACACTATCAAGAAGGATTTCATAGTTCCTAACCACAAGGGACTAGGCAACCCCTTGACTCAGTGAATTGCATAGTTTCTGAGAGCAAGGGAGGCTTTACATAATTTCTGAATTTGATGTCAGGTTGTCACCCATAATTGTGCAATTTTTGAGCTCAAGGTTGACCTACCTATTTGGATTATGCAATTCGTATCCTCAAGTTTGGCCTTCCTTCCACAATTTCATAGTTTCTAGAGGGAATATTGACAACGCTGTAGGGTGTGGGCATAAGCTTGCAGGTGATTGAAAAGGTTCAAGTCAGGATGAAAACAAGGAATCACAAGCACAACATGAAAATATAAGTCCTTAACATAACATGAATACTTGATGACAGTGAATTATCAGCTCCTGTGGATATAATAGAGGCTCCAAAAGCAAATCATGGGAAATTTTTTAGAGGGTGTTGTAGCAACTACAACACTTGGCGACACACTGGTAAAACTCCAATTCTCTGTATGGATCTTACTTCATGTAAAACAATTCTAGCACTTAAAGAAGTATTTTTCAGTTCATTGACTACCATATATTCTTTCATTTGCTTAAGTTAAAGATATAGTTCATACCATTCTCTTCATCAGTGGCACACTAACAAAGACAAGTCAAACTAACATGTTTTAATTAGGGATGGGGAGTATATATATACAAGTGAAAAGGATTATCAGAGACTTAGTTTTCATATTTGGTGTTCCTCCACTACTAGTAGGTCTGGACAGTACCCCGATGGAGTCACTTCAGGAACACAAATATTTCTCTGCTACTAGTGAGCCTAGACAGTAACCTAGCGAAGTTGTGTGCTTCACCTCCCTGCATAGGAAGTCTTTCTCTTCTTTCGCCTTTTTTTTGTATTTTCTTTATAGAACTGTGCATAGGAACTTATTAATTTCACGAGGTGGAAGAGGGATCCTAACTTATTAGAGAGGTAGAGGTTTTTCCTTTAGAGAAGGTTATTTATAAACCTTTGAAATATAGTTCACTTGTTAAATATTCCTCCCCTCCTTACTCTACTTGACTTAGTTGACAAGACAAAATTGAACAATTGTTTAAAACTGATTAGAGTAGGTGGTACTAGTTATAGATTTAAGCATCATGATTACACTATGGTTTATCTTGAAAAAGAACATATTTTCCATCAAGGTATCATCAACTAAAGGTAAAATATCCACACAAAGAGAGGGAATAAACAGATAACAAAGAATAAAAAACAACACAACTCCATTTTTAGCTTCACCATGTTTGCTTCGAAAAGAAAACACAGTGTCATGCGGAAGCTATCCTATAATGAAAAGGAAAGAATTAGTAGGGTGAAAATGAAATGAAAACAAAGAAAACAAGGAAACAATCAAACTAATCCCACTCCTAAACTAACCCAAATAGGTCAAACTCACATAAAATGAAACTTCCAATGCAACCATTGATGCATAGGCTGACCTATATGGGTGTGGGAATCCATATTAATAAATATATTCAAGAATGACAATAGACAAGAGAGATAAGCTGATACATGTCACAAAATTCGAAGATTGAAAAATCACAGATTAAAATACAACAAGAAAGAGCATAGGAAACAATTTGTAGATGCATTGTGTTGTTTTTACAGACCACAACAAGATGACATGTGAGACTTATCTTTCAAAGTTCCAAACTCGGTAGACATAAATAAAGTGAAAAACTTGTGTTTCACAAGCATGCTTTCATGGTATGACTCCTCCAATGATTGAGTGATTGGATCATGCAAAACAGGTGGAGGATGCGAAGATTTTGGGAAGGATTCATTTTCAATTTGCGTGGTCGAATGATGAGGATCCTTGAAAGATAAAGGAATAACCTGATCATCCTTGGGACTAGCCTCAAGGCTGCAAGAACCTGAGATAAACATAAATGCAGGTTGAAGTACCTCGACATCTTGCAGTAGTTCCAAGACATCAGATGGTAGATCATCAAAAACTAGTGGCTTAGAAATATCAACAGTAGAAAATCAAATTCATGACCAGATGAATCAAAGAATAGATCGCAACAACCATGATCAAAATGTTTAACATCCAAAACAAAAGAATCCTCTTGATCTGATAAATCGTAGAGAGGGGAAGATTGAAAACAAGAAATTCCACCCTTGTTTCTTCAAAATGATTAGATGATGGATTGGAGATAATAGGAAGAGAATATTTCCCCTATCTAAATTAATATGTAGAAATGACATCCCATGAGTTCTGAGTAAACTAATTCCCCAAAAGATTGAACATGTATGACAGAATCGTGGAAAATATGAGGGTAATGAGGTAGAGGCGAAAAAGGAGGAAGATCAACTTGCATCGTAGATTCTTGTTCAAAAATAGAATCCCACACATAGTCATCATAAATGATATCGCAAGTTTTTTGGTCAACTCTAACTCCATCATGAGTTTGATCCTCATGAACATCAAAAGAAACAATTGTAACTGGTGGACACAACAACTCACAATCGGGAGGACCAGAAGAACCAACAGATGGAGGGAAAGGAGAAAGCACATCACCAACTAAACCAGATCTGTAGTCCTAACTTACATTGAAATTATGAATATGCTAGGTAGGAGAAGATGGTGGTAGATCAATAAATAAATTCTCAAGTTCTCCAACCTCAACCTATGTAAATGGAGTTGTTTGATGAGGGGGAGACAAAGATTCACTTGGAGAATCAACTTCCTTCATCCCATATTTATAAGCTCCATAACAAATGAATGTTGAGATACTTTTGAAAGATTCATATTCTTTTGGATTCATCAAAATATGAACAAGAAATTCGAATTTCTCTTTCATTAGATTCTAACCAACATCATCTTCAAAGAATTCGTAACAAAAATGAATGAAGCGATGGTGAAAACCATTAAGAGATTCATCAGGTGCTTTTCTTAGATGCCCGATTTTCTTATAAATAGATTTGTAATCATACCTATCAAAGGTGTGGTAGAGCTCCTTGAAAATATGTTCGAAAGAGTGAATAGAAGTAGTTGGCAATGTGTAACACCATTCCTTAATGTGCACTTCGAATGTGAGAATGAACAACCTGCAAGAAGTATCCTCACAGTGAGTATCATGTTCAGTGAAAAATTCAAGAAAGTGAGCAGTGTGCTTGAGAATGGTTATTCCATCCATGCCATCAAACTTTAGATTTGATGAGTCATTTATTATCCCCATAAGCACTTTCAGATTAGCAGTTGTAGAAAAGAATATCTTGGTTAAGATATGGGAAGAAACCATTAAAGATGAGGAAGGTTCAAATGGACTTCACGGGCTCAGCTCGTCATGTGTCCCTCCTTCTAGCAGTAGAAATGTTGATGATGCTAGACTTGCCAACATGCAAGGGGTATCCCTGATATGAAGTCCTAATTAGACCACACACCATTTAGAATAGAAGCCCCATCTGGAATATGGCTTGGTTGATGAAGCAGTGGGTTTTAACGATATGCCTTGGCTGCTATAGTGCAAAGAGTGGTGTATGTGTGACTTTGGTAGGAACAAGTGTGTGAATTTGCAGAGGGTCAAATGCATCACATGAAAGCCTCTAACATAATGAGGGGGAAGTGAGTGAGCCCCTTGGAAGTTTGTAGTAGTATGTAGCTTGAATGGAACACACAAGCATAAAAGACATCACAAGTTAGCTTGAAAAATAGTTCACAAGTTAACCATGATGAAAATATACAACAACATGCATTCAAAAAGATTCATACTAATGCAAACAAAATAGTTCATAAGAGTTAGCGTAAATGAAACAACATATATTGCAAAAATAAAAAGAATAGTCCTACCATACTCACAACATATGCATGAAAATGTCCCGGCTCTGATATTTTATAAAATTGAAATTTCTAAGCACACATATACCATTGGCGAACCACTAGTCCCAATAGTGGAACATGAAGTTTACACCTTTTTCTCCAAATAAAGATACTCCCTTTATGCTACGGAGAATCCAAGACTCTAAAAAAAACTCCCAAGCTTGTGATCATAAGAAAAAATCCTAGACAAAAGCTTGGATCCCAAAATACCTTTACATGAGTTATGAGGAAATATTTATAAGAAAAGGGGGTGACTATTCATCTCCCTTTTGTAACTATTGGATTCCCCTCATGACTCCTCAACTTCATTACAAAATGACTCTTCACATTCAACAATTGACACTTCGAATTTAACTTACAAATTAATTACAAAAGAATATTACAATACACTCATACCCATATGGGACAAAATTGGGTAGATTCAACTAGACAACCTAATAAGACAAAACAAATTAAGCTATGTTTGGAGAAACTCTAGCTCAGCAACTTCAAATTGTTGTTTCTTGATCACATATCAGTGCCAAGCTTTATACTATGTGATGACTTCCCCAAACTGCACGATGAGATTAGGATGGAAGCGGACTCTAGCCTCCATGGCATCCAAGTAAACTAATTTGGAACTAGTCTGAGTTTCCTTCTTTAGTAGGACCAACATAATATTAATTTGGACAAGGCCACCAATGTACTTACGCATGTTCTATATGTTCACTTCAAGATCTTCATTGGTATCATTCTGTCTAAACTGATCCAAGTTTTCTTCAATCTCTTGGTTGACCTAATTCCCACATTTGGCTTTAGTGAGTGAGCCAACTAATAGGATCATGTGCACTTTCACCATGAAATTCACATTTTTGTATAATCATACACATGAAGCCTGAATATTGGAAATGAACGAGGCAAGCTGTCTTTTATTCTAGATGATCATCTCAACTTTTTCTTTCTCCAACTCTGTCTGTTGCCTTGATTTCTTTCCTAACTCAAGTGATGCCCCTTTTTATTGCATTGACCACACCTACATGGGAACAATAACTGATTGAAAAACCTTAAGAATTTTAACCTTATACTTACACTTTTTTTGCAAACCATGCAAGTAGACAACTATCTTATGCATGGTGACAAGCTCCTCATAATTATTCCCGCATGGTATCTCCCAACACTGATACTTCTCCAAGTATGCTTGCCTTAAGTTCTTCTAGATATACTTTTGTTGGAGCTTCATTCTGGATTTTTTGTCAGTGTTGTTCAATTTCTTGCTTCGTATCCTGTAAGTTATTTTCCATTTGTTTATTCTCAGCTACCATATACTATGTGTTTAACTTTGTTGTGCCTGCGAAGGCCAAGTTGGTTATGACAATGGCATTTGGATTCTTACTGGTGTCTGTCACAATCACCCTTTTTTTTATGAATGCAAGAGATGCAAGACTATCTGAAAAATGTTTCCTCCTTGCTTGTAAAATCTAATTATGAAGCTCGTGGTAAGTTAGATTGTACATGTGCATGACTGGACCATTATTAAGAGGAACAATTTCCTTTTCATCACTTGGAGATTGATCTACTGTCAGAGGAGAGGGAGACTAAATGGTGACCTGTTGAGTGCTTGGCATAAAATCAACATCTTGGTTCAATGGATCTAGTTCCCCCTCCATGTCTTGAATCATAATCACCTCCTCAATCTCTTCAGAGAGCTCCTTATCCTGCAACAATTTTCTCTCCTCCTTTAGTAGTCGATTTTGTTATTGTTATTCAACTTGTTTTCATGTTGCTTGTTCTTCTTCTATTCTTTGCCTTTCTTATTCTTCTTGCTTCTTGTTTTCTTCTTCCAATCTCCTATGCTCTTGTTATTCCATCTATTTCAGTTCTACTTCCTTCATCCTCTATTTCCTCTTCTTCTCTGCTACTATGGATGCCTTTAGAATGATTGGACCTACTTTCATCTTCCGGCTCTGCTCTTCCACTGGACTATGTGCAGCCTTCCTCTTGCCCATTTCATGTAATGGGTTGCACACTTCTGCTAGTTATGCCTCTCAAGTGACTTCCTTCTGTGGAGTAACCTATGATGTTCCTGTGAAGCTTACTAGTTTTTGAGACTTGGAGGCATTATAATAATTCTTTATCTCTTCCTCCTCAGGCCTGTAGAATGAATCCTCATGCAATGATATTTACAAAAATTCCTTAGATCGTTTGGATTAAAATATTGATGACTGAATGCAAATTTCTCTATCTCCTTATCTTCAATGTCTACAAATTTCAAATTCTTGATTTCGAAAAATCAGATTTGAATAGGAAGAGCAGGCAATGGTGCTTTCTTATTCCCATGCAAAATTGCTGACAACCTTATGGAAATATGGTAAGAAACTTCTTTCATGATCAACTTAGTGGTGGCATACCTCGGTAGAAGATGAGGGGACTTATGTCCACCAAACACTCTAAGGAAAGTGCCATTTTGTGAGGCAAACCAATATGCTACTTTCGACACTGCTTCCATTTCCCCATGGAACATGCAAGGTGACTCTTCCTCAAATATTAACTTATACAATGGAATCAGGAAGTGACCAGTCAACTTTTCCATTACTCCTCTATGGTTTCACTCTTAAATAAGCTTGTAGTAAATGTGCATGGTGGGCTCTCTTGGTGTCCAAGTCCAATTCATGCCGGGAAATGAATTGTGAGTGCATATTTCGTCAAGTAGGTAGGCAGACATGTAGAATCTAGCTTGCTCACCCTTGGGAGGATTCAAGGCATTGGATACATGGACCTTTCGCTCTTGCATCAATAGGTATAACTAGTTAAATGGTCTTACTTCATTCACAACATGATTCAATAAGAATGCCCACCCTTCGGGGAAGGTCTGAGTACTTTTTTTACCATATATTCTGCAACATATAACTATGAAGAACTAATAAGTTCTCATGAGATATTTTTTCTTGTAGGTGTTGGTGGGTGTCTGACAAAACTTTACTAGTTGTTTCACCCAAATTTTGACAATATCCTTTGTGCTCATATAGTTGGTGGTTGCATAGAAGTAATAATCCATGCGTGATTCTGACTCTGGAAAATGATACATGAGATGGGAATATGATGCCAAGAAAGAGGCAGGCCTTTGTCTACTGGCACTACTAAGAGTCATGGTCTTTGTACCTATATCAGATAGTATCCATCTAATAATGTCTACACATGGGAAAGTTGGGAACCTACATGCAACCTTATGTAACCCTGACCTTTGAATATTGATATCCACCTATCAACCCTCAATATTTGATTTGAAGTTTTTTGTTGATAATTCATCATTCACTTTGTACCATGTGATGTATGACTCTTTCTCTATAAATAGTTGCGTATCTGAGAAAACTGGCGAGTTCCCTAGAGTACTCTCAACTGCCTCCTCGATGTTGTTTTGTGTAGTGTCCTTTGAAGTAGATCTCTTGGGAGCCATGATGATAGTAACTAATCAAGAGAAGTGATCAACAAATGCGATACCTGTAGCAGGAAAATGCACTCATGGAAAACATGAATTAGCTTTAGAAAATTGACTCTGAAAGAAGGATCAAGGAAACAGAAAAAAGATTGAAGGGAAAGAATACACAATTCTTGATCTAGGGAAGGGACTAGCTTCCTGAACTGTGCATTTCACAAGCTCAACATTGAGGGGAGTAGCTTGAGGCTTGGGACTATGTAATGTGCAGTCTCAGCCCCTGCAAACTGAGGGATAGACTGCACATTACACAGTCTCAGTGGCCAAGGGTCATGATTGAGTCCTGTAACTATACAATGCATAGTTGGGAAAGCCTAGACTATGCATTACACAATATTAGAGGCTAAGCATGAAACTCGAGCCTTGGACTTGCGCAATGCCTAGTTGAGCAAGGCAATTGTTGGCCAAGTGAAGGACAAATATGCCTGGGAAGAGTATGGGAAGGTGTCATATTTGATTGACTGTGTAATTTAGATTGTAGATATGGCTAAGTATAAATATATCAATGCAAATGAAGTGTATAATATCAACATGAAAAAGGAAAAATAAACATGCCCGGGGAGTCTCCAAAACGATGACCACTAATGGGAAAAAATAAGAAAGCTTATGCGACACTTGTAAAAAATGAACAATGGATGGAACGAACACTTTTAGAAGATAATATAAGTTAAAACACTAAAAACCATGGAAAGAAACAAGAAAAACAATAATCACAAAAGTGAAATGACAAAAAGCAACAGAAAAAGTTGCAAAAGATGATAAAGGAAAACTCACTCGGAAAAGCATCACAAACTCCATCGAAGGGTTGTTGATCTCCTTGGGAAGGATAGAGCTCCAAGATCAAATGTGAAAATGAGCTCCAGAAGCATATATTATATAGATCTAGGCTGGTTAGGGTTTCTGACACTCATGCATAAAATCAAGGAAAGTGACACTTGGTGGAAAGTCCAAAAATAGCAATGTGTCACTCTTCGGGAAACTAATTGATAACTCCCTATTTTCTAGGGATTGTTTTCTTTCTTTTCTCCTTTTTTTGGAAACCTACCATTCACACTACTAAGAGGGATTGTGCAGTTCTCAACCACAAGGGATGAGGAAACTCCTTGACTTAGTGAATTGTGCAGTTTCTAAGAGCAAGAGAGGCTTTGTGCATTTTCTGAGCTCAAGGTTGGGCTATCTCACAGAATTAAGCAATTTTTTGGCTCAATGTTGGCCTTCCTATCTGTATTGTGCAATTCATATTCTCAAGGTTGGCATGCCTTACAAGATTGTGTAGTTTCTAGAGGGAAGACCGTAAATGTTGCAAGTTGTGGGAAGAAGCTTGTTGGTGATTGAAAAGGTTCAAGTCAAGATGAAAACAAGGAATCAAAAGCACAACATGGAAATATAAGTCCTTAACATAGAATGCATACTTAATGATAGTGAATGATCAGCTCCTGTGGAACGAAGGAGGCTCCAGAGTCAAAGCATGGGAAAAAGTTTTGGAGGGTGTTGTAACAACTACAACATGGCCTTAAATCAGATATTCAAAAGTTTGTGGCAAAATGTTTAGTTTTCCAACAAAATAAAGTTGAAACAATTAAGACCCCCAATCTGTTACAACCTTTATCCATTCCAATTTAGCCTTCGGAGGTGGTATCAATGGATTTTATCACAGGTTTACCCAAGTCTGAAGGAAATAGTGTCATCATGGTGCTAGTTGATAGACTTACCAAGTATGCACACTTCTGTGCATTATCCCATCCTTTTAAATCCATTATCGTTTCTACTGGATTTATCAAGACAATTCAAAAGCTACATGGAAACCCAAAGATTATTGTAAGTGACAGAGATCCCATTTTCACTAGAAATTGTTGGATGAAATTATTTTGTTGTCTTGGTACTCATTTAACTCATACCTCATCTTATCGTCCTCAATCTGATGGGAAAACTAAGATAGTGAAAAAAAATTGGAAGGATATATTCATTGATTTGTATATGATAAAAAAACATAAGGAGTCAAGTGGTTACCTCTAGTTGAATGGTGGTATAACACGTCCTTCCATACTGCAACAAAAATGACCCCATTTATGGAACTTTAAGGATATCATCCATTGACCATCACATCGTCTTTAAGAGAAAATTCTAAGGTTTAAGCAATGGAAAATCACATCAACCATTAACAACACGTTCTCCAAATCTTAAAGGATAACCTCACAATGGTGCAAAATTGAATGAAACAACAGGAAGATCAACATCGCAGTGAAATAAGTTTTAACATAGGAGATTGGGTATTTTTACGACTACAACCATACAAACAAATTTACCTTAAGCAAGCTACGGAAGATAATAAATTATCACCCAAGTACTATGGTCCTTACAAGGTGTTGCAAAATATTGGTACTATGGCATAGAATTTGGAGCTTCATGCAACTTCCTGCGTACACTGAGTTTTCTATGTTTCATGCTTAAAGAAGGTTATCGGTAACAAGCTCCTAGTTCAAACAATATTTCCAGAACTTGACGAGGACAAAAAAATCATATTGGAGCTTGAAGCAGTCACAAAAACAAGAATTGGATAGCTACATAAATGATTAATTTCATAGTATCTCATTAAGTGGAAGAACTTACCCACTAAATATTCCACATGGGAGGATGATAATTTTATACAGAAGCATATAGAAATACTCAAGCATTGAGGACAACACTTTTTGAATGAGAGGGGCATGTTAGGTCCATATAATAGTAGTATACCCCCCTTATTGTTATTTTGCCCCCATATTGTTATTATTGTGCCCCATAGAATCCCACTATTGTTAATGTTGTTCCCTTACATTATTATTGTAATTAGGATCTTATTATATTGTGACCCCTTAGAATTCTATATATAAAATGGAGACATTGGCATTTGTATCATCCAAGAATTGTTCATTTATGTGATGTAAAGGAGGATTTCCCCATCAAAGAGGCTAATTTTCAGGTCCTTGATTTATCTTTTCTTTTGTTTGTGCTTTGGTTTCATAAAAAGGCCCTTAGATTATCCATTGATTATAGACAGTTTACTAAGGTAACCATTAAGAACAAGTACCCATTTCCAAGGATATAATATTTTCTTGATCAGTTGAGAGGAGAAAAAGTCTTCTCTAAGATCGACTTGAGGTCAAGATACAATCAAGTGAGGATCAAGGAGGAGGACATTCATAAAATTTCTTTCAAGACAAGATACAAGCACTATGAATTTGTAGTGGTACCCTTTGGTCTTACTAATTCCCCTTCCACTTTCATGTGCCTAATGAACAGTGTGTTGCATTCCTATTTGGATAAGTTTGTCATTGCACTTTCTGATGATATATTAGTGTATTCAAGGAATGGAGAAGAGCATGAAAAGCATCCATATATAGTGCTACAATTTTTGTTGGGCAGCGGATCCCCCACGTAACGGTTTTGGGGCTTGAAGCCCACATTTTTGGGTATTGTATTGTAAAAGCACTGCGAAGTGTGCAAAGCACGAATTGTAATGGGTTAAGTCCAAGGGTAGTGTGCCCTAAAATATTATAAGTTAATCTAGATTGTGTCGGCGTGCCCATGGTCTGCAGACCATAGGAATGTATAAATAAGAGCAAGACTCTAAGTGTAAAAGGTAGCTTTTGGGGAATAGAAGTAATATGGGTGTCTGAACGCGATAGTAGATATAAGTTTGTAAGTACAAGTTTGGGTTGCAATAGGAGATAGAGGCTCTGTAGCTATGTGCGTGGACCCCTGCAGTTGTGTGTGTAGGGAAGGAAGTGGATTGTAACCGGATAAAGGCATTAATAAAGATAAGTTGATTCTGGAATATCGTGTATCTGTTTTGATTATGGTTTATGCATTTGTTCCTGATTTATGATTACGCGCATCCCTGTTTATGTTGAATAATAACTAAAAGTGTTGTACCTTTGTAAGTAACCAAAGATCTATAATAATGTTAAGCACAGAATAGTGTAAATTGTATTCGCGCTTGACTAAGGTAGTCACCCTGTAAAGACAAATATGTGGAAGAAATGTAGCGCGAAGGATCACTCCGTGAAAACCTAGACCATATCAAGACATCCCTAGTGATCTGAAAATGGAATGCACTTGAAAAAGGGTGCAAGGTATCCATTTTCATTTATGTAAATGAGTGTAAAAATACTCCAAGTATAAATCTGAAAAGGTGAGAACTTCTTATTTCTAATACAGAGATAGACTGTAGGGGCATTTACTGGATATGTCACCTCTAAAGAGAGGATGAGATCCAAAAGCTACCTGGCCCTCTACAAACTCTGCCTAAAGAAATAATAGAAGTATACACTTAGATTTAATAAAAAGAACCTTGCTTGAACTTGAAGTTATGCGAAATTTTAGCTTGAAACAGGTGTATGTGTTGATTTGTTTTCATCTGTTTAAGTGCTTTAACTTGATTTGTTTCAGCTGATATTAAACAAATATATTAGACATATAAGGTAGCAAATAAACATCACACATAACAGTAATTTTAATAAGGATTTCACCCTGATCTCGTGGGCTACGTCTCCTGTGAGCTCTAGTCAACTTGACTTGGCTCTTTGAGATTATGGCTTGAAATATTTTACAAGTTCCACACTCAACTCCAGAAGGTTACTGACTAAACCTATGGCCTTAGAAAAGTCATATACATCCCTGTCATGGCTATCCTCTTTGTGCAGGCAGATCTAGGCTCCCTTGGACTTGATTCCTTCAGCAAGTGCACTAAGCTTCCTTGAGCTTCTTAATGGCACAAACTCCTTCAGAATGCTTCAAATGTCTCTGAAACCTCTTCTAATGTCTCCAGCACATATCTAAAATCAACAAATGACTGTTCATTTTCTCAAAACAAGCACTGCATCCCCGATCTAGACATTTCTTCATAATTGGCTCTGGGCTGCCTAAAACTTCCCTTCAGCATCTTGGCCTTTAGAAGTCTCCAAATGGTTCTGAAAAAACCTTCATTAGATTCAAAAGGTTCATTACAGTAGAAATAGGCTTTTGTTTCACCTCCAATGGCTGCACACAACCCAATGCAGCTCCAACACTGAACAGGCCCTAGTGGCTCCTAGAACTTTCCCGAAGCAAAAACACCTAAAGATGACCTCTGTTCGCTGTGAAACCTATGCCAATGGCTCTAGAAGGTCGAAGAGACCCAAAATCAAAAAATAATTCATCTCAAAAGGCCTTTCCTAGCCAAAGTTATGGCCTATTCATGAACTGCCAGTCAACCCCTAAATAAACTCCAGTTAACTTTAGTTGCCGGGCAGTTAAGGCTGCCAAAGTTGGCAGGACCGCCAAAACTGGTGCCACTGCCAAAAATCCTGCAAAAGTCGCCTTAACTGAAAAGGCTAAATTCCAATGAAAATCGCTACATGTGACCGGTTTTGGAGGGCATGGTTGGTGGCATTGAATTTTGTGCCTGACCAAACATTGACCAACATTAAATACAGTTTGGTTCGCAACCATATCAAGTCCCGCCCATTTGGCTTGATAGTAAGACACTGCACTTGTGGTTGGTAGGTCGTGGGTTCAACCCACAGATCCACCATAAACTTTTATATGCCATACCAACGTTCCTTCAGCCAGGGGCCACGTGGCAGCCTCCGGGCTTGCCACTTATTGCCCATTGATTGGTCTTCAAACTTACACATCCAATCACAAACTACCAAGTGTCACAAGATGGTTGGCCCGCAGAGAATATTCCAAGGAATATGCCAAAGAATATTCCATGTAATATTCCAAGCAATATTCTTTTTTTAATTTTCTTCGAAAAATGCAATTTTTGCAAGTTATTGGGCAAATTTCAAAATGTAATAACTTCTCCATACGAAGTCATATTTTCGAACCATTCACGGCACCAAAATGAGGAAGATGAGATCTATCTGATCGTTCAAGTTCCAACCCATTCTAAGCATTTTCAAATTTTAGCATTTTCGACACTTG
The DNA here is from genome assembly GCA_031772625.1 of Pinus tabuliformis. NCBI lineage: Eukaryota > Viridiplantae > Streptophyta > Pinopsida > Pinales > Pinaceae > Pinus > Pinus tabuliformis. Next base: position 751,667,412 of record CM062819.1, read on the forward strand.
GAATTGAGCTCCTAATCACACCTCCCAAATGAGAGGCTTTTGGTCCCCAAAAGCTTACTGAAATGTTGAACTGAACTGTAGTACAGAAAATGAGAGAATGATCATCCTCTTCTCCTCAGCCCTTCAAACATTTTTTTTGCATGGAAAATGACATTGAACCACAAATGGAAAGAAATTGGCATTTCCCTTCCTGAATGCACTTGTCCTCCTGTCCACAACTGCCTTTCTTGCACTCACACAGAAATTTTTTTGGCGAGAAAATTACAGAATGAAACTGAACAATTCTGCCTTGATCAATGATCTAAGGTGGCTCAAAACAAACAAGATATTATAGCATAGAATACATGCATACATCCAAAATTTACATATGTACAAAAGGAGTATGTCTTATTGTGTCAAGAAGTCCATCCACTTCTCACCAAGCCACTTCCATGGCGACTTTTGTTGCTACAACGTTTCCTCATGTGAAACTTACCTTTCCACATCAATAATGGAATCCGTGGTTCCACCTTTGTCAATCTTCTTGTCCTCTTGCTACATGTGTGTGGGACAATGAGTTGGATGTAAAGTCCAACAATGAGAGACAACATATCGCTTCTTTTGGCAAAAAGTGCAATTCTTATGCACCTTCTTTGAAGGTAGTCTTTGCTTCATCTATTTCCTGTGTGCTTTCTTCCTCATCTAGCATCTCGAAACATGATGGTTAAGTTGACCACAATATGTACAAGAAATCTTTCTTCCATTAAAGCATGTAAAATTTTCATGCCTTACAGAAACACAATCGAATTGATCATGAGAAGATGTATACCTCTTGTGTTGCTTTGCATGTTCATCCTTTTTGCCTCCATGAGGAGATGAACTAGTAGAGGTTCCATTTTTCAATTGCAAACTAGCATCATCGTTCTTGTCTTGAAAACTGCCTAAAATTACATGCTTGCCATAAACTGCATGTCTACCATCTTCTTGCTGCAACAAAGGCTTAAAGCAATGGCAATCATCTTTGAAAAAAATTTGACATATTTTCCTCATTGAACTTGGAACAAAAGTTCTCTTTGAATTAGCCTCACATGCCTTCATGGCTTTTGACTCTTTGCCATTAGATTGCACATAACCAAGTCCAAGATTCTTAGGTCATTCCTCAACAGAAAGGGGTTCAATCATGCCTTTTGCATGCTTTCCTAATCCTTTGCCTTCACAACCCATCTTAATCATTAACTTGGATCCTATTCCCCTTGTATGCTTTTCAAAAGATCCAACACATCTTTCTCAAGAGGAAACTGAAGACAAATCAGAATGGATTACCCTTTCTCACGCATGTTCTTCGTCAAAGCCTCTTGGGCTTGATGAAGCTGCAACTCCATATCAACCGAGATTTGAAGAATTTCTTCGTTCTCCTACTTCATGGCCAATAATTTCTCATGAAGCTTCGTGCTTTCTCTTCGATCCTCAAATAGGATCTGCACCATATCCTTCAATATAAGGAATTCACACTTCATATCCTCATCAAAGAACCTTGTTGAAGTTAATTTGTTCATTGACATCATAATGACAACTTCTACAAGTGAATTTTATGGCGAATATGTGGGTTGAACCCACGAACTACCAACCACAAGTGCAGTGTCTTAATGTCAAGCCAAATGGGTGGGACTTGATAGAGGTGACATATCCAGTAAATGCCCCTACAGTCTATCTCTGTATTATAAATAAGAAGTTCTCACATTTTCAGATTTAAACTTGGAGTATGTGTGCACTCATTTACATAAATGAAAATGGATACCTTGCACCTTTTTTCAAGTGCATTCCATTTTTAGATCACCTAGGGTGTGGAAACCTGGTTCCAGCACCCTCCCATACTACCTTGGGTGAGACTTCAGTCTGCGCTCTGCAGATTGTTACCAAAAGGGCCGGTAGTGTTGGGATTTGTTTGGCTAAACAACTCTGAACCTGGGTCAGGCCCCATTAAGCCAACAAATGGTTTTGTTGTTGGGACCAGGATCTGCCTAACGAATGTTTGATGTCAGGATGTTGAAACCCTATGAATAAAGAACTTGAATATTGGTTGGATCAGAAGCTGCACGAGTTCGTAATATAGGAAAACAAAACTCCGCAGATATATGAGAGAAGGTGGTTGGATCGGTTCATATATATAGAAATTCACGAGGTCTTCTTCGTGACATTCTCTTCGGAACTATATGGTTGGATCACGAGGCTAGTAGATAGCACGGGAAGGTGCAAGCTTGATCAGCCGATAGTGTGGACTCCAGAGTTAGTGCACAAGCTAGAGGCATCTGAAGATAAGATCATGCAGGCTATAGATCATTGGCTAGATTGGATAATAGGATGGTTTATCACTGAATTTGTGATAGACATGAATGTTAGCTACAGTGAAGCCAAAAGACACTTTCTCAAGGGACAGTGAGGTAAGTACATCAAGTCTTTGAATACCTAGATTAAGATGTTGTTATGTGAAAAACGAGTGATGCGCATACATTAATAAGTGGAACAATGTGAAGCGGAAGGATCTTCAAATGGATTGAAGGGTTAGGAAATAGTCCTTTAATTTCACCACCGTGAGCAAGTGAGGAAGAGCGTGTTTGGGATTCTCCAAGGAGTACAGTTAGTTTGGTTGAGCAGCGCATTCTGTAGTTATCATCTCCACTAATGCCACCACTCCCATCACCTTATTCACCTCCAACTTCGCCCACTCTACCTCCACCAAACCAGTAGTTTAGCATGGCAAGCACGATCAAGTTGCCTGTATTCAGAGGAGTAGGAAATGAAGATCCCGATTAGTTTTGGTTCATAGTAACAGCAGTGTGGGAAGTGCACGGGGTACAAATGATAACTATAAGAAGACCACATTGGTAAGTGCGCTGTAGGACCGCATGCTAACTTGGTATATCAAGCACTCAAATGATCACCCAAATTCCAGAATAGCAAATATTCAGATTGCATTGAACAGAGAGTTTAGTCGACCGAAATCGGAGACACTGTCAATTATAGGATTCAAGGAGATTGCGATGCTTCTAGGTGAAACCCCTTGGGATCTAAATCAAAGGCTGAAAAGCACGATCCGCAAGGCTAATATGACACTAATGGATGCACAAAACCACGTGTGGTTTGTGGCGTCTTTGACACCACACTTGAGGATGGCGCTGTCTCAACATAAGCTCTTAACCAAGGTAGAGGCATTGGAAATGGCGATGAGGCTGCACGAAACACTGATACAGGATCCAAGGTTGGGAGTCCAACAAATCCATGCGCAACTACAAAACCTATGCTTAGAGATGCAGAGTTTGAAGTAGGATAGGGCGCCCTGGCCAGAGGTGCGTGAAGAAGTGTGGTGTATAAAATGTAAAGTCTAGGGTCACGATAAGGATCACTGTCCTGTATTTGCGAACTATTTGGTAGGAGGCGGACCGATGCCATTGGGACTGGAGGCGCAAGTAGGACCGAGTGCATCCACCGCTTTGGTGCGTGATTTTTCAGGTGGGACGAAAGCATGCAATAGAAAACTATCACCTGTTGCAGAAGTACACCCAGACTCTATAGCAACTATACTGTATTTTCTGTAGATCAGTGGGTCATGATGAGCGAACATGTCGAAGCTATGAAATAATGATGGATAGGACCCCAGCTTATCGAATGTAGACAGAAACGTGAGGCCTCGATCCAGCTGTAGCAATAGCATGGGGTGGCTTCCAAGGGTGAGGTCGAGGTCGCGGGGTAATGGGGCCCACGAGGGGCCGCAGATAGCTAATTTGTTACAATTGTAGAGGACTTGGGCACTATGCTCGTGATTGTACCAACCCGACGAGACTATCTTGCCTATACTGTGAACAGTTTAATCATGAAATGATAGATTTTCCAACGCTGATCACACAAATGCGTGATAAAGGGGTGCTACAGCCCACTCTGATGCAAAATATCCAAATGATGAGGTCTAAACTGTGCGAAGAGGACCCCAACATAAACATGATGCTCAGAAGTGGCGCGACCACAAGAGAAGATAAGGGGAAGAAGCCTGAAGAGGATACCTGGGTATGTAAGGCTCCTGCAAAGGAACCTGAGTTTGACTTGGACCACGCAAAAGAAACGTTTATGGAAGCTAAGAAGAGCTTCACGGAGGTCTCTACTTCAAGTAGTAGGGATCAACCAGAGATGAGCCTGGATCCCTCGATGCTAACCCAAAGATGAGCCTGGATCCCTCAATGCTAACTACCTTTTTAGAGACATGTATGAAACTACTACGTGATAATAAGGCAGTTAAAGGACTACAAGAGTTGATCACTAGGTGCGCAGGGTCAGGGGAGCCGCGCATAGTTCGAAAAATGGGGAAGCATGCTCTGCGCACCGGACGGGAAATGCGGTTGACAGCATAAATTGGCGAATATGAGATGGATCAAGTAATCTTAGACCTGGGTTTGAATGCGAACGTATTACCAAAGCAGACTTGGGAACGCATGGGCAGGCCCACACTACAGTGGTCTCCCATTCAATTGCGGATGGTGAACCAACAAAAGATCTTGCCCATGGGAAGATTGACAAGAGTAACAGTGGATATTGATGGTGCGAGCACGCAGACAGATTTTGAGGTAATAGAGATTGTAGATGACAGTAACCCTTACCCCACATTACTAGGAATAGACTGGGCAATAGATATGAATGGAGTCATCAACCTAAAGAAGCAGAAAATGATTTTCGAGAAAAAGTCCCTACATGTGATAGTTCCGCTAGATCCCGCTGAATGAAAGCGTTACACAGAACCCGTGCACAATGATGGAATTGACGAGGAGTTAGATTGTATGTATAAAATAACCGCGCGAAACCAGGATTGGCTAAATATGACTGCAGATGAAAGGAATCCATGGGAGCACACAGAATCCTGCTTGTCAAAGTCTAATGAAGAAGATGAGCGATGGCACCATCAGTTGAGTGAAGTGATAATTCTAAATTGTAATATGATGACCAAATTACTGCATTGCGTAACTGCCCAATCTCGATATCTCCCAACATATGATGGAATAATAGCGGTGGACGAAATCTTGAGCAAGTTTGAGAGTGCAGTACTAGAGCACCAAAGGTTCGATGTATTAAAGTGGGTACTACGCGCAACACCTGTGCATTGGTGGGGAACACATGAAGGAAATTTTGAAAGTTGGCGTGATTGCAGGAGGATGATGCAGCTAAGGTTTGGGAAGCCGGAGTTATGAATAACCGAGAAATATGATGCACGTAATGACCCGCACATGCACCTCGCAAAATGGACCAAAGCCTATGGCGAAGAGCCCCAGCCTGAATGGGTACACTTATTGTATCATACAATGGATGTCATCCCCAGAAACTAGTATACTGAGATAGAACTCCGACATGGTACGGGTGAATGGGATATTTTTCACGAAGGGTTTTATTAACGTTCTTATTTGAAGACCAATGGATGGATACTTTTGATAATGCGCTATAAATTGTGAAATCCACTATCTTCAAAATACCTCAGGAACTAGAAGAAATAGTTCAACTAGAATGGTCGTAGTTAAGCCATGCCCTAGAATGTTACAACATGCAAGTGGAGGATGATGATGATGACCCCCGAAACATTAACATTCCGGAAACAGAAGGGAGTTGTGAAATTTGAGGACCGTCGATTGAGGACCCTAACATCACAGCACCACTGAAAATGAAACAAGTGAACATTGGTACAGATGAGGAGTCGAAGTATGCGACCCTGGGGGACTATTGGGATGATGCCACGGTGGATAAGGTTGTTGAGTTACTACATGAATATCAAGACTTATTCTCGACCAAAATAACAGAGTTAAAGGGGATTATCGGTGACCTGGGAATGATGAAGATAACTCTAAAACCGGACGTGAAGCAAGTTAAGCAACGTCCTTATCGTTTGAATCCAAAGTATAAGGAAAAAGTCCATGAATAATTGGACAAAATGCTTGTAGCAGGAATTATTGAACCAATGGAAGAGTCTAACTAGGTGAGTCCTATGATAGTGCAAGAGAAAAAACAGAAGGGTGAAATTTGAATTTGCGTGGACCTTTGAAAACTGAATGATGCTTGCATTCATGACCCGTTCCCGACCCCATTTATAGATGAAGTCCTGGAGAATGTTGGTGGACAAGAAGCATACTCATTCATGGATGGGTTCTCGAGGTACCACTAGATCAAGATCGCGCTGGAAGATAGGAGCAAAACCACCTTCATGACCGAATGGGGATGTTTTCAGTATATTGTTATGCCCTTCAGGTTGAAGAACGTGCCAGTGATATTTTCGCGCGTAGTAGTGGCCGCGTTCAAAGAATTCATTCATAAGTTTTTGGAGGTTTATTTTGATGATTGGACTGTATTTGGGCTAGTCAAGAAACATGTAGCGAGCTTATGGTTGATGTTGGATACGTGTCAATGGCACCAGATTGCACTAAATCTTAAAAAGTGTACATTCCTCATCCCTTTCGGCAACTTTCTTGGCCATGTAGTCTGTAGACAAGGCTTGATGGTGGACCCTGCAAAGATTGTTGTCATACTCAATCTGCAAGCGCCGCGCAGTGTCAAACAACTTCGTACCACGTTAGGACACACTAGCTACTATCGAAAGTTTATTAAGGGCTATGCATAAATCACGGCACCAATGGAACAGTTGTTGAAAAAGGACTCTACATATTGTTGGAATAATGAACGTAAGAAGAGTCTGGAGATTCTAAAGGAAAAGATGGCATCCGCTCCCATTTTGGTTTCCACAAAATGGGACATTGAATTTCATGTACACGTTGATGCGTCATGTATCACGTCAAGCACTGTACTCACGTAGGAAGGAGCAGAAGGCATTGATCACGTGATCGCATTCACAAGTCAATGATTATTTAAAGCAAAAGGGATTGGCAATGGTATATGCACTCCAGAAATATCACCACTATCTACTCAGTGGGCACTTTAAAATGTATACCAACCACTCCGCGTTCAAATACCTAGTGAACAAGCCTGTGTTGGGGGGCCACATTTGTAGATGGTTGTTACTATTTCAAGAATATGAATTCAAGGTCATTGTAAATCCTGGACGCCTAAACGCAGGCCCAGATCACCTGTCCCGAATTGAGAATGGTGAGGAGCCAACAAATTTGGAGGAAGGACCACCTGATGCACAGCTCTATGCAGTACACGTCACGGATGGCCACCTCAAGGATATAATCCACTTCTTAACCACAGGGACTGTGCCACATGGATATTCAGTTCAGCAGAAGAAAGAATTGGTGGTACGCGCGACGGATTTTACTATTATCGTAGGGCACCTATACAAAATGGGAAATGATGAAATATTACGAAGATATGCACCTGAATTTGAACGAGGACAGATCCTCGGAGAAGCAAATGGGGGGGTTGCAGGCGGACATTATGCGGGATGGGCGACATCACAGAAGATTCTTCGTGCTAGACTATGGTGGCCAACCCTACATCATGACTCAAAATCATACTGTTGGGCCTATGACGTATGTCAGCGGACAGGGAAACCATCGTGAAGGGATGAGATGCCACTCAATCCACATATGACGTTGCAGCCATTTGAAAAGTGGGCCATAGATTTTGTGGGGCCTGTCACCCCTCAAGGGAAGATTGGTGCGCGCTATATCATCACTGTGATAGAATATTTAACCAGATGGGTGAAAGCATAGCCGGTTAAGGACTACACGGCTTCTATAGCTATGAAATTCTTATTTGACAACATCTTGACATGGTTTGGATGCCTAAAAATTCTAATGAGTGACTGCAGAACACACTTCCTAAATGAAACTATTAGCGCACTTACTAAAGAATTTCAAGTGTATCATCAGCAGAGCACGTCGTACCATCTGCAAGAGAACAGGACCGTAGAAGCATTCAACAAGATTCTAGAGACTGCATTGACCAAGGTATGTAATGCGTAGCGAACCAATTGGGTTTTGTGCATACCTAACATGTTATGGGCATACAGAACCACATGCAAAAAATTGACAAGGAAGACACCGTTTTGGTTAGTCTATGACACCGAAGCCATCATGTCAATGGAATACATTGTACCCAGTTTGCGGATAGCAGCGATGACAGGCATGGCCAATCGTGAAGCCTTGGAAGAGAGGCTCACGCAACTGGAAGAACTAGAGGAAGAACGTTTTTTGGGGGGCTTCCATCCACAGGTACAAAAATAGCGTGAGAAAGCTTGGCACGATCACCACATCAAGTTGCACACATTCAAAGTCAACGATTTGGTATTACTGTATGATAGCAAGTTCGAGAAATTCCCTGGAAAACTCCGAATGCATTGGTTGGGACCATATGTAGTCAAAGAGGTCACAGATGGTGGCGCGGTCTAGCTCGGAAAGCTTAATGGAGAGCCCTTCCTAGGAAAGGTAAATGGCAGTCGCCTGAAGCTCTACACAAGTGGGTGGGCTGCCTAACTAACTGACCGAAGTATAGTCCCAGCACTTCAAGCAGTTGAAATAAGGTGCGGGACTATAAATGAGTCTGCAAGAAAGCTGCATGAAAATAGGGTTCCGTGTAAGAAGCGTTTATTACAGGAATCACGACTGCGCATAAAGGGCTATGCTGCTGCGTCAAAAGGTGGGAAAGTGACCGTTGAGGTCACTGTTCATGACAAGATGTTCACTCTAAGACAACAAGAAGCAGATGGTGGGCATTTAAGATAGGAAGTCAGTACTGGATTTGAAATGATCCCCAGTACGTATCGCATTAATGAACAAAAGAAGGTGGGAAAGGTCAAATTTGAATATTGGCTGGCTTATAAATCATAGCTGGTCGCTTACCGAACAAGCCATGGCACTGTGAGACTTAAGTTATTGAGGTACCTAATTGATATGGACCCATCCAATGTCGATGAGTTGTAAGACCTTTTGGACAGCGTAATGCCGACAGTCGAAGTCGTCGTGCCGAGCTGAACACCAGTGGTAAGAGACATACCACAAATTCCCAGACAGATAGCAGGACTGGTCCGGATGTCACTACGAAACCTGTGGTCAGGTAAGCGATCTATGAAAGATAAGTGTGAGATGGTGAATCTTGGGATATCCTAGACAAGTGTAACCCTGGGCTATGCACCTACGATGCACCTTGAAGATTGGGACCTTGTGGACAGCAACGTCTCTCTTGCAAAAATGCAACACAAGCTATAGTAGCGATTGAGTATACAGGACAAGAGACTACAAACTTGCTACACTTGGACAAAGAGTTCATGGCTTTGGCATCTCAGCTAGAGCTAAAATCCTATAAGGAGCCGCTTTGTGTTAACCGAGTAGAGAAAAATGAGCATCATCAGTTAGGTGAACTAGTAGGGGAAATGGAGCAGGAGCTTGAAGAAGTAAGGATGGAACAACAAAGTGCAATACGTCACTCACAGGGATGGTGAACCACAAAGCCTTGGCAGCGCATCTCGCCACACTGATGAGTGACTCGAGACGAGTCATGATGATTGTGTTGGGGGCCTGTTGGGTAGTGGATCCCCCACGTAATGGTTTTGGGGCTTGAAGCCCACATTTTTGGGTATTGTATTGTAAAAGCTCCATGAAGTGCACAAAGCACGAATTGTAATGGGTCAAGTCCAAGGGTAGTCCGCCCTAAAATATTATAAGTTAATCTAGATTGTGTCGGGCTACCCATGGTACGCAGATCATGGGAATGTATAAATAAGAGCAAGGCTCTAAGTGTAAAAGGTAGCTTTTGGGGAATAAAAGTAATATGGGTTTCTGAAAGTGATAGTAGATCTGAGTCTGTAAGTACAAGGTTGGGTTGTAATAGGAGATAGAGGTTCTGTAGCTGTGTGTGCAGAGGCCTGGTTAGAGTCCGCAGCTGTGTGTGGACCCCTGCAGCTGTGTGCGTAGGTCAAGAAGTGGATTGTAACCAGATAAAGACATTAATAAAGACAATCTGATCCTGGAATATCATGTATCTGTTTTGATTCTAGTTTATGCACCTATTCCTGATTTATGATTACGTGCATGTTTGCTTATGTTGAATAATAACTGAAAGTGTTGTACCTTCGTAATTAACCAAAGATCTATAATAATATTAAGCATAGAATAGGGTAAATTGTATTTGCGCTTGACTAAGGTAGTCGCCCCATCAAGACAGCTATGTAGAAGCAACACAACACGAAGGATCACTCCGCGAAAACCTAGACCACATCAAGACATCCCTAGGGTGTGGAAACTTGGTTCCAACACCCTCCCATACTACCTCTGGTGATACTTTAGTTTGCACTCCGCGGACTATTTCCGAAAGGGCTAGTGGTGTCAGGATTTGTTTGGCTAAACAACTTTGAACCTAGGTCAGGCCCCATTAAGCCAACAATTATTGAGGGAGAACAATATTTATGCAAAGCTCAGTCAATGTGATTTCTTCCAATCACATATACATTATTTGGGTCATATTAAATCCAAGGAAGGGATCTCAATTGATCTTAGAAATATCAAGGCCATAATGGAGTGGCCAACTCCAAACAATGTGGATGAATTTATATCATTCATGGGATAGGTCATTACAGGAGATTTATCATAATTTTCTCCAATATAGGCCATCCCATCATAGCTTTGCAAATAAAAGGAAAGATATTTTAGTGGATTAATGTGTAGGTATCTTTGACCAATTAAATGTTGGGTGCAGAGCCTGATTATCTTTTGTATTCAAAGGTATCTCCGCATTGGACCCCAGTTCGTAATGGGGCGGCAAAGCCGCCTGTAAAATATATGCTGCAGGGGGTCCATGGGGAGGCAGCTGTGACCTTTGGGAGCCCCTGCTGGAGGGGGATCGGGGGCAGTGCCCCCAAAGCTAAAAATAGATGTAAATTTTCCTTGTAAAATGTTGTAATTTCGTAGTCAATATGGGTCATTCATTAGGCGAAGTTCTGACGGTAGAAGTTATGTTTAATTTAGGGTTTTTTTCCCTACAAGGCAACCCCTCGTTATATATGAGGGAATTGTATTGTGTCTATGATATTTGTATTCTGAGTGAGGAAGAGAGAGGAGATTGAGAGCGAAGAGGGAATTACAGTGGATCTGTTGTAGGTTGTATCTCTTCAGTTTGCTAGATGATATGAAAAGAAGGACTGGTTGTTTCTCTGTGGACATAGCCCAAACTGGGTGAACCACGTATATATGTGTCTCTCTTGTTTTATGTGTTTTTTGTGTTTATATTTTTGCAATATTTTATGTGTTCCATTGCCTTGTAATATATAATTTTCTAACATTAAAGCACTTTCTCACCAACACACCAATATTGAGAATTGCAGATCCTAACAAGGGTTTCGTGGTGTGCACATATTGCTACAAGGAAGGGATTAGTGGAGTCTTAATGTAAGAGGGGCGAGTAGTATTTTATGATTCCAGGAAGTTAAACATGAGGTGAATTACGTAACCCGTGATTTAGAGTTGGTTTCCATCATCCATGCCTTGAAAATGTGGAGGTATTACCTCCTTGGCAGAAAATGTACACTCCTGAAAAATGATAGTGGAGTCAAGTATTTGCTTAGGAAACCCAAGTTGAATGCTAGGTAAGCAAGATGGTTGGCCATTCTCAATGGATTTTACTTTGATATTAAGTACACAAAGGGAAAATAAAATAGGGTTGTTGATTCCCTTAGTAGAAAAATTCAAGTAAATCACTTGGAAGTTGTAAGTTCTTATAAAAAATACCTAGTAGAAAGGGTCAAAGTGTTGGGAAGAAAGATGAAAAATATCATTAGATTAGATAAAAATTATTGCAAGGTGGTGAATATGAATAATATCACCTCACTTAGGAAAACCTAATCAGGTTTAAAAACATAATTTATGTGCCTAAGAATGATGAAATAAAAAGGGTGATAATTAAAGAGTTCCATGCTAATCCTTATCTAGGCCATCTAGGGTATCAAAATACCACTAAAACCATTAAAAGGTACTATTATTGGTCGAATTGAAGAAGTGGCTGATTTTGTGGAAAAATTCATAGAATGCCAAAGGGTAAAATTTGAGTGCAAGCATCCAACAAGTATGTTGTAACATTTTCCCATTTTGGAATGGAAATGGGAGGTCATTTATATGGATTTCATTACAGGATTTCCTAAACCTCTAGGGAACATGATGAAATCATGGTAGTCATTGACATATTGAGTAAGGTAGCTCATTTTGTAGTTGTCAAATCCATAAATTCTACTAGTGAAGTGGCACAAATCTTCATAAAGGAGCTTGTGAGGCTACATGGTATCCCCAAGAAAATTTTATAGGACATTAATGTTGAGTTCACTTCTTGTTTTTGGAAGGAATTGTTTGCAGGTTTTGGGACAGAGTTGGCATTTATCACATCATATCACCTACATACATATGGGAAAATAGGGAGGAAAAATAATATCATTGAGGACATGTTGAGGATTTATGTAATGCATCGGCCTAATAAGTGGGAAGAATATCTTCCTTTTATAGAGTTCACTTACAAAAATGGATACCAAGAGTCCATAAGAATGAGTCCATCTAAGGCTCTATATGGGAGGAGATGCAATACTCCTATTAGTTGGAGTGATTTGATGCACATGGTCCTTGTTGGACTTGATATGCTCAAGGAAATGGAGCAACAAGTTTAGAGCATAAAACAAAATTTGAAAGTGGCACATGATAGGAAGAAAAGCTATGTAGACCAACATAGGGTGCATAAATAGTTCCAAGTTGGGGAACATGTGTATTTGAGGATTAAACCCAAGAAGAACTCTTTAAGGATTCAATCATGTGAAAAGTTGGCACCATGGTATTATGGGTCTTTTGAGATCCTTGGGAGGATTGGACCTATGGCCTATATGTTGGCCTTACCTCCAGTCAAAGTTCATGATGTTTTCCATGCTTCCTTACATAAAATATATGTACAATATTATGAACATGTGATTTGTCAGTCTATCTTATAGGTGGAACCAGAGGAAGATTTCTACCTAGAGCCATTGTGCATTCTAAACCAAAGGAGTCTCATGCTTCAGAATCGATCTATAGAAGAAGTCAAAGTGCAATGGAAGCACTTTGGGCTAGAGGAAGCCACTTGGGAAATTTATGATTCCATGAGGGATAATTATCCTTTTTTGTTTGTTGAGTGAAGAAAATGTAAATGATTTTAAATATTGTATAGATTTGTGTATATAAAGCTCCATAAAATGGTTTGTGTTTGTGTTTTATTTATGGTGTTGCATATGAGAAAAAGAACATCAGGGCAGTGTTCCCTCAAGGGGGAGTGGTCTGTGATAGTCCCAACCATGGTTCTCTCATAAAAATACATTGTAAATATTTTTACAAAGATAAAATTTGAAAGGGGCCGAGTTAAGGGACACATATTCTAGAGTTGAGGAGGAGGTTGCTTGATTGGGATATCTATGGGTTTCTTGTGTAAAAAATTGAATTGTCTGGGACAACCATTAAAGGTTGGTTGGTGAGCCTTAATGAGTTGGTAAGCAATTTAATTTGGGTAGAAATATATGTATGTAGGCCCATGTTTCCTTGTAGAACACTGACAAGGCAGATATGAAAAATTAATGAAGGTTGGTAGGGTAGACAACAAGGACAAGAGGTCAACTCCTACGCAACAAGTAAATAATAGAGGAGAAGGCGTTCAAACCTTTCAAAGAACAATTGCAGGAGGGAGGGTAGTATAATCAAGAAGAGCTTGGAGAAGAGAAAAGAATGAAAAAGACAGTGAACGAATTTTGGTTGGCAAGTTTGGTGGACAAATGGTCTCTCCTTGGTGAGGAACAATACCTATGGAGTCCTTGTAACACTAAGGGTGGAGATGGTTTTCTTTGGTTTCCCTTAGTAATGTGGGTGGAGGATTATGTCCTTGGATTCCTGGATGGAGAGCCTCTAAAACCTCTTTTCATTGTACTCGGTTCTGGATTCCTCTAAGTGGGTGGAACCATTATGTTTTGATAAGGTTGGAGATTTATTCCATGGATTCCCCTAGTATCTTTGGGATAGATGAAACTAGCCTCTAAATTCCCTTAGTTTAATTAAGTATTGATTGATTGGTGGGTGGAAGAAGGAGATCCTATGGATTAACAATTTCAATTGGCAGTCAATGTTGTATTCTTGAAGTAACACCCCTCAGCCTCTAGAATTTGGCTTGGGTGTGAGAATTGTAAGTAAGCTTGGCTATTATTGTCTATGGTTGGGTGGAGAGTCTATGTTCCAAAATAAATTGAACTACAAATTTAAAGATAAGTATCCTTTTGTACTTGTTTAAAGGTTAATCAGTTTATTATGCATTTCTGGTTTGAAATGGCCCTGGATTTCTAGACTATAACAGTGCTATTAATTTAATGAGTATGTGGTTACATCCTTATGTGGAAATGTCACTTATATTTGTGATGAAATCACATATATAACATATCGCATCTCTGAAATGAATGAGACTACTAAGAAAGTCAAGAAAGTGTGTGTTTCTAGACTAGAAATGAAGTGTTGTGTGAAATTCTTTTTGGTGTTATTCCTAACACATATACTTAAGACGAAATGTGTTATTCCTTACATGGTAATGGATTTTACGTTACAACCCTGAACTGGAATCTTGTTCAGTATAAACTATTGAACTCTTTTGTTAACAATAAATATAAATAGCATCAAAACATTATCAAATGATACAAGCAATGGAATGATCCATGAGAATCTAGATTGAAACTAGAATTGGGCTTGAAGACCCCTTCCACTAATAAAAAGTGATTACAAGGGATATGACCTACTTAGGAGGGCCTATGTTCACATATATACCCTTAGTTGGCCTACTACAAGCATGTGAAGCTATATAGGTGGCATTTCATTAATGCTAAAAGTTTTATTCTCTCATTTAAGAATAAGGGTAGCTCAAAACCCTTGCTTGAAGGCTTAGTCATCCTTGCATTCTCAACATCTTAGGAGTCTTCCACGAGCTCCCTAGAATCCCCTGCATAGCATAATGGAGCTATTTTCAGGCTTGCCTTGGGGCATGGGACCCTTTGTGTGTTGCAGTTGAGGTGGATACCTTTCATGAGTTTGCTACGAACCCTTGATAGAGAGTGACCATAACTCCATTTGTGTGGCCATGCATGAAATTTCTTGTTCATGCACAGGGAATTTCTTTTGGCCAGAAGCTTGTTGGAGTGTCTTTTGCCTAAGCTCAGTAGGGGTAGCATTGTAAGGCGCTTTAGTAATCCATCACCTCCATTCTCGAGCATTGATGTTGATCTTGATGACTACAGGTCTTCTATAGTAGTGTCAAGGTCAAAGTGACCTGTAAAAAGTGATCAATGAAGGTCTAGGGAAGGCTTGCATGATAAATATTGGAATCTAGATTAGGTGCATCTCTTAAGGATGGGAATATCTCCTCTAGTCACGCCATGACATAGATCAAATGCAAGCATGCATTGCAGTGTAGGAAGGGAAAAGCACTAAACTTAAAAGGTAATTTTGGGCAAACCTTATTCTTTGCTTTAATCAAAACCTTAGCCATGGAAGCCATAGATTGATTGTCAAGATTCCTGTCTATCACCATTGGATAAGGAGAGATGACGTGGCTTGGAACCTCCATCGCAAAAGTCTAACTGTGTTACCCAATGGATCATCTGAGACAAAATTGGTCAGATGAGTTCGTTGACACATAGACCTCACAACCCTGCCATTGGTTAGAGGTGGTGCTCACATGACAACGCACCTAGTGGTTTAAGCCCAGAGAAATTGCAGAGACACACAAGCAAAGGAGCAGGATGATGTTAGTGGGATGGGCTAGATAACACATAATCCTGACAATTATCCCATTGGCTGGTAGGTGGTCCACTTAACAAGTCAACCTGACAGATGAATTCTCGATCGTTAATTGTATTGAGATGGTGACAGGTGAGCCTAGTGATATTTCCATTGGCTATGAAGCTATCCTACCTACCAGGTCAGTCTGATGGTTCTCACCTTGAGGTGTTAGAGGAGTTCGTAAGGAAATGAACGATTCTAAATGGGTGAGGTAACATAGGTATGGTCTTGTGGTAAGCACATCAACCTGAATGATCCTCCATTGATTATAGAGCTTCCCCAGGAGAGGAAATTTAATTTGACTATTGATTTTCCACCATTGCATCCCATATCAAGAAAAACTCTAATTTGTAATGTAGGAATAAAGGAGGATCTTAAAGAATATTCTCAATCATCCATTGAAGAATCCCACATGCATGATCGCTTGGATTATGGTTAGCCTGATGGAATTTCTTATGACATGGATTTGTCTTTCTTTGGTATTTCTTGCTTATCTTTCCCTAAAGGTTATTTCCATGAACCCATTGTGGACTCACTTGAAGCTTCTTTTAAATTTGTACCTATGTCACATGGATTGTACTTGCATAGGTTTCACAAATTTTTGTATGATCACATGCATGGAAATTTTTATTGTTGTGAAGTTTATTGTGTGGTAGATCAGTTGAGTGTAGTATATAATTGTGGTTGCACTTCCCATCTCTGTCATTCACTGTAGATGTTTGCACGGTTTATTTTCTTCACTACGCTGCCTTTGATTCTAATCCTTCACGATCATGTCTTATGGTCTTGAGGTCAGGAGAAGATCTTGTGTCTACATTGGGAATTTCACTTTACATGACCCAACTCTCTACTGTGTAGGTTAGGTTAGGATAGGTTGCATGTAGTTAGATTCATTGCATTATTTTTCTATATTTTCATCTCTCATGTTTTATATTTATTCCTTTCATTTTCTTTGTCTTTGAATGAAGTCAATTTTAGCTTTGAGATGATGTGGCCTAATATTTTGTGAAGGACAAGTTGAAATAGTGTGCATCCCTTGGCTTATCTCTTAACCTTTTCCTTGATTTGGTTTATCACTTTTAAGTTGATGATTTTATGATGGAAAATATGATCCCTTAGTTGGGAAGCTCTAAGAAAACCATGAAGCTCGCATCTATTTAGTATTCCTATTCCTGCACTCGGTCTTGTTATGAATATGTGTGTTTTATCCCATCTATATGTGTAGAGTAAGATAAGGGGAAATTTTTTAGCAATCAAAACATTAGAGGTCTAAAGCTTGTCTCTAAAGGAACAACCTCCTCTGCTCTCAATAAATCAGGATCACTCTTTCACCCATAAAAATAATAAGTTCCTATGCATAGCTCTATGAAAAGAAAAGAAAATATAAAGTGTGAAAGAAGATAAAGGCTTCCTACACGGGAGGTGAAGCAAGTGACTTTGTCAAAGTATTGTTTATGTTGACTAACAACGAAGCAAATTTTGTGTTCCTAAAGTGAATTTTTTAGAGTACTCTCCAGACCTGCTAACAATGGAGCAATGCCAGAGATGTAAACCTCACACTATGATTATTTCATTTTCCCTACTATATTAACCTTACTTACATTGATAGGATAATAATATAACTTGTTATATTTTTGTGTTATGTCAAGTAATGAAATAGGGAAACTATATCTTTAATCCAATAAGAATGGGAGTTGAGGTAACCCACTAATTGAATCAATACTTCCTAGAGAAATGAGGCTTTACGCTTACAATGAAACCATTTCAGAGAAGTCGGGGATCTCCTAGCATGTTGCCAACTATTTTCGTTGTGACAAAGACCCTCCAAAATGTCTGCCTACATCAATTTTTGAGCCTACAATAACTATTGTTTCATGCCCCCTTGAGTCGTCATGTTGTTTGTCTTTTTATTTATGTGTTTTCTCCTAGTGTTGCATCCTCCTAAGTCAATGTTTCTTAAGTGTTGTCACTTAACCATTAAAGGAACTTGAGTTAATCAATCCATTGGTTAGGTGAACTCATGACCTTTCTAGACCTAGAAACTTGCCTTATCATTGTGAACACGCTTGAAAAACACTCAAAAGCACAAAAAACAAGAAAAAGAAAAAAAAAAATATCTCACAAAAATAAAAATCCTTGAGTTGAGTGCACACATTCGGGCTCAACTCCTCTAGAAAATAGGAGCCTTCTTAACTCCTCTTAACCTACCTTTTCATGTGTATGATAAGTGGCAGTCATGCATGGATCAATTTTCCATGTTAATCTCTTTAACTAAAGTTAGTTAACCATTATTTGCATAATCATCTCATCTGAGTTAAGTGCACAACTGGGGAATCAAGCTCTTAATCAACTAATGTTGCAAGTAAGTTTGCATGTCAAATCCTTCTATTGCATTTCATGATTTCACTGCCAAATCTTTCTTTTCTTGTTGTCAATCAATTTTTTTAAGTTTTTTTGTTGGTGTTTATGCTGAATATTCATGTTGCAAGTGTTAATCCACTATCACATGCATAAATTATTCACATTATTTAAACCCTTCATCTTCCACCATGTATGCTACAACAACTATAAATATTTGTAGATCTTTCTCTTCCTCATATTTTTGAGCTTCCAATAGGTAGAGTGCACTCCTTGATCTCGAATCCCCATCAATGTTGAAACTTACACCCTATTTTATCAAGTGTTCTTCATTAGCACTTTATCACATCACGAATGCATGAAGCATTTTCCTTTGACCCTTTAGAGTGTTACAATGTCATCTTTACCTTAGAGTGCATGAGCACATCACAAAGGAACGAAGCCTCATCAATCATCCCTTTAGCATGGAACGGTGCACCCTCCCTACCTTGAGTGCATGGGCACATTGTGAAGACCCAAAGCCTTGTTAACCTCATCCTACATCCCTTCAGAGTGTGACAATATGCCCTCCTTGTATACTTGAGTGCATGGTCACAAAGGGAAGACCTAAATGGCCATTTTCCAATCCCTTCAACCCTTTAAGGTGTGAAAGTGTGACCTTGTTTATTTTTCCTCCTTTCTTGAGTGCATGAGCTCACTATGAAGCCTCAAATGACCAAGCATGCCCCCTTCATGCTTTGAAAGTGTGCCCTCCTAGTTTACATGTGTATTTTATCTTGCATGTAAGTTATTTTATGTTGTTGTTCATATGTTTTCATGACCTATCATCTGTGATGGCTCTTTGAATGTGATTTACAAGTATTGCTACATAGTTAGGCTATTTTCAAGCTAATATTGTCACAATGAGTGTGTTTACCCAAACAGGTGCTCATGTTACAAGTGTTACAACTTCATCGTCATTTGTTGGAGACATTCCACCTCAAAAAGTGACCTTCAAAGAATTTTTGGATGCAAGTGTTGATGAACTTGTGGAAGTTACAAGACCCAATGTTCGTGTATACATAGATACTTAGTGTTTCATTGATAAAGGTACACAAGTCACTTGGTGAAAAATATATAACACATTAATGCAGGAGAGTTTTCCCATAGACTTAGAAGATTTGCATGCATATATCACTATCAAGAAGTTTAGGATGCACTGGATCACATGTAGATTCTTGGTCATGCCATGTGTGGAATTAATTGAATAGATCATTACACACATGGATGATTCTCACATTGTGTTACACAGTGAGAGTGCTGGTCAGCTTGCCACCTATACTGGTGAAGAAATACAAACATATTATAAGATGCTAAAGCCTAATGAATATGCAAATGCCAACTTCTATACAAGATGGGTAACCCTTGACACTATTGAAGTTATCAAAACATGGTTTCAAATGCCTACCAAGTTTCACCATTGCTCATCTTCATTTTATCTGATAAAGATTCTCAGAGATGTCTATCAGTACTTTATAGTTATGTATTGTTGATTGTATGGGCTGAAGAATGTTGAGGTGTTCAAAGAGAACTAAATATACATACTAAATATAGTAGTTACCCATGATAGAGTTTTGAATTGCGCGAATATCATATAGTTTGAGTTGTAGCACCAGGTGGGGTAGGAAAAAGCATATTTACAAGTGCACCAGGCACCAGAATTTTACATGTCTACATTTCTCTTAGACGGAATCTATGCAAAATATGTGTTCCCATGAATGAGTTGGAACTGAACTTCTGAAGAGAAGTTCCTGGTCTACTTCAATCGTAGAGTGTTATGAGAGATGAGATTCAAAGGTGTATTTGAGAATTTAATTGGACATTTCTTTGCATTCATCTTTCATATGATATTTGAGGTCTATCCTCCTTGCATGGTTGATCAGGGGAAAGAGTCTCTTAGAGATATCACATATTAGTTTGCAACTCTAGAGGGTACATACAACAGGTTCTTTAGTTGTAATTTATCCCCTCACTTATGTTGCGATATATGACTGACAAAGTAGTCATGCAAGAATTTGAAAATGAGTTGGACAAGGGATTGTTAGGAATTCTTCATAGGAGGAAGAAATCCCATTGGCCTATCTTTCCATTGAGGACCAGATTATATGAATTAAAGAGTCAAGAGGCTACGAAAGTAGAGATATAGGAGTTGGACTGCCTACACTTCAACACTAAATATTTCCATGGATATGATCGCAGGTTAATTGTTAGGAAACATTTTCAAAGGACCAAACAAAATATGGGGTAATCATCTATGTCCATAGTAGAAGATGAGAAAATAAAGAACTAGTACAATGATAACATGAAGACATGTCCATTAATGGAGACCAATTCAAATGATGATCCACTAGCTCAAGAATTGCAAGAGTAGGAGGAGAAGGAGATAACACCTTAAGTAAGGAAACTAAATCCCAAGAAAAGGATCAAATAGTCCTTGATAAGCAAAATCAACAAAAACTAGAAAGTTGATCCCATAAAATCAGAAGCTATCCAAGAAAAGCAAGAGGGAGGAGAAATAGAAGAAGAGGAGAGGAAGAGTCAATAGGATGAGTTTCTTGAAGAGAAACAAGCAAAATAAGAAGAGAGGATGAGGCTAGAAGAAGAGAAACAAAGGGTGTCCGAGGAGGAAGCAACATAGAGATTGGAAGTAGAACAATTGACTCATGAGATCGAAGACGAGTAGTTCAAGGAAGAAGATACCATCTAGAAAATGGAAGAGGAGCAAGATACTCCATGAGAATATCCTCTCATAGGCGGTCATCTTCCATTTGGAGAGACGGGGATCACACCCCTACCTTCAGATAGAGTCACCAATGCGTGTAGCATAACTTTTGATCATATGAAGAAGAGGATCATGCAATAGAGATATAGATATTTCTCAAAGGATCCTCAAAATCTAGTCTTAGTGTCTATAGAGAGGGTGATCACTACCAACACTAAAAGAAATTAAAGATAGGTCATGGCTGCAAATGTTGCAATCACTATAGTGGCACAATATAACTTAGAATACTTTTTGAATGAGAATACTAGGTTGAGAAGAGAATTTTCTATGGTGAAGCAATAATTAGAGCATCTTGTAGTGGAGAACTAATGGCTAACACCACAAAACTCCAATATCACAGAATGGGAGTCATCCATGCAAGAAGAGTAAGGACCAATGGAGCATACTGTGGCATGGTTATACAAAGAAATGATACTTATATAGCAGGTCATGGCTACTCTCATTGGCATTCAGAAAAAATGCATGAGAAATTGTAAGTCTCTTGAAGATAACAAATAGTGCAGTTGATCAGATGTAGGAGTGGAGTACCAAATATCTAGATGCCCCACAACATTTGCAAAGAAAGGATAAGATCTTCATAGAAATAGAAAGATTTCAGTTGAGACTCCACCTACAAAATCACTCGTATTTGGGAGCACATTCGGTCAGCACTATGGCTTCCTACAACTGGCTCCATAATGGGTTTGATTCTCTAACACAGAAGCATGGGATTCCCACCATCAAATCTCTTGAAGCAATCATAGGTAGGGAGGTCATCTTAAAGGAGATCAGAGAATATATTGAACATATCAAGCAGGAAATGGAATGGAAAGGCTTGGAGGTAACCAAAGACATTATTCAATCGTATGCCTTTACACTAGTCAAAGCACACATGAATCTCTCATGTTGTGGAATAATGTACCATCAATATCCAAGAACACACTAACAAAGGAACTGGAGGTGAAGATGCACTACAAAGGATACTTTCCAATCAGAGTTGAAGCCATCACAAAGGAGTTTAGAGCATGGAACACTTATATTACAAGTGAACTCCATGAAGAATAAAATGAACTCCATGAAGAATAAAATGATTTAACTATTTCATGAGTTTTGTCCCATATTCCTTTTTGTCTTATTAGGTCACTATCTCATTCGTAAATTGTCTTATGTAATGAAGTCCAAGGGAGATATGTGGAATATGAAAATCCACACATTGGAATGTAAAAAGACATGTAGTGAATATGAACAATAATAGGAGTTGAAGATCCATGAGGAAGCTCAAAGGTCATTGCCAATTGTTATAAATAGATCCTCATAACTCAAGCAAAGGGATTTTTTGGGCCATGTATTTTGGAAGGCTTTATATTCTAGAGGTCTTGCATTGGATTCTCTTGTAATAAATAGGATATAGATCATTCTTTGGAGAAGCAAGTTGTGGTTTCGTCTTCCACTACTAGATAGAATGTTTTATCGATGTAAAAGTCTACTTGAGATTTTACACTTTTAATCAAAATCTCAATGAATCGGCATTCCTTTATACATGTATCATATATGTAGTTGGACTATTCTGGTTATGTTTATGGTATATGTTTCTTTAATCACATACTAAGTTAATGAAATAATATGATTCTTATATTTTGTTAGGCGTACTAATCCTTCTTGTGGACAAGATGGATCTCCCTATATCTCAAATAAACTAGTAACAAACAAGAAAATAAATGCTACCTTTCCTTAGCTTATGATTGACTGAAACAAGTAATATGCGAGGAATCACTTACCGGTTTAATGGAGTTTTGTTTGAAGTCCTTTCAAAGCCTTCCACAATTGGCTTCTCCTCTATTCTTTAGAGATAGTGCTTTCCAAAAATTGTCCATGATACCAAAGGAGATCTAGATAAACAAAAACACACAAAAGATCAAAGCATCTAGTATATAGAAACAATGATAAACGAAGTTTTTAACTCAACATATATCATAAATTGAATCAATAACCAATCATAAAATATGTGAGTGATCAAGGAATCTCACAAACAATATCAGAATAGACATGATTAGTAAAGAAAAATTATTTTTTATTGAATAAAAATGAGAACAAACTTACAACCTCATTTCCTTTATATTACAAGCCTCTTCCCACAATCTCCAACCTTCTCCTTGGATGAATTTCCTTCTAGCCATATTTCTGTAGCATAATCCTACCTTTAGTGGTCCTCCTCAACCCTCTGGACTTTATTTGATTTATAGGCCTAGAGGAGGGAGTTTGGGATCCTCTTCCTAAGGGATGAGATCCGTTGGCCATGGAAGTTTTGTTGAGTTCTGCGCAGAGGCATGAGTCTTGGCCTTGAAAATGAGGCTCATAATTTGGGGTCACTGGCATAGAACTGACTAGAAAATTCCATAGTCGCATGGAGGCAAGTTTATTAGTGTGACTGGAGGGGTATAGCTGGTTGCATGCCTTGGTAAGGGAGCAGCTAGGGCTCTAGCCAAGTGAAAAAGAGAGTCATCTTATGGGATGGACATCTAGAGTGGTTGGGTTGATCCTAGAGGTCCTGTAGCACTTGAGAAAAGTCAGTAAGGTCTTAAGTTTTTAACTCCACTTCCTTAAGGTCATTTAGGAGGTTGAGTCTTATTATAGTGACCCTCAGCCCAATTTTAACCCGGGAAAATTGGTGAAAGTGGCTAAATGTGGGAGGAGGTGTTACAGAGTGGTATCAGAGCAATTTGGGCCCTCTTTAGGTAAACTCTGATGTTGTCAAGGTTATGGTTGGCATGCATTGGGTCATGGCATACATTTTTTTTGTCATGCATGATGTTTTTTTGTTGTTATATTGATGTGTTGATATATTTATTATATGGATATGCTTATGATTATAAATGTACATGCTAGTGTGGACTGATCTTGCAGATGAGATAATCCTCCCCTAAAAATCACTAAGGTATGGATTTTATTTTGGTATCTATCTGGTTTATCTGAGATGTTACACTTGCATGATGAATAGAATCAAAGATGATGAGAAAAAAGGTAGACTACAGTTCCCATGACTCCCTCTACAGATCAAGAAGGAGGAGAGCATTCTCCTAATATAGCAGATACACTGAGGAGTTTTAGGGAAGATATCAAAAGTTAAAAAGCATACAATGACAGGTTGGTTGAGGCTCAGGAAATACTTGCAAGGGCTCAAGAGAAGTAGGTAGAGGTGAATGCATCGACTCTTCAAAGCTTGTCATAATTGCAAAAATAGGGACAATTGCGGATCAGTCAAGAGTCGGAAGAGAAAACTAATGGAGCCTATGGTAGAAGGTATCATTTTAGATATAAGTTGGATAGAGGGGATATAGTTAGAGGTGGAATATCACTAGATATACTAGACAAGAGGATTTGTATATATGGGAATCATTCTAGTTCCTCATCTAGGATCCATCATCACATTCATCACCATCATCATCCTCATAAGTGTTGGTCACTTCAATTGTTGGTTAATTCAAACAACTAGGTGCTACATAAATTGTCAACCCAGGAAAGTTTGTTTATTTCAAAGACAACTACACACTATATGTGTTCAATCTCAAAAGCAGTAAAAGTTGTAGTAATAAGTATACTAGTCACACCTTGTTCTAAGAAAACTGAAGTTCTACTCTGAGTTACAGCAGAAAAATAATCTATCGCAGACAGTTATCAAAGAATGCTTGATTTCATTAAAAAGAAAAATCTAATAAAAGGAGTTAATCTATGGAGGAAAGCACTAGCTATGCTGTAACAGAGAATAGGACCCTATTCCCAAGCAGGAACCTTCAGCACCTGTTTCTAATTACAAATAATGCATAAGCAACATTCAGTAAATAGAATTTTAACAAGGTATGGATAGAAAACACACTTAACACACTGCAGAAATGTAATGGGTGAATCTTGTGATGAAGGTGGGCCCTGTCCTTCTCACAAGATTCCCCAGGAAACAGGAACTAGAAAGAAATGCTCAGAACAGTATTTTATTCATCCATCAATATGTCATGTTACAAAAAGATTCCAGTTATTTTCCTTCAGCTCGAACCTTCCCGCAATCTGTCCATCCCCTTCTAATGTAGATGTCTCCTCTTTTTAAAGAGGAGACATCTGTTATAATTGATTACATTGTAAGTCCTATCTTTAACCCAATATACCAAAATTGGGTAATCAGTTTTCCCATTAACAAAAGTTGTTACAATGGTTATGGTAATGCTAACTTTGGAATGTAGTCGTTACAGCCAGTGTAGTAGCTCCTTTGATGATCTTCTTCTGCTGATGTCAAATCTAGAATGAAAATCACGGTTGTTTCAGCAATGGGATTTGCCCATCATTCTAACTGTTACAGCAACATAACCTGTAATGATAACCCTGTAGTCTCCATGTTGTTTCAGCAACATAGACTGCAATGATAACTGTTTTAGCAACTATCTGATTCAACGATTAACTATGAAGGTAATGTAATTATATGTAAAATAAATTAAACGTATAGTAATGAGAAGAAATATTGTATACCTTTGGAAAAATGGATTAAAGTAATAACATGGACTTTAGATATAGGTTGAAAAAGGATGACATAATAGCAAAATATATGGTCAAAAAGGGACAATGTAGGGTCCTAACATCCCCCCCAACTGAAAGGGTTGCATGTCCTCATGCAACTTTACTCTGAATCTGAGTCCGAGTACTGGGCCTTGTAGTGCAAATTACTTAGGCAGTAAGTATAGAAGGTGCTATCAGCCAGATCTCTGAAGCCATAAAGATTCTGTAATCTCTGCCATGCTGCTACTTCCTCCTTTTTGGACAACCTGTAATGAACCTTATACTCTTGTGCTGGCATCCATAGAAGAGGGAAATGAAAATGATATCCTACCCATTTTTTGGCACACTGCTGAATGCATTTGACATAGTTAGGTAGTCGTGAAATTGCTGCTTCAACATTAAGAGGACTAAAGGGATGATACTCCTGCCTCTCCTTAGAAGACTGTTGCCAAAATAAGTTGTTTGCTTGTAAGGAAAGAGCTCCCTTAGCTTTAACATAATGTTGGTAGTATTTTAAGACTGCTGCTTGTAACTGTTTGATGTGTTCACACATTCCTAGTTCCTTCAAAAACTGACGATATTCAACAACGAAAATGGCAGCATTCTGTGGCTCGGATCGAATCCACAGAAGACGATTATCTTCATTATGCCTTGTTGAAAGGAAGGCATTCTGCCACGTGAGTTGATTGGAAAGGAAAGAAACAAAGGCCCTGATCTGAATATCACCCACCGAAGGGTTCATATTGAGCTTCCTATCCTCAGGGATGGCTTCATTATGGACATACAATTCACAGAGTAATTTTTTTTCACTGGTAGATGCCTCTATGAAAGTTTTCACAAAACGTTCAGGTGCAGACACCTCATGAGGTCTCCCATGTCTAATTTCCTTTATTTGGAAGAATGCTAAGCATTCTGCAAGAAAAAGACAGTAATTGGAGGATGGTTTCCTGGTGGCCAGTAATCTTTGAACCAAATCAAACATGAGAAGTAATCTAGTTTTTAGCTGTTTATTCTCCTTGTTCTAGGCACGAGAGTGTTGAAGCACCTGTTCCAAAACTTCCCAGTTTGAATATATATGATTTTTCCATGATGATTTATGCTCCTGCAAGATCTTCTCTTGCAACATAACATATTCTTTCTTCCATTTATCCATTTGTGCTTGAGTGCTGCTGGTTTGAGTGAAGACACTTTTTGTAGGCCGAGGCTCAATCTGAGTAAACATAGTTTTTGTAGACTGGGATACAAGACTTTCAGTTTTAAAAATCATAGTAGGCTGAGGTATTTGTGGTTTAACCTCTTTTTCAAAAAAATTTGAAGGCCCTACTGGTTCTTGTGTGACAGTAGGGCGTTCCTTTTTAGTTGTAGTAGAAGTAGATGCAGGGGTGGCTCCAAGCAGTGGAATTTCAACTATTTTATAATCGTCTTGATGATAAATATTACCACATTGGCTGCACATATACTCATTATACTGGTCTTTCTCTGTACTCTTCTCAGCTGCGGATGCTGCATGGGCTAAAGTGTACAAATTAAGTTCTTTGTCATGGGCTTCCCTTGATGTTATTAATTCCTGCTTATAAGCTTCAAGTTCTAATTTTAGAAACTCGTTTTCCTGTAGAAGGGAAACCAAGGTGACTGGGCTTTGTGTAGCAGTCGCAGTCTCAGTAGCTGATTCTAGTGAGTGAATGGCCTGTTGTTCCGTAGCAGCTAGATCATTTGTAGCATTAGCAGGTGGTTCTTGTGTGGCAACTGCTGAATCATCAGCTGGCTCTGTAACAGCTACATTATTTGTAGCATCCTGAGCATCCAGATTTTGCATATCAGCAGATGGTTCTTGTGTAACAGCTATGGTTTGTGCAACATGCTTGTTGTCTATGTTTTGTTCATCAACAGGTGGTTCTTGTGTGGAAATTGCTGAATCAGTAGCTAGTTCTTGTGGGGCAGCTACATCTTGGTTGTCTATTTTTTGTTCATCAGTAGGTGGTTCTTGTGTGGCAACTGCTGAATTAGTAGCTGGTTCTTGTGGGGCAGCTACATCTTGGTAGTCTATTTTCTGTTCATCAGTAGGTGGTTCTTGTGTGGAAATTACTGAATCAATAGCTGCTTCTTATGGGACAACTACATGATGTACATCATCTTGGGTATCTAAATTTGGTGAATCAGCGACAGGTTCTTGTGTGGAAACTACATTTTCTGAAAGGAATGATGTCACAAAATCTTGAGCATCTTGCATTTCAGTGCTCGTGGGTGAGACAGGTAAAGATTCAGGGACTTGGGACTGTGGTGGTGTATGGGGTTTTAGGCCAACAGGTGGGGAATTTGGGATGGTTGTAAGAGTTGCTACTTCAATAGATGTCCTCATTCGTCTTCGAGGTAAAAAGGTAGGTAAAGTAGTGATTTTTCTTTTATGAGTAGGTTTCTTTAGAGGGGGAGGGTCATTAAGGATGGTGGCTTCTTTGGTTGAGGCCCTTGTTCATCTTTTTGGTAGGGGAGTAGTCTTATCTTTCCCTTTTCCTTTTAGCCTAGCAATGGGAAGGTTATCTTCAGAATCATCACTAGGGATGTGAGAAGTGGGACTAGATGATTCTTCTAAATTATGGGATGGTGTTGATGTGATGGAAGGGTCAATTGGGTTGGTTGATGCGGGTGGTGGGATTTTTGGGGGGTCAGGAATACTCCCTGGTTGCTATTTGGAAGGATTTTCAGCTTGCTAAGGGATTCCAGGAGTTTGTTGAAGAATTTCAGGAGCTGGTTGAGGAACTTCAGGAGTTTTAGCAGTTTCTTAG
Source organism: Pinus tabuliformis (assembly GCA_031772625.1). Classification (NCBI taxonomy): domain Eukaryota; kingdom Viridiplantae; phylum Streptophyta; class Pinopsida; order Pinales; family Pinaceae; genus Pinus; species Pinus tabuliformis. Next base: position 751,695,674 of record CM062819.1, read on the forward strand.
GGAATTTTAGCTGCTACTTGAGGAATTTCAGCAGCTTCTTGAGGTTCTAGGGGTGGGTTGTTAAGAGGGGGAGGATTCTGTTGAGCCAAACCCCTCTGAATTAATAGCTGGACAAGACGATGATGGGTGAGGGAAAGGAGTGGGTATTTTACATGAAAACAATAATGTGACATATTCTTTAGACACCCAAGTAGATAATACGACATATTTAACAGTCGACCATGTCTCAAATGGTTTAACAAGATAAAATCATGTTGATAGACTACCTAGTAGCATCCTTCACAGGTGAGATAGTGCTTGATGAATTCTACAACTGTCGGCCATGGAGGTGGTAAGGAATGAAGTGTGACACCCTTGCCTTTAGGCTCGACCTGCTCTCCTGGCAGAAGAAAGTCCTATTGTGCATTCAAAATGATGTGTTTATGACTAAACCATTGAATGCCAGTGGTCGGTAGGCCTGAAACCTGTGTTATATCATACTCTGAGACTGGAATTCGAACTCCTTGAACAGTAGAGTATCCATCCCATAGATTACGTGCAAATTCAAGGACTTGTTGTGGATCAAATCCCTAGAGTCTCTGAAAATAATCTACCCAGCCTGCCCACTAAAAAATCTGATATACCTCTGGGTGTAATTCTAATAAAGCTATGGAGCCGGGCTCATGTCGAATAGTAGGTCCTCCCATAGTTACCAGCTTCAGTAAAATGCACAGTGACAAACCGAGTTACCGCACCCAAGACAGAGTAAATTTTGCAAATGAGATCATGGAATAATAGGACAGAGACGGGGTGATAAGACGTAATCGTGGGTAAAAAAATGACAGTGATTGGCGTGTTGTGAAATGATGGCGTGTGATTTTGATATTCCCCCCAACTACGACTGAAATAATGAGTTTAAATGTACAGAGATCGTGGTAATAATGTCATAATCTTCTCATTTACTATAGTTTAATACTATTTACACATAACAAACACATACCTCATGTTTACCTTTGATTGATATTCAGAAAATATAGTATACGTTGCTAATAGATCATCAATGGTTATGGAAGAGGGTTTTGAAATATGAGGGTAATTATATGAAAGGCCTGTATAATCATAGGAGAAGGTAGTGAAAGAATAAAGTTATAAGAATAATGCAAACAACGGAAAGTAATGTATGATAATTCCCTGAGGAGAAGTGGTGTTTCAACAACAGGAAGATGGGTAAAAGTTGGTGTTTCAGCAACAGGGAAAATGGGAAAGATTGGTGTTTCAGCAACGGGAAAATGAATGGAAGATGGTGTTCTAGCAACGGGGAAAGTAAAGAAAAATGTTGCTGTAAATGGGAAGAATAGGGAAAATGTTGCTAAAAAATACTTATTTCATTAATGATAGGAATGGGAAAAATGTTGCTTAAAAATAATGTGGGACATAGGGAGGGGAAAAAGGGAAAAATGATCAAAATGGGGGAATGAATTTGTGAATTGGAATGAGATGACCATGCTTCACAAAATGAAGCTTAAATCTGCTTGCAGTGAGATTGTTCTTTTGCATCAGCCTCTCCTACATATGAGATCTGCAAAATAACCAATTGTAACATGCCAACCCTTGACAGGGATTATTAGTTAAGAAATCTAATCTAATATTGAAAAAATATAATGCAGAAATTAATAGCAATGAGGGGCAGCAGGTTCCCCCAAAAAGATATAATGTGAATCTACCATGCAAGTGGCCTTAAAGTCCTCTTTGGAAATGGGTCGCTGGTACAGATGAAGCCAATGACCATTCACCAATAATGGCATCCTAGAATCATCAATTGTTAGGAGCCTTAATGTTCCATTGGGGAAAATAGTATCTATTTCATAAGGTCCCAGCCATCTTGTATGTAGTTTCCCTTGAAAATTTTCAAACCGAGAATCATACAATAAAGCCCAATTACCTTTTTGGAACTACTTATGCTTGATGGTTTTTTCATGCCTCCTTGTTCTTTGTTGTTGGATCATAGTTGTTTGATGAATGGCATCTAACCTCTTTTCATCCAATTCCTGAAGCTGCTGCAACCTTGCTATCTATGCATCAGTCAAGTCAAGGTTAACAGCTAAAGCAGTTCTTAAAGTTTTAATTTTAAATTCCACAGGAAAAACAACACTTTTACCATAAACCAATGGAGAAAATCCTGTAGTGTTCCTCCAAGTAGTTCTATAAGCCCATAGTGCTTCAGGGAGCCTTTGGGACCAATCCTTCCTATTCTCTTTCACTGTTTTTGTTAGAATGGCTTCTATAACTTTGTTTGTACTCTGCACTTGCCCATTAGCTTAGGGATGGTATGGTGTAGTCATTCTATGATGAATATGATATTTTTGGAGGGTTGCTTTAAAACCATGAGAATTGAAAGGAGGTACTCCATCTGTAACTAGCTCTCTAGGTACTCCAAATCTAACAAATATCTCTTCAAATAGAAAAGCTAGAACAGATTCTTCATTAGCTCTAATGAGTGCTTTAGCCTCCACCCATTTAGTCATATAATTTGTACAAACTAATATATAAACTCTTTGATTGGATGGAGGATTAATGGGCCCTACAAAATCTAGAGCCCATCTTTCAAAGAGTTCAAGTATTACCTAGGGATTCAATGGCATTTCATCTCTATGATTCAGTTGACCCATTCTCTGACAGCTGTCACAGGCTCGAACATATTTCTTCACATCCTTGAATAGTGAGGGCCAATAATAACCAATTTTGAGAATTTTATGTGTTGTTCTCTTATCAGCAAAATGACCTCCACAAGGGCCATCATGACAAGCCTTCAGTATATCATAAACCTCATCTTCTCTAATGCATCTTCAAATCTCATGATCAATTCTTGTATGGAAAAGAAACCCACTTATCCAGCTATACCGAGCACTTTGTTGAATGATCTTCCTTTTCTCCCGATGTGATAGGTGTGATGGTAACTTCCCTACAACCAGATAAATGGCAATGTCTGCATACCATGGTGAGTGAGAAGATATTGCAAATAAATACTCATCAGGAAAGGAATCATCTACTGGAGTACTATCATTATCTTTTAACCGAGAAAGGAAATCAACAACTACATTTTCTTTACCTGTTCGATCTACAATTGTGATATCAAATTCTTGTAATAATAATAACCACCTGGTAACTTGGGCATTTGTGATAGATTTGTTCATTAAGTACTTAATAGTTGAGTGGTCAGTATGGACAAAAGTAGAGTAATCAGTAATGTAATGTCGAAACTTATTAATAGTATAAATAACTGCCAAGAATTCCTTTTCAGTAACTGTGTAATTAAGCTCAGTAGGAGTCATATTCTTACTAATAAAATAGATAGCATAGGGAAGATGGTTTTTGTCTTGTCCCAAGACAGCTCCAATTGCAGTATCTGAAGCATCAGAGGATATATGAAAGGGAAGTGCCCAATCAGGTCCCCTTAAAATATGAGTTATGGATAGTTGATGCTTGAGTTCATCAAATGCTGTCTGGCAAAGATCAGTCCACTTAAATTCAACATTTTTCATAAGTAACACAAACAAAGGAGAAGCTATTTTAGAAAAAAAATTAATAAATCTTCTATAGTATCCTGCATGTCCTAAAAAACTTCTTACATCGGTTTGTTTCCTAGGAATAGGAAGATTCTAAATTGCCTGTATTTTGGATGGATCTACCTGAATTCCTTGAAATGAAATAAAATGTCCAAGTACAATTCCCTCATTCATCATCAGGTGACATTTTTCAGTGCTTAAGGAAAGGTGAGCTTGTACACAACGTTTAAGTACTTTTTCAAGGTTTCGAAATGCATCTTCAAAAGACACACCATAAGGGGGAAATCATCCATAAATATCTTCATGGAGTCATTAATCATATCAGAAAATATTCCTATCACTGCTCTTTGAAAAGTTGTTAGAGCATTACATAGTCCAAATGGGAGAACTCTATAGGCAAAAGTTCCCTAGTGACTAGTAAAAGTGGTCTTATCTTGATCCTGGGGTGCAATTTTGATTTGATTGTACCCACTAAAACCATTTAAAAAGGAGAAGAATTTCTTTCCTAACAAACTATCTAGCACCTGATCAATGAATGGCAAGGGAAAGTGATCCTTTTGAGTTGCTTTATTTAAAGCTCTATAATCTACACATACTCTCCATTTCCCATTTTTCTTAGGTACTATAACCAATGGAGAAACCCATTCATTGTCAGATATAGGATATATAAACCCTGCATTAAGTAATTTTTGAAGTTCTTCTTTAACAATTTCCCTTAAATTGGGATTCATTCATTGTTGGGGTTGACATATTGGTCGGAAACCTTCCTTAATATAGATGTGATGAGTACATAGCTCAGGAGAGATTCCCTTCATATCTGTATAATCCCATGCAAATGCTTCCTTATTTTCACGAAGTAGCTTCATTAATTGTTGTGTTTTAGCATCTATTAAATTGGGGTTTATATTCAATGTTTTGCCAGGTTCGATTTCTACTGTTATGATTTTAGAAGAGATGGTGGTTGATGTTTGAGGTAGATCTTCTGATTTAAGCTTTTCCTGGGTATCAGATTCCAAAATTGTAGTCAAGTGGTTGTGTGTTTCAGTAGTGACCAAGGAAGGTTCACAAATAAAATTATTAATTACTTCATCCTTAGTGGTATCTTTAAGACTTAAAGCTTGTCCGATAGTCAAAATATGTTGGGTAGCATCATCATCATAGTCCAACCATATAAAATTGTCATTATTAATCACAGGTGTGGCATGAGGGTAGAGGGTAAGCTGCTTGGTTTCACACCCATTAGAAATTGTCATTGAGCCAGATATATAGTTGATAAAGGCATCAGTTGTGGCTAACCAGGGCCTTCCCAGAATTAGAGGGTGTCCCCCCAACTTTGTTTTAGTCTGTAACACCACAAAGTCAGCTGGGTAATTCCAGGACTCAACTGAAATGATTAGGTCTTCAATGACTCCTTCCGGTTTGATTGTAGAACGGTCAGCTAATTCTAGAATGGTTGGTGTCTCTCTGATCACATTTTTCAGTTGTAACAATTGTGCAGTTTCCAAAGTCATAATGTTTATAGTAGCACCTAAATCTACCAGAACTCATGAGATGATAGTTTTTCCGATCTGAACTGTAACAGTAGGATGTCCAGGGTCACCATATTTAATAGGGGGAGATTTTCTGGTCATTAAGGCTAATAGATCACCCATAACATGAACTGTAAGGGGGTCTTTAGCTTTCCTACCAGGTTTCTTGATACAAATATCCCTCATAGTTTTGGCATAGGTTGGTACATCTCTTAATGCTTTTAAAAGTGGAATTTTAACATAAAGATTCTGTAATTCCCCCAAAAGGTTAAAAGCAGGTGGCTCAGGGGTTTTAGTCAAAGCTAAACGCTCAGGGAATGGTGGTTCAGCAGTTTCAGCACCCTTGTTAGAGGGTGGCTGTTCCTCCTTACGAGAATTATTTTTCTCAGTCTCTTCCTTATCAGAATCAGAAGAGGTGTTGCACAAAATATTATCACCATGACATTCTGCAATCAGTGTGAGTCTATCACCACTCATACTTTCCTCCTTTGCAATTCTTAAACCTCAGCTCTTCATGTCAAGCCTTGAAAAATGAGATAAATCCCTTAAAAATCTCTAAAACTCTGGTTCGCACTTTCTCTTAGCATTACCTGCAGTCCTGCACCTATTGGTCATGTCCCCTGCGTACCTGACTGCTTTGTCTCTGTGTAATGGGTGCGGACCCCTGTAAAAGTAAAAAAGGTGTAAGTGCATTCTTAAAAACTCACTTTGGGCTACTTCTGGAAGCTTCTAGAGGGAATCTTTAGGTGGCAAACTCGCTCCTTTAAGGTTCATGCATCCCATACCTTAAGGAGCTAACCCCTTGATGTGAGGAGCTTATCCCTTTGAAGGAGGACTCTATCCCTTCATAGGTGGACGTGTAACTTCCTTCCTCTGCACTATAAAATGAAGCATTGGGCTGGTTACGAAGGAGGTTGAAAGTTGAATATTTTTGAGGTGAAATGTTGTTGGAATTTAGTCTTCCTAATTGAGCTTGATAGGAGAGATTACATACCTTTTTTGATCTCATTGGGTAGAGTGTGAGGCTTGTAAAAGTAGAGGAGATTCTTGTTTGGACCCTGGGAGGAGCTTGTACAACATCAAGGCACCAAAGGTTGTAAAGTTATTCTATTCTTAAAGTTAATACAATCAAGTTTATTATTCTCAATAAGCTGTGTTTTATGGTTTATTTCATGGATTACTTGATCACCATGATGAATATGATTTATTATATTAGCTATGTAGGTGTTATTTGATGTGAGCTTGTTTGTGATTGCAGGGTCTCAAAAGGAAACTCATTCGGACAGTCAAAGCGTGGTTGCCACAAACTAGCGTTGGACTTAAGGTAGGGTCTCAAACACCTCTTGGTTTTTATTTATAAATCGCAATATATTTAGAGAAAGGTAGATTTGCTTGTTCTGCTTGTCGCTAGATATCTTTTGATACTAGGGAGATCGGTCTTGTCCACAAGAATGATTTATCTGGCTGAAAAATTGGCGACTCCACTGGGGATCGAACCTAGAATCTCTGGTTTCGCATAGTTCCTTGTCTTGTGTCAAGCTCGTTTTGAAAAATGAAACAAGGGTTTCGAGGAAAATTCCTTTTACTGTGTCAACCTCATTAAAAAATGAATCAGTGAGTGTGAGGATAGTTTGTTCCCGTCTCAACCTCATTAAAAAATGAAACTGGATGTCGTGAGCATAGTTCTTTATCTTGTGTCAAGCTCGTTAAAAAATGAAACAAGGAGTCTTGAGCATAGTTGCTTGTCTTGTGTCAAGCTCGTTAAAAAATGAATCAAGGATTTTATGAGAATAGTTCTTTGTCTTGTGTCAAGCTCATTAAAAAATGAAACAAGGAGTCTTGAGCATAGTTCCTTGTCTTGTGTCAAGCTCATTAAAAAATGAATCAAGGATTTTAGAGCATAGTTCCTTGTCTTGTGTCAAGATCGTTTTGAAAAATGAAACAAGGGTTTCGAGGAAAGTTCCTTTTACTGTGTCAACCTCATTAAAAAATGAATCAGTGAGTGCGAGGATAGTTTGTTCCCATCTCAACCTCATTAAAAAATGAAACTGGATGTCGTGAGCATAGTTCTTTTCCTTGTGTCAAGCTCGTTAAAAAATCAAACAAGGAGTCTTGAGCATAGTTCCTTGTCTTGTGTCAAGCTCGTTAAAAAATGAATCAAGGATTTTATGAGCATAGTTCTTTGTCTTGTGTCAATCTCATTAAAAAATGAAACAAGGAGTCTTGAGCATAGTTGCTTGTCTTGTGTCAAGCTCGTTAAAAAATGAATCAAGGATTTTAGAGCATAGTTCCTTGTCTTGTGTCAAGCTCGTTTTGAAAAATGAAACAAGGGTTTTGAGGAAAGTTCCTTTTACTGTGTCAAACTCATTAAAAAATGAATCAGTGAGTGCGAGGATAGTTTGTTCCCATCTCAACCTCGTTAAAAAATGAAACTGGATGTCGTGAGGATAGTTCTGTTCCTGTGTCAACCTCATTAAAAAATGAAACAAATCCCACGAGTCTTTCCAAGACTTTGAAAGTGAACCTTCATTCCATCCACCTGGTTGAATGCAATGAAGCTTGGGGGGCATGTACCTCATTTTGCGTCATTATGCTGGGGGCATGCAAACTTATAACAAGCATAGTTTTTCGTTTCAAGCTTGTTAAAACATGAAATTGAATCCAAGCAGAGTTCTCTATGGTTCAAGCTTGTGTAAAAATGAACCCATACCCGTTTTACATCTCGTGATTGCCTTTTTTATCCGCCAAATTATATTAGATGAGCCTTGGTTGTTTTCATTCCATCGCCACCATCTCTTTGGCTGATCATATGCTTTCACTAGGTTGTTTACCCTTCCTGAGGGACCGCATCTATGAGTGGTTTTGTTAGCCAACCTCTTAACCATTACATATTTTGAGTAGTTCCACCATTGTCGGAACCAGTTGCTACCCTTTATACCACTCATTCCTCTAGGACGAGTCCTCTTTAAGCTCTTTTCTGACTCGTAAAATATGAAAATATTGCCGAGTTTTTTCTTTTTGAACTCGTTAAAATGGAATTAAAAGGACGGTCCACTTACAGCTCTTTTTTGACTGTATAAACATGAAAATATTTCCGGACTTTTGTCGTTTCAAGTTCGATATTGGTTATAAAACGACATGTCTTTGATCACTTTTTTACTTTTTCAGATTAGGGACACTAATTATGAAAAGTACTCCTTGATCGTAATGGTCAAGCGGTTCTCTCAAGTATTATTTTATACTTTTTCGGACTTGGGAGACACAAATTTACGAAAAAGGACAACCATGGAGTTTTCTTAAGTTTTTCTTCTAACTCCCTAAAATTGAAAAACGTCGAGTTTCTCCTATACTGGACTCATTAAAATTTAACAGTAAAGGACCTGTTCAATTTTAAACAGGAACGAACCACTCCTTAGGGTTCGAATTTTAAACTAAGTTGGACTCACCCGAAGGGTGAGCTTATAACCAAGCAAATGTTATCCTCCCCAAGCTTGTCAAAAATAAAGAGGTACTTGCTAGAAATGGTGGGGGAAAAGAAAGAAAAATGAACCTGTTTGTTATACTTTGTGTCTTAGAAAAGCATTCAACCACTCTTGAACACGACACTTTTTGTTCACCTGGGTTGGGAAATCCTTTGCTTAATAGTTAATCAAACCGTATTGAAAGTCTTCAGCCGGTTTCTGGGTATTAGCTTTGGGTCAACTATCACCAAACCATCTGCTGTGTCGTTATGTGTTCAAGAGGTCAGTTCAAATAAACCATTCATCTACAAAATATTCTATCATCCATCTTAACCATCCCTGAGTTAGTCCTTGCAAATATATTTCTTCAGACTTGATCTATGATTTCGTGTTGTGGGCTTGCCTACGACGGATCGCTTTCTATCGACTTCAGCTCATTATCTAGAAAGATGATCTAGAAATTGTCAGTACCTTGGAATCTGCATGCCTCAATGGCAGGTTTCTCGCCTTCGACGAGAGGTTGCATCATTGACCTTCAATCAAAGGATTCTGTAACATGTTCGACATCAGCTCATCTATTCACATTTCATGGATTGTACTGAGTACTTTGAGAGCCATTGACATTACTGGTGGTTTCTCTCACACTTGTTAACAGTTCACATCATTGACTGGTAATCAAGTGGTTTCTACCATGTTCGACTTTGACACATTCATTCACATGGATAGAATCGTACTAGTTTGGGAAGTAGAAATCAAGACCCTGGATCTAGTTTCCACCATCCAGGCTGCGAAGAATTTTGTTATTCATTATACAGTGGACTATTCATAAACAGATGGTTGCACCCATACTGTGTCTACATATGTCTATACTTGTAATGTATTACAAAATCATTCCTATATCAGAGCAGTTTAGTTAGTTTTTCTAGTCAGTTTTGATCTGAGTATGGGAATGCCTACCTCAGTGATGATATGTTCGCATATATATATTTTGTATTGAATGTTTTTATAGGTTCTAACCAGGTTGTCCACAGGATGATCCTTGAAATGATAAAGTACTTCACTCTTCTTAGATGACAAATACTATTCTCATCTAATACAGACTTCGCACTTTAGGGGTAATCTGTTGCACAAAATATTGTCACCATGACATTCTGCAATCAGTGTGAGTCTATCACCACTCATACTTTCCTCCTTTGCAAGTCTTAAACCTCATCTCTTCATGTCAAGCCTTAAAAAATGGGAGAAAGCCCTTAAAAATCTCTAAAACTCTAGTTCCGCACTTTCTCTTAGCATTACCTGCGGTCCCGCACCTATTGGTCATGTCCCCTGCATACCTGACCGCTCTGTCTCTGTGTAATGGGTGCAGACCCCTGTAAAAGTAAAAAAGGTGCAAGTACATTCTTAAAAACTCACTTCGGGTTATTTTTGGAAGCTTCTAGAGGGAATCTTGAGGTGGCAAGTTCACTCCTTTAAGGTTCATGCATCCCATACCTTAAGGAGCTAACCCCTTGATGGGAGGAGCTTATCCCTTTGAAGGAGGACTCTATCCCTTCATAGGTGGACCTGTAACTTCCTTCTTCTACACTATAAAATGAGGCATTGATCTGGTTACTAAGGAGGTTGAAAGCTGAAATTTTTTGAGGTGAAATGCTGTTGGAATTTAGTCTTCCTAATTGAGCTTGAGAGGAGAGATTACATACCTTTTTTGATCTCATTGGGAAGAGTGTGAGGCTTTTCAAAGTAGAGGAGATTCTTGCTTGGACCCTGGGAGGAGCTTGTACAACATCAAGGCACCAAAGGTTGTAAAGTTCTTATATTCTTAAATTTAATACAATCAAGTCTATTTTTCTCAATAAACTGTGTTTTATGGTTTATTTCATGGATTCCTTGATCACCATGATGAATATGATTTATTATATTAGCTATGCACGTGTTATTTGATGTGTGCTTGTTTGTGATTGCAGGTTCTCAAAAGGAAACTCATTTGGACAGTCGAAACGTGGCTACCACAAACTAGCATTGGACTTAAGGTAGGGTCTCAAACACCTCTTGGTTTTTATTTATAAACCACAATATATTTAGAGAAAGGTAGATTTTCTTGTTCTGCTTGTCGCTAGATATCTATTGATACCCTCCCATTTGGATTCCATTGATTAAAATAAGATTGTTGTTGTGGGGGCCAAGAAGTCCACATTGCTGGATCTACAAAGGGAGGGTTTGGTTGTTGCATGGGTGGGTAACTCATTTGATTGAAGGGTGGGTATTGCATCTGGTTAAAGGGAGGGTAATTTGCTTGATTAAAAGAAGGGTAATTATTCCAACGATTAGAAAATGGCATATTAGAATTCATACCTTTTCCTCGTGGTTGCCATTGCCTTCTCTGTGTCAGCAGATAAACTGCTTCAGCTTCTTCTTCAATTGGTTGCAATGCTGCCTTTATTCTTGGTAAAGAAGGGCATTGTTGTGTTTCATGATCCCTCTCACAAATGGTACAAATTGTTACTTTTTCCAATGGGCATTCCCTTAGTGGATGTTTTTCTTTGCATTTAGAACAAAAGATGGCCAAAGCAGCTTCTACTTCTGCCTGTTTCTTCTTAGCCTACAAGGTGTCAATCTGTGAAGAAAAAGAACTTAACATTTCAGTTTTAAATTCCTCAAGTAAATTACCTATTTCAGCTCTTGTTGCTCCTCCACTAGTTGATTTCTGAACTCTTGAATATGTATTATCCTTGCTATTTGATGTATTCCTTGCAACTCCTCTTGAACATCTTTTGCAGAGGTTAACAATTTCATCATATGATTCTTTAGATATGTCCCCTTTACCAAGCATGTTTAACATGTATAGACAATCATCCCTCACCCCTTTCAATAATATTGTTTTAAGAATATCTTTACTTACATCGGGGTGATTGGATCTTTGCAGGTTATATTGCAGCCTTTCCACAAAGTCCTCCAGATTCTCGTCCTCCTTTTGCACCATCTTAAATAATTCCTCCCTTTTTTCTCTTGTCCGGCAGTAGTCTTGATATTTAGTCAAGAACTTCTCTTTCATTTGTTCCCATGTCATGATTACATGGCCTCCCAGACTCATAAACCATCTTAGTGCATTTCCTTTTAATGTTGCTGGAAATAGCTTCAATTTCTGAGCATTAGTAACATAATCATAACTTCTACACAATATATCAAACTCAAAAAGAAACTCATCAAGATCTTCAAAAGATAAACCATGGAAGTTAGGTAAGGATGAGAGTGGGATATTCTTCATGGGAGTTGCCCCCCTAGGAAGATCCCCAATAGGAAATCCCAAGAAGGAGAGAGAATTCTCCCCTCTTCCTTCCTGTCTCCCATTATAGAATCCTTCATTATTCTCTTTCGTTGGTTGTTCTCCTGCTGCACTTTCTCTATCTTCAATGTTTTCTGTTAGCTCCTCAACGTCCTTAATTGGTTCCTCAATGTCCTCAATTGACTCCTCAATGTCTTCAATTGGTTCCTCAATGTTCTCAACTGGATCCTTAAAATATTCTATTGGTTTTTCAATTTCTTCTACTGTTTCCTCAACTTTTTCAAGACCCACAACTTCCTCTATTTCGTAGTTTGTTTGGAGAGAGAGATGAGGCTTAGGCTTCCGAGAGCTCAGCCTCTGAGAAGTTTCAGCCTTTGATATGATATCATCAATAAAGGTCTTTCTTCCTCCTCCTTTACCCTTGCCACCTATATGGTTATTTTTCTTGCGTCCTCTCATGCATTCTGCATATCTAAAAGAAAAACGTTAATGCTTTTGAAATCTAAAATTGCCTTCCCCGGCAATGACACCAAAATTCTGGTCACTTTAATTGTTGGTTAATTCAAACAACTAAGTGCTACATAAATTGTCAACCCAGGGAAGTCTATTTATTTCAAAGACAACTACACACTGTATGTGCTCAATCTCAAAAGCAGTAAAAGTTGTAGTAATAAGTATACTAGTCACACCTTGTTCTAAGCAAATTGAAGTTCTACTTTAAGTTATAGCAGAAAAATAATCTATTGCAGACAATTATCAAAGAATGCTTGATTTCATTAAAAAGAGAAATCTAATAAAAGGAGTTAATCTGCAGAGGAAAGCACTAGCTATGGTGTAATAGAGAACAGGACCCTATTCCCAAGTAGGAATCTTCACCACCCGTTTCTGATTACCATGCTTGCCAACTCACTATGTAAACTTAATTGCCAATAAAGCACTCACGGATTAACTATAAATGAGTTCAAGAAAGCAATGCAGCAATCAATTGGAAAAATAGAGTTCAGCAATAACGCATAAGCAACATTCAATAAAAAAAACTTTAACAAGGTATGGATAGAAAACACACTTAACACACTGCAGAAATGTAATGGGTGAATCTTGTGATGAAGGTGGGCCCTATCCTTCTCACAAGATTCCCCAGGGAACAAGAACTAGAAGAAATGCTTAGAATAGTATTTTATTCATCCATCAATATGTCATTTTACAAAAATATTCCAGTTCTTTTCCTTCAGCTCGAACCTTCCTGTAGTTTTTCCATCCCCTTCTAATGTAGATGTCTTCTCTTTTTAAAGAGGAGACATCTATTACAATTGATTACATTGTAAGTCCTATCTTTAACCCAATATACCAAAATAGGGTAATCAGTTTTCCCATTAACAAAATGCTGTTACAATGGTTATGGTAATGCTGACTTTGGAATGTGGTCATTACAGCTAGTGTAGCAGCTCCTTCGATGATCTTCTTCTGTTGCTGTCAAATCTAGAATGAAAATCACAGTTGTTTCAGCAATGGGATTTGCGCATTGTTCTAACTGTTACAGCAACATAACCTGTAATGATAACCCTGCAGTCTCCAAGTTGTTTCAGCAACATAGACTGCAATGATAATTGTTTCAGCAACTATCTGATTCAACGATTAACTATGAAGGTAATGTAATTATATGTAAAATAAATTAAACGTATAGTAATGAGAAGAAATATTGTATACCTTTGGAAAAATGGATTAAAGTAATAACATGGACTTTAGATATAGGTTGAAAAAGGATGACATAATAGCAAAATATATGGTCAAAAAGGGACAATGTAGAGTCCTAACAATAAGAGGGGTGAGTACTTACCTGAGGAGTTCAAGAAAGTCAAGTTGCCTACATTTGATGGAGAGATGAAGAAGGAAGAAGATGCAGAGGCATAGTTTCTTGGGATGAAGAAATTATTCAAATTGCATAGCTACTACGAGAACATGAAAGCCAAGATAACCACTGTTAGTCTCAAAGGGAAAGAAGATATTTGGTGGGAAGATGTGAATAATTTCAAGGGAATTCAAGAAGACGAGTTGACTTCTGATGAGTTTGAGAAACTCTTCCAAAAGAAGTACTTTTCATAAAGGTACTATGATGACCAAGCTAACAAGTTTTTATGAGCTACAGATGGGTTCAATGACAGATGATGAGTACGCTAGGAGGTTTTTGGAGCGATTGAGGTATGTGCCTTATCTCAAGGAGGAGAAGGCTAAGATTCAGAGGTTCATTGGTGGCTTTCCAACAACATACAGAGACCAGAATGAGTTTGATGAGCCTAGATCACTAGAAGAAGCCATCTAGAAATTGAAGCATTCTTATGAGCAGTCAAAGCGCAAAGTTGAGCCTGAGCATGACTTGAAGGGAAATGAGAAAGTTAAAGGGAAGTTCCACTGAATCAAGCAAGACCTCAAGATGCAGGTGAGAAAGAAAATTTGGTTCCTTCCAAGAAGTTCAAACAATTGAGAAGGGGAATGGGTCGCGACTTGGAGATAAGCATACTAGAGGTGATAGTAGGAGACTGTTGCAGTGTTGGATATGTTGCAAAGATCATCATAAGAAGGATTGTCCATTATGCCAGGGAGGTGGAACCCAGATCTATGGTGCTCAGGAGGCATAGAAAATTGGGGATGTTGGTCATAGTATTCCTCAAATTTATGCAGCTATGGACAATAGGCATTGAAATCACCATGAATCTATTATTGAGATGGACAGTAAGATTTGTGATCAAGTTATTTCTATTTTGATTGATCCTAGATCTAATTATAGTTATGTTGATACTGACCTGGTGGAACAGTGTGGCTTGAACAAAGAAGTGCATGTAGAGTCTCAGTTGGCACAGTTGGCTACAAGTACTAAGAAGAGAGTTCATCATTGGGTAAGATTTGATGCATTCGAGTTGAATGGTATGCCCATAGTAGCACATCTAAATGTACTACCATTGGGATCATATAGTATGATTTTGGGTATGAATTGGATGTACCTTCCTAGGACCAAAGTAGATTTTTATGACAAGGCTACTGAGTGCTTGGATGATAATGGGGAAAATAGAATCTTGTTTGGAAAGAAGAAGCCTACATCAGTGAGGATGGTCACCGCTATGAAGGCTAAGTGCAGTTGCAAGAAAGGGTGTGTGATGTTTGCAGTTCATGTTTGTAGTGACAAGGGTAAGGATGTTGAAGATGCAAAAATATTCAAGAGCTACCTTGTATTAGAACAGTTTTAGGATGTGTTTCCAATAAAGATTCCAGAGTTGCTTCCCCAAAGGGAAGTGGACTTTTCTATTGAGTTAGTACCAGGGACAGTGCCAGCATCAAAGGCACCTTACAGGATGAGCACACTAGAGTTAGTAGAGTTGAAGTTGTAGATGAAGAAAATGCTTGAAAAGGGTTACATTAGGCCAACTGTGTCGCCTTGGGGTGCACCAGTATTTTTCGTGAAGAAGAAGTATCATACTCTCAAGTTCTACATTGATTATAGGCAGTTGAATAAGGTGATGGTTAAGAACATATATCCTTTGACTTGCTTGATCAATTGAAGGGAGCTGCAATGTTCTCAAAGATTGACTTGAGATCAGGATATCATCAAGTAAGCATCAAAGAAGAGGATGTCTACAAGACTTCCTTTAGGACTAGGTATGGGCATTATGAGTTTTTTGTAGTTCCATTCGATTTGACTAATGCTCCAACTACTTTTATGTGCTTGATGAATAGTGTTTTGCATCCTTATTTGGAAAATTTTGTTATTGTATTCATTGATGACATCATGATATATTATAAGAATGAGGAAGAGTATTCCAAGAATTTAACAGCAATGTTGAGGTTGCTAAAAGAGAATTAGTTGTATGCCAAGCTTAGCAGTGTAGTGTCTTTCAAACAGAGGTGCACTACTTGGGACATGTTGTTTCAAAGGAAGGCATAAGAGTAGATCCTAAAATGATAAGAGCTATCATGGAATGGGAAACTCCTAGCAATGTGGATGAAGTCAGATCATTCATGGGACTAGTAGGTTACTCTAGGAGGTTCATCAGGAACTTCTCACACATTGACTATCCTATTACATCATTGCAAAGGAAAGGTAAGAAGTTTGAATGGACAGAGGAGTGTGCAACTAATTTTGAACAATTAAAGCAGTTGTTGATGAATGCTACAATGTTAAAGATTACAGATTCGGATAAAGAGTTCGTAATGTGTACATATCCCTACAAGAGAGGACTTGGTGGAGTCTTGATGCAAGAAGGATAGGTAATAATCCATGAGTCCATGAAACTGAATGAGCACAAGAAAAATTACGTGACTCATGATCCTGAATTGGAAGCTATTATTCATGCTTTGAAAATGTGGAAACATTATCTTCTTGGTAAGAGGTTTGTGTTAGTGAACGACCACAGTGGGTTGATATATATATATATATATATTACCAACCCAATCAGAATGTCAGGCAAGCTAGATGGTGGGCTACGATTAATGAGTTTGAAATTGAGATCATATACATCAACAGTAAGGAGAACAGGGTTACAAATTCTCTTAGCAAGAAAGTGTAGTTGAACCATATTGTAGTAGTGAGCTCATATGGGACAGACTTTATAATATTGGATCTTACAGGAAGGATAGTAGGATGATAAGTATAGGGAACTTATGCATAGGTTATAACAGGTTATAGGTGATTATAATGTGGACTATCATCTCATGGTAGATGTCTTGGTGAGATTTAGGGACAGGATCTATGTGATAGATGATAGTGAACTCAAGAATCTTATCTTGAGGGAGTTTCAGATAAACCCATATTCAGGTCACCAAGGATATGAAAAGACATTAAGACCAATGAAGAAGTTTTACTACTGGATGAATTTGAAGAAGGAAGTGGCAGAGTTCATGAATAGATGTTTGGACTATCAGCAGGTGAAAGCAAAGTGTACACATCCAAGTGGAATGCTTTAACCTTTTATGATTCCAGTGTGGAAATTGGAGGTAATCTCCATGGAATTCATTACAGGTCTTTCAAGGAAATTGAGGCATCATGATTCTATCATGGTTGTGGTAGACATGTTGAGCAAGGTAACTCACTTCATTCCAATGAAGGCTACTTATTCATCTAGTGAGGTGGAACAAGTCTTCATCAAGGTGATCATGAGATTTCATGTTGTTCCAAAGAAGATTGTGTCGGACAGGGATGCCAACTTCACTTCCAAGTTTTGGAGGGAGTTGTTTGAAGGGTTGGGGAAAGAATTGGAATTTAGTACAATTTACCATCCGTAGACAAGTGAATAGATAGATAGGATCAACAAGATACTAGAGGATATGTTGAGGATGTATGTGATGCATCAACAGAGGAGATGCGAGGAGTACCTTCCATTCATTAAGTTTTATTACAACGGTGGTTATTAGGAGTCACTGAGGATAAGTACTTTTGAAGCACTATATGGGCAGAGTTGTAATACTACCATTAGTTGGAGTGATCTAGTGAATAGAGTACTTATTGGACCTAACATGTTGGCAGACATGGAACAAGAAATGCAAGTTATAAAGAAGAATCTAAAGGTAGTACACGATAGGCAGAAGAGTTATGCAAACCATCATAGGGGATTTAAGGAGTTTCAAGTTGGGAGCATGTGTACTTGTGCATCAATCCCAAGAAGATCCTTGAGGATTGGATCATGTGCCAAGTTGGCACCTCGATATTGTGGACCTTTCAAGATTCTTGAAAGGATTGGACCAGTAGCCTATCAAATTGCACTGTCTCTGAAAGTGAAAGTCTGTGATGTTTTCCATGTTTCATTGCTTAAAGCATATGTAAAGGATGTTGCTCGTGTTATTGATTGGTCAGTATTGTAGGTGGAACCACACAGACAATTCCAGCTGGAACCTCAGTGTATATTGCATTGGAAACAGCTTGTGCTCTAGAATAGAGAAATCAAGGAAGTTAAGGTGTAGTTGAAGCACTTTGGGCCCGGTGAAGCTACATGAGAGATGGTTGATCAGATGTGTTCTATGCATCCTTCATTGTTTGTTTGTTGAGGCAAAGTCGTTTTGGTATATGTACATATTCATCTATGGTTGTTATTGTAAATAACAATGGGTTGTGTTATAAAGATCCAATAAACGGTATGGTTTTCATGTTGTCATGTTTGTCATGATGGTTTTTCATTAAGCAAGTTTTTCATTGTAAATACTACAACGAGCTGGGTTATAAAGATTCATGGGAAGTATGTTTTTATTTTTAGTAGTTGTGTTGGTTGTAGGTGTCATAGAACACTATGGAATGTGTTACCCTAAGGGGGAATGGTCTGTAATAACCTTGGGTTAAAATTTCATGTAATAAAAGTTAGTAAAGGAAAAATAATACCAAGGTTAAGGGACACTTATTCCAAGCTAAATGTCGGGAAAAATATCCTAGTGGGCATCACTTGTGCTTATGGCTAGGGGGAAATTGGAAAAGGAAATGACAAAGGCTTTGAAAAGGAAAAAAGGTATTATTGACATTTTATTTATGAAATTAAAGGAAATTAGGAGAAAAGGGAGGTGAAAGGTCATAGGTTGCATGTGAGGGGAAGAGCACCAAGTGGAGAAGGAAAGCAAGAAATAAAAGGAAGGAAAGGATTAAGCAAGGAAAAGTTGGATCAAGAAGCTTCAGTAGGAATACTTGCAGGTAACAGGTTGCATGTATGATTTCATACCTGGTTTGGACAAGCATGGTATGTGCATGTTGGTATTTGGTTCTTTTTTTGTCATTGGCATGGATTTTGTCAGGTTTTGACAGGGGATTTTAATGTTGCCTTACCATTTCAGGATAGCGTTGGTGTGATGGGACTTTTCTTGGTTTGAGCTTTAAATTTCCAGAAGATTTTAGATTTGGGTGAGGTGGTCTTAGGAAAATTCCCAAAGGCCTTGGAACCCCTTGACTGGTAATGGAAGGATACACGGTAAAGCTTGAGGGTGGAGACAGGAAAATTCATCAAGGTATTAGAGAAGAAATTACGATACATCCAAGCTCAGTTTGGTTTTGTTATCTCGACACTGGTTTAGGTGAGATCACAGTATGGGGAGGGTGGAGGTGGTTTAACCTATGGATTCCCTTGGTTGTTTATGGATTGTTTTATCCCATGAGATCCCACATTCATGCTTGGAATATGGAAAAGGGGTGACTGGATGAAAGAAAGATTTGGTTCACCCAATCTATGGTCAGGTGGTATGTGGAAGTCCCAAACCTGGTAGCCTTTTGCCTATGTTTAATAAGAGTTAATATTCTATTCCTTTTGATGAGTAAATGTCCTTGTTATTATGTGGCTCTAATGGTTATTCTCTCATTGTTATTTATCTGGTTATATGATTGTTATAAGCATGGTTATTTAACAGTTCTTAGTCATGACTATTTCCAAGTTTTTACTTGTAACTGAATGAATAATGAATGAAAGACCTAATTGATGTTATGATAGCTAATGTGAGAAGAGATTGATCCTTCTTGTTAAACCTCAGACAAGTTTTCAGCTCCTTCCATTCAGAATTGCATTCATGAACTGTAGGTTGCATGTTGACCAAGTGTTTGACAAAATGTCAATCCAAGTTGGGGAAGGTCAAGTCAAGTCCTGGTTTCATTTTTGGTTTACAAACATTGTTTCTATGTTTTATATCATATTTGGAATTTTCATGGAATTATGGGCAGAGGGTTGAGTCTTGGCCCTTAAAAAGTGTCTCACAATTTGGGGTCACTAACATAGAACTGACTGGAAGAGTCCATAGTCACATGGAGGTAGGCTTATCAGTGCGATTGGAGTGCTATAGTCACTTTTGTGCATTGGCAAGGGAGCGACTAGGGCTCTAGGTCAGTGAATAAGAGAGTCATATTAGGGGATGTACAGCTAGAGGGGTTGGGTTGCTCCTAAAAGTCTTGTAGCACCTGAGGGAAGTCAATAAGGTCTTAAGTTGCTTACTCCATTTCCCTAAGGTCACTTATGAGTTTTAGTCTTATCATAGTGACCCTCAACTCATGCTTACCTCGAGAAAACCAGTGAAAGTGGGTAAATGTGGGAGGAGGTGTTACTCTTTACCCAATGCTTCTATCACATCTTTTGGGCATTTGGTTAACAAACTTCATCGTGTTTTTGACAAGTATGAATATCAAGATGTCCTTAATGAAATTGATCAAATTAGAATGGAATAGAATGAATCTCTTGAACATTTTTTTGATTGATTCCTTCATATTTGTTATGAGTTCCCAGAAGAGGATGTGGACTGGAAGTTCTTAGATGATAAATTTCATTGCTTATTATGGATGTAAAGAACATATTTTGAATTTTATTTCTCATGTCATCCTGAGCCAAAATAATTTCAGCATCCTGAGGAGGAACTGAAATTGCCTTTCGTTCGATGTCCCCCTCCATTTGGTGTTCCATGTTTTGAACCTAAACTAACCATTAAATTGGAAGATCAACTCAATGATGAAGAATTGATTTTTATTTCACATCTTTCCCCCAATGGTGATTCATCCAATATTATCAAAAAAATATCTTCTAATCTTGATATTTTTCCAGTCAATCTTCCACTCGTTAATCAAGATGAACCCTTGAATGATGATGACCCCAATAATTTTCTTCTTTATAAATTATACAGTGATGATTGTCCAAGTAATATGGATTATTATTTGTTCATACATGAAGATCTGAATTTGTAGAAATTTGAAATGGAGTCCAAGGCAGTTATTGATGAGTTCCTTTTAGGTATATCTTAGTTTGATCAAGATTTTTTGCATTAATATTGAAAATCTATCTTCTTTGAATCTCATGATTTGATTAAAAAATATTTTTTTGATAAGTATTTGACCATGTTCTCTTCAATTGATTATCAATCATGTCAATATTCAAAGTTGAGTCTATTGAGTAGGACACTTCATCCTATGTTGATGGTTATGTTAGGTTCCTATCACCATGATGATATTTGTGAGGTTGGTTAGTGTTTGATTCTTTTAAAAAAAATTATCATCTAGGTAATCACATGGGATGTTGACTCTCTCCTGAGGGATGCCCATTTTATCCACATCGAATTCCTCAACCCCCAAGGGAGGAAATTTATTTTAATTATTGATTTTTCACCATTGCATCCCATATCAAGCAAACCTCTAATCTGTAATGTATGAACAAAGGAGGATCTTATTGAATATTTTCAATCATCCATTGAAGAATACCACATGAATGACAACTCAGATTATGGTCAGCCTGATGGAATTGTTTATGACACATATTTTTATTTATTTGGTCTTTCTTCTTATCTTTCCATAAAGTTTGTTTCCATGATCCCATTACGAACTCACTTGTAGCTTCTTTTAAATCTAGACATATGTCACATGGCTTGCACTTGTATACCTTTCACAAATTTTTGTATGATCACAAGCCTGGTATTTTTTTGTTGTTGTGAAGTTTATTGTGTTGTAGATGAGTCAAGTGTAGTACACCATTGTGGTTGCACACCCTGTTTCTCGTCAGTGCAAATTTTTCCATAGTTTCTTTTTCTCACTACACTACCATTTTTTATAATCCTTCACGATAACATCTTATGGTCTTGAGGCTAGGATAAAATTATATGGATGTCTAGAAATCTCACTTTATGTGACCTAAACCTCCACTCTATAGGTTAGGTTAGGATAGGTTGCATGTAGTTAGATGCATTGCATTCTTTTTCTATATTTTCATCTCTCATGTTTCGATTTTATTATTTTGATTTTCTTTATATTTGAATAAATTTGGGTTGAGGTTTGAAATTACATGGCCTAATATTTTTTTGAATGGTAAGTTGAAATAATGTGTAATCCATTGGTCTATCTGTTACCCTTTTCCTTAATTGTGTTTATGCCTTTTAAGTTGATGATTTTTTGATGGAAAATATGATCCTTTAGTCAGGAAGCTCTAAGCAAACCATGAAGCCTCCATCTATGTAGGATTCCCATTCCTACACTTGATCTTGTTATGAGTATGTGTGCTTTGGACCATCTATATGTGTAGAGTAAGATAAGGGGAAAAAATTTAGTGATCAAAACATCAAAGGTCTAAAGCTTGTCTCTGAAGGAACCTACTATACTCTCAATAAATTAGGATCCCTCTTCCACCCCTAAAAATAATAAGTGCCTATGCATAGTTCTATGAAAAGAAAACAAATATAAAGAGAGAAAGAAGAGAAAGGCTTCCTGCACAGGGAGGTGAAGCAAGCAATTTCTTCGAAGTACTGTCTAGGCTCATTGGAAGCAAAGAAACATTTGTGTTCCTAAAGTGAATCCATTGGGGTACTTTCTATGCCTGTTGGTAGCAGAGAAACACCAAATATTTAGAGCTAATACTCTTATTATTTCATTCACCATACTATATTACCCTTACTTACATTGAAAGGATAATGATATGGCTAGTTCTATTGTGTTTTATACCAAGTAATGGAACAAGGGAAACTATATCTTTAACTGGGTAAGAATGGGGAGCTGATGTAACTCACTGATTGAATCATTCGTTCCTAGGGAAACGAAAATTTGTGCTTACAATGAAATCATTTCAAATAAGTTGGGGATCTCTTAGTGTGTCGCCAATTGTTTTCGCTGCGACAATGACCCTCCAAAATTTTTTCCTATGTCAATTTTAGAGCCTACAATAAATGTTGTTTCAAGCCTGCCTGAGTTTTCGTGTTATTTGTTTTGTTATTTATGTGTTTTCTCCTAGTGTTTGTATTCTCATAAGTCAATGTTTCTTATGTGTCATCACCTAACCATTAGAAGCGCTTGAGTTAATTTATCCATGGCTAGGTGAAATCATGACCTTTCTAGACTTAGAAACTTGCCTTACCATTGTGCACACACTCAAGAAACACTCAAAAGCATAAAAAAGAAAAAAGAAAAAAATCTCTCATAAAAAGAAAAAGTGCACTTTAAGTTAATGAAGGCATGCACTTGAGTAGGGTGCATTCCTTCAGGCCGAAGGAGTGCACCTTAATTGAGCGCACTCATTTATTTTGAGCAAGTGCACCCTACCTAGGCACACTCCTTTGTGTCAAAGACATGTGCCCCGTCCAGTTACACGCATGAGCCAACTTGTTGCATGATGGGGCACTCCTAGAAAATATGATCCTTCTTAACTCCTCTTAACTAACCCTTTCATGCGAAGAAAAGTGGAATTCATGCATGGACAGTTTTTCATGTTAATATCTTTAAATAAACTTAGTTAATAATTCTTTGCATAATCATTTCATTTGAGTTGAGCGCACAATCGGGGAATCAAGAAAATATTCATCAACTAGTGTTGTAAGTAAGTTTGCATGTCAAATTCTTCTATTGCATTTTAGGATTTCATTTCCAAATCTTTCTTTCCTTGTTGTCGATCACTTGTTTTTTATTTTGTTTGTTGGTTTTTATGCTAAATATTCACATTGCAAGTTTTAGTACATTGTCACATGTAGAAACTCTTCACATTCTTGAAACTCTTCATCTTCCATCATGTATGCGACAACAAATATAAATCTTTGTAGATCTTTCTCTTCCTCATATTATCATCAAATCTTTTTGATTGAAATTATTTTTGAGATCCCAAAAGGTAGATCACACTCCTTGAGCTCAAAGCCCCATCATCCTCAAAAACTAAATCCTATTTGATAAAGTATTCTTCCTTAGCATATGAGCAAATTACGGAGGCGCAAAGCATTTTCCTTCAACCCTTCACAGTGCTTTAGTGCACCCTCTTTACATTAGAGTTCATGAGTGCATCACAAAGGCACTAAGCCTCATCTATCAGCCCTTCAACATGCAACAGTGTTCCCTCTCTTCCTTGAGCACATGGGTGAATTATGAAGGCTCGAAGCCCTTTTAACCTCATTCTTCATCCCTTCAGAGTGTGACATTGTGCCCTCTTTGTCTCCTTGAGTGAATTGGCACATAGAGAAGCCCTAAAGGCCCATTTTCCCATCCCTTCAACCCTCCAAGATGTGATAGTGTGCCCTTGTTTATTTTTCTTCCTTTCTTGAGTGTAGGTGCACTATGAAGCAACAAATGATTGTGCATGTCCCCTTCATGTTTTGGAAGTGTGTCCTCCTATTTTGCATGTATAATTTCTCTTTCATGCAAGTTATTTTATGTTGTTGTTCATATCTTTTCACAATCTATCATCTATGATGGCCCTTTGAATGTGATTTACAAGTATTGTTGCATGGTTAGGTTATTTTCACACTAATACTATCAGTATGAGTGTGTTTCCCCAAACAGGTGTTTGTGTTACAAGTGTTACCACTTAATTGTCATCTATTGGAGACAAGTTGCCTCACAAAGTGATCTCCAAGGAATTTTCAGAAGAAAGCGTTGATGAACCTATAGAAGTTACAAGGCCCAATGATATCATATATGCATATACTCATTGTTTCATTAATAAAGGTACACAGGTCACTTGCTGAAAAATATACAACACATTAATGCAGGAGAGGTTTCTTGGAGAGTTACAAGATTTTTATGCTATCAATAATTCCATGATGCATAGGATCACATGCAGATTCCTGATCATGCCATGTGTGGAAGTAATTGAATGGATCATTACACACATGGATGATTCTCACATTGTGTTACGCGGTGAGAGTGGTGGTCAACTTTCCACCTATAATGGTAATGACATGCAAACATATTATAAGAAGCTCAAGCCAAATGAATATGAAAATGAAAACTTCTATATAAGATGGGCAACCCTTGACACTATTTAAGTTATCAAAACATGGTGTCAAAGGCCTTCCAAGTTTCACCATCATCCATCTATAGTTTATCGGATAAAGATTCTCAAAGATCTCTATCAGTACTTCATAGCTATGTGTTGTCGGTTGTATGGGCTGAAGAATGCTTAGGTGTTCCAAGAGAACTTGATATTCACACTCAATATTGTAGTTACTTGTGAGAGATTTTCCAATTAGGCAAATATCCTATCATTTGAGTTGCAGCACCAAGTGGGGTAGGCAAAATCATCTTTACAAGCACACTAGGAACCATAATTCTACATTTCTTCATTTATCTTAAACGAAATATGTGCACATTATGCACTCTCAGGAATGATTTGGAACTGGACTCCTAAGGAGACATTCCCATTCTACTTCCACTATAGAGTGTTATTAAAAATGAACTTCAAAGGCATATATGAGAAGTTATATGAACACTTCTTTATAGTTATTTTTCACATGATATTTGAGATCAATCCTCCTTGCATGCCTGATTAGGTGAAGGACTCTCTTCGAGATATCACATATTGGTATGCAGCTCTAGAGGATACATACATCACATACTTCAATTACGAGATATTCCCTCACCTTATGTCGCAATATGTGACTAACAAAGTAGTCATGTAAGAAGTTGTAAATTAGTTGGACAAGGGATTATTAGGAATTATTCATAGGAGGAATAAATTCCCTTAGCCTATCTTTCCATTGAGGGTCATATTTTATGAATTGAAGAGTCACAAGGTTATGGTAGAAAAGATATAGGAGACGGACCACCTACACTTTTATACTAAATATTTCCATGGATATGATCACAGGTGAATTGTCAGGAAACATTGTCAAAGGATCAACTACAATATGGGGTACTCATTTATGTCCACAACAGAAGATGAGAAGATAAAGAACTGGTATAAAGATAACATCAAAACACATATATTAATGGAGACCAATTCACCTCATGATCCACCAGCTCAGGACTGCAAGAGTAGGAGGAGGAGGATATAACACCTCAAGTAAGGAAACTAGTTTCTATGAAAATAATCAGATACTCCTCGACAAGTGAAAGAAACAAGAAATGGAAATTTGATCCCATAAAATTAGGAGTTATTCAAGTAGAGTAGGAGGGAGGAGAAATAGAAGAAGAGGAGAGGAAGCATTAGTAAGATGAGTTTCTTGAAGAGAAACAAGTGGAATAAGAAGAGAGGAGGAGGCTAGAAGAAGAGTAGTAAAGGTAGTCCCAGGAGGAGGAATCAGCATAGATATTGGAAACATAACAATTGACTCATGATATTGAAGAGGAGAAGTTCGAGGAAGTAGATACCATCTATCAAATGGAGGAAGGACCGGATACTCCAAGAGAACATCTTCCCATAGGAGGTCATCTTCCATTTAGAGAGATGGGGATCCCACCTCGACAAGTAGATAGAGTCACTGATGTGTGTGTCATAACATTTGATCAGTTGAACAAGAGGATCGTGCAACATATGTATAGATATTTCTCAAAGGATCCTTAGAATCTAGTATTAGTGTCTACAGATAGGGTGGTCACTGCCAACCTTAGAATAAATCCAAGGGTGGTCATGGCGAAGAAATGTTTCATTCACTACAACAACACATGATAACTAAGAATACTTATTGAATGAGAACACCAAGTTTAGAAGAGAAATTGTTGCAATGAAGCAACAATTAGATAATCTTGCAGTGGAGAACCAATGGTTGAAATCACAAAACTTGAATATTACAGAATGGCAGTAAGCCATGTGAGAAGATTTGCGACAAAGGGAGGATACCATGGTGTGACTATATGATTAAATGGTACTTATAAAGTAGGTCATAGCTCCTCTCATTGGCATTTAGAAGAATGCACAGTAAGTGGTGAGATTCCTAAAGATAACAAATAGAGTAGTTGACCAGATGTAGGAGTTGGCTGCCAAATATCTAGATGCCCCGCAGCATTTGGAAAGAAAGGATAAAGTCTCTGTACAAGTAGACAGAGTTCATTTGAGACTCCACCTAAAGAATTACTCGCATTTGGGAGTACAAACACTCAACATTATGCCTTTCTACAACCAGCTACATAATGGGTTTGAGCCTCTAACACAGAAGCACTAGATTACCACCATCCGATCTCTTGAAGCAATCAGAGGTAGTGAGATCATCTTCCAGGATATCATAGAATATATTGAACAAATCAAGAAGGAAATAGAATGGGAAGGCTTGGAGTTAACCAAAGACATTATTCAACAGTATGCCTTTACACTAGTCAAAGAACACATGACTTGCTATCATGGTTGTGGAATAATGTACATTCAAGCTACAAGAACATACTGACTAAGGAACTAGAGGTGAAGATGCACTACAAAGGAAACTTTTTAATCCAGGTCAAAGCCATCATAAATGAGTTCAGAGTATGGCACACTTTACAAGTGAACACCATGAAGAATAAAATGATTTATCTATTTAATGAGTTTTGTCCAATAGGATTTTTTGTCTTATTAGGCCACTATCTCATTTGTAAATTAACGTATGTAATAAATGTCATGTAATGAATTCCAAGGGACATATGTGGAATATGAAAATACATGCATTAGAATGTAAAAATACATTTAGTGAATATGAATAGTCATAAGAGTTGAAGAGTCATGAGGAAGCTCAAAGGTCATTGTAAATTGTTATAAATAGCTCCTCATAACTCAAGCAAAGATATTTTTGGGGCCATGGATTTTGGAAGGCTTTAGATTCTAAAGGTATTTCCTTGGCTTCTCTTGTAAGACATTGGAGATAGATCATTCTTTGGAGAAGAAAGTTGTGGCTTCGTCTTCCACTATTGGATACAATGCTTCAACCATGTAACAATCTACTCTAGATTAGACACTTTTAATCAAAATATCAATGAGTCGGCATTCCTTCATACATGTGTCATAGATGTAGTTGGACTATTCTGGTTATGTTTACAATATATGTTGCTTTAATCACATACTATTTTAATGAACTAATTTTTTTCCTAGTTATGGATATTAATGAATGGATGTTGTTATGCTTTAACAATTGTTGTTTACTATGTGGACTAATCTGTAGGTACTCAATAGGCCTTTCTCTTTATTCCCAGGTCCCCCTTTAGGATAGTATTTTTACTTTTCTAACCGGTGGCTCGTTTCCCTCACCAGCCATGGAAGCCCTGCTCGTATTCCTTACATTGGGTGTCTCACAAAGCTCACATTCCTACCCCCCCAATTTAGTGTGTGTTCTCTTATGTTGGTTGTTACCCAAGACATGTATTTAAATCATTCCAATAGTGCCCAGACTATATGACCGGATGAGACTCCTACACTAAACAATTTGAGGTCTAATTGGGACTTCACATCGAGGAGATCTCCTTACATTGTTGGCGTCATCCAAGACTATCAACACCATGGCATTTTAACATGGTATTAGTTTGGATATTACCATGGTACAGGTGTCCTGCATATTGACATAACCATAGTATTTGTTTGTGAACAAAGTTACCAATCAAATGAGAATTATTACCTCAGAATGAGAACTTTAGCCCAACAATCCCCAAAAAACATGAAAAAACAACCCAAAAATGAAAATTTTGTATTCAAAAATGATGTTTGTTTGTTTGTTCCTTTTCTTTTTTTGTGGGGGGGGGGGGGGGGGGTGTAAATTTTCAAGTTTTTTTTTAAATGGTAGTAAAAACCTTTTTTTTTTGCAAAAAGGATGAAAAAACACCCTCAAAACAAAAAGTGTTGATTCCGAAACCCAAAAAAACAGGTTACAATTTTGACACTTTTTAACAATAGAATTAAAGATAAAATATCATGACTTCTAAAAACTGTAAAATGACAACAATTCACAGACATGATGTTAAGGATAAAATATCATGTCTCCAAGCCTTATAATTCCAACAATTTCCATCCGTGTTGTTAAAGATAAAATATCTTGACTTTAAAAAACCTTAAAATTGTAATTATTTTCAACCATAAAATTAAAGATAAAATATCATAACTCAAAAAAACCTTAATATTTTGACAATTTTTCAACCATGGAATTCAAAACCTTAAGTTTTCAACACATTTCAACCATGAAATTATGGACAAATTATATGACTAAAACAAATTTTAAAAATCAACAAGTAAATGAAAGACTCATTATTCCAAGAGTAATTTTTATTCTAAAGGCTAAAAGCGTAGCTCTTTTCAAACCTTAGTCTAAGACAACTTATGCTATTGCAAAAAAAACCTAAAAATCAACCATCAAAATGAAGTGTCCCCTTTTAACGAGGCATTAAAATTTAAGCATTTTTAAAACTATCTTATAGCAAATTATAACAATAAATAATATCATGGAAATATCACTGTATAATTTAAACATTCAACATTAATTTCTAATATTTCTTTACTTTTAATCAAAATATCAACTTTAGTAGGTTGAATATAACATAAATTAATTTTGTAATTCATTATTGCATTGTGGATATTCTAAAGATATGGATTCTTCATAATTAAAACATATAATCCAACAAACATATAAATGACTCAAAACTTCATGTAAGATCATATGGAAGTCAAAATATTTATTTCAAGTTACCATGCAAACATCATTTACATAAAATGTCAGACATTTATTCAAAATCACTCATAGGTTCTAGCACACCATCAGAATCTACATATTTAGATGAATGACTAGATGCAGATGAAGATGATCCATATTCTTCTCTTTCATTAACTAGTTCCCCATCCGAGTGAACATGCATGCCCATCATTTTAGGTTTTAATAGTATTCTAGATCTATGACTAGGTTCAGCACACTCCCATCTCAACATTGTTTCTTTTGGTAGAAACTTCTTCAAAATATCTATGGTCCTGAAGTGAAGAGTTCCTCTCTTTTCTAAATTGAAGTCACAAACAAGTATTCAACATTCACCAATTTTAAGAGGTCCATGTCACGATGATTTATATTTTTACCCTTTATTTCTCTCTTTTTGCCAGTTTTTTTTATCAACTACCATCTCTGGCTTTTACACACCATTGAATGGGTGGGTATTTGTGGCATACCAATGTACTTCAACAACTATAATATCTTAATTTTCTTTAATGACCTTTATAACCTTGGCAACCCAGAATGGATAGGCAAGTGGATCTCCATCTTCCAACACTCTTATCATGAAACCCTCCTTAACATCCTACACAGAACCCCTATAAAGGTCTTCCATGTCTTCACGTTGTGCACGTGATCTTCTAGAACTAGTATAGATTTATATTTCCTCCACATGTGGAGAATTAATAATACCTTGAGATTGTTGTTAGTCAATAATGTGTCTTTGCTCATGTTCATTTGAAATATTTTGTGACCAAATAAATGGAGTCTTCAAAGGCGTATCTTCATTTCTTGATCTTGAAATGATATCACTTTGATTATTGAAAAAAGATTCCCACCAAACTGAATTAGCAACATCAAAGTACTCATATCTATCTCTAAAACATATTTTAATTTCTTCCAAGCATTCAAAATAATTTATATCTCTCTTATGCCTCCATGCATTATGGATTTCAACAATTGATTGTAATAACAATATCTTTGATGCAAATATTGGATGATTTGGAATGAACTTAAAAAATGACATACCTGGCGACGGCCCCCATTCTACAATAGTTGAATACTTCTTGCCCCATATAAGTGTTTTCCCATTAATTTTTTGATATGAAATTTATGCTAGAAGATAATGTCATTAATTTTTTCAATGAATTTATCCTCACCATGCGATCCTAGAATAAACCTTCACATGTCAATAATTTCTTCCAACACATGAAAAACAAGTTATGGAACGTATGATTTCTTAATACATTCAATTAATGATGAACAAAATCCTTCCTCCTCAATGTTACTGAAAAACAACTAAACATCTGATCAATATGGTCATGAGTGTTCCCAAAAAGAAGGAAACCAACCTTTACCTTTTTAAAAAATCCCAATTCAACAGGCATGTTTAGATATCCATAAACAACTTGATTTTTGTTTTCACGACTTGTGTTGTCTAATTGCAGATACAAAACTTCAGGGAGAATACTAGATGAATGATAAACCACATCATGGATTATAGTTATGGTCATATTTGCATTATTATGAATATTTTAGTTGTAAAGTAAACCCTTGGAAACATGTTCCCATTAAAGATCATGCAACTAACCAAATGAAACTGAATAAAATTTTCCTCCTGTAAATTTTTTGGTGTACGGACAAAATGTGGCAGAATTGTTTTCTTTTGGTCCATACCATCAATTATCAAACCCAAATATTTATTTTTATTATTATAACACTTCTTTCGATGCTTATACAATTTTTTCCTTTCACTTGTTTGTTGATTGTGATTCTCTTGAGGTGCTTTGATAATATAACCTGCGCATAAAATAAAAGAAACCTATTAATAAATGTATTTTCATAGTTGATAATTATCCAATTTTTAAAAATAATGTTATGAATGCATACCTCTTTCCACCCCTTGAAATTTATCCCTTTTTTATTTAAGAGAAACACATGTATTGCAAACCCCCATCCTTGTCTTCTTAGCAAAACGAACATTGTTGAATTTGTTCTTCCATATCCTTGTAAAATATGAATATGTAATAAAATTACCATCTCCTTCATCACCTTTTGCATATTCTTTGTATAAGTTGTAGATTTCTTGTCTCAAGAAATTATCTAGAATATGTATTGTGTATTTATTTGGCATACACTCTCCATGATTTGAATCTAATTCTTTCATCCATGACATTTAAGTATTTGCTAATGGCCCAACCTCTCATCTATAATGTACTTCTAAATAAAATGTGGGATCTTTTCCCAGTATTTCTTGGATTCTTGACAAAACAAAATTACCAATTGAATGCAACATTTTGAAATCATTTGTACAGAGCAATACATTCCCAATATGGTAATCATATCCTGCTAGTGTGGATTGCATGTAACCCACTAAATATGAATTTTGCATGCTTTTTTTCATTGACAAATATGTCTTCCTTTTCTCCAAAGAAAACTTGAAATCAATATGTTTCAAGAAATACTTTCTACAACATTCACCTAAAATTAGATCGCCGATAGAACTTCTTCGTGTGAGATATTTTGTCCTAAGCCTTGCATAACTAGAATATTTTGGAGTGATATGAAAAGTTCTACTCCTACTCCTAAATACAATATTTTCTTGCAACGTCTTCATTTCATTATCCTCTATAGAAGCATTTTCATCATCATTAGGAGGAATATTATCCTCACTATAATCATTCTGAGCATAGTTAGGAAATTCATCACCGTCATTGCTTGGAAAATATTCATTACCATCCTCAGTTGAAGGAAATTATTCACTACCATCATCTACGCTTTTAAAATCCTAAATCATATGAAATTCTTCACCATCTTCATCTGTGATTTTGAAATCCTCCCTTAGAGGATTCAATTCATCTTCACCATGAGTGCCTTTTAAATGCTCATTTAGAGAAGAAGCTCTTCATCATCCCCTTCATAATTGGTGCTCTCATAATCCTTAGGATTAGGACTAACTGGAAAATATGACTCTCTATTCATAGTCAGATTATCATTTGCAAGAAATTCTTCATCCTCCCCTTCTTCAGTGGTGGTCTCATAATCCTTAGGATTACAACTAAGTGGAAACTTTGAATTTCTATTTAATGGAAATTCTTCATCCTCTCCTTCATCAGTGGTGCTCTCATAATCCTTAAGATTAGGACTAATTGTAAACTTTGAATCTCTATTTACTTGAAATTATTCATCCTCCTTGTCCCCTTCCTCACTGGTGCTCCCATAATCCTTAGGATTAGGACTAGTGGAAAATTTAACTTTGGAAATTCTTCATCCCCCCCGTCATCAGTGGTGCTCTCATAATACTTAGGCTTATAACTAAGTGGAAAATTTGACTCTAGAAATTCTTCATCCCCCCATTCATTAGTGGTTCTGCCATAAACCTTAGGATTAGAAATAAGTGGAAAATTTGACTCTCCATTTACTAGAAATTCTTCATCCTTCCCTTCGTCAGTGGTTCTCTCATAATCCTTAGGATTAGGACTAAGTGGAAAAATTGGCTCTCTATTACAGGAAATTATTTTTCCACCCTTCATCGATGTTTCTCTCATCGTCTTTATGGTTAGGAACAAGTCGAAAATTTGACTCCATATTCATAGTGAAAGAAATATTGTTATATTCATCAATATAAATATAGGTGTTGCATGATGAAGACGTTGATGCTGTAGAAAAAAAAACTTCACTATCAAAAAAATCCATGACTTTCAAACAGAAGATGTTGAATGATACAAATGCACTCTCTCCTAATGGAAATTTATAGCTTAGAGATTGAAAAATCCTTTCTAAAGTTTCCCCCCAATTTTTTTCGCCAAAAAATTTCCCTCAATTGTTTCCTCCCAAAAACTTGTGTTGAAAATTTTTCCTCCAAAAATTTCATTTGAAATATTTCCCTCCAAAATTTTCATCTAAAATTTATTTGAAAAAAATTTACTAAACTTTTATTCTTGAAAGATTTCTTCATAGTTTCTATTCAAAATATCCACAGAAATTTTCGTTTAATGCATTCCTTCGAAATTAAAGTAATTTTTTTATTTAAATTATTTAACATTGACCACATAACTAAATTATTTTTTATAATTAATATTTTATTTTTCATCCCACATTGAATAAAAGTTAATCTAAACCTATAATAGTAACTATATATTAATTTTTTAATTTTAATTTTAATCCCACATTCAAGAAAAGCTAAAGCAATCCCACAATCTTTGTTATATAATTAACATTAATTGTTTCTATTTGTTACACCACATCAAGTCTTTTGGGTTTTGCTAAAACGGTTGGAGCAATTTTGTGGAGGAGTTGAATTGTCATCGATAACACATTCAATGGGAGATTTTCGCATTTAAAAGGTTAGTTTTCCATCTATTCTAACGGAGATTTTCGCATTTAAAAGGTTAGTTTTCCATCTATTCTAACCATTTAAAGATGAATCTGGGGAAAATTTGTTATTTTATGGTATTTATAATGCAAAAGTATTTTTTAGTGTTTTTCTTCTTTTTTTTTAAAGTTTTTTTTGCACTATCATATTTTATGGGAAAAACCACATAAAAATCTCTATTTTTTTATATTTTTATAGCGAATAAGGCGAAAAAAACACTCAAATTTGTAGAATTTTTAGGAGAAAAATATAAGAAAATTTATATATTTTTAGGTCTTTGAAATGAAAAAACCAGTGCTAAATTTTTTTGTTTGGATTTTTTTTTAATTTTTCTTGGGGGCATTTCAATTCATGCATGAACAAAAAAGAACTATTCCGTTAAAAAAGAAACGTTACATTTATTTATTTATTTTCATTTTTTTTAAAATTAAAAAAAAATTAGAACAATATATATTGTTTTTTAAAAAACGATTTAATTTTTTTAAATATAAATATTGTTTTTTTTTAATTAAATTAATTTCTTTTTATTTAAAAACATTATAAATTTTTTAGTAAATATTGAAAGTTTTTTTTGAGAGAATAATTTCGGCAAAATCACATAAAGAATCATTGTCGACGCGTTTCAAACCAACTAGTGTGGTTCATCGTCAGGACAAGTTGAAGAACAAATCTGAGCGATCAGTTAAATAGTGCATGCATGTCCTCCAACGGTTATATTTGACAGGGCAATGGTAAAAAAGACTCTTAACGGCAAGACTAGATTAGGGCCTAGGGGAAAGGGTCAAGGTTAGTTAAAATATTCAAATAATATTACAATTTCTCATTTTATGGTAAATCGTAATTAAAGAGATCATAGTATAATTTAATTTTTTTTATTTTTTTTTATTATTATCTCAGTTATTAATTTCTCAAATAAATATTATTAATCTAATAATAGACTAAATTTGATCTTATTTTATTAATTAATTAATTAATTATTTTATTTTATTTTATTTTTTGTTTATTTATTTTTATATGAATAGCAATATTATTATATTAATATCAAATTTTTATTAAAATATTATTATTAATTTATTGTATTAACCTTAAGTTAATAGCAATATTTTCATATTAATTTCAGGTTAATAGTAATACTATTATATTAATTTCAAATTGATATTATTAATAATATTAGCTTAGCGTAAATTTTATTTTATTTATATATTTATTTATATTTTATTCGTTTTTATTTTTATTTTTATAATATTGTCAATATTAATAACAAATTTATATTAAATTATTATCAATAGTAATATTATTGTATATTATTAACTTCAGGTTAATATTATTATATTAATTTCAAATTAATATTATTAATAACATTAGTCTAGGGTAATTTTTTTACATATAATATTACAATTGCTACCATTTTACTTGTCGGGATGATGGCTGGAAGATTAGTAGTTGCTGGATCCTAGCGCTTCTACCTTAGCCTTTTCTTCTCATGACCCCTCTCTATTTGTTTAGCTGTCCCTGTTTTCATAGTTTAGTAATAATAGTCTCAGTCTTTTAATAACATTAGTTTCTTTATTAATCAATATTCTTTAAGTATTAGTTTTATGTATAATATTATTGTAAACTAGTATCTTGAATCGACAAGTAAAATGGTAGCAATTGTAATATTATATGTAAAAATTTACCCTAGGCTAATGTTATTAATAATATTAATTTGAAATTAATATAATAATATTAACCTGAAGTTAATAATATACAATAATATTACTATTGATAATAATTTAATATAAATTTGTTATTAATATTGACAATATTATAAAAATAATATTAAAAACGAATAAAATATAAATAAATAAATAAAATAAAATAAAATAAAATTTACGCTAGGCTAATATTATTAATAATATCAATTTGAAATTAATATAATAGTATTACTATTAACCTGAAATTAATATGATAATATTACTATTAACTTAAGGTTAATATAATAAATTAATAATAATATTTTAATAAAAAGTTGACATTAATGTCCGCATGGGGTAGCTCAAGTGGCAATGGCCGTGGAAATGAAGTCTCACCGAACCGGAGATCTTGGGTTCGATTCTTGTGCTACCCTCCCTGGAAATGGGGTGAATAACGGACATGTAAAAACTCGAAAATGAGAAGGTCCCACCTAAGCTTACAAAAAAAAAAAAAGTTGACATTAATATAATAATATTTCTATTGATATAAAAATAAATAAACAAAAAATAAAATAAAATAAAATAATTAATTAATTAAATAAGATCAAATTTAGTCTATTATTGGATTAATAATATTTATTTGAGAAATTAATAACTGAGATAATAATAATAAAATAATAAAAAAAAACTTAAACTATAGTATGATCTCTTTAATTACGATTTACCATAAGATGAGAAATTGTAATATTATTTGAATATTTTAACTAACCTTGACCCTTTCCCCTAGGCCCTGATCTAGTCTTGCCGTTAAGAGTCTTTTTTTACCATTGTCCTGTCAAATATAACCGTTGGAGGACCTGCATGCACTATTTAACTGATCGCTCAGATTTGTTCTTCAACCTGTCCTGACGATGAACCACACTAGTTGGTTCGAAACGCGTCGAAAAATGATTCTTTATGTGATTTTGCCGAAATTATTCTCTCAATCAAAGTATGGATCACAAAAGTCTATACTCTTTAATAGTTTTTTCTTTGTTGATTTTTTTTTATGGGCATCGAAGGCCCAGGCCCTGACAGGCCTACTTGCAGGCCTTCAACCCAGCAGGGGCTTGACAAGCCCGTGGGCCTTCGACACCTTGCTAAGCCAAAGGCCTACAGGTAGACCTTCGACCCTACATTATTTTTAGAAAAAAGAAATTGTCACATTTCTTTTTAATTTATATATTTAAATTTTTTAAATATAAAAAAATTAATTTATATTGTTTAAAAAAAATCATATTTAAATTTATATTGTTAATTTTTTTTAATTTGTTTAATTAATATATGTGTTTTTTTAACTAACTAATATATATATAGTATCAGGAAGATGGCATCAAAGAAGATCTATGTGAATGTTTCTAGAATAAGGGCAACAATTACATCATCTAAAGTTGCATCTGGATGGTCTATGAATACCGCTGAACATACCTGAACTGAAAAACATCGTAAAAGTCAAGCAACTGGCCCATAAAGTACATTCAAGATTATTTCAGAATGGAGGAATGCACGAAAAATAAATAAAACAAATTTTACATGGCATGTTAAAGATAGTTATAGCAATGAAGGTATACATCTATCTATAGTGTGGTATCCTTAACTTTGGTGAACCATATGACGTGATGGGTAGACTATGATACATATGTTTGATGTCAAATGTAGACATTGTTTATGTTCTTACAAACTGCCCATGGCACATGAAAAGGTTAGATATTGTCTCTCAAAGGTCAAATATGACACATATCAATAATCTACAAAGTTGTGTGAATAAATCGCAGCCAACATTGCAAATAACATTGTAAGTATGTTATTTATATTTATTTGTTATGCATTATTGTAAAGATCATTAAATTTTTTATAAATAATTGATCATTGACATATTGTATTTTAAATATCATTTTATGGGATTCAACTGCGTTAAGTAAGTCATTCATCTATGACCATTTCCATGAGAGGTAGTCGTAGTTGACCAATTTCTCATAATTTTTTAATATTCCACTTACCACTCATTGCATCGGATGATTCTCACAGTGGTGAAGAAGTGGGATTGAAACTAGTGAAATGAATCACATAGCATAAATCATCACTTTGGGGGCTTGTACCCAATAACCAACACTTCTTGGGAGGTCACCCATCCCAAATCGCCTCTGTCTCAAGCACGCTAAACTATAGTGTTTTCCCCATAATCAAGCCCACTTAGCTTGCTACCCCATTTGCAAAACCTTATCAAGTATTGTGCCTAATGAACCATTCAAGTAGAGGTCCCTTCACTCTTTTGAATTTAAGTATTGAGGGTCTTTCGCAGTGCATTATATTACATATCATTTTTTGGGATTCAACTGTGTTAGGTAAGTCATTCGTCTATGTTATGAAACCAGCTCACAAAAAGATAGAAAAGATAGAGCAATGCCTTATATTTCATCCTCTTCGAGGGGGCAACCTCCTTTGTAGAAATTCCCACTATAGATCAATAGACTATGCAATGTACTAAAGCAAAATACAAGATCTACTTCTACAACAAACTTTGCGGAAGCTTAATCGAATATGGGCAAGATTAATTAGAACACATATAATTGAGAATGAGAAATCAATCACACATGAACACAGAAGAATAACTTGGGGAAAGCCTCATCCTAAAACCCCAATCTCTATATTATCATACAAGTGGAAATATGT
Organism: Pinus tabuliformis; assembly: GCA_031772625.1. Lineage (NCBI taxonomy): Eukaryota > Viridiplantae > Streptophyta > Pinopsida > Pinales > Pinaceae > Pinus > Pinus tabuliformis. The sequence goes on from CM062819.1 coordinate 751,733,586, forward strand.
TCAGATTACAAAAAGAATCAGCTCACAAGTTATCCTTCTCTCTCTGCAATCAAACAATACAACTCACAAACTGAATAGACACAAGATATGCCTTCCCTCAGCTCTCCAAGCCTCCTATTTCCTTGCACGGTTTTTCTTGGGGTCCAATGATGCCACCTGTGTGATTGGCTTCACCACACACTCACTAAACTGAAGAAGTAATTGCGCAATCTACAAGGAATGAATTCCTTCTGCATGCGAGAGATATTCACAATGGAATATTCCTACAACTGATAGTACACTGTCCCTCCATCTGATCTCAACTGGGTCTCTGTCTAAACTGACATGCATGAGTTATTTGTGAGAGAATATTCAGTTATCTAAAGTGCAGTAGTTACATGCATGCATGCATTAACTAACTGAACTCATGATTAATTCCACAAATTGTTGGAACTAATCTAACTGGACTTAAATCAGATAACTGAGCTAACTAATTACAACTCAAATTACAACTCATCCTTATCTCTTTAACTGATGGATAAATTCCTCAATTAATGGGATAATTGTTGCATGTCCCCACATAGACTTCATGTTTGATTTTCTACAACTAATTAACTCAAGATGAATTAATTAATTATTTTACAAACAACTGCTAAGATCAAATTCGAATTTTACTTCTCTATTTTAGTTCAGGGACTAACTAAAATAGGAAGGTATCCCGAAATGCTATTTATGACAGTGCTATTTTTAGCACTTCTATATTTAGCATTTCTTGTTGCTATTTTCAACACTCCCTCTCAACAAGAAAGGGATTATTAGTAATCGTAATCCTATCTCTGTGGAACTCAAACTTGAATTTTGACAATGCCTTAGTCAAAATATCTGCATCATGTTCCTCGGTCAAAACATACAGCAACATCATGATCCTCATGACCACAGAGTCTCGAAGATGGTGATACCGGATATCAATGTGCTTGGACCTATCATGAAAAACTAGATTCTCAGAGTTTGATACAAGTCTGATTATCGTAGTAGATCATAGTTGGATCCATCCTCTGACCAAACAATCCCACTAGAATCTTTCGCACCCAAATGGCCTCGCATGCAGCCTAACTAGCAGCTATGTATTCAACCTCTGTTGAGCTAAGTGAAACTGGCCTCTATTTCCTATTATACTAGGAAATTGCAGCTGAACCAAGGTTGAAGATTCCTCTTGAAGTGCTCTTTCGGTCTGATGGACTTCCTACCCAATCCGCATCTATGAAGCCCTGAAGCTTCACTCCCTCTGTCCATTTGTACCACAATCCAAATTGAGATGTGCCTCTGAGGTATCTTAGCACATGTTTCGTTTCCTTCCAAAATAGCTTGGTAGGTTGAACCATAGCTTGACTCAGTTAATTCACCACAAAGTGTAATTCTATTCATGTGTTCACCAAATACATAAGTGAACCCACAAGCTGCCGATAAACAATAGCAGCTACTACCTCACCTGAAGTAGCATCCTCCTTCCTCTAGTTCCCAGCTAGAGGAGTCTACGTGGGCTTGCACTTCTCCATGTGAAAGCGCTTGAGTATCTCATTGGCATACTTGCCTTGAGACACAAATACTTCACCATCTTTCTGCCACACCTCCATACCTAGAAAGTAGTACACAAGACCCATTTCTTTCATTCCTAACTCTCTTGCAAGGTCCTCCTTACAAGACTGCATCAGCTGATTATCACATGTCAAAATCAGATAATCGACATAAAGAACAATGATCAATGGTTTATCTTCTACCATGATGTGGTAAAGGTTCGCATCTGCTTCACTCTTGGTGAAGCCCAACTTGGTGAAATAATTGTCGATCTTGGTGTACCAAGCACGAGGTGCTTGCTTCAGCCCATACAAAGCCCTCTTGAGTCGGCACACATGCGACTCACGATCGAAGGTCTTGAAACCCTTTGGCTTCTTAATGTACACCTCCTCCTCAATCTTCCCATTGAGGAATGATGTCTTCACGTCCATCTGATGGATCTTCCAACCCATCTACGCTGAGAGTGCCAATATCGATTTGATAAATGAGTACCTTGCTCTAGGAACTAAGGTCTCATTGTAGTTGATCCCCACAAACTATGAGAAACCTCGGGCAATAAACCTTGCCTTATGTTTCTCAACACTGCCATCAGCTGCCTAATTTCCCTTGTAAATCCATCTGGAACTCACCACTAACTTGCCCTGAGGTCTTAGGACAACATCCCACACACTGTTCCAAATGATAGAGTCATACTCCTCTACCATTGCATCAACCCAGACTGGTTGCTGCACTACCTCCTCAAATGAAGAAGGTTTGGTATCTACACACTCCCCAACTAGGGCCATGTATCCAGTGTACCGCTCAGGCAACCTCCTCTGTCTACACTGACAAGATGGTTGTCCTACATTCTCCCTTGCATCTAGCATCAACCTGTTAGCTTCCCTTGAGCGTTTCCACCCATCTCTAGAAGTCTTAGCATGAGTGGATGTCTCCACTCCCAGATCCTCTGCATGCGTCTACTCTGCATCAATCTGAGGCTCCTCCTCCTTAGTAACTGAAAGTTCCTCCTCTACATGCAACTTGAGCTCCCTCTCAAGTGATTCTCGCATGGATTTTTGCTCGTCAAACTTCAGATCCCTGCGTACCACTGTCCTCTGACTGGTAAGCAGGTACACCCAATAGTTGTGGGGTGTATCAATGTACCCCACAAGTATTCCCAACTCAGCTGTTGGATCTAGCTTCTTCCAAGCATATGTGGTCACATGACAATAAACTGATGATCCAAAGATTCAGAAGTGACTCACATCTGGCTGCTTGTTGGAAAATGCCTCCATATGTGTCTTCATTCCCAGTATATGGTGCGAGCTTCTATTCTACAAGTATACTATTGTATTGCATACCTCAGCCCACAAATGCAGTGGTAGGCTTTGGTCATGCAACATTGCTCGAGCTATTCCCACAATCGATCTGTTCTTCCTTTCGGCCACCCCATTCTGCTGTGGGTTATGGGGTGTCGTCAAATACCGTTTAATTCCTTCTACAGCGCAGAAGTCCTTAAACTGTTGGGAGACATACTCTCTACCATTGTCATTATGCAAGGCTTTTATTTTCTTTCCAGATTCTTTCTCTTCCAAGGCTTTAAACTCACAAAACCTTAAGAAGGTCTAATCCTTCTTTTGCATAAAGTAGATCTAACATCTACGAGAAAAGTCATCAATAAAAATAACATAGTTCCTTTGTTTAGTGGTGGAGGCTGTAGAGAAGGGTCCACAAACATCTGAGTGAACTCACTCCAGGATTGCTCCAACTCTATTGTCTCGATCCAAAAATGAAGATTTCACATACTTACCCAAGGTACAACCTTTGCATGTATTCATCTGCTCTAGTTTTCCCTTGGGAAGTCTGGTAGAAATCTGTTGCATGATCTTCAGGGATCCATGGTGCGAGTGGCCCAGTCTTATATTCCATAGCTCGCCAACATCTTGGCTTTGCACCATCTCAGATTTGGAACTCAATGCAACACAGTCATCTACCTCCAGCTTGTAGAGATTCTTTAATTGAATCCCAATTCGCTTTGTCTGTCCAGTACCGATATGCCTCAAGAATACCTTTCCTTTACTAAAGACTACATCATAGCCTTTATCTTCTAGCATAGTGATAGACACAAGATTCTTCTTCAGACTTGGTACATACTTTACATCAGTTAGGGTGAGAGGAGCTCCATGCTCCCTCTGAAACACAACCGTACCTTCACCTGAAACATGATACTTTCCATCATTGCCCATCTCGATCTGCATCTGGAGATCCTTCTCCTCCAAGGTACTGAAAATATTCTTGTCACCTGACATGTGGAATGAAGCTCCACCATCGAGGTACCACACACATCCCACCATGGATGAAACGATGCATGCAATAAGTGAGAAATCCAACTCAAACTGTGAGGCTAGTGCCTCATCATTAGATCCCTTCAAGGATCCCTTCTTGGATTTCTTCTGTCGAAAATTTGTAGCATAATGGCCCACTCCATGACAATGAAAGCATCACACTTTTGATTTGTCAAACTTCTTCCCACCATGGGAAGAACCAGATTTGGGATGGGATGCCTTCCCTTTCCCTTTCCTTGCCTTATTCGCTAAGGCTAGATTTTCCTCATCATCTTGCTTGGATGAGGATCCATCTCTAGTGCTTCTTCTTATCTCCTCCTGCATCAGATCTAACCAAATTCATTCCCAATTTGGTTGTTTTTATCTTCCATTAACCGAGTCTTCGTAGCTATGCCAGCTCTTAGGAAGACTGAGGAGTGCAAGACTCACTATTTCATCATCGATTGTCATGATCCCTACACTTCCAAGCTCATCCCTGTAGGTAATGAGCTTGTTCAGATATGTAGAGATCATGTCGCCCATTTCACACTTGATTTTCTGAAGCTTGTCCTTCAGCACCAACTTCCCCTAATTGCTGCTATTCTGATATAGATCTTTCAATGTTTTCCACATTGAAAATGGTGACTCCTTCCCATGGAGGCTCGAGACAATGTGGTCTTGAACTCCTTCAAAGAGGATTCTCCTTGCTCTAGCCACACATTTCTTCCATTCCGCCAATTCTGTAGCATCAGTTGCTGCCGGCTTGGGGAATTCTTGATTAATGAAGTCCTTTAGATTGTTATCCTCTAATACTACTTCCATGCGATCCTTCCAAGCTATATAATTCTAGCTTCCATCAAGGGCATACTCGAGTCTTAAACCGTTGAATGCCATTGGTGAAATTGAGATGTGATAAGAACTTGATTTCTATATTCATGAACTTGAAACTTCAAACTTCTCCCTTCTTTATATACTCTTCTTCACCTTGATCACCTTTGCTCTAATAACATGTATAAATTCCCACTGTAGATCAACAAATTATGCAATGTACTAAAGCAAAATACAAGATATACTTCTACAACAAACTTTGCGGAAGCTTAATCGAATATGAGCAAGATCAATTAGAACACATATAACTGAGAATGAGAAAGCAATCACACATGAACATAGAAGAATAACCCGGGGAAATCCTCAGCCTAAAACCCCAATCTTTGTATTATCATACAAGTGGAAGTATGTTTAGATTACAAAAAGAATCAGCTCATAAGCTATCCTGCTCTCTCTGTAATCAAACAATACAACTCACAGATTGAATAGACACAAGATATGCCTTCCCTCAGCCCTCCAAGCCTCCTATTTCCTTGCGCAGTTTTTCTTTGGGTCCAATGATGCCACCTATGTGATTGGCCTCATCACAGACTCACTAAACTAAATAAGTAACTACGCAATCTCCAAGGAATGAATTCCTTCTGCATGCAAGAGATATTCACAGGAGTATTCCTGCAACTGATAGTACATTGTCCCTCCATCTAATCTCAACTACGTCTCTGCCTGAACTAACATGCATGAGTTATTTATGAGAGAATATTCAGTTATTTGAAGTGTAGCAGTTACATGCATGAATGCATTAACTAACTGAACTCACAATTAATTCCAAAAACTGTTGGAACTAATCTAACTGGACTTAACTCTGATAACTGAGCGGACTAATTACAACTTAAATTACAACTCATCCTTATCTCTTTAACTGATGGATAAATTCCTCAATTAATGGGATAACTGTTGCATGTCCCCACATAGACTTCATGTTTGATTTTCTACAACTAATTAACTCAAGATGAATTAATTAATTATTTTACAAACAACTGCTAAGATCAAATTCAAATTTTACTTCTCTATTTTAGTTTAGGGACTAACTAAAATAGGAAGGTATCCCGAAATGCTATTTATGGCAGTGCTATTTTTAGCACTTCTATATTTAGCATTTCTTGTTGCTATTTTCAACATCCTTTACATTACACAAATGAACAATTCTTCAATGATTCAAATGACAAAACCTCCTTTCTATATATAGGAGTCTAAGGGGTCACAATATAACCAAGCCGACCTAACAATAATATTATAAAGGCACAAAAATAACAATAGAGGGATTCTATGGGGCACAATAACAACAATATGGGGACAATAGGGGCACAATAATAACAATAAGGGATACAACGACAATAGTAATGGGGGAATCACTAGTGTTATAGGGACTTAACATGCCCCTCTCCTTCAAAAAAGTGTTGTCCTCAATGTTTGAGTAGTTTTGGATGCTTCTGTATAAAATTCTCATCCTCCCACGTGGAATCTTCAACGGGTAAGTTCTTCCACTTGATGAGATACTCCGAAATTGATAGATTTCATAGCTATTGAGTTCTTATTTCTTTGACTGATTTAGGTTCCAATATGATTTTTCCTTCCTCACCAAGTTCTGGCAATATTGTTTGAGCTAGAAGCTTTTCACCTATAACCTTATTTAAGCATGAAACATGGAAAACTAGGTGCACCCAGGAAGCTGTAGGAAGCTCCAATTTGTATGCCATAGTACCTATCTTTTGCAACACCTTGTACGGACCATAATACTTTGGTGATAATTTATTATCCTTCCTAGCTTGCTTGAGGGACATTTGTTTATATGGTCATAGCCATAGGAATACCCAATCACCTACATCAAAACTTCTTTCGCTACGATGTTGATCTTACTACTGTTTCATTCTATTCTGCGACAAGGTGAGGTTATTCTTTAAGAGTTGGAGAACTTGTTGCTGATGCTCGATGTGATCTTCCACTGCTTGAACCTTAGAATTTTCTCTTAAATATGATGTGATGGATGGTGGATGATATCCATAAAGTTCCATAAATGGGGTCATTTTTGTTGCAGTATGGAAGGAAGTGTTATACCACCATTCAGCTAGACGTAACCACTTGACCCATTGTGTTTGTTTATCAGATTCAAAGCAACGAATATATCCTTCCAAACATTTATTTACTATCTTAGTTTGCCCATCAGATTGAAGATGATAAGATGAGCTATAAGCTAACTGAGTACGAAGACAAGAAAATAATTTTGTCCAAAAATTTCCAGTGAAAATGGGATCTTTGTCACTTACAATAATCTTTGGGTTTCCATGTAGCTTTTGAATTGTTTCCATAAATGCAATAGAAACTATACTCACTTTAAATGGATGAGATAATGCCGAAAAGTGTGCATACTTGGTAATTCTGTCCACTACCACCATGATAACACTCTTTCCTTTGGACTTGGGTAAACCTATGATAAAATCCATTGAAATATCCTCCCAATGTTGGCTTGGAATGGATAAAGATTGTAATAGTCCTAGGGTATTAATTGTTTCAACTTTATTTTGTTGGCAAACCAAACATTCCACCACAAACTTTTGAATATCCGATTTAAGGCCATCACAAAAAAAATCCTTCTTAACCCTATGGTAGGTTTTTTAGAAATCCTGAGTGCCCTCCTAAGGGAAAGGTGTGCAATTCCCTAAGAATCTTTTGTTTGAGTTGGGAATTCTTACGTAGGTATAAACGATCCTTGTACCATAACGAATCATTTTTCTAGCTAAATGTATCAGATTTACTAGGATCTTGTCGTATCTTTTGAATGAGTGTCCACACTTCCTCGTCATTCTTCCATTCATCCCTTGCTTCTTTTATCCAATATGATTGGATAATAGAAATGGCGCAAAGAAATGCTTCCACATCCTCATCCTTTCTTGAGAGTGCATCTACCACAACATTTTGCTTCACTTTTTTGTAGATGATTTCAAAGTCATAACCCAACATCTTTGTGACCCATTTTTGTTTCTCTTCTAAAGATAATATTTGTTCTAAAAAGTATTTAAGACTATCATGATCTATTTTTACCTTGAAGTGTCTTCCCATTAGGTAGGGTCACCATTTCCTAAGTGCATGTAGTATTGCCAACATTTCCTTCTCATAAATAGCTTTGTGTAAATACTTTCCTTTGATTGGATGAATTTCAAAAGCAATGGGTATTTCTTCTTGCATTAAAACCACACCAATTCCATTTCCTGAGGCATCACATTCCACAATAAAGGTTTTTCTAAAGTCCAGTGTAGCTAAGACTAGTGCTTGGCACATTGCCTCTTTAAGATGTTCAAAGGTCTTTGTTGGTTCTGGAGTCCATGAAAATTCATCTTTCTTCAATAATGTCATTAGAGGTGCTTCTATTCTCCCATAATTCTTAACAAACTTGCGATAATACCCTGTCAACTTGAGAAATCATCATAGATGCTTTATGGATGTGGGGATTTTCCATTCCTTAATGGTTTTAATTTTGCTAGGGTCTACCTTAACACCTTCATGAGATACAATATGAGCCAGATATTCCACCTCTTTTACTCCAAAGAAAAATTTGGATATTTTTGCATATAATTGTTTCTCCTCCAACAGTTTGAGCACCATGTCAACATGTTGGACATGATCCTTCCAAGAATTGTTGTAGATTAGCATATCATCAAAAAATACTGACACAAATTTTCTAAGGAAGGGTTTGAAAATGGAATTCATCAAACCTTGAAATGTAGAAGGTGCATTACTAAGACAAAAAGGCATGACCAAAAATTCATAATGACCCTCATGAGTTCTAAATGCTGTTTTTGGAATGTCTTCAGTCATCATTTTGATTTGATGATATCTTGAACGAAGATCCAACTTGGTGAAGTAAATTGATCCATGCAATTCATCCAATAATTCATCAATGACAGGAATGGGAAATTTATCTTTAATAGTGAGCTTGTTGAGCTCCCTATAATCTAGACACATGCGCCATGATCCATCCTTCTTGTGAACCAATACTACTGGGGTAGAGAAAGAACTTTGACTAGATTGAATTATACTAGCCTCTAACATTTCTGCAATACATTCAATTTCACTCTTTTGGACATAGGGATATCTGTAAGGCCTGATGTTTGGAGGAACACTTCTTGGAATCAAATTAATAGCATGATCATGATCACGAATAGGTGGAAGGCCTTTGGGAGTCTCAAATACCTTGGAATGATTGTCCAAGACTTTTTGGAAATCTGGAGAAATGGATGATTTCGATGTGGGAACCTCTAGTGAACATAATTTTGCAATTATGCCTCATTGTTCTTCTTTAGAAGATTTGTCATTCTATTAGATCTGATTATCTTTCCCAGTTTCCCTGTGATACCCCTTAATTCAACTTCCTTTCCTTTTGAAGAGAATTTCATGAAAGGTTCTTGAAAATTAAAAGCTATTGTACTGAAGGATTTTAGCCATTGGAATCCTAGTACAACATTAGCACCACCCATTGGAATGGAAAGCATTGGGCTATTCAATACATATTCTCCCATGGATGATATTGTGGCACTTTCCTAAGCAATTTATGGTTCCTCCACTTGCAACCATCACTTGAAACTTTGGTGCTGGATATAGGAAGCAATTCAATTCCTTGGCTATCTTACAATGAATAAAATTATGGGTACTTCCTGAATCAATCAACACTATTATCTTTTTCTTCTTCTATCTTGATAGTTTGAGGAGTGGTAATTCTAGCCAATGCATTACAATATATGGTCGGATTCATTTCTTCTTTTTCTAGGGTTTGTTCCTGGTGTATATACTCTTCTTTTGACATTTCTTGTTCCTTTTCTTCCTCCTCTTCACAATCTATGTAAAATAATTTCTTCTCGACACACTTATGACCTTTAGTGTATTTTCTATCACAACTGTAACAAGCCCTTTTTCTCTTTTTTCTTCCAATTGTTGTGGTGTCAATATTGTAGGTTTTGGATGGCTAGGGGCAACAACACTTCGATCTTTATGATTATGAGTGGTAGGCTTCCTTGTTGCCATAATTTTTCTTTCCATTTTTCTTGCCAACCTGAATGCCTTCTCCAATGAATCTGGTTCCCAAAGGCGAACCTCATGTTGGATGTTATCTTTTAAAGTCCCTATGAACACATCAATTCTATGCTCCTCTAGAATATCTTTTACCCTTATATTCATTTTTTGGAAGTCCTCAATGTGCTCCATCATTGAACCCTTTTCTTTGAGATTTATCAATTGGCCAAAAGAAGTGTTTCTTTTTGTATCCTCATAATGTGCTATCATTTCATCCATAAAAATAGCCCAAGTGACAATTTATTTATGAGAGCAAAGACATCGATACCATAAAAACTGATTTGGTTCCAAATATAAATTTGCCATGTGTACCTTTTATGTGTTTTGCACATTATGAAGATCGAAAAATTGTTCCATCTGTAGTATCCATGTTCTAGGATCCTTGTCATCAAACTTCCTCATATCTATCTTTGGAACATGGTGGTTCTTCCATCCAATGTTAGAGTCTATGAAATCATGACTAACATTTATTTTGTTCTCATCATGAGTTTTTTTTACTACCCTTTCACCATTAGTAAGCATTTCCTGTAGAAATTTTGTCAAATATGTCTTCAAATATGTCTTCAAATCTGTCTTCAAATCTTCCATGTCTTTCTTTAAATCATCCATCTTAGCTTCCATGCCATCCATCTTAGCTTCCATGTCATCTGTATTAGCTTCCACATCATTCATCTTAGCTTCTACGCCTTTCCTTAAACCATTCATCTTAGCTTCCACATCATTCATCTTAGCTTCTACGCCTTTCTTTAAACCATCCATCTTATCTTCCATGCCTTTCTTTAAACCATCCATCTTACTTTTTGTTACTTTTTGTGCGAGTGAAATTTGTTGCACTTGGTCTCATAATTTTGATATATCATGTTGCATTTCTTCCTCTTCTTCATGAGTCATGCTAGAGCTTTCAAGTTCCTTACTAGGTGTTTCCATTTTCTTTCTTCGAGGCATCAATTACCGATAATAATGCTTCACTATGCCCTTTTAATTCCTTCAAACTATTTTTCCAAACCAAGCTTATGAAAAAATAAAATAAAAACTACACACCTTTTTTTCACTTTGTAGGAGCTCGATATTGAATCTGATGTATCTCTGTAATTTTGGAATTCCCAGGTTTGAAATTTCTTCCTGCGGTAACCCTCTGAGTAATATTTCTAACCTCACAATTCTGATCAAAATTGGATTCTCCAATGAAGATTTATGCCAAATCTCCCACGATGACCTAAGTATAGACTGGTTCAGTAGAGAGAAATTGTACGATGTGCCATGGGTCACTATTTCAACCTTAGATTCTGAAAATGATACCCAAAAAAACTACATTCAGTGCTATTTGTGTAACTTCTTACGAAAATTCAATCTGATGCTCAAAGTGAAAGTTACGACGATTTTCCTAAGGTGACCTGTTTGGAATGTAATTCGGGGGTCTACAAAAGCCCTAACTTCCTCATATTATATCTCCAAAAATATAATGAGACAGGATCTGAAATTCAGAACCAAGATTTAGACCAATTTCTTATCCAATGGGTCTTTTTTTAGCTTCTAAAACGTTGCATAAAAAATTTATAGGGAAAATTCCACAATGACTTGTTTGGATCAGTGAAACCCTAGAATCCAAAGCTCTGATACCAAATGTTATGAAACCAGCTCACAAAAAGATAGAAAAGATAGATCAACGCCTTAGAATTCAGCCTCTTCAATGGTGGAACCTCCTTTACATTACACAAATGAAGAATTATTCAATGATTCAAATTACAAAACCTCCTTTCTATATATAAGAGCCTAAGGGGTCACAATATAACCAAGCCGACCTAACAATAATAATATAAAGGCACAAAAATAACAATAGAGGGATTCTATGGGGCACAATAATAACAATATGGGGACAATAGGGGCACAACAATAATAATAAAGGATACAACGACAATAGTAATGGGGGAATCACTAGTATTATAGGGACCTAACAATCTATGACCATTTCCATGAGAGGTAGTCGTAACTAATAATTTCTCATGATTTTTTGAATAATCTACTTAGCACTCATTGCATCGGGTGGTTCTCACAGGGGTGAAGAAGTGGGATTGAAACTATTGAAATGAATCACACAGCATCAATAATCACTTCCGAGGCTTGCACCCAGTAACAAGGACTTCCCTGGAGGTCATCCATCCCAGATTGCCTTTGGCTCAAGCACACTAAACTGTGTAATTTTCCCCACAATCAAGCCCACTTAGCTTGCTACCCCATTTGCAAAACTTTAGCGAGTATTGTGCTTCATGAACCATTCAAGTAGAGCTCCCTTCACTCTTTTGAATTAAAGTATAGAGGGCCCTTCACAGTGCATTATATTAGATATCATTTTTTGGGATTCAACTGCGTTAAGTAAGTCATTAATCTATGACCATTTCCATGAGAGGTAGTCATAACTAGCTAATTTCTCATGATTTTTACATAGTCCACTTACCACTCATTTCATAGGGTGATGCTCATAGGGGCAAAGAAGTGGTATTGAAACTAGTGAAATGAATCACATAGTGTCAATCATCACTTCTGAGGCTTACACCTGATAACCAGGACTTCTTGGGAGGTCACCCATCCCAGATCGCCTCTCGCTAAAGCACGCTGAGTTGTGGAATTTTCCCCACAATCAAGCCCACTTAGCTTGCTACCCCATTTGTAAAACCTTAGAAAATATTGTGCCTCATGAACCATTCAAGTAGAGCACCTCCACTCTTCTGAATTTAAGTATTGAGGGGATTTCACAGTGAATTATATTAGATATCTTTTTTTGGGATTCAACTGTGTTAAGTAAGTCATTCGTCTATGACCATTTCCATGAGAGGTAGTTGTAACTGACTAATTTCTCATGATTTTTTAATAGTCCACTTACCACTCATCGCATGGGGTGATGCTCACAGGCGTGAAGAAGTGGGATTGAAACTAGTGAAATGAATCACATAGCGTCAATCATCACTTTCGAGGCTTGTACCCAGTAACTAGGACTTCCTGAGAGGTCACCCAGCCCAATCACCTCTGGCTCCAGCGTGTTGAATTGTGGAGTTTTCCCCACAATCAAACCAACTTAGCTTGCTACCCCATTTGCAAAACCTTAGCAAGTATTGTGCCTCGTGAACCATTCAAGTGAGCTCCCTTCACTCTTTTGAATTTAAGTATTAAGGGGCTTTCGCAGTGCATTATATTAGATATCACTTTTGGGATTCAATTGCAATAAGTAAGTCATTCATTTATGACCATTTCCATGAGAGGTAGTCGTAACTAACTAATTTCTCATGATTTTTGAATAGTCCACTTAGCACCCATTACATCGGGTGATGCTCACAGGGGTGAAGAAGTGGGAATGAAGCTAGAGAAATGAATCACATAGTGCCAATCATCACTTCCGTGGCTTGCACCTGGTAACTAGGACTTCCCGAGAGGTCACCCATCCCATATTGCCTCTATCTCAAGCGCATTGAACAGTGGAATTTTCCCCACAATCAAGCCCACTTAGCTTGCTACCACATTTGCAAAACCTTAGCAAGTATTGTGCCTCATGAACCATTCAAGTAGAGCTCCCTTCACTCTTTTGAATTAAAGTATTGAGGGGTTTTTGCAGTGCATTATATTAGATATCATTTTTTGGGATTCAACTGTGTTAAGTAAGTCATTAATCTATGACCATTTCCATGAGAGGTGGTCTTAACTGACTAATTTCTCATGATTTTTGAATAGTCCACTTAGCACTCATTGCATCGGGTGATGCTTACAGGGGTGAAAAAGTGGGATTGAAACTGGTTAAATGAATCACATAGCATCAATCATCACTTCCAGGGCTTGCACCTAGTAACCAGGACTTCCCGGGAGGTCACCCATCCAAGATTGCCTCTGGCTCAAGCGCGTCGAACTATGGAGTTTTCCCCACAATCAAGCCCACTTAGAAAATATGGTAGCAAGCTAAGTGGGATTGATTCTGTGGAAAACTCCACAGTTCAGCGCCCTTGAGCCAGAGGTGATCTGGGATGGGTGACCTCCCAGGAAGTCCTAGTTACCGAGTGCCAGCCGTGGAAGTGATAATTGATATTATGTGATTCCTTTCACTAGTTTCAATCCCACTTCTTCACCCCTATGAGTATCACGCGATGCAATGAGTGCTAAGTGGACTATTCAAAAATCATGAGAAATTAGTTAGTTATGACTATCTCTCATGGTAATGGTCATAGATGAATGACTTACTTAATATAGTTGAATCCCAAAAAATGATATCTAATATAATGCATTACAAAAGCCTCTCAATACTTATATTTTATTTTGTTCGATATGATTTTTTTTTAGTCTTTCAATCATGTGGGAGGGTATTTATTATCTAAAGCCAAATATTATGAATGTGATCAACAATTTCCACACAAAGAGAGAAGAAGAAAGGAGAAGGAATCAAAGGGAAATAACTTATAACAATGCAATAGTACATACTGGGGATCAACAAAGAATCACTAAGGTGGGTCAATCTGGTGAAGCTAAACATGTTGCTTTTGAAGATGTGGAAGCTGCTGTTGAAGTTGAAGCTGAAAAATATGTTACCATTAGTGAGGAGGAGATTAGAATTGTTATTCAAAAGGAGAAAAGAAATAAAACATCAAAAATAAAAATGGCCTCGGATGTCTCTATTCCAATTGATGATGAGGAGATTGTTTATCTAGAAGAATATATGTTAACCAATAAGAAGAAGAAATCAAAAGTTGGTCAATCTGTAAAAATCATGGGCAACAGTGAAGATCAAAGTGAAAGCTCTAAAGGCAGCAGAGAAATCATAACACTAGGTGTTGATTTATAGGATGGCATTATTAAAACAAAACAAAATTTTATTCAAGATCACTTGATGAACAATAAATTAATGAATGGCGAAAAAGCATTTCAGCTTAATAACAACCAATTCTATAGGCCAAATGAAGGACAATCTCAATATCAAATTAGAAAGACACATCACCTACATGTCCATAATTTGAAAACATTGTCCATGTACAATCCATATGCACATGTGGTGGATTATGTGGTTCTTGTTGATCCAAATCAAGTTCCAAACAAAGAGGAATTTGAGAAGACACAATGCTTTGAATACAAATATTATGTAATTAGAGGGAACCATTCAGGAAAGCCTAAAAGACAATTGATCAATGGATATCCCAATAAATCTCTTTTTGAAATAGTGAGATGCATTATTTATGTTGGTTTAACAAATGCAGAAGTAAAGTTGTTGGCATGGGATCATAATGCAGATAATGAGTGTAGAATGTTTGTGAATTTCATCCAAAGGGTCATATTTATTCATAATAAATTTGTAATAAAATGTGGCACGGATAAGATAAAATTCAGTGTAAGATTTTGGAAGGAATGTTGTATGGAAACAGGTTATCAAATTGAGGATAAAATCAATTCAAAATGTGGCAAAGTAAATTCACATTTATTCAGGGGCATGGATAACATTTTCAAGTTGGAATTTAGAACTGGGTAGATATGGGAATTTATTAATGATATTTTTGACATGTGGGAGAATATTTCCATAAAAAATTAGAAGGTTAAAAATTCTAAACCCATAATATGTACCAACAATAAGACAAGTCTTGAAATGAAGCAACTTCCAGATGATATGACTATCACAAATTGGATAATATGGCAAGGATTGAAGGATTACAAACTACCCAATTCAATATTATGTTGTGTGAAGTCAAGTGAATTATCATCGGATGAAATGCCATCAGAATTTAAAAAGTAATTTTGGTGAAGTATTTTTATTTTTTCTTGGATTATAATTTTCTTTTAAATATAACATATTGTTGTTGGTAGTATTTGTTATACATATCACTATATTAACAATTTTTACTTTATTTATTCAGTCATAATATTTATATGAAAATACAAGAGCACATGGTTAAAATTTCGAATGAAGAGAGTTGGGATGATGTTGTATGCAACTAGCCAAAATCAAATTCTACAACAACACTTAAAGATTTTTATCTTGCATTCAAAAAGGTATGTTGATTTCTACATCCATTTTATTCATATGTAAACTATTTTTATTTTATTACTTATACATATATTTGTTTATTTCATTAAAAATTTCAAAGAAGGATGTGGATCGAGTACCAAATACTTTCAAAAGATTTATTGAAAATTTCAAGTTGGAAAGGCTGAGAAAGAAGCGTCTTAGGAATGTTGAATTTGATCCTACTCTTACTTATTTCATTTCGAATGGGCTCAATATTATCCAATATCAAATAATAGAAAATGATTGTGAAGACATTGCAAAACTCATACCTAAAAGGGAATATGCCCTATTTATTGCAAATATTCCTCATGGTTTCAATTTCCCAGACATTGGATACGATAGTGAGCCTTATACTTATCACGATTTTAATAAAGTGGTTATGGGCTTTCAAGAAGTCACAAAATCACAACTTTGGAGATTTATGACATTTCATTCAAACACACAATCTGCAATGTTATTAACAAGCTTCAAGGGAAAAGGAAACTCAAGGATGCAACTTACATGGTAAGACATTGAAATTGTATGTTTGATTAATGTTAAGAAAAAATATTTATGTACAAGTTAATTGAACTTTTACTATGTCTGGAGATCAACCAATTCTAAGTGATTGTGAGTTTATCCATGTTGAATGTTGGACAAAAGATGATAGTTATAAGGTTATTCTTCTAAATTGAGTAGATGGAAAGAGTCATAGCCAAGTACTAGTTCATGATGTTGTTGTAATAAAACTAGCATATGAGGATAAAGATGCAAAAGGAGAGATAGTTAAAATTTATCAAAAACCACAAGAATCGATTAAATATCTTATAGATTTATGTTTGAATGAAGGAGATTGGATTTTTTATTTTATTCTCATGTTCAGGTAAGTTTTATTATATAAAATTGAATTTTAATATTTTCTATTTTAGTTTTTGTGTGTTTATACTAATTTACTTAATTATTCTTTTGTGCTTGATGATTAGGTACAACACTAGAATTTCCATAACAAACACAAATTCAGTGGGGTGATCTAGGTAAAAACTTCACACTTTGGTTGTTTTTGAATGTTTTTCAATTTTTGTTTTTATTTGGCAGCCAAAACTAATTATCTGTAATGCAGATGTTTCCCTGGTGAGACCGACAGGGTTATGCATATATGGTAGATGAGGTGAGTAGCCAGTAGCTCCCGTAGTGTAGAGCTTGAACACAGTAAAGGCATTGACTGAGTTAGAACACAACCTTCCGAGGTTGACCCTAGACATCCTAGATATTGGGATAGATGACTTGCCTCTCCACTATCAGAGGCACACTGTGGGGGTTCCTAGACCTATTAGTCACTCAATACAATGAGTAGATTGTGTTATTCTGTGCTACCATGATCATCATGTGTAGCCACTAGTCTTAGGCCTAGATTTTTTCTTTTTGATGATGTATTGTCATGTTCAGAAAATAAAGCCCATAGGGCCTCATGTCTTTGTGTTGGCTTATTGGGGCCTGACCCAGGTTTAGAAATGTTTATCCAAACAAATCCAGAAACTACCGGCCCTTTCGGCAACAATCCGCGGAGCACGAACTAAGGTCTCACCCAAGGTAGTATGGGAAAGTGATGGAACTAGGTTTCTGCACCCTAGGGATGTCTTGATGAGGTCTGGAGAGTTTTCAGACCGATCTTTCGCACTTGTACTACTTCGCACAGCTATCCGACCTTCGCATAGCCCTTGTACCGAACATAAAGAGGCACTGACTAGATCCCTTACCCTTAGTATGTTATTATAGATATGACTTAATTCAGTAGTTTTTAGCAATCATTCAATATTCGTAACCTAGTGCGTGCAAACATAAATCTTAAAGAGTTACATAAAACCATAACAGAATAATAACCACACAGATCTACGAGCAGATGCACTATATTTCAAAAACACTTATCTTTATTAATATTTGGTTCCAGTACAATCCAATTCCACCTTGCGCACTCAGCTGCAAGGGTTCGTGCACATAGCTATGGACTCTACCAGGCCTCTACACACATAGTTGCAGAGCCTATTCTACTACTACGACCCTCGACTTGGACTTACAAACTTAGAGCGAATATCTCCTTCAAAAACTCATACCTTTTTAACATTCAAAAAAGTTACCTTCTACACTTAGAGCCTCGCTCAATTTATACATTCCCATGGTCTGTAGACCATGAGTAGGCCGACAAATTCTAGATTAAATTACAATATTTTAGGGCGGACTACCCTTAGACATGACCCATTACAATTTTCACTCTGCGCACTTCGCAGAGCCTTTATAATACCAATACCCAAAATTGTGGGCTTTAAGCCCCAAAACTGTTATGCAGGGGATCCGCTACCTAACGGGCCTCCAACACAATCATCGTGACTCGTCCCAAGTCACTCATCAGTGCAGCAAGACATGCTGCCAAGGCTTCATAGTCCACCATCCCTATGAGTGATGCACTACGATCTGTTGCTCCATCCTTGCATCCTGCAATGCTTCTTCAAGCTCCTGCTCGATTGCCCCTACTAATTCAGTTAACTAATGATGCTCATTCTGATCTGCTAGGTTAACACAAAGCGACCCCTCATAGGATTTTAGCTCTAGCTGAGATCTCAAAGGCGTGGACTTTTTGTGCAAGAGCAAAAATCTTGCGATCTCTGGTCCAGTATACTCAATGTCTGCTAAAGCTTGTGTTGCGCTTTTGCAAGAGAGATGTTGCTGTCTGCGAGGTCCCAATCTTCAAGTTTCGTTGAGAGCACACAGCCCAGGGACACACTTTCTAATGGAATTTTGTCTTTTATCCCAAGATTCACCATCTTGCCCTTATCTTTCTTAGATCACTTGCCAGACCATAGGTTTCGCAGCGACATCTGGACCGTTCCTGCTATCTATCTAGGAATTTGCAGTACATCTCCCACTGCTGGCATTGGGTTTGGCACAACGGCCTTGGCTGTTAACATTATGCTGTCCGAAGGTCCTGCATCTCTTTTGGCAATATCGCAGCCACTGGGCTTATTCTCAAAGCATCGAAGTTGGACGGGTCCATATCTATTGGATAGCGCAATAACTTATGTCTCAAGATGCCATGGATTGTTCGGTGGATGACCAGCTGTGATTTATAGGCCTACAGATATTCAAATTCGACCATTCCCTCTTTTTCTAGCTCATTAATGCAATACTGGTGGGAGATCGTTTGAAATCCAGTTCTGACTCCATGTCTTAAATTCCCACCGTCTGCTCCTCGTTGTCTCAAATTCACCATCTTTTCATGAACAATGACTTCAACACTCACTTTCCCACCTATCTGTGCAACAGCGCAACCCCTTATGCGTGACCGTGATTTCTACAATAGACTCACCCTACACAGAACCCTCTTTCCACGCAGCTTTCCTGCAGCCTCGTTTATAGTCCCATGCCTTCTTTCAACTACTTGGAGTGTTGAGACTGTGCTTTGGTCGATTAGTCAGACAGCTAGCCCACTCGTGTAGGGCTTCAGGCGACTGCCATTTACTCTTCCTGGGAAGGGCTCTCCATTAAGCTTGCTGATTTGGACCGTGCCTCTGTCTGTGACCTCTTTGACCACATATGGTCCCAACCAATGCATTCAGAGTTTTCTAGGGAATTTTTCGAACTTGTTGTCATACAATAATACTAAATCGTTTACTTTGAACATGTGCAACTTGATATGGTGATCGTGCCAAGATTTCTCACGTTGTTTCTATACCTGTTGATGGAATCCTACCAGAAACTATTCTTCCTCAAGTTCTTCTAGTTGCGCAAGCCTCTCTTCCAAGGCTTCATGGTTTGCCATGCCTGTCATCATTGCTATCCGCAAACTGGGTACAATGTATTCCATTGGCATGAAGACTTTTGTGCCGTAGACTAACCTGAAAGGTGTCTGACCTGTCAATTTCTTACATGTGGTTTTGTATGCCCATAGCAAAGCAGGTATGCACAAATCCCAATCAGTTCATTGTGCATTACATACTTTGGTCAACACAGTCTCTAGAATCTCGTTGAATGCTTCTACGGTCCCATTTGCTTATGGATGGTATGGTGTACTTTACTAATGATACACCTGGAATTCCTCAGTGAGTGCGTTGATAGTTTCATTTAGGAAGTGTGTTCTGCAGTCACTCATTAGACTTTTCAGGCATCCAAACTGTGTCAACACAATGTCAAATAAAAATGTCGCAGCTGTAACGATCGTGCAGTCCTTAACCTGCTATGCTTCCACCCATCGGGTCAAGTACTCTATTGCGGTGATGATATAGCATGCACCCATCTTCCCTTGAGGTGTGATGGGCCCCACAAAGTCTATCACCCATTTTTTGAATGGATGTAGTGTCATCTGTGGATTGAGTGGCATCTCATCCCTTCGTGATGGTTTCCCAGTCCATTGACATACGTCACAGGCCTGATAGTACGCTTTCGAATCTTGATGTAGGGTTGGCCACCATAGTCCAACACGAAGAATCTTCTATGTTGTCGCCCATCCCACATAATGTCCTCCTACAGCCCCCCCATGTGCTTCTGCGAGGATCTATCCTTATTCAAATTCAGGTACATATCTTTGTAATATTTCGTCATTTCCCATTTTGTAGAGGTGCCCTGCGATAACAGAAAAATTTCGCTGCGCGTACCACCAATTCTTTCTTCTGCTGGACTGTATATCCCTACGGCTCAGTCCTTGTGGTTAAGAAATGGATTATATCTTTGAAGTGGTCATCTGCAACGTGCACTGCATAGAGTTGTGCATCAGCTAGTCCTTCCTCCAAATTAGTTAGCTCCTCACTGTTCTCAATTCATGATAGGTGATATGGGCCTGCATTTAAGCATCCCTGCTTTGCGATGACCTCGAAGTCATATTCTTGAAACAGTAACAACCATCTACATATGCGCTCGCCCAACATAGGCTTGTTCACCAGGTATTTCAACGCGAAATGATTGGTATACATCTTGAAGTGCCCACCAAGTAGATAGTAATGATATTTCTAGAGCATGTATACCATCACCAATCCCTCGCGCTCAGTAGTAGAGTAGTTCTTTCCAGCTTTGGACAACTGTTCACTTGCAAACACAATTAGGTGATGAATTCCTTCCGCTCCTTCCTACTGTTGGTTGATAAAAGGTTTCTTTAAAACTCCTATTTATCCCACATTAATTGTCAACCCGAGCAAGTCCTCTTATTTCAAGAGTGTACACAATATGTGCACGCTATAATCCCAGAGAATAATGTTTCTTAAATTGCAGTATAGACCTCTCAAATACAAGAGTAAATGGATGCTTTGAATCAAACAAACTTGCAATTAAAGGAAATTCAATGCTCTAAAACTAAATCATTCATTCAGCAAAGTAACAACAATTATCAGTCAAGGATACAGTAGTAATAATTCATTCCTTTTTTAACTGATGTAAACTAAATCAAGCACAAATAAGATCCCCAATCTGAGAGCTTGACAGAAATAGTGAATGTTCTTTACATTTTTTGACCTCACACACAACACACTAAATAACCAAATTGGAAATGACAATGAAGTAAATCAACAATACCACTGTAGATTATGTAAATAAGATAATTCTGTTAAATGTAAGAATGCTAAAAGGCAAAACTAGATGCTTGCAAAAGGTAAATGAGTAGCAAAGCTATATAATAGAAATGAACATCAAAGCTTATGTGACTGCAATGAACAAAAAAACTAAGTTACTGAAATGAACAACGAAGCTCTGTAATTAGAATGAAGCATAACAACATACTTGCAAAAAGCAATGATCTTGTTATGAGGGAAATGAACAGCAATGCAATTCAATTGCAGAAGGTAATCATTAAACAAACCACACTTGCAGAAATTAGAAATGAAGAAAACCACACTGTATGGTACAAGAACATCAAGTAGATCCACCAAGAGTCGGGCCCTTAGCCGCCGGTGAATATCGTTGGATTACTTCAGGAGATGCGAAGAAACAACAATTGTTTTTATATATTAATCATTGCATAATCGTTACAACAAGTTGTGTCTTCTAAACAGCGAGAGTATACAAATAAAATTATAATTCAGAATAATAATCGTTCCATCCCTCTCTCCTCCTATCCTATCCTATCTATCTCTAATCTAATAATCCATCTAATTCCCCATAATTCCCATCCTCCTCTTCTTGATCTTTGTTTTCATTTAAATACACAAAGAGCAGAGTGAAGTTACAACAAAGATGATTATAAAATGATTCTCATTACAAAATTAGATTGTTCACAACAAATTGATCAACAAGATCATATCTGAAATATCTTTCCATTAGCATTTAACAGGAACATGTCGAATTTGGTATTGCAACTCAGATAATTTGGAAAACAGCCATAACAACGAATCTAAGAAAAAGGTCTTCAGAGAACCTTCCATTTCTCTTGATACAGACCGAATTTGGGAAAACAGCTCATTACAAAACTAATTTGGTCTGTTCTAGACAAAACCCATGTTTCGGATTTTCTAGATTCTTCTCCATTTGCCCAAAACATCCAATGCAAAATTGTCACTTCTTATTCCAGAAAATTTCTGAGTTGGCACATTTAATGATGAGCTGGAGATCAAATCTGCAATATGGAAAATTATCTTGGAGGCTAAAATAGTTAGTGAGGTTACAAAAAATTTATTAATAAACCATCATTGGTAAAATCATGCATAATAATCATCAATTTATTAAAAATAAAGGAGAAAAAATAATATTTATCCATAAGAGCATAAATAATTATAAGATGGAATTATATGATAAACCATGATAAATGACGTGATAAAGAATGGTAGAAATGGGTGAAATAGGTGTTAAATAGTGATAATAATAATGACATATTAGCGGCCCAATACCTACGTGAGTACAACACCCAGCGCAATACATGACGCATCAACATGTACATGAAATTCGATGTCCCAACCAAAATGGGAGTGGATGCCATCTTTTCCTTGAGGACCTCCAAACTTTTCTTACAATCATCATTCCAACAATATGTAGTGTCTTTTTTCAACAACTATTCCATTGGTTCCGTGATTTGTGCATAGCTCTTAATAAACTTTCGATAGTAGCAGTTGTGCCCTAACGTGGTGCGAAGTTGTTTGACACTTCGCAGCACTTCCAGATTGAAAATGATAGCATTCTTCATAGGGTCCACCATCAAGCCTTGTTTGCAGACCACATGGTCGAGAAAATTTCCAAAGGGGACTAAGAAGGTGCACTTCTTAGGATTCAGCGCAATCTAGTGTCGTCGACAAGTATCCAGCATCAACCGTAAGCTCACTATATGTTTCTTAACTAGCCCAAATACAGTCTAATCGTCGAAATAAACCTCCAAAAACTTGTGGATGAATTCCTTGAATGCGGCCACCACTACGTGTGAAAATATCTTTGGCACGTTCTTCAACCCAAAGGGCATAACAGTGTACTGAAAACAACCCCATTCAGTCACGAAGGCTGTCTTGATTCTATCTTCCGGCATGATATTTATCTGATGGTACCCTGAGAACCCATCCGTGAATGAGTAATCTTCCTGTCCACCAACATTCTCCAAGACCTCATCTATAAACGATGACGGGAATGGATCGTGAACATAGGTGTCATTAATATTTATGAGGTCCAAGCAGATTCGAATTTCACCCTTCTGTGTTTTCTCCTGCACTAGCATAGGACTCACCCAGTCGAACTCTTCCACTAATTCAATAATTCGTGCTACAAGCATTTTGTCCAATTCTTCACGGACCTTTTCCTTATACTTCGGATTCAAACGGTAAGGACACTGCTTAACTGGCTTCGCATCCGATTTTAGAGTAATCTTCATCATCCCTAAGTCACCAAAGATCCCTTTTAACTTCGTGATTTTGGTCGAGAACAAGTCTTGATATTCGCGAAGTAACTCGACAACCTTATCCATCGTGGCATCATCCCAATAGTCCCCAAGAATTGCATACTTTGGCTCTGCATTGTACCAATGTTTACTTGTTTCATTTTTAGTGGCACAGTGATGGCGGGGTCCTCTATTAACGGTCCTCGAACTTCGCGACTCCCTTTTGTTTCTGGAATATAAATATTTCGAGGGTCATCATCATCATCCTCCACTTATATGTTATAACAATCTAGGGCATGGCTTAACTAAGGTGACCATACTGGTTGAACTGTTTCTCATGGTTCTTGTGGTATTTTGAAAATGGCGGCTCTCATAGCTTGCAGCACATCGTCAACAGTATCCACCCATGGGTCTTCAAATGAGAATTTTAACAAAAATCCCTCGCGCAAGACATCCCATTTGCCCGTACCATGTCGGAGTTCTATCTCGGTATACTAGTTTCTTGGGATGACATCCAGGGTATGATAAAATAAGTGTACCCATTCAGGCTGGGGTTCTTCTCCATAGGCTTTGGTCTAGTTTGTGAGGTGCGTGCACGGGTCATGACGTCCATCGTATTTCTCAGTTATTCATAGTTCCAACTTCCCAAACCTTAGCCTCATCATCCTCCTGTAGCCACGCCAGTTTTCAAAGCTTCCTTGATGTGTTCCCCACCATCGCACAGGTGTCGCGTACAATGCCCACTTTAATGCATCAAACCTCTGGTGCTCTGGCACTGGACTCTCAAACTTGTTCAAGAATTCATCCACCATTGTCAATCCATCATATGTTGGTAGATCTTGAGCCTAGGCTATTACACAATGCAGTGATTTAGTCATCATATTACAATTTAGCGTCGTTACTTCACTCAACCGATTGTGCCAGCGTTCATCTTCTTCATCTGAATCCAAAGGGTAGGAACCTGCACGCTCCCACGAAACCCTTCCACCTACAGTCGGATTTAGTCAATCCTGGTTTTGTGTGGTTATCTTGCAGATACAATGTAGCTCCTCGTCACCTCCGTAGTCGTGCATGGGTTCAATGTAGCACTCTCCTTCAGCTGGATCTAGTGGAACTACTATGCGTAGGGACTTTTTCTTGAATATCATCTTTTGCTTTTTTAGGTTGATGACTCCATTCATATCTGTGGCCCAGTCTATTCCTAGCAACGTGGGGTAAGGGTTACTGTCATCTACAATCTCTATTACCTTGAAGTCTGTTTGCATGCTCGCACCTTCGATATCCACTGTCACCCCTTGTAATCTCCCCATGGGCAAGATATTTTGTTGGTTCGCCATCTGTAATTGAATAGGAGACCATTGTAACATGGGCCTGCCCATGCATTCCCATGTCTGTTTTGGTAACACATTCGTGTTCGAACGCAAGTCTAAGATTACTTGATCCATTTCATGCTCGCCAATCTGTTCTGTTAGTCTCATTTCCCTCCCAATGCGTAGAGCATAATTTCCTAGTTTTCGAACTACACGCGGTTCACCTGATCCTACTCACATAGCGATCAGCTCTTGTAGTCCTTTGACTACCTTATTATCACTTAGCAGCTTCATCCATGTCTCTAAAAAGGTAGTAGGCATAGAAGGATCAAGTTCTGTCTTTGGTTGATCCTTACTACTTGAAGTAGAGGCCTCCATGAAGCTCTTCTTAGCTTCCATAAACGTTTCCTTTGCGCGTTCCAAGTCAAACTCAGGTTCCTTTATAGGAGACTTGCAAACCCAGGTATCTTCCTCAGGCTGCTTCCCCTTATCTTCCCCTATGGTCACACCACTTCTGAGCATCATGTTCATGTTGGGGACTTCTTCACGCTATTCAGACCTCATCATTTAGGTATTTTGAGTCGGAGTAGGCTGTAGTACCCCTTTTTCGCACATTTTTGCGATCAACATCGGACAATCTACCATTTCACGATCAAACTGCTCATAATACGAACAAGATATTCTCGTTTGGTTGGTACAATCACGACCGTAGTGCCCAGGTCCTCCGCAATTGTAACAGATTAGCTGTCTGCAACCCCTTTTGTGCCCCATTCCTCCTCGTCCTCGACCTTGCCTTTGGAATCCACCCCGCGCTATTGCTACAGCTAGATCAAGGCCTCACATTTCTATCTGCATTCGATAAGCTGGGGTCCTATCCATCATTAGCTCATAGCTCTGACATGTCCACTCATCGTGGCCCACTGATCTACAAAAATTACAATACAATTACTGCGGAGTCCGTGTATACTTCTGCAACAGGTGATAGTTGTCCGTCCTGTGCTTTCCTCCCACCTAACAGATTGTGCACTAGAGCGTGGGTGCCGCACCTAGCCCTACTAGTGCCTCTAGTCTCAACAGCATCAATTCCCCTCCTGCCAAATAGTTCACAAATATTGGACAGTGATCCTTAAACACATATTTCATTAAATTTGGAAGTAAATAATGGATCTAGAATTTCAAAATAACCAAAAATCTCAATTCTAGTGATGTCCTTGTAATAAAATATCTCCAATTTTAATGAAATATGTGTTCTTATCGTGACCCTGGCCTTTACATTTTATACACCACACTTCTTCACGCGCCTCTGGCCACGGCGCCCTATCTTGCTTCAAACTCTACATATCCAAGCATAGGTTCTGTAGTTGTGAGTGGATCTATTGGACTCCCAATCCTGGATCCTGTATTGGTGTTTCATGCAACCTCATCACCATTTCCAATGGTTCTGCCTGAGTCGAAAGCTTCTAGTGCGACAGCACCGTTCTAAGGTGCGGTGTCAAAGATGCCACAAACCATGTGTAGTGTTGCGCATTCGTTAGCATCATATTAGCCTCGTGAATCATACTCTTCAGTCTTTGATCTAGATCCCAGGGGGTCTCTCCCAGAAGCATCGTGATCTCCTTCAATCCGATGATTAACTGTGTTTCTGATTTCGGCCGGCTAAATTCTCTATTCGATGCAATCTGAATCTTCGTTATTCCTGCATTTGGGTGATCCTTCGAGTGATTGATATACCACGTCAACACACGATCCTACAGCACTCTTACCAAGGTAGCCTTCTTAATGTTATCATCCGTAACCCCTTCTGCTTCCCATACTGCTCTTACCACAAACCAGAACTGATCTGGGTCCTCATTTCCTACTCCTCTGAATACGGGTAGCTTAATCACGCTTGCCATACTAAAATTTTGCTTGGTGGAGGTGGTGTGGGAAAATATGGAGGTGAAGGAGGTGAAGCGAGTGGTGGCATAAGTGGAGATGGTAACTGCGGGATGCGTTGCCTGATCAGACTAACCGCACTCATTGGAGACACCCAAGTGCGCTCTTCCTCACTCGCTCACGGAGGTGAAATTAAAGGGCTACTTCCTAGCCCTTCTATACCTTTGTAGACCTTTCCACTTCACGTTGTTCCAATCATTAATGTAATCACCCTTCAATTTCCTTCTTCGTAGGGTTCTAGTGTTAGGACATCAGACATCCCTTAGGCAGACCCCAGTCCCAACAACGAAACCATTTTTTGGCTTATTGGGGCCTGACCCAGGTTCAGAAATGTTTAGCC
The DNA here is from genome assembly GCA_031772625.1 of Pinus tabuliformis. Lineage (NCBI taxonomy): Eukaryota > Viridiplantae > Streptophyta > Pinopsida > Pinales > Pinaceae > Pinus > Pinus tabuliformis. The sequence continues at coordinate 751,760,827 of CM062819.1, forward strand.
AAACAAATCCCAAAACTACCAGCCCTTTTGGCAACAATTCGCGGAGCGTGGACTTAGACCTCACCTAAGGTAGTATGGGAGGGTGCTGGAACTAGGTTTTCGCACCCTAGGGATGTCTTGATGAGGTCTGGAGAGTTCGCAGACCAATCTTTCGCACTTGTACTGCTTCACGCAGCTATCTGACCTTCATGTAGCCCTTGTACTGAACATGAAGAGGCACTAACTAAATCCCTTACCCTTAGTATGTTTTATTATAGATATGACTTAATTCAGTAGTTTTTAGCAATCATTCAATATTCGTAACCTAGTGCGCGCAAACATAAACCTTAAAGAGTTACATAAAACCATAACATAAGAATAACCACATAGATATACGAGCAGATGCACTATATTTCAAAAACACTTATCTTTATTAATCTTTGGTTCTAGTACAATCCAATTCCACCCTGCACACTCAGTGGCAGGGGTCCATGCATACAGCTATGGACTCTACCAGGACCCTATGCACATAGCTCCAGAGCCTATTCTACTACTACGAGCCTCAACTCAGACTTACAAATTTAGAGTGAATATCTCCTTTAGAAACCCATACCTTTTTAACATCCGAAAAAGCTACCTTCTACACTTAGAGTCTCCCTCTATTTATACATTCCCATGGTCCGCAGACCATGGGTAGGCTGACACGTTCTAGATTAAATTACAATATTTTAGGGGCAACTACCCTTAGACTTGACCCATTGCAATTCGCGCTCTATGCACTTTGTAGAGCCTTTATAATATTAATACCCAAAATTGTGGGCTTTAAGCCCCAAAACTGTTACACGGGGGATCCGCTGCCCAACACTTTGGACGAAATTTTTGTAAAAAATACACTTTTTATATACATTTAACTAATGAAAGATACTACTTCTATTTTAGTATATCTTGTACAATATATGGATGAATATTTCTTTTGATTTCTTACAAATGTTTTACAAATGCAAATTTAACACATAACTAGCCATTCCATCAGTTAATTTTTTTAAACTTCTTGGAATATGTTGATACTCGATATAATAAAACTCTCTTTCCAAGAGACAAACCTGCAAAAAAAATCTTAACATTGAAGCACTTCTAACTGAATAGACACCATTCAAATGTAATACTATGGGTTCTGAATCTAACCTAAAAGACAAATAAATGAATGCCAAATGAAATGGCATCATATAATAGCTCAATCACTATGATATACTCTACAATATTATTCATTGTTCGACTAAGGCATATCCCATGAATAGAAACTAACGCATCTATGGGTGAATAAATGACTGAGGCTATGGAAGATAAATTTTGAGTACTGCGACTAGAGCCATCAACAAAGCCAATGTAAGCTTGAGGGAGTGTGATGAAGCTCATCATTGGGTTATTATATGGACCTTAATACACCTCCAAGCTTACTAAAATAAACTCTTCTCATAATTCCTTACATGTTTTAATTATATTTTGGTTAATGAGATGAGTAAAAGTAAGATGTTATGTCTAGTGGCCTAATGTGCATTGATTGCAGGTTTTTGGGAGAAAACTATGGCAAATTATGGCTAACTACGGTACAGGAGCTCGAATGAGACAAGAAGGAGAGATTATAGGAGATGTTTCTTCCTCATTAAATCCTCACTCATTCTAAGATCCCTCAATCAAATCACACCAACTCGAAGTTGCAGGCAGCCGAGTCATGAGGATCATTAGCAGTCGAGCCAGTGATAGTTTAGAATGAGTTTGTCTTGAGATTGGGAGCCAAACCTCCCTATATTTAAGTAATTTGTTGGCAATGACAATTGTATAAATAAGGAGGCCTAGATACTCATTAGGATTTGGATTTTTTATGCAAGATAACTGAGCACTTTCGAGTTGAAGGACTGTGACAAAACACTGTTATGTATTTTTTTTAAATGTTAATGAAGATGAGCATTCCCTTGATCCAACATTGAGTTGACTCAGAGGGCTAAGGCTCTTGGGTTAATGCCCATTGTTAGCAGCAGAGGTTCCTCTTATTGTACTTGTATGCTTAGGTTATTTCATAGATTACTTGTTGAATTGATTTTGCAATTGTTACATTACAAGTATTGGTGAATTTGATTAGTTTGCTTACATTTGTGCATAGCTGTAACAGTAGCTTTAGAGAGATAAAGGAATACCAAAAAGGTTGATAATAGGTGGATCTTGCCTCATTCCTCCCTTCAAGGACCATGGTTTGAGGAAAAACCCTCATTCAACCCAAAAAGATAGAATTCTGGTTTCTTATGGTATTTAGGGTTTTTCTGCTAATTAGGTCAACATCTTTCAGTTTTCAAAGATAGATTGCAGTTTTCATTTCTTATATCTTAAGCTTTGTATTAGATTTCATGGTGTGTTCACAATAGGCTACAAGAATTTCCATGCATGAACTAGGCAAATAAATGATGAAATTATGTTTTCTTATGTTGTTGGAAACCTTTCTTGTTTTGACATGATTTATGGGTAAATGCTAATTATGTGTATATTGTAGGAGTTTCAATAGTGAAGAAAGACCTCATATCAGCAACCTCAGCCCAACCTCGCCCATCCATGATCGCCGAAAGCCACTAAGTCCATAATCCGAGTTATCATTTCATGAGGACAACTTGCCATGCTTGTTGAGCAAATCCAACCATCATCCAACTTTGGTGTGAGTTCTGAGGGAGTCCTAACCACTCCCTTGCCTTATTCCTTCCATTACTCACCTTCCCTAAGCCCTGTAGCAATGTCCAAATCACTCCTTATGATTTCAGCTTGTTCCTGTAGGAATACAGGGGATCTTGTAGGTGAATTAGGACATCTTGCAAGATGACCCGTAGTGGCCTATTTTTAGCTTCATTAGTGAGAAATGTATCACAATAGATAGGAGAATACCCCTGCTTACCTCCTAAGCCATCTGACCCATCATAACCATATCTCTCCACACCTAACCCACCTGCCATACAATCAAGAAGAGTTAGCATTCATGTTTTCACAAAAAGACAAAAAGAAAAAGTTTGTTATGCTTATTCATATGCATAGCAATTAACTGTTTTAATTAGATCAGATTTCATGCTTAGGTTAGTTATGGTTTCACATGTATTAGAATTATTCTAAAGTAATGAATCTTAAAAGATAGCTTGATGAGTGGTGTGTTTTAAGCATCTATTCCAGTCTTTCTTTACTGCAGTAGGTAGAATTTCAATTCTCTCAATTAGGGTAAAATTCTCCTTTCTCAATTGGTAATCAGACTTCTTCTAAATCAATAGAAGGTTGGTTTGAGAAACCCTAGTGGTATATCACCAATGTCAGTAGTGAAAAAAGAGTGGACCCGCTACATTTGTTTGTGTATACAACACTATCACATCCAATTTTGTACAAACCCCGGGTTGATAAAGTAATGTTGGTAGCCCCAGGAGTTGCAGCATTCTTACTGCAATACTGGTGCTCATCACTTTTTGGCACCATTTCTGGGGAGGTGTCTAAGTAGATTTGATTTCTTCTTTCTTTCTTCCATTTCTTATCTCTTTCATTGTGCTATTAATTTCATTTCTGCAAGATAGTTGTAAGTTGGTTTGCTTTCCTTTCCATTTTGCAAGAGATTTCATTCAGCAGTTAGTTCCAATTTAGTTTGTCTTTTCAATTCTACAAATTAGTCTTAAAGCTTGAAAAACAAAACAAAACAAAACAAAAACACTTCTTTCATGCCTTGTAGGAATAGGGATAACTTAGGGAAATTTCTACCAAATACCCCCACCACTTCAAACAGCCAACCTTCCCTCTTATTCGGTGGTTGTGAATTAGAGGACCCCTTAGGCGAACAACCAGATATTTTTGAAGAGCCTATAGGGGAAGAAGAAGAAGAACCAATTCCAACTGACATAATGGCTAAAAATAGAAATTAAAGGGTAGATAGAGAAAGAATTGATAGTGCTTTTCCCATCAAAGAAACCAATGGGGATGTCAAGATGAAAAACATAAGCCCCTCTGCTCTTCCTCACTTCCATGGCCTGACCTCAAAAGATCTAGACACCTTATTGTTTGAATTTGTTTTCATATGCATAACTTATGATTACACCACTGGTGATTAGAAGTTGAAATTATTCCCATTCACTCTCAAGGATGCATCTTTGCACTGGTTCATGGCTTTACCTGGGAATAGTATCACCACTTGGGCTCAGATGCAGCAAGATTTCAACAACAAATATAGGGACTACTGCAGGTCTAAAGACACTAAAGAGGAAATTTTCACAATGACCTTGGGGAATGATGAGTCCTTAGAGGATTATGAGGAAATATTCCAGCTTAGCTACAAAAGGGCTAGGTGCACACTTGATCCTGAGTCACTTAAGTTATTCCTACTGGGGGGGGTCAGGGAAGATCTTTTGGATACCCTAAACCTACTATCAAGAGGGAACATCTACCAGCTACCCTATGAAGATATCAAGACCGTCTTTAAGAACCATTCTAGGGCAACTAGGAAAAAGGGTATGGGTAGTCAAACAGTGGCCAGCTCATCCTCTTCCAACACATCTATAAAAGGTGAAATTGGAAACATGTTGGAAGATTTTAAGAGTGAAATGTTGCAAACCCTTGCCCTACAAATGGACACTATGCAAATCAAGAGGAAGCAGGAGGAAGCAGAGAGAGCATTAGCCATCTTCTACCAAATATGCACAAGGAGGAACCCTAGGAATGAATTTCCATTAAACCTGATAGAAATCTACTCGGTCTGTGAAGAAAACTACTCCACAGACAAGTGCCCTTCTATACCTGGACTAAAAGTTGTGTATGAGGGAATTGAAGGGGTGACTAAACAAATCTTGTACATAAATCAAAGGAGGCCTCATGGGCCTTGACCATACCAACATGGCATGCAAGGGTCATCCTATGCATATTACAACCCTAACTGAAACACATCCATTCAATCCTAGGGGGCCCCTACTCATCCTTCCAAGTCTACACCTTCTCCCTAGCCTTTTGCACCCTAGTACCATTCCCAGCTGACCAACTAGCCATTTCATCCATATACTTCTCCACAACCTCAGTGCAATGCACCACTCTAGGGTTGGATGCCCCCATACAATAATGCTTCAGGTTTATTTCCTTCACCTCCTACTCAAATACAGCTTTTACACCCTGCTCCACCTAAACAACCTCATATGCCTACCCAACCAAATCCAAACCCGAACAACAGACAGGCACAACAGGTCTACAGTGGAGAGACATCCTACCCTTCTTACGCTATGGAAATTCAGGAAATCAACTTGAGGTCTGGGAGAGTACTCCCGAATAACCAACCTCCATATCCACTTAGGGAGAGTGAGGAGGAAAGAGAGGAAAGTATGCCTAGAGTGAATCCACCACCCTTTCCTGAAAGATTAACCCATTTAGTCTAGCCTACCCCAGAAGAGAATGAACTTCTGGGTGAATTTAAAAATCTATGTGTCAAAATCCCAGTTCTCCAAGTCATTAAGGATGTACCTATTTATAACAAACTGATTAAAGAGAAGTGTTTCAAACATCCAAGGAGGTGAAAAAGAGACACCCTACCATTAATGTCATTATACAATTGTTTGACTTAATGTTGGGGCAGGTAATTTGCCCAAAGTATTTAGACCCTGGTAGCCCTGTAGTCGATGTGAACATCAATGACACCATTTTCCCACATACCTTAATTGATCTTGGGGCTACCATTAATGTAATGACTAAGGACACAATGCTCAAGCTGAATCTCCAAGGCTCATTAAGAATGACCACGACAGTCTTGTAGCTTGTAGACCGTTCCACAGTAGCCCCTGAAGGGATTGTCGAGGATGTGATGGTCTCCATTGACTCTTGGGAGTACACTGCAGACTTCATAGTTCTCCAGCCTACGACCAAATTTAATGGTTACCCTCTCATACTTAGGAGGCCTTGGTTAGCCACTACCAATGCCTACATCAGCTACAAGGCTGGAAACATGACTATAAAAAATGTGTAGATATCCAAGAAGTTGGTATTGTACCCTCCTGCTCAGCCATATTTAGAACATGACATACCTTTATTGCTAGAAGATGAGGAAGAATATGAAGTCTACTACGCCCAATTCTACACGCTAGAAACTGCCATGGGAGGAGGAGAGCATGATGAAGATGATTTGATTGAACACATCCTCCAAAATCCAACTCCCAACACCTTGTCTCTAGAGGAAGTAGTGAATTAAACCGAGAAAAAACCATCGATTGATCTATGCTTAGCTGATTCAAAACCTACTCGTGTCAAGACAATAGAATTTGGCCCTAAAATAACACTAAAAATAAACCCCTCTCTTTCTTTACACCAAGAAGAAGTGTTATGCAATATGCTAAGAGAGCATTTGGATGCCTTTGTTTGGAATTACAAAGAGATGAAAAGAGTGCACCCTTCAGTGTGTACTCACCCCATTTATATCAAAGAAGGTTGCAAACCAGTCTGACAACCCCAAAGGAGAATGAATCCATCTCTCAAGGATATAGTTAAAGAAGAGTTGCAAAAGCTGTTAGATGCAAGATTCATTTACCCTATCTCGGATAGTGAATGGGTGTATCCTTTGGTGCTAGTTCCAAAGAAAAATGGGAAGTAGAGGATTTGTGTTGATTACAGAGAGTTAAACAAAGCAACAAAGAAGGACCATTTCCCTCTACCTTTCATTGACCAAGTGTTAGATGGCCTGGCAGGGAAAAGTTTTTGTCTTTCTTAGATGGGTTCAGTGGCTATAATCAAATCTAGATTAGCCCAGAGGACTAGGATAAACCACCTTCACCTACCCTTGGGGTACTTTTGCTTATAGGGTCCTTCCTTTTAGTCTATGCAATGCCCCTGCCACTTTCTAGAGGGCAGTTTTGAGTATCTTTCTAGAGTTAGTCCATGATGCAGTAGAAATTTATATGGATGACTTTACATCCTATGGGTGTGATTTCCAGTAGGCTCTCTCTAACCTGGGTAAGGTGCTAAAAAAATGCATTGAAAGTAACTTATCCCTTAGTCCCGAAAAAGTGAGCTCTTAATGACTGTAGGGATTGTTCTAGGTCACTCAATATCCCAGGAAGGACCGCAAGTAGACCTAAATAAGATAGCCATCATCAAAAGGGTCCCAACTCCACAAAAACAAAGGGATGTCAAAATATTTTTAGGTTTAGCTGGATACTATAGGAGATTTATAAAATATTTCAACATGTTAGCTTCTCCTTTATTTGGGTTATTGGCCAAAGACTCCGAATTTTTATGGTCAGGATGTCAAGAATCCTTGGACATCCTAAAGGACAAGCTGACTACTACACCTATTCTTCGAGGCCCAAATTGGGCTCTTCCTTTTCATATACATGTTGATGCCTCTCACAAAGCTATATGAGTAGCTCTAGGCCAAATAGATGACAAACTACCTTATTCCATTTACTTCATTAGTAAAAATCTATCAAAAGACGAACTGAACTACATAGTAACTGAAAAAGAGCACCTAGTTGTTGTGCATTCATTAAATAAATTCAGGCATTACATTACTGGTTACCAAACATTTGTACATACAGACCATTCTGCAATTAAATACTTGATGAATAAACCTGATGTAAATGCCCAGATTATTAGATGGTTACTTTTGTTGCAATAGTCTGATTTAACTATTATTTATAGGCCTGGCAAGGAAAATGTTGTTGTAGATTTTTTATCCAGATTGACTTTACCTGTAGGGGAGAAAGGAATGGTTGATGATCAGTTACCAGACGAACGCTTATTCTCCATTCCAGTTTTCTCTCCATGGTTTGCTGACATAGCAAATTACTTGGTGTTTACACAGTTTCCACAAAACTTGTCCTCCAAGGAAAAGAGAAAGATCGTAAGGAAGAGCACCCCATTCACTTGGATTGCGGGAAATCTCTTCAAGATGTGTCTAGATCAAATTCTAAGAAGATGTGTCAGGGAGGAAGAAGTCTTCAACATCCTCCTGGTCTGTCATGATGGACCATGTGGAGGTCACTTTGCAGCCAAAAGAACAGCAGTCAAGGTATTACAAGTTGGTTATTACTGGCCCACTCTTCACCAAGATGTGAGGAGGTATACCAGCTAGTGTGAGTGGTGCCATAGGATGGGGAAACGTACCCCAGGGGATGATATGTCTCTGCAACCTCAAGTGAATTTTGAGCCATTTGACAAGTGGGGCATGGATTTCATTGGGACCACTGACCCTCCTCTTAGAAAAATATATATTACAGAACAATGGAACACATAAAATATATTGCAAAAATATAAACAAAGAAAACACATAAAACAAGAGAGACACAAATATATGTTGTTCACCTAGTTTGGGCTACGTCCACGGAGAAACAACCATTCCTTCTTTTATATTATCTAGTAAAATGAAGAGATACAACCTACAACAAATCTGTTGTAATTCCCTCTTCACTCTCAATCTCCTCTCTCTTTCCTCACTTAGAATAAATATGTACATAGATGCAATACAATTCCCTCATATATAGTGATAGGTTGCCTTCTAGGGAAAAAAACCGTAAATTAAACATAACTTCTACCATCATATCTCTGCCTAATGAACGACCCAAATTGACTACGAAATTACAACATTTTACAAGGCAATTTTACATCTATTATTAGCTTCGGGGGCACTTCCCACGATCCCCTGCCAGGGGGAGGCTCCAAATAATCGTCGTCGCCCCCCCTGATGGCATACATTTGATGGGCAGTGTTGCAGCCACATTACAAACTGGGGTCCAATGTGGCGATACCTTTGAATAAATAAGATAATCGGTCTCTACATCCAATAATCTTCCACTTGGAGATTGATTATAGAAACTCCACTGCTACTTCATTTGTTGGACAATGACTCTACTTTGGATCTAGTTTTTTCTCATCTTTTTCATCATACTTGAAGACCAATTGAAACTAAGCAGAATCTCATTTTCTCCCTGGTTACAACGTTAATTAACATATCTGCAGGATTTTGGCTAGTGTGTATCTTTTCTAGCTTCAACTGTCCATCTTCCAACACTGACCTTATGAAATTTTACTCGATCTGTATATGTTTAATCTTGGAATGAAATGTGGAGTTCTTTGCAAGATGTATGGCACTCTAGATGTCACTGTATAACCTGCCCAACTCCTGCTTCTTACCCAATTCATCCAAAAACCTTTTGTTATACAGAATTTATACTTATGAGTAAGTACATCTTCCCTAAGTGGGTAGTTACACTTAGAACAACAGAAGTAAATATGTTTAACCTTTTCCTACAATAGACAAATAAGATAAAGGAACCTACTTGTGATCCTTCACTTCCTTTTATCTCCTTTGAATTTCTCCCGTCGCTCCCACTCAAACTGAATTTGCTCAATTGGTACCTACCAACATAAACAGAAGACAACAACAATCAAAGCATATGATCTATCTAGTTTAAAAAAATTGAATCAACAACATTTGAACATACATTCATCATAGGTATAGACAAAAGTATTGGAAAAGGAACAAACAACTTTATTGATTGATAGAAGGAGAATTTACACCTAATGTGGTTCGATCCCATGTCACTCATCTAGCTTAGTCCAAACCCTCATCAAACCAATAGCACATCAATCCAACAACATAACATTACTTGACAATGATTTCAAGTCTCAAACCAACAATATTTCTCTAAAATATCCAAGTTCTAGCCCCATAATCACTATGATGAGTGGTCAATTTATAGGGAAATGCAAGTGGTTTTGTCATAAATTGGGTCTTGAATGGTTTTCCATAATTGGATAGTTAGTTTCCATGGAGAAAGAGATGAGAGGACATAGGGTTGAATGATCCATAGCCTATCCAAAATCGAGCTCACAGGATGAGATAAGAGTTGGGCATCCTTCTAGAATTCTCTAGAATCAAGGAATATTCCCAAAATCCTATGCCAATTTCACTCATCCTCACCTAGTGTAGGCTTAAGTGGGTCTAAGTGCTCTGCAACGTAGGCCTGAATGGGCCTACCTACTATGCAGAGTAGTTGCCCCTAACCAAGGGTGTGTTGGTGTCCCAAGGAGGCATTTCAGCAGGGTTTCAAACTAGGAAACTTTCATAGATGAAAACATTCAATATGATGACTTGTCTACGGCATGAAATAACTGAATTAGGGTTTGATGAGCCCTATTTTTACTGATCTAATCGTCGAGATTTATGTGCCCAAATAGACTTGTAACAGCTACCCATAAAGCATGAAGTCGAAAATGATAATGTTGAGTGATATGCTTTATGATGTGATAAGGAGGATCTGAAGGGGACGTGACCTGCATCAATTAAAATACATAATATCATGATATATTTTAATTTTTCATGAATTGTTGAGGGAATCCATACCCATACTCAGCATATAAACTTTTCATTACATGCACATAAATCAGATAGTCATATATAGATTTAGACCCATGATAGGATGACCATCTGTGTAAAGCCATCGTACAGATGATTTAGTACTCTCCTGAAATCGCAGCCCAGATGGATGAAACTAGATCCAGGGTCTTCTATCTCATCCAATCATTCACTCAAGTATGAGCCTAACCATGTGAACATGTGATCTGAAGTTGAACATGGGAAGACATCATCTGATTACCAGCCAATGATGTAATCTGTTAACAAATGCGAGAGAAATCACCAGTAATGACAATGATTCTCAAGGTACTACAGTACATTCTGCATGGTGTGAATAGATGTTTTTATGTCAAGAACCATACAAAGTCTTTCAGTTGAAGGCCAGTGATGTCAACCTGTCACCGAAAGCGAGAAACTTTCCATTGATGTATGCAAGCCTCAAGGTACTGGAAGGGTGTTTCTAAGTCAACTTCCTGGATAATGTGCTGATGTCGACAAAAAGCGACTCATCATAGGAGGGCCTTGACATATCCCCCACCAATGACATGAAATGATTGTAACAATTTTGAAGACGGAATGTGACTGACGACACAATGTTTAGGAATGGAGGTCATGAAAATGAAGGTTTATGAGTATTTCAAAGGATGAAGTTTACTGAGTGACTTCTCTTGAACATGTTGGTGACACTGAATGAATTGGCAGCATTGACCCAAAGCCAAAGTGATGGATAGTGTGATAGACCATAGGTATGATAGCTATCAAGTAGATAACCCAACCCAAATAGCCACAAAGATGAAGTGAAAGTGTCATGTTCAAGAGCGACATGCTACCATAAAGTGATTTATCCCTTTTCCCATTTTCTCCAATCATTGCTGACTAATACCTCTTTATTTTTTTAACAAGCTTGAGGAGGATAACATATTCTTGAAGAATAATTCCACTCTTTGGGTGAATCCATCACTATGTGATGTTTTAACAAGTCTAGAAAAGGTGAAACTCAGTCTTGTCATGATGGACAAGTTTATCTCTATTTGATGCTTTAACAAGTTTAACGACTATGAGAACTCGGTCCTTTTCATGTTTAGAGAGTTTGAAAATGGAAAAAAATAAAACTCCACAAGTTATTTTTCATAAATTTGTCTCTCAAGTCCAAAAAAGCATAAAATAATACAAGAGAGAACCTATTGACCATGTTCGATCAACGTATTCCTTTTTCATAAGTAATCTATCTCAGTCTGGAAAAGGGTTAAACTTATACTGAGTAGATGTAATTTCCAATCCATTTACGAACTAAAAAGGACAAGCGCCTGGAAATATTTTCGTGTTTAAAGAGTCAGAGAAGAGCTTGAAAGTAGACCCCCTATTTTTATTTTCTTTTAACAAGTCAAAAAGGAAAATACTCAGTGATCTTTTCATTCTTTACAAGTCAGAAAAGAGATTAAAGAGGACTCCATTTAGAGGAACGAGTGGTGTCTAGGATAGAAACTGGTTCCGCTAATGTTGGAACTTCTCAAAACATGTTGATTTATGTGAAGAGGTTGGCTAATAAGACCACTCATTGCAACTGTTCCTTAAAAAAGGTAAAACAACCATGTGAAAGCATATGATCAGCCAAGTAGATAGTGACGATGGAAGGAGAAAAACCAAGTCTCATCTGACAAAAGAGGCTGATAGAATGGAAATCACAAGAGTTAAAATGGAGATGGGTTCATTTTTACACAAACTTGAACCATAGGGAACTATTCTTGAATTCAATTTCCTATTTACACAAGCTTGAAACGAAAAACTAGGCTTGGGTTCAGTTTCATTTTTACACAAGCTGGGTTCATTTTTACACAAGCTTGAACCATGAAAAAACTATGTTTAAGATTGGTTTACATGCCCCTAGCATGATGACTCAATTCTAGGTGCATGCCCCCCAAGCTTCATTACATTCACCTAAGTAGACTACTCGTGGCTATCAGGGGGATGGAATGAAGGATCATTTATGAGATCAAGTGAAAGACTCGATTGTATTGCTAGATCTAATCAATGACTTGAATTGGATCTTTTCTCCATGGGACCTTATTTCATTTTTTGAAGAGATTGACACAAGACAAGGAACTATTCTCGGATTCATTGTTTCATTTTTCAACGAGCTTGACACAAGAAAAGGAACTATGCTCTGGGACCTATTTCGTTTCTTAATGAGGTTGACACAGTAAAAGAACTATCCTCATATTCCTTGTTTCTTTTTTTAACAAGCTTGACACAAGACAACAAACTTTGCTCATGATTCCTTGATCACGACCCATAAGAGGTCATGACTTCTAAGAGATTCTCATCAGATGGGAGAACAATGCTCTGGACAAGATGCATAGCAAGGAATCCATTAGAGAGATCTAGTTCCAATTCCCCTAGTACATAATGCACAACATCATGAAATTGATCATCAGTTGATGTAGGCATGGAACAGATTTCGACATAATTGACCCATGGCGAGGAAGATACTATTGGGACAAAAGGACCATTTAGGGAAGATGGTTGACTGGAAGCCATATTTGGGCCAGGAAATGAAAGCTGGTCAATGGTGACAATTCTGCCTTCATGCAGGAAACACTTCACTCAAAAGAGTGTTGAAACAATAGCTCCCATGTCATAAACATAGTCACGCCCAAGAAGTAAATTGTAATCTAAAGGGCCCGGGACTACCATCACATTGAGATAAACAATTTTTCCTCCCAAAGTAATATGCAATTGAGGAAGGATCCCTAATGGTTGACTAGTTCCTTTGTTAAAAGCCAACAGATTCTAGGTAACAGGCACAAGTGGTGGAAAACTGAGCTCCTACCAAGCAGTGGAGCAAAGGATACTCACAAATGCACCTTCATCTATAATAGTTCCAGATACAATCATATTATAAACATGTACTATGATATGGAAAGGCACATAAGAAGGAAGACAACATCTTGCCAGTCGATTCCAATCAAAGGAAGTTACCAGACTACTTGGAGGGGGTACCATAAGAACGAGAGAATTACCCTCTTGAGTTACGAGAACAGGAGGATTTTCCTCCTATCTTGATGGAACAAGAGGGTTGCCTCCAAGCTCATTGGAATCTGAAGAAATGAAAAGAACTTGAGTGGTATCATACTCACTCCCAAAGGTACGATTAACTGAAGGTGAAATCAGGTCAACTATTTCCTCGACCTATGATTGGTTAGGTATAGACTCATGGGATTCACATTCAGAGAGAGTGGGTTTAACCAATGGTTGATTTGGGTCAGTCACTTCATCAACTAGTGAGGGATTAAGGGAGAGTCTCCTGTAACTAGATGGAAGTCACTGTGGAGAAGCTGGATGGTTATCCAACACTTTTTGGGCTTCATCCAGATAGGGACAAAGGTGAATGGGGTGATTCCCTTCGCATAACCTATAGGGAAACTTAACTTTACCCTTATTTCCATGAAATTTACTACCACTAGTTCATGGTGTGTCACTAACATGATCTCCAGAAGTTGATGACATAGGATGACGTGAATGAGAAGACCACTCTTCTAAGATCTGAGGAATACCAGAACAATTTCGAAGAATATGGTCTCCCATATAAAGTTTGCAAGGATATCAAAGTTTGTGAAGATTATTGGACAGTTTCTCATTAGAAGTTGCATTCGAAGCAATGGTTTCTTGTTTGCCCCCTGCTGAATTTTCTTCTTCTTCTTCTTCTTCCCTTTCTTCTTCTTCTTATCCACTTGGTTACTAGTGTCAATACTTTCACCAGGCGAAGAAGAATAAGGGGAGGAAGAAACAACCGATGAAAAAGGTAAAGGGTCAACTTTAGGATCAACTAGAGGATGATTTTGTATAGTTGTACGAATATTCAGTTGCGGGGCCAAGGAGGTTAAGAACAACCATACTAGCAAGCCGATGGTAAGTCCCAGAAGGGACAATGTAGCCATATAAGGAGTAGTAATATTTCTGAAAGGAGGAAAAGGACTAGGATTCCCATCAAAATGAAATCCTTGATCGGTGGACTCCAGAGTTGTTGCCATATGTCTCAACCTAATATCAACTGAGTGATGTAGAGGATGTTACCCACGGTCAATTAATTTTACTTTAATCAAAATAATATAACAAAACAAAAGAGGGATAATCTAGGCAAAATGATTACCAAGTAAGTGTGAAGTGCAATATACTGCCTCAGTAAACCAAGGAATTAACATACATGTAGGCAATCTCCCCGAATGATGTTTTTGGTGTATCACAGTATACAAGGTGGCCAAATCGATTACCTATGCATGGATAGCAAGCTAATGTAGTCCTCCCAAATATACCTAAAAGTACGTGGAGGCCCAATCCATGTTAGTGTTGTCTAATGCGAAACCGCATAGTGAGAGCATTCCCTTATACTTTTAGTACTATAACATCCCCAGATATTGCCAAAAGTACATGGACGAGCTACGATATACTTACATACGTGGAATTAAGTATCACACTCGAAATGTATCATGAAATATTAGTGACAACTGCTATGTTTAATGACACTGGAACACGTCTCTAGCCTAGACCTCTAAATGTTATGCGTTAAGTTACAATTCTCCATTAGGTTAATTGAGATAAATTTTAGTTGATCTTGTTTAAAAGTTTGCCTTTCAGGTTCACCATGTGATGTTTCTGAAACTCCTAGAATGCAACTATGATGAGAAACATTCTTTTCATTTGATTTAAATAATGAAAACCATAACTAAAAGGGATAGAGCAATCAAAATCTCTAAACAAAGAGCATAGAGCACATCTAATGCAACATTCCCTATACCATTCCTACAAGCACACACAAACTTCTAGATGCATTATGCATGTTTTTCTTTTCATTCCTTTAATGTTTAGATGAACATAAAAAAACTAAATGCACAAACGATCAATCAATGCATTTCACAAGAAATGAATACTTTACAACAGTTTCTTTTTCAAAGAAATGAAGACTTTATGACAATTATTTTTCAGAAAAAGTAAAGACTAATCAATGTAAGCTAACTTTGACAATGAATTGATAATGATAAAGAAATATCTTAAGAAACAGTAAACAATCAAGGTCAATGTAGGGCTAGGAGAGGAAATGCAAAATGATTTCAGAGACAAAAAAAACATTGATCTTCAGCAAAAAATCATCAGAATCAACTTTGGAAAAGATCAAGCAAAATATGGGTTTTTTGGCTTGACAGGGATCATTGCAGCCCTGAGTGGGAGATAGTGCATTGCAGAGTATTGTCTCTAAGCTAAGGGTGCTCTGCAGAGCACTGTCCCCTGACCAAGGGTGCTATGGTAACATAACATTCCTAAAGTAGGCGTTCTAGTGCAAATTTTGGCCAAAAAATTTTCAAAATGACTGAAAGAGAGATCAATGAAATCAATTAAAGTCTACTAGGATGTAATATGATAAGGGATAACTACCAAGAATGATGGTTGATCCCCAGTATGGTCGCCAATTTGTTATACATAATTTATACCTATGGATAAGTACATCTTCCCTAAGTGGGTAGTTACACTTAGAACAACAAAAGTAAAGATGTTTAACCTTTTCCTACAATAGACATATAAGATAAAGGAACCTACTTGTGATCGTGTGCTTCCTTTGATCTCCTTTGAATTGCTCCCATCACTCCCACTCAAACTGAATTCACTCAATTGGTACCTACCAACATAAACAGAAGACGACAACAACCAAAGCATATGATCTATCTACTTTAAACAAATGGAACCAACAAAATTTGAACATACATTCATCATAGGTATAGACAAAAGTATTGGAAAAGGAGCAAACAACTTTATTGATTGATAGGAGGAGAAGTTACACCCAATGTGGTTTGATCCTGTGTCACTCATCTAGCTTAGTCCAAACCCTCATCACACCAATAGCACATCAATCCAATAGCATAACATTACTTGACAATGATTTCAAGTCTCAAACCAACAATATTTCTCTATAATATCCAAGTTCCAGTCCCTTCATCACTATGATGAGTGGTCAATTTATAGGGAAATGCAAGTGTTTTTGTCATAAATTGGGTATTGAATGGTTTTCCATAATTGGATAGTTAGTTTCCATGGAGAAAGGGATGAGAGGATAGAGGGTTGAATGATCCATAACCTGTCCAAAATCGAGCTCATAGGATGAGATAAGAGATGGGCATCCTTCTAGAATGCTGTAGAATCAAGGAATATTCCCAGAATCTTATGCCAATTTTTCTCATCCTCGCCCAGCACAGGCTTAATTGGGCCTAAGTGCTCTACAACATAGTTCTAAATGGGCCTACTTGCTATGCAAAGCAGTTTCCCCTGACCAAGGGTGTGTTGGTGTCCCAAGGAGGCATCTCAGTTAGGTTTCAAACTAGGAAACATTCATGGATGAAAATATTCAATATGATGACTTGTCTAGGGCATGTAGCAACTGAATTAGGTTTTGATGAGCCCTATTTGTACTGATATGGTCGTTAGGAGTGATGTGCCCAAATAGACCTGTAACACATTTGTAACCAAATCATTTCTTTACTATCCTCTGTAGCAATAATATAGTCTTCTTCCGTTGTTAAGAGTGCAACAAAACTTTGTAGTTTTGAAACCCAACTGACAGTTGTTCCACCTATTGTTAACACATACCCTATGGTGCTCCTCCTGTTATCTCTATCACCTACCATATCTGCGTCAACAAGTCCCTGTAGAGCAATGTTTAAACCACCAAAGCATAATTCTTGATTTGTGGTACCTCTCAAATACCTGAGAATCCACTTCATCACCATCCAATGTTCTTTTCCTGGATTGCTAATGTACCTACTTACAACTCCCACTTCATGTGCAATATCAGGTCTTGTGCAAACCATTGCGTACATTAAGCTTCCAACTGCTGATGCATATGGAACTTTAGACATTTAAGCCATTTCTTCTTGAGTCTTGGGACACATATCCTTACTTAGTTTGGAATTGCTAGCCAAAGGTATAATAATTGGTTTTGCATTCTACATATTAAATCTTTTCAACACCTTTTATATGTACTCACTCTGAGACAATGTTAATTTTTGATTCTTCCTATCTCTTGTTATTCTCATACCAAGGATTTGTTTTGCAGCACCCAAATCCTTCATTACAAATGAGTTCGACAATTTTCTTTTGAGCACATTTATTTTTTGCATGTTAGAACTTGCAACAAGCATGTCATCTACGTACAATAACAATATAATATAGCTTCCCATAATTTTTTCTTTTGAGATAAACACAATGATCAGAGTGACATATAGTATAACCTTGTTCAGACATAAACCTATCAAATTTTAGATACCACTACCTTGGAGCCTGTTTTAAGCCATACAAGCTCTTCTTCAACCTGCACACTAGTTTCTCCTTCCCTTTTACCTCATATCCTTGTGGTTGTTGGATATATATATCTTCCTCCAAATCCCCATGGAGAAAGGTTGTCTTTACATCTAACTGCTCCAGATGAAAATATTCAGCTGCTACTAGACTTAAAATGGTTCCGATTGAATTCATTTAAACGACAAGAGAAAATATCTCATCAAAGTCTATACCCATTTTTTGTGCAAACACCTTCACCGCAAGTCTAGCTTTATACCTTCTCCTACCTCCATCTTCTTCCTTCAACCTGTAAACTCATTTATTCTACAATGTTGTTTTACCTGCAGGAAACCTGACTAAGTCCCAAGTCTGGTTATGTGCTAAGGAGTCCATCTCTTCTTTCATTGCTTGCTCCCACTTATTCCTATTTTCTACCTGCACTTCTTCTTCATAACATTCTAGTTCACTAGAATCAATCAAAAATACATAATATAATGAAGGAGAGTATCGTTCAGGGGGTCTACTTATCCTGGTAGATATTCTAACACCACTTTTAGGTGTTTGAGGTGCTTGTTGTTGTTGTGGTTGCTGTTGTTGTTCTGGTTGTTGATCATTATGATTTCAGGCACTAGCACTTTTTCTGTGATCTCATCAAGCACTATGTATTCTCTGTTTTCTTTTTCCTGCTTCTTTTCCTGTAGCTGATCCTTATACAAAACCTTTTCATTGAATATGACATCTCTGCTTCTAATGATTTTGTTCTTTTCATAATCATAAAAGCGATAATGAAAATCATTAACACCATATCCAATAAAGGTACATTTCTTTGATTTTTCCTCAAGATTTGTTATATTTTATTTATTAATGTGGACAAAGGCTTCACAACCAAAAGTCTTTAAAAATGACTAGTTTACCCTTTTACCTGTCCATGCCTCCTCTGGAATACCACCATCTAAGGAGCTTGAAGGCCCTCTGTTTATTAGATAAACAAAAATATCTACAACATCTGCCCAAAATTGTAAAGGAAATCCTGCATGCAATCTCATGCACCTTGCACGCTCCATGATTGTCCTATTCATCCTTTCTGACACACCATTTTCTTGTGGTGTTCTTGGAATTGTCTTGTCTTTGCGAATTCCATTCTCTGAACAGTACCTATCAAACTCTTTGCTGCAATATTCACCTCCATTGTCTGATCTCAGACACTTCAACCTTTTTCTTGTCTCATTTTCAAAAAAAGCTTTCCATTTCTTGAAAGTGTCAAATATATCAGATTTATTTCGAATACAATAAATCAAGGTTTTTCTAGTTGCATCATCAATAAAAGTAACATAATAATGAGAACCACCGAGAGATGATACCTAAGTAGGTCCCCATACATCTGTATGCACAAGATCTATTTTTTCGCTCTTCTTTTCTTTGCCAACTCTGAGGAATGTGACTCCCTTCTATTTTCCATTAACACAATTCTCACATAATTTTAAATCAACATGCTTCGAACTTGGCAACAAATTTCTTGAATGAAGAATCTACATCCCCTTCTCACTCATGCGCCCGAGCCTATGATTCCACAGTGTCATATCTTATCCTATAGAGGTTAAAGCATTAACATAATTATAAATACCATTGAATAAATACAATGTACCAACCTTTTCTCCTTTTTCTATTACCAAGACTCCTTTAGTGACCTTCCTGGTTTTATCTATAAAATTTGTTACACAACCTTCACCTCCCAACTACCCCGTTGAAATCAATTTTTTCTTTAGATCTGGAACATGCCTTACCTCCTTCAACAACCATTGATTTCCATTCTGTTGTTTTATGAAAACTGTACCCATTCCAATGATTTTACAGGGTTTATCATCACCCAATTGAACCTGTCCAAAATCTCCTTGAACATAATCATGAAAATGTCTGCTATCAGGTGTGGCATGGAATGAGGCCCCTGAATCTACCACCCAGGGATCAATAATATTTTCTAATGAAAGAATCAAAGCATCTTGCAATGCATCATCTTCGAGACTTGCAGTGTTTCTTCAAGTGTCCTTTCTTCCCGCATTTCCAGCACACTATCCCTGATCTTGACTTGGATATGCCTTTCCTTGACTTATTGTGATATCTTGGGCTCTTTCCTCTTTCCATTTTTCTTCCCCTAGTCTCTGCAGTCAAAGCATTAACTGATGTCTCACCAGAGATTTTTCGTTGCATTTCCTTGCTAAGGATTGCACTGACAACATCATCAAGCTTTAAAGTACTAGATCTAGAGACATAGTTACTAATGGCCATAACTAAACCATTCCAACTTTCTGGAACTGAGCATAGAAATAAAAAATCCTTAACTTCATCATAAAAAGTGACCCCTATAGAACTTAATTAACTGGTAACTGTATTAAATTCATTTAAATGATCAGCAACAAATCCACCTTCTAACATCTTCATATTAAATAAATGCTTCATAAGAAATACCTTATTTGAGGCCGATGGTTTTTCATATAGTTAGGCCAATGCTGACATTAAACCCTCTATTGTCGTTTCCTTTGAAATATTCAAGGCCACCGATGTCGATAGGCATAACTGTATTGTTCCAAGTGGCTTTCTATCGAGAATATCCCATTCTGTGTCTATCATACTCGTCGACTTCTTTTTCTTTCCGTTCAATGGGCGGTACAGACCTTTCTGGTACAGATAATCTTCCATCTGCATCTTCCATAGATGGTAGTTTTGGCTGTTAAATTTTTTGACCCTAAACCTACCATCTTCCGCCATTTCTCCCACTCGAAGCAGGAACGCTTCTCTCCCGTGAGTTTATCAACCAAATAGACCTTCGGCTCTGATACCAATTGCTAGAAAATTATATATTATAGAGCAATGGAACACATAAAATATATTGCAAAAATATAAACATAGAAAACATATAAAACAAGAGAGACACAAATATACTTGGTTCACCCAATTTGGACTACGTCCACGAAGAAACAGCCAATCCTTCCTTTTATATTATCCAACAAAATTAAGAGATATAACCTACACCAAATCCACTATACTTCCCTCTTTGCTCTCAATCTCTTCTCTCTTTCCTCACTCAGAATACATATGTACATAGATGCAATACAATTCCCTCATATATAGCGATGGGTTGCCTTCTAGGGAAAAAAACCCTAAATTAAACATAACTTCTACCGTCAGATCTCCACCTAATGAATGACCCAGTTTGACTATGAATTTACAACATTTTAAAAGGCAATTTTACATCTGTTTTTAACTTCGAGGGCACTGCCCTTGATCCCCTGCCAGGGGGGCGGCTCCAAATAATCTTCGTCGCCCCCCACTGGAACCCGCTAACAGTGGACATTTTATGGGAAACATTTCCACCACATTACGAACTAGGGTCCAATGCGCAATACCTCTGAATAAATAAGATAATCAGATTCCACACCCAATACCTCCATCCAAGCAGAAGCAGTACATCATTATGTGAATTGACCACTTAACCAAGTGGGATAAAGCCAAAGCCATCGAAATAGCAACAAAAGGAAAGATGGTTGAATTCTTAAGGGAAAATGTGTTTTATAAGTTTGGGTACCCTAGAGAATTGGTCACTGATCAAGGCATTCAATTTACATCTCACATGATTGATAATTTGTTAAGCCAACACAAGATCAAGCACAGAACATCCACTCCTTACCACCCATAGGCTAATGGGATAGTGGAGGTAACCAATAGAGCATTAGAAGGAATTCTGACCAAGGTGATTAGCATTACTAGAAAGGATTTTGTAGATAGATTAGTTGAGGCCACCTAGGCCTACAATACCACTTGGAAGACCACCACTGGATTCACCTATTATGAGTTGGTCTATGGGAATAAATACCTATTGTCCATTGAATTTGAATACAACACCTTAAGGATGGTAACACAACTGGATCTAGATATCACCAGGGCACAACAAGAAAGATTACTCCAGGTGAATGGACTAGATGAATTTAGGATGCAGGCCCTCCTACACATTGAGGTGACTCAAGTTCAAAGGAAAATTTGGCATGACAAGAGTATAAAAGATAAACAGTTTCAAGAAGTCGATTGGGATTTTTTGTATGATTCCAGGTACAAGGATTTTAAATGTAAGTTAAGGACTAAATGGTTAGGGCCTTATGTAATAGAAAAATTTCATTATAATGGTGTTGTGCAGATAAGAACCATTGATGCAGAGGCTATCCCTTTTCTTGTCAATGGGTATAGATTAAAGATCTACAAGAATCCCTTGTCAAAGCAAGAATTCATCAATAACATCAACAAGGTAGTGATGGTGGTCGAGCAAGTCTCATCTTCAACCCCACAAAGTCCCTAAAGAAGAAAAAAGAAAAAAGAAAAAGAAAAAATAAAGAGAGTCAGGTGAAAACCTCCATGAGGCACCTGAGTCCCACTGTTGGGTTGAAAACCTCTTGAGGTGGCCTAAGGGTGTTTTAGAAAAAGGAGGAAAAATAAAAACATCTCTAGGTGAAAACCTCTTTTGAGACACTTGTTAGTTCCAGTCTTCACAGCCTGTCACGAGGGATCAAAATGGGCTCTTACTATGTCTGGTTTTTAGAGATTTTTTGCACATGATTTTTAGTGCAAATAATATCCTAAGCATGTTCATCAAAAGCATATCGGAAAATGCTTTTGAACAGTATATTTCATGCTCCAAACTGGTTCCTGGATCAGAAGGTATGATCGAAATGAATGATTGACTCTTGGTTATGCATGTTTTGAGGTCATTTGCTGCACACAGGGAGATGTTTACTAAAAAATAAGTTTATGAAGTAATGGACATGAATTTTACAAAAGTGAAAGAGATTTTTTTCAATCGCATACCAAATAACAAAAACATCCTTTAGTTTATTCACTTGTGTTACTATGTGGGAAATATGCAGTGATATTTGAAGCCTACATTAAAACAAAACAAATTTTGCATTTGTTTTACTGTTTTAGCCATTGTAGTGCGGTTCCATTTTACAACATATGGAAAGTAATTTTGAGAAACCCAAGGAGGTTTTTATCAAGCACGAACCATATAACAAAAACCTCTTTCTGATTATTCACAGGTGTCGTGAATTAGAATATTTGACTAAATCTTTACAGCCTATTATAGATTTAAATATTTAGTGATTTCTTGTTTAGATATTATTTTGTGGCACCGATTCTGAGCAACTGGAAATGAATTTCCAAAATTTGAGAGAGGCTTTTCTCAAACATGACCTTATCTACAAAAACCTCTTTTAGTTTTGTAACAGGTGTTATGTTTCAAGAGATACGAGTTCATATTTGAGCCCTATTTTCAAAAATTCGATCCAAATTTAATGTAACTAATTCTATGTTGAGAGAGATGGTTGAGCTCAACTCCCTTCGTACAGGGATGAGCTAATTTTATATTTTTTGTGAATTTCAGAGTGTAATGGTCCGAAGTTTTCAGCAAAGGAAAGCTACTTTGGACTGTGTAAATCTTTTTCTGAATATTATTTTAATGGAGTAGTTTCTGCCCTTTAGATTTGAGATCCATCACGATGTTTAATGTGCAGCATGTTTTTCTTGTAAATTCATTTCCATGCTTTGTTTTTTTCTGCTAATTTCATTACAAAATTCTCTAAGGGAAGTGTTAGGAATCCATCCACGCATGATGCTCCTTTCACAATGATTATGTTGTTTAATGTAGTGGTTATCTTTTCAGAATTTATCCTCTGTTAGATGCTCTGTTGGGTAACCCTTTGCTTCTCTTTCTTCTAAAGTTTCCACTGTAGATCCATCCCCTGATTGATGCTTGTAGGTCAGTGGTCTTTTTCCTCTTTTCTTCTCTCATTATATCTTTAATCTGGCTGAACATTGCGCTTACTTTGCCCCAAGTTTGCCAGCATAAACTAGCCTCGATTCCATAGCCCAATGATCCCTTCTCCTATTGTTTTCAACCCACAACTTTCAATCAAATCTCCATACTTCATAGCTAGCCTAAGATTCACTTATTGCAGCCACGTTTTGTTGGCAAAAAGAGAGCCCTCTCTAGTCTAGCAGGGCTATATTCTAGATCGAAAGCTTAGTTTGTGGTTACCTCAGATTTGCCTCTTCTCAGCCTTGAGGTTCATTTGAGTGCTAATAGCACCCAGGGCAGGAAACTAGGATGAAAACGTCCTTGGAGGAAGACTAGTTGTTTTACAAAAGGAAAAAAAAATAAGATAAAAAAAGAGAAAAGAGAAAAGATACAAAATATGGAAATTCTGTTTTGTAGGTCAGTAAGAGGAGGATAAGCACAACATAAGAAGGATAGTAGGACCTCTAAGAGCCATATATTAATCCATCCATCTCACATCTTCCACTTATAAACCCTTACAACTCATCTTACACAAAATTTGTGCTTTCTACAAGATTCCCTGTAATCCTACAGGAGTTTCCTATAGGAATTACGGTGACCTTGAGAATTAGAAGAAAGGTAGTTTGAAAGAAAGAGGATGACACAAGCCTATGTCTGGATGAAAAACCATTTACTCCACCACATCATAGCCATTCCTTTCATCACCATGTCACCCCTGCATCCATCAAAGAAATCAATTCAAAAAAATATACAGATTACAAAAAGAAGAGAAAAAGAGAAAACAAATAGAAGATAGAGAGAAGAGGGAAATAGGAACAATACCTAAAGGCAACATCTCTCACCTACCATTCCCTACCACCCTTCTCCACTCATGTTAGCATCCCTTATGCTTTAGAGTTGAAAAAAATTATGAAATTTTAAGGGAGAGGCAGCTACAGGACATCTTGTAGACATCCTATAGGAAATCATGTAGCATCCTATCCCACAAAGAAAACCACACAGTTTGCAGCCATCTTTAGAACAAGAACTCCAAGGATGAAGAAGCTCCTCTAGAGCTAAGCAACAACAAGAATATCACCAACAATACTCTCTAGCACCTACATATCAAAAGAACAAGCATCAAAAGAGGCAATACATAGAAAAATATGCAGCAAAAACGTAGCAAAGAGGCATCACTCTCCAACATGGATCATCAATGAAGCACCTTACCCATAGGTATGTCATCTTACTCATGCTCTCTCATTAGTACGATATGATAAAAACTGTAGGATTATGTGAGAGTTGATTTTATAAGTAAATGTGGCCAGTTAACTTGGCCACCTTCGATCAGTCAATGAGAAGAAAATAGTTAGACCACTCCACACGTGGCAAAAGTCAAATCAAGAGAAAAAGGGAATAAAGAAAAAAATGGTTAAGTTATGAAGGAAAGGAGTGGGAGATAATTACGAGGTAAGGTGGAATGATGGACTAATAGTAGGACCAACAGTCCAAAAGGAGGTTCTCGTACTTAGACAGCCAACACACCACCCCACACAATCATCCATATATGGAAATAAAACACTGATTCCCATACAAACAGAGAAAAATAAACTTCAAGAATTAATAGAATGAAGAGGTTTCTCTCAGCCTTCCTGAAGCAGCACCTACAGGAAAAATTCAGCATATACAACACAGGAAACCTACCGGAAACATACAATATATAGAGGAATCAACCTAGAGGACTGTCAGTGGGCACTAAGGGAGGTAAAATCAAGGGTTATATTGACAAGAACATGGAAAACTGAGGTAGGAGCCATACCCTCCATGTTTTCTACTTGAAAAGAAAAAGAAAATCCTTGATTTGGTTAGAAAATTGCAGTACATCTCAGGATAGGAGAAATGTATTGCATGTCACGAAAAGTTTACATTCAAACCTCCCTCACCTACTAGAATTCTTGAATTGTATCCTCACAAGCCTCTACAATTACCAAGAAAAGATGACAGGAGGTTTTAACAAGAGAGAACCTACAAACACAGCAAGGATCCACCAACATCCTCCTGTGGTGGAAATTTTCACAAGGAATCAATGGATGGGGTTCTTTGAAAGGATGAGAGGATAAGATGATGATGTGGCCAGAGAATTTTCCCTCTCAGTCATACCCCTTGTTGAGCCTCAAACCTGCATCTTCCTATACACCCTCTCAACCTTCTTTTACCCACTTACTTCATCCATCAAGTTGTTAAATCATTGCATTATAGTCTAAAAAGAGCTTCTGATATGGTTTTCTAACTATGCTTATGGCTGTTGTTTGGTTTAGATTTTTGTTCAGGCAGTTGCGGAAACTGACCAGCACAGGTTTCCGCAGCCAGCACAAGATTCCGCAGCTATTTTGTTAAAATCTATGCTACAGGTGTCCTATGAAGAAACGAGCCACATGGGCAAGCTACAGGTGACGGGTACATGGAACGTGTCCCTTCAAATCTACCAAATCATCCATAGAAGGTCACGGTCAACAAGGGTCAAAGGCAAAGCCAACCAAGGTATTTAGCGGTGGCACGTCTCTGTTTGGAGCACGTGAGAGTTTACGTGGCCCAGTCCTCAGCCCACGGAGATATCGGCACACCTGGATATCATCCCCGTAACCTGAATCCAACAGCTACCACTCCGAAGATTTAATAGGCATGATGACAGTTACGTTAGATCTCGGCTGGGGAGATCTACGTGTCTTTGGCAACGCAGTTAATAGCATAGGATTCAGTTAGTCAGTTCAACACTTTTTCATTATAAATAACGCGTTGATGAATGCTGTAAAGAAGCTTTTGGAATGTAATTTTTGAACCGTTTTCTATTATCACCCCACTGTACTCTATTTTATATATGTTGTTGTTGCTTTAATACATGAGAAGACTACTTTCTTGAGCTCGTTTTTGTGACTGTTCATTGACTGGCTGAGGTGGCAGAGGGCCCCTGCGCACTAAAGCCCTGTATAGTTGTCATTTGATTTTATTATGTTTCTGTTTTTATAATTACTAGCTTGTATATAACATGTTGTTTTGATGTTTTTAATTCACTGCTGTTTATATTTTTACTTTTGTTTTCTTATAGCTGTCAGCTGATCAATGTTTTTCTGTAGGTTTTCTTAGGCAGCCCGGGCAAATTTTCATCTTTTTGATATCTATTGACATATGAGATCATCTTGTCCTTCTTGCTAATTTCCATTTTCTAAAGTTTAATTCCAGCACTGTCCTTTTTCAAGTTGTGATTTGCTTATTTCTTTTTCTGCTACTTAGACATCATACTACTCATTTATTTATGGTTTCTTTCTATAGTCAAGTGACTCTATTAGTAAGGAATCAGAATATTACTTATTTTAGTGTGATTTAGTTATCATATTGCTTGAACTTGTTCATGATTGCTTCCCACAAGGTAGATTGAGCTGAAGGGTAAAGGATCTGAAGAGTTGAAGTAGTGTGATTAGTTTCCTTTATGCAGTTTAATTTCTTGCCACTTAGTTATCATATTGTTTAGACTTATTCATGATTGCTTCCCATAAGGTAGATTGAGTTGAAGGGTAAAGGATCTGAAGAGTTGAAGAAGTGTGATTAGTTTCTTTTATGCAATTTAATTTCTTGCCATTTAGATATCATATTACTTGACTTGTTCATGATTGCTTCCCATAAGGTAGATTGAGCTGAAGGGTAAAGGATCTGAAGAGTTGAAGTAGTGTGAATTAGTTGCTTTGTTTTTAGTTTGAGTTGCTTTAAGTTTAGTTTTATTTTCTTTTCATTCAGCAGCAAGGATACTGGGCCATTTTCATTAGTTCACTGTTTGATACATTTACTTCCTCTTAAGAATTGATTTCATTACAGTTGTTTTAAAGTTTTCTTTTGATCACTTTTAAGTTTGGGGAAATCACCGTAGAAATCACCATCACCATCCACACTTAACTTTCATTTTCTCTATCACACATTAGGAAAAGATAAATCCAAAAAGAAACTAAAAAAACTCAAAAACGACAAAAGACTAAGGAAATGGTTATCTAGTACATATAGTACACTTCACTTCGTCAGTTTACGAATCCCGGATTGACATTTTAAATAGCAATTTAGAATACACTAAATTGACCAAACATTTTGGTGTTGTTGCCGGGGAAGTGAAATTAGGTAGCCAATTTCTTTAAAAAAAAAAAAACAAGAAAATTTCAAGGAAGGAAAATTGATAACCTCTCAAAGTATGCTCTCCTCTTGCACGTAGTGTGATCTGGTGGATCAAAAAAGAGAAAGTTATTGGTTTAATAGTTTCTTGAGTATGCTCTCTTCTTGCACCTAGAGTGACCTGGAAGATCAGAAAGAGAATTATTAGCCCGACTTGAAGAAAAATAAAAAATGACATGCATAGAGCAAGAGATTCTAGGGGGAGGTTTTTAGCTAGAGCTAAGAGTTCGATTTTTACAACTCCTTCTACCTCAAGGAATAGACAAGAGACACCTCCATCATCTCCAACCTACACTCCTAGCCCTAGGATTCCTGGAATTCAAGAGATAGTAGTTGAGTTAGGAGACTCTTCCTCACCATCCATTGAATCTGAATTAGGAAAAGATTCTTTCTTTTCTTCTACAGGGAGACACATTGTAATTGAAGAAGTAGAATCACCTGAGGAAGAAGAGGGAGAAATTCCTCCTCGATCGCCATTAGTAGAAGAACCAGAGGACTCTGAAATCTCTGAGAAAACTACCATGACAGAAGAGGGAGTTAACGGATTTGGTAGAGGTAGAGGTAGAGGAGGAGGAGGAGGAAATAATGGAGGAGGTAGAGGTAACAATGGGGGAAATAGAGATGGAGATAACTCATTTGGATTTCCTATAGTCGATGAGGATTCTCGAGCAACAATGAAAAATATTTCACCATCTGTCCTCCCAAACTTTCATGGGTTAAGAAATGAAGATCCTGAAACATTTCTATTTGAGTTTGAGGTCGTGTGTCGAACCTATGATTATCTGGAAGACTCTCAAAAACTCAAATTGTTTCCTTCAACATTGAAAGGAGATGCTTTGAAATGGTTCATGGGATTACTCACTCAATCCATTAGGACTTGGAATGATATGAAACAAACATTCTTGGATAGATACATGGATTATTGTATGCCTACCAACCACAAGGATGAAGTATTTAAAATGGTGCAAAAAGAAGATGAAAACTTGGAGGATTTACTTGAAAGATTCCAATACAATCTAAAGAGAGCAAAGATGAGTAACTTAGATGAGGAGACCTTGAAAGCCCTTCTATTAAAAGCCATTAGAGATGAATGGATAGATATTTTGAACATGATGGGAAAAGGAGACATATCTCAACTTCCACTTCATGACATAGCAGAACTGCGTGTCCATCTCTCAAGAGGAAAATCTAAAACTGGAAAAGGGCCTGGAGATCCTTCTCTCATCAGAGCAAACAAATCTACAACTGGATCAATAAGTAGGGCTGAGATTGGCAATATGCTTGATGAATTCAAAACTGATATCTTAGGGAGTCTTAGTGAGCAACTAGACACTCTTAAGATCCACAATAAGCATAAAGTAGAAGCTGAAGCTTTAGCCATCTTTTGCCCAAAATGTAGAAAAAAACATGCTCTCAGGGAATGTCCCTTGGATGCAAAAGTTGTAGAAACATGTGTGATCTGTTCAGAGAATCATGAGACCAAGGATTGTCCTTCAATTCCTGGGCTCAAAGCTGTCTTTCAAGAAGATCCAAATACAATTGAGTCTCTCTGTTTTGTTGCAAGGAGACCTTTGCAGGGGCAACAAAATCAAGGGTTTAACAACTCTATGAACTTTCAACCCTCACCAAATTGGAATCCTTGGCAACAACCTTGGTCCCAACCTCAACATCCTTTTCAATCATGGGTACAAGGTATGCAAAATCCTTATGGGAGATTTGCTCAATTTTATCAATATCCTCCATCTTTTCAAAACCAACAGGCTCCACAACTTCCAAATCAAAACCCACAACTATCATTGCCATTTCAACAACAACAACCTTCTCAACAAAACCCAAATTCTCAACTCTTGCTTCCATTCCAACAGAAGTCAAATCAACTTCCTTCTCAGCCATTGCCAAACCCCAATAATAAAAACCCTCAAAATGCTTACATGATAGAAGGTCAACAATTTCTTGCCTATATGATTGTTCCTCTCAATGATGTACAACTCAGATCTGGTAGAGTTCTAGATAAACCTTCTATAGATGCCCAAAATCAAAGCATTTCCGAGGAAGAATCTCTTGAAGCCAATAAGGGTTCTGAAGCATCTCTTCAAAACCCAAACACTCAGAAAGAAAAAGAAGAACTAACCCCTACAACTCCTTTAGTTGAGTAACCTGTATCTTCATCCACACCTCCTTTTCCTAAAAGATTACAAATTGACAAAGGGGTGGAAAAACAAATTTTGTTGCCTGACTATGATTTTCTAGATGAATTGAAGAATGTCTATATCAAGATTCCCTTGTTACAAGCCATTAAAGAGATTCCTATTCTAGCAAAAACAATAAAGGAGTTGAGTCTTAAAAGACCAGGAAGGAAACCTAGAGACACAAGAAGAATCCACCTGGTAGGGAAAATTGCAGACATCATGATGGGAAAAATTACTATGCAGAAGTAAGTAGATCTTGGTAGTCCAATTGTCAAAACACATATCAATGGGGTTGAAATTCCAAATACTTTGATTGATTTAGGGGCTGCTATCAACATTATGAGTAGACAGACTATGGAACAGCTGAAACTTCCTAATCTTCTCTTTACACCTACTTTACTACAACTTGCAGATCGATCAATTATTAAACCAGATGGTGTATTAGAAGACATTTCAGTCTCCTTAGACTCTTGGGAATATCCAGTGGATTTCATGATTTTAACTCCCAAGAGTAATTTAGGAGGACATCCTCTCATTTTAGGAAGACCTTGGCTAGCCACAGCCGATGCTTTCATCAGTTGTAGGTCTGGGGATATGTATATTTCTGATGGTAATTCAACAAAGAAATTCAATCTGTATCCTCCAGCAAAAGAAATCACAGAAATAGGAGATAATGAATGGATTGATGATGAAGATACTATACAACCTGTCTTTACCATCTCTGAAGTTAGTGAAGATAGTCAAATTCTGAACACATTAGAAAATTTTGAAACATCTTCAGAATATGACCACACACAATTTCAGTTAAATTCTGACATTGAGTATCTATCATCTAGACAAATGTCTCTTTTCTCTATGGAAGAATTTGGTAGTTCCGCCATTGAGATCTTTCCAGGAAAAGTATTGAATATCAACAAAAATTTGGAAAGATCACAACAGGAAGAACTAACCAAAATCTTGCAAAAACATTCTACTGCATTTGTGTGGGAGTATATCGATATGAAAGGTATTGACCCTAAGACTTGCATTCATCACATCTATATTGAGGAAAACAGTAGACCAATCAGACAACCTCAGAGAAGGATGAATCCAAACCTTAGGGAGATAGTGAAAGAAGAGCTCCAAAAGTTACTTAATGTGAACTTCATTTATCCAATTTCAGATAGCCGATGGGTTTCTCCTTTGGTTATAGTACCTAAAAAGAATGGTAAATGGAGGGTATGCATTGATTATAGAGAATTGAACAAAGCAACTTTGAAGGATCACTTTCCTTTACCCTTTATCAATCAGGTATTAGATACTTTAGCAGGCAAAAAGAATTTTTCATTTTTGGATGGTTTTAGTGGTTACAATCAAATTCAGGTAGCACCTGAAGATCATGACAAGACCACATTTACCTATCCATGGGGAACTTTTGCTTATCGAGTACTTCCTTTTGGATTATGCAATGCACCCGCAACATTTCAAAGGGCAGTACTAGGAATCTTTTCCGATCTAATCCATGATTGTGTAGAGGTGTATATGGATGATTTTACAGTTTATGGTAATTCGTTTGAAGAGGCATTAGAGAATTTGGAAAAAGTCCTTATAAGATGTAAAGAAACAAACCTATCATTAAGTCATGAAAAATGCTTTATGATGTTTACTGAAGGGATTGTTTTAGGACATCATATTTCATGAGATGGGATTAAAGTTGATAGATCAAAAGTTGAAGTCATCTCCAAGTTGCCTATTCCAAATTGTCAAAGAGATGTTAGAAGTTTTCTTGGATTTACTGGATACTATAGAAGATTTATTGAAAACTTCACCAAAATAGCATCTCCACTCTTCAAATTACTTACAAAGATTGTGAATTCAAATGGGATCCTGATTGTCAATCTGCATTTGAAACTTTGAAAACAAGAATATCTTAAGCACCCATTTTGAGAGGTCCAAATTGGAAACTTCCTTTCCATATTTCCACAGATGCTTCAGATACAGCTCTAGGAGCTTTGTTAGGACAAAAGGATTTAGTTCCTTATGTCATTTACTACACCAGTAAAAATTTGACTCCCACTGAGTTAAACTATACTGTGACTGAGAAAGAGTTCTTAGCTGTTGTTCATGCAATCAATAAGTTTAGACACTATATAACCGGCTATGAAACTTTTGTCCATACTGATCATTCTGCAATTAGATATCTTATGAATAAACCTATTACTAATGGCAGAGTTACAATATGGCTCTTACTTTTACAAGAATTCCATATTACTGTGTTGGATAGACTAGGGAAACAAAATACAGTAGCTGATTTCTTGTCTAAAATCCAAAATACTAATGAAGATTCTCCTGTAGAGGATAAGTTTCCAGATGAATATTTGTTTGCAGTAACTACTAAGACTCCTTGATATGCAGATATTGCTAACTCTTGGTTACAGGGAAGCTACCTCCACATCTATTTCCTGGTGAAAAAAGAAAAATTTATCAAGAGAGCTCAAGTTATTCATGGATTTATAATGAATTGTTTAAAATAGGGCTAGATTGTGTGATCAAAAGATGTGTTCGGGAAGATGAAATACCTGACATCCTCAAGGCATGTCATGATGAACCATGCGGTGGACACTTTGCTGACAAAAGGACGGCCTATAAAATCCTTTCTTTAGGATATTATTGGCCTTCCCTTTTCAAAGATGCAAAACAATATGTCAGAAGGTGTGACAGCTGCCAAAGAGTTGGGAGACTGACTCTTTCAAATGAAATGCCATTACAACCACAGGTACTCATCGAACCCTTTGAAAAATGGGCTTTAGATTTCATTGGACCCATTAATCCACCATCTAAACAAAAGAAGTATATATTGGTATGCACTGATTATGTCACTAAATGGGTAGAAGCCAAAGCATTGCCTTCTGCCACTGAAAATTCAATTGTTCAATTTCTTTTTGAGGATATTTTTACTCGTTTTGGTGTCCCAAGAGAAATTGTGACAGATCAGGGAAGTCAATTTACATCTAACTTGATGGAGAAGCTGATGGAAGAATATAAAATCAAGCATAGAAAATCTACTCCTTACCATCCGCGAGCAAATGGCCAAGTGGAATCTACAAACAAAGTTCTTGAAAGCATCATCACCAAAACTGTTCATCTACACAGAAAAGATTGGGCAGAAAGGCTTCCTAAAGCCTTATGGGCCTACAGAACTACATGGAGGAATACAACAGGACATTCTCCCTATGAACTTGTTTATGGGAAGGAGGTCCTGCTCCCCATTGAGTTTCAAATCAAGATTTTCAAGATGGCAGTCCAGTTGGGGATGAATCCATCAGAAGCCCAAAAGCACAGAATGGAGCAGCTGAATGAGCTAGATGAGATCAGACAAGATGCAATTTTAAGGACTGATCTAGTTCAACATCAAAGAGCTAAGTGGCATGACAGATACATCATAGGGAGAAAGTTTCAAGAAGGAGATTGGGCGTTACTGTTTGATTCCAAGTTTAAAGACTTCAAAGGAAAATTTCAGACTCACTGGCTTGGGCCATATGAGATTGACAAAGTCTTTAACAATGGAGCGGTAAGAATCAAGACTATTGATGAATTTCAAACTCCTCTCATTGTGAATGGCCACCGATTGAAAATTTATCATAAGCCACTCTCAAAAGAGGAATTTGTCAAAATGTTCCAGGAGAATTCTGCAATAAAGCTGGTGGAGAAGAATCCTTCTCCCCCATCAGCCTAGTCTTTGTTTCTTTCAGTAAAAAAAAAAAAAGAAAATAAAAATCGTATAAGCCTAAAAACCAATCATAGATTGGCAGTCTTATATAGAAAATGTAGAGTGAAAATCAGGGACACCTGACACTCTATATTTTCCAAAAAAAAAAATCTCCTCTCCTTCTCTTTCCATCTTCACTCCATTTAATTTTCCATCTCACTTCACCTCCATCTCACTCTCATTACCATTTCACTTCACTCCACTTCATTTTCATTTCATTCCACTCATTCCATTTCACTTCATCAATAAAAGTCCAAAACTATTTTCATTCAGCTAGTTCTTCTCTAACTATCTTTGTGCAGTTAAGGGGGTGCTGTCTCAGTTTCCGTAGCTGCACACCGTTTCCGCAGCCAGAAGCAGTTTCCGCAGCCATAAACGATTTCCGAAGCCATCATCACTCTGTTTTCGAATTTACAGTCAACTGTTAGTGCCATAATCATGAAATGCAGGTGTAATTGAGCTAAAGACATGGGGCATCTCCAAGACATCAAGGAAGAGCAATTGGTTAGAAGCCTTGAGGAAAAATTGACAAAGTTTCCAAAGGTATGATCAAAAATATTTATCAAATAACAATTCAATTCATAATTATGCATAGTTATCAAACCATAACAAGTTCTATTATGTGCAATGATTTGATACGATAGCTCCACTACCACTCCTATTCCACGATATCACTCCACACACCTTGCATTCATTTCTCCAACGATCTCATGATTATTCCGAGTTTAAACTCAAGACTGACTGCACTTCCATTTATTACCCGTACTCTTGAGACGTGACCTATTGTGTTACGGTTCTTCTTAGCCGTAATTTCCACAGCCGTCTATTGAGACGTGTAAAAATTTCATACACAGTCATCAATCCGATTCCATTCGTTTACCACTCCACTAATACCATACCTCTCGCATGCATCCGCATTTTATTTTGAACTTGTTCACTGCTGCTCACCCTCTGTTCCTCCGGTAATTCGGGTACTGCCACTACAGTTTGTTCTCCATTTCCGACTGCAGTCACTACAGTCATCCTAAAACCCCGACTGCAGTCACTACAGTCTATCCTAAACCCTGTAACAGAGCCATTTTTTCTGAACCCTCACACGCAGAAGAACTCTCAGTTGGAATTTAAAACAGCAGATGGGAAAATTACTGAGAACCGAGCCAGAAGGACTGAAATACTTGGAGGGTTATCCTCAAACTAAGGAATTGCTGAAGAAAGCTAGATGGCTACAATTTATTCAAAAGTTTAAAGGCCATAACAAGGAGGTGACCAAAGCTTTTGCACGGTCTTTTGATGGACAAACAGTGGAGATTGGAGACTTAAAGTTTACAGTGACTAAGGCCACAGTAGCAGCTGCCACAGGCCTACCTCAAGAAGGTGAAAGGTGGTTTAAAAATAGAAGTGTGGACGATCAAATATGGAGAATCATGCTACAAAACCAAGGTATGGATACCACCGTATTTACAAGAGGCATCCATGTTCATGCACTAAAAGAGGAATGGTCTAGTCCACTGTTAGTCATCCAGAAATTTATCACGTGTGAAGGTCGTTTTGGTTCTATGTATATGTATCATGCTAGACTTATGATGAATTTCCTAGAGGGTCACACTCTTAATTTGCCTCATTTGGTGTTATTGAGTTTGAAAAAGATGAGTTTTACAGTTCAAAAACACATAGGAAACATTGAATCTCATCTCTACCATCATGGATTCATAAAAATTCTTATTGAGGACCAGTTAAAGAAAACTAAGGATACTTGGGATCAATTTTTGACAAGAAACTACTTCCAAGAGCCGTCTGAGGCCTCTGGAAGCAGTCCACCAAAGATTCCAAGGAAACGTAGGAGGAAAGAACAGAACATTACAGTCCAAGACTCCCCTACAATAGAAATTCAAGAAACTGTCCAAAAAGAAGAAGAAGATAGAGCTAAAAATAAGAAACAGAAGAAAGAAAAAGGCAAAAGAACCATTCAAGAAGTCTATCCATCCCCTGAGCAATCCATAGAGGAGGATTATCAACCTCTGTCAGAAAGATTAGTACATCTTCAAGCTGTTGCTATAGCAAAGAAAAAGTAAAAAGGAAAACGGAGTGCACAAGAGAAGAGTACTAGTCCATATTTAAGGAGGTGCACTAGGCTAAAAGGAAAAGTGAATAAAACCCAAGAAAAATAGTCTCACTTTATTGATTTAGGTGAAGAGACACTTGAGAAATCTCCAGCCCAGCCAAGCATTGAATCAAGTCCTCCACATGATGAAAGCCCTTTTCGGCCGGAAAGAGAGAACAATCCTCCTCCTCCACCAGATTTTGAGCCTAGTCCGAGAAAGACACCTGAGGTAGATCCTAATCAGCAAGAGGCATATAACTACCTGGAGTCCTTAGAACAATCAGTTGCAGGACCAAGTACCACTCTGCCATTAGATGCACAAGTTCAGTCTTTGAAACAGGAATATTTGAACTAGAAGTCCTAAATAGGCATATCAAACAGGAAAATGAAGCACTCAAAGAGCAGAGTAAAGTAGACAAGATTGTCCATGATAACACTATGCTCCATTTAGGACTGTGGCAAAAGAAAAACAGGAAACTGAAGAAGAAGTGCAAAAAGTTAAGCAGAGCATTGATTAATCTCAAGTTCAAATGTCTAGTCAGGAAACCAAGGATGATGTTAGCATCAAAGAAGAAGAAAAGAGGGCTAGATGTCCTAGCAGAAGCCTCAGAGCATATGGATTAGAGGGAAATAACTAAATTTTGGTTGTATGAGGACATGCAACACCTTCACAGTGGGGGTATGTTGAGCCTCAAACCTGCATCTTCCTATACACCCTCTCAGCGTTCTTTTTCCCACTTACTTCATCCATCAAGCTGTTAAATCATTGCATTATAGTCTAAAAAGAGCTTCTGACATGGTTTTCTAACTATGCTTATGATTGTTGTTTGGTTTAGATTTTTGTTCAGGCAACTGCAGAAACTTGTCAGTTTCTGCAGCAAGCACAGGTTTCCGCAGCCAGCACAGGATTCCGCAGCTATTTTGTTAAAAGCTATGCTACAGGTGTCCTATGAAGAAACGAGCCACATGGGCAAGCTACAGTTGATGGGTACATAGAACGTGTCCCTTCAAATCTACCAAATCATCCATAGAAGGTCATGGTCAACAAGGGTCAAAGGCAAAGCCAACCAAGGTATTTAGCGGTGGCACGTCTCTGTTTGGAGCACGTGAGAGTTTATGTGGCCCAGTCCTCAGCCCACAGAGACATCGGCACACCTGGAGATCATCCCCGTAACCTGAATCCAACAGCGACCACTCCGAAGATTTAATAGGCATGATGATAGTTACACTAGATCTCGGCTGGGGAGATCTACGTGTCTTTCGCAACGCAGTTAATAGCATAGGATTCAGTTAGTCAGTTCAGCACTTTTTCATTATAAATAATGTGTTGATGAACGCTGTAAAGAAGCTTTTGGAATGTAATTTTTGAACTGTTTTCTATTATCACCCCATTGTACTTTGTTTTATATATGTTGCTGCTACTTTAATACATGAGAAGACTACTTTCTTGAGCTCGTTCTTGTGACTGTTCATTGACTGGCTGAGGTGGCAGAGGGCCCCTGCGCACTAAAGCCCTGTATAGTTGTCATTTGATTTTATTATGTTTCTGTTTTTATAATTACTAGCTTGTATATAACATGTTGTTTTGATGTTTTTAATTCACTGTTGTTTATATTTTTACTTTTGTTTTCTTATAGCTGTCAGCTAATCAACATTTTTCTGCAGGTTTTCTTAGGCAGCCCGGGCAAATTTTCATCTTTTTGATAACTATTGACATATGAGATCATCTTGTCCTTCCTGCTAATTTCCATTTTCTGAAGTTTAATTCCAGCACTGTCCTTTTTCAAGTTGTGATTTGCTTATTTATTTTTCTGCTACTTAGACATCATACTACTCATTTGTTTATGGTTTCTTTCTATAGTCAAGTGACTCTATTAGTAAGGAATCAGAATATTACTTATTGTAGTGTGATTTAGTTATCATATTGCTTGAACTTGTTCATGATTGCTTCCCACAAGGTAGATTGAGCTGAAGGGTAAAGGATCTAAAGAGTTGAAGTAGTGTGATTAGTTTCCTTTATGCAATTTAATTTCTTGCCACTTAGTTATCATATTGCTTAGACTTATTCATGATTGCTTCCCATAAGGTAGATTGAGCTGAAGGGTAAAGGATCTGAAGAGTTGAAGAAGTGTGATTAGTTTCTTTTATGCAATTTAATTTCTTGCCATTTAGATATCATATTACTTGACTTGTTCATGATTGCTTCCCACAAGGTAGATTGAGCTGAAGGGTAAAGGATCTGAAGAGTTGAAGTAGTGTGAATTAGTTGCTTTGTTTTTAGTTTGAGTTGCTTTAAGTTTAGTTTTATTTTCTTTTCATTCAGCAGCAAGGATACTGGGCCATTGTCATTAGTTCACTGTTTGATACATTTACTTCCTCTTAAGAATTGATTTCATTACAGTTGTTTTAAAGTTTTCTTTTGATCACTTTTAAGTTTGGGGAAATCACCGTAGAAATCACCATCACCATCCACACTTAACTTTCATTTTCGCTATCACACATTAGGAAAAGATAAATCCAAAAAGAAACTAAAAAAACTCAAAAATGACAAAAGACTAAGGAAATGGTTATCTAGTACATATAGTACACTTCACTTCGTCAGTTTACGAATCCCGGATTGACATTTTAAATAGCAATTTATAATACACTAAATTGACCAAACACCCCTCCCTAGGACCAATGCACTGTTGTGGTGAAAGGTTTATCAGTAGTAATTACCCCTTAAGTTATAAGAAGAATCACT
The DNA here is from genome assembly GCA_031772625.1 of Pinus tabuliformis. NCBI lineage: Eukaryota > Viridiplantae > Streptophyta > Pinopsida > Pinales > Pinaceae > Pinus > Pinus tabuliformis. Next base: position 751,799,348 of record CM062819.1, read on the forward strand.
ACACTCCCTTTAGGGTTACCATGGAGAAAAGAAGACAAAGGTAACAACACCCTTGTAAAGAAAAGCTTCTTTTTAGAAGGATAAGAGCCAATGGAGGACAAAAATGGGTTAGAAGGGACAACATTCCATACCCTTGGAATGAAGTTAGTTACCACCTCATTAAATACATTTCATGTGAGGGAAGATACAATGTATTGTATGGATACCACTTCAGACTCTTCCAAGAACTGAGGTTTGGAGAGAACACACCTCCTCAAAGTATATTGAGTATACCCTATTTTCTTCTACAATCAATGATAGACATGAGCATTAAAGTGCAGGAGGGAAAACATCAACAACTAGCCCATCATGGGTTGATCAAACTCATCCTTGAATATGCTCTACAAAACTTAAGACTCCCTATTGCATGGAAAACCTTTATAGACATGTAGGTAGAAGGAGAAATTCAAGCCATTGAATATGACAAAAGCCCCATTGCTAGTGAGAAAGGAGAAGAAATAAGGGAGGAAAATTAAGAAGAAATAGAGGATGAGAATGAAGAAGAAACATAGGAGGAAAATGAAGAAGAAATAAAGGAGGAGAATGAAGAAGAGCCAAAGGAAGAAACAAAAGAAGATTCAGATGGGCAGAGTGAAGAAATAGAAGAAGAAGAAGAAGAAGAAGAAGGTGGAGACAAAGAAGAGGATGAGAAAGAAAATGGAAAAGAAGAAACATGATAGAAGGATGAACAAAGGTCTACAGCTCAAGACATAGAGGAAGAAGGATCACCAAGGGTATCCCTAGAGCCTACAAAGAAAGAGGTAGCAGCTGCTCTTACTGCCCTAAGTACACCTGTCAAATCAAAGGGGAAGAGGTAAAGAAAAACCCCACTATACTTTAGGACAAGAAAGAGCACTAGGATTATGTTTTCGGGAAAACTAGTGTCTATGCAAAGCTGCTAGTCCCACTAAGGCTGGTAGCTACCTTAGAAACAAACAAACTAAAAACTACTTTCGTTTTCCTTTATGAGAAATAGATAAGAGGGGAATAAGGAGACCAACCTCTGTCTTGCGCTTGGTTCCTTGCTCGATTCCTCTCCCTTCTGATAGGTCTTCGCCACTCGCTTCCTCGTATACCCAGCTTCAAAGAGCACCTGTAGAATCAAAGCAACATAACACTATCCAAGAACATAGATCTATTATCATAAACAATATAGGACTAGATGTATATTGACCACACAAATGCATATAACATCAATCATACAAGAATGTGGAGGAAAACTTGAATAGCTTTATTGATAATCAAGAAAGAGCAAAGAGGATTACAACCAATTGTTCTGACCCATCATCATCTTCTCAGCAAGAAAGCCCTTCTTCACCTCATGAAAAGCTTAGATCACCCAACACTATGATATTGCACCAAGAAACCAACAGCACTTCCTTACAAGATACAAAATTCCAGCCTCTGGATCTCTGGGATGAGGGATCCATATATAGATGTTTGCAAGGGAGGTGAGTTAGCTTCTGAGATTTGATTAATGTCCTTTCTCTGATAGTTCTTGATTCCACTTGGAGATTGATGATCTCTTACTCATCCCTGGGCGAATGCAGAGAGGCAAGTGTCACAGGGGAAGTTTCTGGAAGATTCCATGCTCCTCCACCTTTTGGATTGACCCTGCCATTTGTCCACTCTCGCCCATCGCACCCCATAGAAGGGATTTTCAACATGCATCGCACCTACTGTGTGTATTCAGGTGGGATGCAACGCACTTTGACCATGGAGCAGGTGAAATGGTCTGGTTTTGACCAGTTCTGAGTAGTTTTTCATGGAGAACTTCTGGGAGATGCTGTAATCAGTTGACCTTGTTCATTTAGGGGTTGGAACAACACCTTTAGGGACTTAGGAGCCCTTGGTTTATGGACATTTATGATTGGGGTTGCAGTGCCCAAAAATTTCTATAATAGATTAGACAAGGAATACCTCAAACCCCCACCAAAACTCCAATTGTCATTGAGGATTCACCAAAGCAACAAGAGAAGGAATCCCCTCTAAAGAAAAATGAAGGAGAAGGATCACCAAAACAAGATTCTCCCAAGTCTCCAGTTACCTGTGTTAGGAGACCGGTCACAAGGTTAGCCTCATCAAGGGGAAAAGGTCTCCTACAAGAGACACAAACACACCTATAGTAAGCAGAGGTCATCCTACTGGAAACTCTATCAAACCTACAAGAAACATAGAAAAGGGACCAGGAAGGTATCACTCAATAAGAAACAAAGGAATAAGACCAAGAACTGAGAGAACCTAGTCCACAGCCAAACCTCATCTCCTACTATAGGTTCATTGAAGGAGGTAGGGTAATACCACAAAATTTTTCCATTCCCCTATTCTTTGAACTTTAGAAAGAGAGGGCAAGGACACACAGGTGGATGCAAGTTTCCAAATCAAAAGGGGTGGAGAATGTAGGCCACATGGAAGAGAAATTGCAAGAGATGGGAAAAGAGCTAAGTAGCATAAGAAATAGATAAGCAATGATGAAATCTCAACTAGAGGCTAAAAACACATGGCTAAGGAGATAGCTACAAGAAAGGGAAAGCCAATTGGCACTTATGGCTAGTTTTTCCATGGAGGCAATCTGGTGCAGGATGCTAGCAAATTCTTATGCCTTGTGTCTCAAGGAACAATGGCTACAATTCCAAATAAAGACACTAGCACAAAGAGGAACTTTGACCTTCAAAGACTATAGATAATTCATTGATCTCTATGATGAAATCACCTTGGAAGATAGAGAAAAAATATATGAGTTTTACCTACAAAATTTTGCCTTGATAGATTTAAATTTGTGGGACCCAAATCCCAAGCTAGGGGACTTGTAATTGATGGGCTTAGCATCATGGATGAATCATGAGGAGGCAAGAGCTACAAATATGAAAAGGGTAATGGAAAAAGAAGAGATAAAACCCCTTATGATCAGAGCAGAGCAATCTAACCCAATGGATGTCATCAGCACCCACAACCTCATTACAAATGATCCCAAGCTTGCACCAAGATACCTTGTCATACAAGAACAAGCAGTCACACAGTTTGAAGACATGTTCAAATTGCTAGTTCATGACAGCTAGAAAGCCTACCAAAGGAGATGGAACACTTTTCCTTACAACCTCAAAATCAGAGAATATCATTCTCCTAACAGATTGAGAGAGGCACTAAATAGAACCCCCATGTATAAGCAGGCTCTACAAAGACTCAAAGTCAATTGGATTGGTTTGAGGCTTAATCCACCATTTCTTTTGGGAATGTTGGAAGGAAGAAAAGAAAAAGAAGAAAGAAAGCAGTGGGAAGAGATAGAGAGGAAGGCAGTATTTTATTCACAAGAAGAAGATACTACAACAAAATCATGGGATGTTAGGGAAGCCACCATAGAAATGAAGGACATGGACATATATTAAGTTGATCAGAGGATGAGCAACAATTTCAGTAGGGGGGTGATGATGAGGCTCATCATTGTGTAAATATATGGACCTTAATACACCTCCAAGCTTAGTAAAATCAATTATTCTCATAATTCCTTACATGTTTTAATTATATTTTGCTTAATGAGATGACTAAAAGTAAGATGTTATGTCTGGTGGTCTAATGTGCATTGGTTGCAGGTTTTTGGGAGAAAATTATGGAAAATTATGGCTAATTAAGGTGCAAGAAATCAAATGACAAAAGAAGGAGAGATTATAGTAAATGGATCTTCCTCATTAAATCCTCACTCATTCGAAGATCCCTCAATCAAATCACACCAGCTTAGAGTTGTAGGTAGTCGAGTCATGAGGATCATTGGTAGCCGAGCCAGTGATAGTTAAGAACCAGTTTATCTTGAGATTGGGAGCCAAGTCTCCCTAGATTTAAGGAAATTGTTTGTAACTTTAGTTGTATAAATAAGGAGGCCTAGAGCCTCATTAGGATTCAGATTTTTAATGCAATATAACTAAGCACTTTCGAGTTGAAGGATTGTGACAAAACATTGTTACGTATTTTTTTTATATGTTAATGAAGATGAGCATTCCCTTGATCCAGCATAGATTTGACTCAGAGGGATGAATCTCTTAGGTTAGGGCCCAACCCTAACAAAAAAGGTTCCTCTTATTATACATGTATGCTTAGGTTATTTCATAGATTACTTATTGAATTGATTTTTCAATTATTACATTAGAAGTATTGGTGAATTTGATTAGTTTGCTTCCTTTTGTGCATAGTTGTAACAATAGCTTTAGAGAGATAAAGGAATACCAAAAAGGTTGATAACATGTGGATATTTCCTCATTCCTCCCTTCAGGGACCATGGTTTGAGGAAAAACTCTCATTCAACTGAAAAAGATAGAATTCTGGTTTCTTATGGTATTTAGGGTTTTTTTTCTAATTTGGTCAACATATTTTAGTTTTCAAAGATAGATTACAGTTGTCATTTCTTATATCTTAATCTTTGTATTAGATTTCATGGTGTTTCAAAATAAGATGTAAGCATTTCCATGCATGAACTAGGCAAATAAATGATGAAATTATGTTTTCTTATGTTGTTGGAAACATTTCTTGTTTTCACATGATTTATGGGTAAATGCAAATGATGTGTATATTACAGGAGTTTCAATAGTGCAGAAAGACCTCATATCAACGACCTTAGTCTAACCTCACCCATCCATGATCGCCAAAAGCCACTAAGTCCATAATCCGAGTTATCATTTCATGAGGACAACTTGCCATGCTTGTTGAGAAAATCCAACCATCCTCCAACTTTGATGTGAGTTCTAAGGGAGTCCTAACCACTTCCTTGCCTTATTCCTTCCATCACTCACCTTCCCTAAACCCTATACCACTGTCCAAATTGCTCCTTATTCTTTCAACCTATTCCTATAGGAATACAGGGGGGGTCTTGTAAGTGAATTAGGACATCTTGTATACATCCTATAGGACGACCTGTAGTGGTTTGGTTTGAGCCCGATTTATGAGAAATGCATCACAAAAGATAGGAGAAGACCCCTGCTTTCCTCCCAAGCCATCTGACCCATCATAACCATCTCTCTCCACACCTAACCCACCTACCATACAATCAAGAATAATTAGCATTCATTTTTTCACAAAAAGAAAAAGGTTGTTATTCTTATTCATATGCACAACAGTTAATTGTTTTTTATTAGATAATATTGCATGCTTAGGTTAGTTAGGGTTTCACATGTGTTAGCTTAGAATTCTTCTAAAGCAAGGTATCTTAACAAATAGCTAGATGAGTGGTGTGTTTTAAGCATCTATTCCAGTCTTTCTTTACTGCAGTAGGTAGCATTTCAATTCTCTCAATTAGGGTAAAATTTTCCTTTCTCAATTGGTAATCAAACTTATTCTAAATCAATAGAAGGTTGGTTTGAGAAACCCTAGTTGTCTATCACCCAGCTCAACAGTGACAAAAGAGTGGACCCATTGCATCTATTTATATATACAACACTGTCACCTCCAAGTTTGTATGAACCCCGGTTGATAAAGTAAAGTTGGTAGCCCCAGGAGTTACAGCATTCTTGCTGCAATACTAGTGCTCATCAGAGCATCAACATATGCAAAAAAATTGTAACAGAAGAGATGCAAGAGAAGTAGTAGAAAAATCACAAAAATTTGCTAAAAATTTCCACACATAAACTATGATACCACAATATAAAAATTCTTCGTTGAACAATATAAGCATAATATTTCTTTAGATAAAGACTATTTTTGGGCTTTCCCAAAGGAATTTCATCATAATCAACTAGTTAATAGGCCCATTTTTCCAATCCACGTTTTACAACATAAGGGTTATGCCACATGGGCTCGAATTTACCATACCCTAACTTATCGTGTTCTTGGTCATAGACCAAGACTAAATCCCCTTCTGCATATGAATGAGGTTTTAGATTTTGATCATATTGTGCCTTAACTCATTTCTTTTGGGATTCTCTAGCTAATGCAGCAGCATGGCAAGTCTCATTAGGTCATGCAAAGTACAGGAAACATTTTTTCTCAATAGAAGTGGTTGGTAATAATTCAATTTCCAGTTTCAAAGATGGTATCTCACATTCAATTAGTAAAATTTCTTCCATGCCGTAAACGAGCTAGAAAGGAGTAAAAATAATCGAAGTTTATGATGTGGTATGATATGCCTACAAGGTTGCAAAAATAATTAGATGTCAATCTCATTTATGAACCCCAATAATTAGTTTAATCATGGTGGCTAAAATCTTGTTAATGGCTTCTACTTGCCCATTTACCTAAGGGTAATATGGAGTAGAACTTTCATGACGTAGGCCTAGCTCTGTAGTAAGATTGGTCATCACAAAGTTTCAAAAATGGCTACCATGTTTTGTGACGATGGCTTGTGGAACTCCAAACCTTGCAATCACATGATTGAATATGAAAATGGATGTTTTTTCACCATCATCCTTATATGTAGGCATTGCCTCGTCACATTTCATAAAATAATCTACCGCAAGGATAATGTACCCATGTCCCCTAGTTGAGTGAGGGTTACATGTAAGGAAATCGATGCCCCATTTAGCGAAAGGACCAAAAAAATTAATGAGGTGAAGAGGAGTTAGGTGCACACACATTTTTTGATCATAGATCAAACAATTATGGCATTTCCGATGGCAACTATTCAATCTTTAAACATAGAAGGCCAAAAATAACCCACCGATAGGATATTTTGAGCAGTGGAAAACCTTGATATATTACCACCACAAGCTCCAAAATGGAATCCATTCAATTCTTTTTCAGCTTCCTCATGAGTTAAACATTGTCAGAATATGGAATCGTCACCATGACAATAAAGTGTATCGACAACGATATTGTATTTTTGGGATTGGTACCTGATACAATGACAATCAGTTCGACTGAGTTCTAGCCAAAATGTCTGGGTATGAAGATAAATGATGATATATCCATACTAGGTATCTAAAGTATTGATAAGAAAAAAAGATTCATCTGGAAGAGAATTCTTTGCCACAATTTCCATTTCAGTATGGGGAAATTCACATAATAATTCAACAAATACTAGTGATTTCTTAGATTTAGATTTTATGAATTCCAAATTGAATTGTTATAGGATAATTATCCATTTGGAATAATTTCCCCCTAGCATTTGTCTCATAAGAATATAAACCATGTGGTTGCAATCGGAAATCAGAGTAGTTTTTCACAATAGAATGTAGTGAGGAAATTGTTGGATAGCTTGAATGACTATCAAGGCTAACTTATCCACATGTGCATATTTTTCTTCAGTTTTGGTCAGATTTTTGCTTATGTGATATATCACATTCTCTTCATTCAATTCGACTTCCTAAACTAAAACCATGCTAATAGTGACATCAGATGGAGATAGGTATAAAATGTAGTCTCGATGATAATCAGGAGGATGCAACAGTGGTGTATGGGTCAACACATGTTAAGTGCATCAAAGGCCTTTTGATCCACTTCATCCCAAGTAAATGAGATGCCCTTTTACAACAGTTGAGTAAAAACTTTAGTCAACTCAGCGTAGTTCTGGATGAATCGATGTAGAAAGTTCACTTTCCCTTGCAAACTTTTGAGTTGGTGGAGATTGGAAGGAGGAGGAAAATTCAAAATAGCCTCAACCTTGAGCGGATTGACATGAACGGCTTCCTTTGAAATGAAAAATCCTAGCAATCAATTAGATTGCACACAAAAAACACACTTGTGGGGATTCAAGCATATATTGTAGTGACAACATCTGATAAAGATAGCTCTCAAATGCATTGGATGGCCTTCCAGTCTCAGCGAATGAGCTGGCTGCAAGTCATCTAAATAAGGTTCTGTAATATGCTTGATATCGTAAAATGCGTAAGACATAGCCCGTTGGAAATTTTCACCAGCATTCTCCAAACCATTTGGGAGTTTTTGATAGGAAAAGTTCCCCCATGGACAGATGAATGTAGTTCTATGTTTATCAGTTGGGAGTATGTTTATTTGGTTGTAGCTAGAAAATCCATTCATAAATTAAAATATTTCATTTCTGGCACAGTCATTAATGATTTGATCAATATAGGGGGTAGGATAGTTGTCCTTCAGACAAAACTTATTTATATCCCTATAATCGATGCATACTCTAATGGTTCCCTGCTTCTTGTTAACATGTACAATATTGGATACCCAATCAGTAAAGGGAATTGGGTAGATGAAACTTGCTTTGAGTAGTTTCTCTACCTCGGCTTTAATCACAACAACCTTTCATGGATGCACTAGACGTAATAATTGTGTGATAGGTTTTGCATCCGGGTAAGTCTTGATCTCATGCACAACAATGCTTGGGTCAATTCCTGGCATTTCCTGATAGGACCAGGAAAAAATGTCGCAGAATTCTTGAAATAGGACTTTATAATTTTGAATATCTTCGAATGAGAATGAAGCTCCTATGTGAATATTTTCAATAATCCATGTTTTGACTGACATATCAATGGAAATCATTGTATATATATTTCCAAAATTCCTTTTGGACTCAGCTTGAAAAACTGAAATGGGCCATTCCAGACTATCTAAAATCTCAAGTGAAAACATAGTTGAAAAATCATTCTTGATTTTATCGGGGTCAAGTAGAAAAGAAGAATTATGATTATAATCATTCCATGGCATTTCATCTGAATTCATGACCTCTGTAATACTTTCATTAGTCATAAATTTATAGTCGAAAGGATCAGGAAGTGAAACTAGTTCAACCAAGGTAAAGGAGAATAATCATCATTGATCATATTCACTCGATCAATCTTAGAAGATGATGGGTTGAAAAATGATTAAATTGCTTGATAAGCCAGTTCAAGTGGGCTCAAAGGCATCTCATTTCCATAGGAGGTCAATTCATAATCTAAAGGCACTATCCATGGATTAGAAGATTCCATAGTGCTTGATGTAACCATGTTAACCTCAGCAACATTAGAGGGAAAGTTAGGTGGAATGAGTGCAGAGGTCCCCATCAGTGATGAGTCTTTGATAATTCCAACACCAATATCCTCATAAAGAGTATTCATTTTTCTAAAAAAGGTATGATACCTGTAGAGTTAAGGTCCAAATTGTAGTAAGACAACTAGTCTACTTTGACAATTTTCCCTTTGTGAGGAAATTGTATCATTTAAAAAAGTGATGAGACCACTGTAGACATAGCATAGGTCCAACTTGACCAAGAAAAAGGTTGTAATTGAGTTGAGAATCAACAACTTCAACTTCGATCATGGTCATTTTACCCTCTAAATCTATGGGAAAATCATTTAGGATTCCATAAGGATGAAAACCTCTTCCATCAAAGGATTTCAAAGTGGTAGGTGACTGATTGATAGTTGGAGAACCTAAATATTTCCAACAAGCAATCGACATAATACACGTAGAAGCTCCTATGTCAACAACTCTATGAAACACTCATCTAGTTTTGACAAAAACTAGAATCTAGAATGCTAGTTGATGTGGGAGTCTAGGTATATGACTCTCACTATCAAAGATAATTAGGTTAGAATATTATGGATTAATAGCTCCAATGGATGAAAACCATAACTTATGTTGTGCTATACATGTTTGCAGGACTTGAAGAGTTGACATTGTGAAAGGAGAAATAGCCAGGTCTTTAACAGTCTTGTAATTATGTGCAACTCTAACATGTGGGTTAAAAGCTGATTTTCAAAGCACACCTCTCGGAGGTGGTCGAATCATCACATCAGGATTCAGTTTCTTGAGCTATAACGGTTTAGAAGGAGGGGGAATTGAAGTGGAAGGTTGACCAAATGAATTACCCTCATTCACATTGACCATAGGACCCTTAGATCTATAATATTTTGATATCGCATCTACCATAACTTGTTGTGAATACATCATCATGATATATTGCAATGTGGAAGAGGAAGATGTGTTATGAGAAACCATTTTTTTGTCTTGAGAAGGAAATGGATCCTTCAAAACAGTGGGAGTTGGAGAACCTTTAATGAATTTGGAAACCTCTTCCTGATATGGGCATTCCCTCGTATAATGGTCCTCATTGCAAATAGGGCATGGATATCGAGGTTTTTTTTTCTTGTCAGCAGGTTCAGTTTTAGTGGGTTTCTCTTTTAGATAATTATTTTTTTTCAATTTACATTCCCCTTCCTTTTACCTCCAGGCGATTGAATCTCGCCGATACATGATTCTATGACATTAATTTTGCAAATAACTTCTAGAGAAAGGCTTTCAATGGGTGAATCTTGTATGGTCAAAGTTTGAGTACTTTTAGAATTTTTATTTTTCCCCTTAGAGTGTTGGCTAACAGAACCTAATATACCATCAAAGACATTAGATCCTGAAGGAGTTGTAACTGTTTGATCATTTGAAGTTGTCGGGCATGGTAAATTCGGGATTTTCTCATACAAGGTGTTGACAAATTGAGTATAAACTAAGTATAAATACTAGGCACAAGAAATTACCTTCTCTTCCATCACAACACCTCCCTTAGCAACATACTCTGTAATAAAAGGAAGTAATGACTTTGTAAATCATTCAACTAAAATCTGATTTGGAACAAAAACTTTTACTAACTGACGTCTACGTCTCCATTCATTTATATGATCAGAAATGTAAGTCGAATTTTATTATTTTAAGGAAGTCAATAGATCGGTACCAGTATTGTAACAAATCAGTATCTAGAAATGGGTTATAAATGTTGTTACTAGAGAGTTAAAGTTATGGAAGGAAGCACAAGGTAGCTCAAATTACCATTTGGCTGCTGAACCAGTTATATTTCGTTGGAAATGGAGAAGTTGGATATAATCATCAATTAAAGAATTTGATTCACACCAAAGATGATATGTCATCACATGATTGGATGGGTCTTCTCCTGATTTGCCTTCAAATATGGGTATGTCACTCAGTAACCTAGTGGGAATCGTCAACTAAAAAGGATAATAATACGTAGGATCATTCATCAACTGAGATAAATCTATTAAATCTAAGGTTGCAATGAATGATAACTGTCAGTTAGGATCTTGCTCTAAGGTTTGATAACCTTGTGGGCTAAGTCCAACCCTTGGAGGAGGATACCCATGATATCCTAGATGTAGGTTTTAACCCCGTACAGAAATTACCAGCATACGAATTATAAAACACAGAAAATAAACAATGTAAGAGCATAACACATAAGACACATATACACAGAAATTTCCCCTGGATCCCAAAACCGAGATTACTAGATTGATTTTTCATTTTTTTCCTTTCAATGTTACAATACACATATATACATCCCGAAGAATCCAATACCATGGACCAAAAAACATCGCGTCCAAAACCATGTGCAAAAATCATTCACAAAACCATAGGTAGGTTCACCCCCCTAATATAGTGTCCAAAAAAAAATTCCTCGGGGCGTTGTCTCAGACCCTGTAGAGGGGGCCTACTCACCCACCTCAAACCCCCTGTGATCCCCGCACGTGCAATCATGCAACGAAAGGGGGGCAAGTTGTGGAAAGAATATAACACAACCCAACATTCTCCCACTTTTTGTTTTCTTTCCACAAGGGCCCACATGAGAGCTTAGTCATTTATCCAGTCCTGCAACACCCATTGTTTCTCTACACCAAGAGAACTTCTTAGAGCTCACAAATTTTGTCATTGCATCTGTAGTATTCTTCAAAGTGTCCACCTTTACCAGCAACATCTTTTTGTCTTCTATCATATCCCTCATAAAGTGATACTAAACATCAATGTGCTTTGTCTTTGAATGGTAAGCAAGGTTCTTTGCCAAGAAAATTTCACTTTAACTATCACATTCTATCCTTATAGCTACATGTAATAACCCCATACTTGAACACAATCTCTCAAACCAAACTGATTCCTTGCTTGCATGAGTGGCTGCCATGTATTCTGCCTATGTAGTTGATAATGCCACTACAGATTGTTTCTTACTCATCCAACTGACTGCACCTCCAAATAGGTTAAACACATACCCACTTTTAGATCTTCTCTGATTCATATCTCCAGCCCAATCTGCATCATCAAACCCATGAATATCCAAAACTATGTCCAATCCTGGTCTTCCTTGGTAGCACAAACCATAATCACTAGTGCCATGCAAATACCTAAAAACCCGCTTCACTGTTGTCCAATATTCCTTCCCTGCGTTTGACATAAACCTGCTCAATACTCCCACTGCATGTGCAATGTCTGGTCTAGTACAGATGATCGCATACATCAGGCTACCGACTACACTTGCATATGGAACACGGGACATGTCATCTTCCTCTTCTTGTGTCTTGGGACACTGTTTAGCAGATAACTTTACACCTACAGGAATATGAACCTTCATCGGTTTACTATCCTACATATTAAACCTCTGCAATATTGTCTCGACATAATTCCTATGGTTTAACCAGAGCTTCCTCTTTGCCTGATCTCTTTTAATTTCCATGCCAAAAATATAGTTTGCAGTACCAAGATCTTTCATGTCGAATTTGGAGGACAATTGGGTCTTCAAATCTTGGATAATTTCTTTGTCACTTCAAACCAGCAACATGTCATCCACATACAAAACCAAATAAATAACATGGTCACTAATTAATTTAAAATACAAACAGTGATTTGCTTTGCTTCTGGTGAAGCCAAGTCCCCGTATAAATGTATCAAATTTCTGATACAACATCCTTGGTGACTATTTTAGCCCATACATAGACTTCTTTAACTTTCATACCAGTTCTTTCTTGCCCTTCACTACAAAGCCTTCAGGTTGCTTCATGTAGACCTCCTCATCTAGATCCCCATGGAGAAATGCTATCTTCACATCCATCTGTTGTACCTCAAAATCAAAAGCAGCAGCAACAGATAAAAGTAATCTAACAGAAGCTACCTTGGCAACAGGAGAAAAAATATCACCAAAATCAATTCTCAACACCTGGGAATAACCTTTTGCTACCAACTGATCTTTGTATTTCTCCACCTTTCCTTCTGCATTTATCTTCTTCTTGAACACCCATTTTCTGCCAATGGGTTTCCTTCCAGCTGACAACTCCACCAAATCCCAAGCCTCATTTTTGTGCAAAGATGCCATTTCATCAACCATGTCCTCTTTCCAGAGTTTCCCATCCTCTGAATCTACTGCTTCCTTCACAGTTTTGGGATCATCATTAGTAATAGATAAAGAAAAATTTGAATAGAAAGAAGATGGACTATACCTTTTTGGATGCCTTCTTTCTCGAACTAATCTTCTCACAATCAGAGTTTGTGGCTTTTCATATTCTGATTCCTCTTATGCTGTAGAGTATGATTCTTCCTCCTTTAGCTCAAACTCTATCTTCTCAGGCTCCTTTGATGGGATTTCATGTTTGATAACATTTTTCACCTCTCTGAACACCACATCTTGGCTATACACAACCTTCCTTGTTATTGGGTTCCAAAGCTTATAACCCTTTAAACCATCCTTATACCCAATAAAGATGCACTTTTTATATTTACTATCCAACTTTGTTCTTTTCTCCTTTGGAACATGTACATATGCATCACATCCAAATACCCTTAGATGTGAAAGAGAGGGTTTCTTACCAGTCCATACCTCTTGTGGAGTCTTATCCTCCAACGCTGATGAAGGTGATCTGTTGACCAAGTAACATGTTGTCTCCACCACCTATGCCCAGAATTCATGTCCTAACCTGGTACCACTGAGCATGCTTCTTGCCCTTTCCATCAACGTCTTGTTCATTCTTTCTGCAACTCCATTTTGCTCAGGTGTGTATGGAATAGTCTTCTGTCATGCTATATCATGCTTCTTATAGAATTCTTCAAATTCCTTGCTGCAAAAATCTCCATTGTTATATGTCCTCAACACCTTTATATTCTTCTCTGTCTAGTTTTCCACCAGAGCCTTAAATTCTTTAAACCTATCAAAGACTTCAGATTTATTCTTGAGGAAATATATCCATGTATTCCTTGAGAATTCATCTTTAAATGATACATATTACATAGACTTACCCAGTGATGGAACCTTCACAGGTCCAAACACATCACTGTGCACAAGCTATAATATTTGTTTTGCCCTCTTACCACCAAAGGGGAAACTCACCTGATTTTGCTTCCCATATACAAAATTTTCATAGAAATAAAAATCCAGAGAGTTGTTAGTCACACCTTCTACCATACCTTTACCATGAAGTATTTGAATGCCCTCCTCTCCAATATGTCAAAGCCTTTGATGCCATAGAATGGTCTTTTCTCCAGATACTACTATATTTTCTGCTCCACTTTCAGGAACCACCTAACTATTGCACCCATCAATAATAGTGCTACCTTGCAGCTTGTACAGAGTTCTAATCTGAACTCCCTGCATCAATACCAGTGCTTTCTGAACCATCTTGCAGGTATCTCTCTTGAACACTGTTTTTACACCTGCATCATCTAGCTTGCTTACAGAAATCATATTTCTGGCCAATGCAGAATATGGAGAACACCCAGAAGTGTTCTAACCCTTCCACCTTGCAACTTGAACTTTACTTTTCCACAACCAACGATTCTAGCCTAACTATCATCCCCTAAGAAGACATCACCACCATCATATTTCTCATACTTGCAGAACCACTCTCTATGGGGAGTGAATTGAAAGGATGCACCTAAGTCAATCAGCCATGCCTCATGATCTACATGTGTACTTGAAGAAGCCAAGTATACATCCCCACCTTCATCTGAGATGGTTTTTGCCTATGCAAAAGGAGCATCATTAGATCCCGTTCCTTTGTTAGGAGCTTTAGATTTACAGTCCCTTTTGTAGTGCCCTTCCTTTCCACATTTCCATCACACCTTTATAGGTTTTCCTAGAGATTTAGATCTCCCTCTAGGTTTAGATCTCCCACTCGATGACTTATTTTGTTTCTGTTCTAGGACCGTCCTCGTACAAACAAGCCATCACCATTTCAACTCTCCATAGTTTTCCATCTCATCTCCTCTGTCAGCAAGGATGAGACTATTTCATCAAACTACAAGGCAGTTGCATTGCTACCTATTGCAATAACCAAACTATCCCATGAATCTGGTAGAGAACACAACAAATTGATGCATTTATCTTCATATGAAATTTTAATATCAACAGATAATAACTGACTTACTAGAGTATTAAATGCATTTATATGCTTTATCACTGAGTCTCCATCTTTCATCCTCAGGTTATACAACTTTTTTTGTAGGAACAATTTATTCACCAGAGACTTAGATTGGTACAAAGTCCCTAACTTGACCCACAAAGCCTTAGCTGTAGCTTCCCCTGATACATTCAGTAATACTGAACATGAGACACACAATTGTATTGTGCTCTTTGCCTTCCAATCCAATTTCTTCCATTCTTCATCAGAAACTCCCGTTGGTTTAGTACCTGGATCTACCGAAATCCACTGATCTTTGTCTTCCAATGAAACCTCCATCTTAATTTTCCATAACTCAAAACTCTAACCATTAAATTTCTTGACCTCTATCTTTCCACTGCTCGCCATATTCTTTCACCACCAGAATCGATCCCGCAGATCTCCCACTAAACAAGGTCTACCACAGGCCTGAGCGAAACCCCTCAGCAAAAAAGGCATCCCCTTGAAGCCAAAATATTTCTGATACCAAATGTAGGTTTTAACCCCATACAGAAATTACCTGCATACGAATTCTAAAACACAAAAAATAAACAATGCGAGAGCATAACACATAAAACACATATACATAGAGATTTTCCCCTGGATCCAAAAACTGGGACTACCAGATTGATTTTTCATTTTTTTCCTTTCAATGTTACAATACACATATATACATGCTGAAGCATCCAATACCATGGACCGAAAACCATCGCGCCCAAAACCATGTGCAAAAACCATGCACAAAACCATAGGTAGGTTCGCCCCACCTAATATAGGGTCCAAAACAAATTTCCCTAGGAGGCTGCCCCGTACCCCATAGAGGGGGGCTACCTAACCCCCTCAAACCCCATGGATAGGAGGGGCTACCACCCCCCTGCTGCGAAATCGGTGCAAGGAAGGGGGGGCTCCGCCCCCCCTCTAACCCCCTGGTTAACTACAGGGGATAATCGTGGAAAGAATATAACATAACCCAACACTAGAATAGCTTATGCAGTTGGAATTGGGATTCCACTAGGGTAACAAGGGTGAACCATACCAAGTTGAGGTTGAACATGGAATTGATAAGTATGTTAGGCCCCTATACTACTAGTGTAACCCCTTATTATTATTAGTACAACCCACTAATTATATTGATGTACCCATGTAGTGCCCATATTGTCACTATTGTGCCACATAGAAGCCCACTATTGTTATTATTGTGCCCTTACTTTATTATTGTTATGTCGGCTCTCATTATGTTATGACCCCTTAGACTCCTATATATAGAAAGGAGGTCTTTTCATTTGTATCATCCAAGAATTGTTCATTTATGTAATGTAAAGGAGGTTTCCTCCTCGAAGAGGCTGAATTCTAAGGCGTTGATCTATCTTTTCTATCTTTTCTTGAGCTGGTTTCATAACATTTGGTATCAGAGCTTTGGATTCTAGGGTTTTGCTGCTCCAAACAGGTCATCGTGGAATTGTCGCTATAACTTTTTTTCTGTGACGTTTCAGAAGTTGCAAAAAAAACCCATTTGAGAAGAAATTGCGCTGAACCTTGGGTCCGAATTTCAGATCTTTTCGCGCGATATTTGCGGAGATATGATCTGAGGAAGTTGGTCTTTTTGCAGACTCCTGAATTACATTCAAAACAGGTGACCTGGGAAAAATCGTCATAACTTTCTTTCTGAGCATTAGATTGAAATTTCGCAAGAAGGTACAGAACGAGGACGGACTATAGTTTTCTTTTATATATTTTTCGGAGTCAAAGCTTGAAACAGTGACACGTGGCACTTCATACAAGTTCGCTCTACTGAACTAGTCTACAATCAGGTCACTGCGGGAGATTGTGTATAACTCTTTCTTGGAGAATCCAATTTGGATCAAACTAGTGACATTGGAAAAAGGACACAGAAGGCTACTATAGGTTGAAATTTCAGAACTTAAAGATCCAAAAGTACAGAGTTACAGTCGTTTCAAGGTCGAGCTCCTAAAATCAAGAAAAAGCAAGATGAGGAAGTTTGATGGCAAGGATCCGGTAAATTGGATACTTCAGATGGAGCAATATTTTGATCTACATGGTGTACAACTGTTACAAAAGGTATGTATTGCATCTTCATAATTAGAACCAGATCAATTTTTATGGTACAAAGGGCTTTGTTCTCGTAAACAACTTGTTACGTGGTCAATTTTCACGGAGGAAATGATAGCACATTATGAGGATACAAAGAGCAACACCTTCTTTAGAGCAACACCACAACAATTGGAAAGAGTAAAAGGGCTTTGTGACATAGTGGAAAGAAAAATTATGGAAACCAGGAAGCGTACCCCTCACAACTATAAAGATGGAAGTGTTGTTTCTCCTAGCCTTCCACAACCTATAAGGGTTACACCACAACAATTGGAAGAAAAAAGAGAAAAAGGGCTTTGTTACAATTGCGATAGCAAATGCACTAAAGGTCATAAGTGTGCTGAGAAGAAATTATTTTACATAGAATATGAAGAGGAGGAAGAAAAGGATCAAGAAACATCAAAAGAAGAAGATATACGCCAAGACCCCACCCGAGAGAAAGAAGAAACGAATCAGACCATATCTTGTAAAGCATTGGCAAGAATTACCACTCCTCAAACTCTCAAGATAGAAGGACATATCAAGAAGAAAAATGTTCAAGAAGTGAAAGATCACATCGAGCATCAAGAAATGAATTCGACCATATCTTGTAAAGGATTGGAAGAAATTACCACTCCTCAACCTCTAGAGATAGAAGGACATATCAAGAAGAAAAAGGTTCAAGCAGTGAAAGATCACATCGAGCATCAACAACAAGTTCTCCAACTTTTAAAGGATAACGCCACTTCGGTGCAAAATCAAACGAAACAACAGGTAGATCAACATCGTAGTGAAAAATGTTTTGATGTAGGTGATTCGTTATTTTTACCGCTACATCTCAAACAAGCTATTTATGAGAAGGAAATGTTGGCAATACTACATGCACTTAAAAAATGGCAACCTTACCAAATGGGAAGACTCTTCAAGGATAAGGATGTGGAAGCATTGTTTTGTGCTATTTATATTATCCAAACAGATTGGATAAACGAAGCAAGGGATGAATGGAAGAAGGACGAAGAAGTATGGCCACTTATTCAAAAGTTGCAAAAGATCCCAATTCAAACAATATTGCCAGAAATTGAAGAGGAAGGAAAAATCATATTGGAACCTGGAGCAGTCACAGAAACAAGAACCCAACAGCTACGAAATCGATCAATTTCAGAGTATCTCATCAAGTGGAAGAACTTACCCGCTGAATATTCCACATGGGAGGACAAGAATTTTATACAGAAGCATCAAGAACTACTCAAGCGTTGAGGACAACACTTTTTGAAGGAGAGGGGCATGTTAGGCCCCTATACTACTAGTGTAACCCCTTATTATTATTAGTACAACCCACTTATTATATTGATGTACCCATGTAGTGCCCATATTGTCACTATTGTGCCACATAGAAGCCCACTATTGTTATTATTGTGCCCTTACTTTATTATTGTTATGTCGGCTCTCATTATGTTATTACCCCTTAGACTCCTATATATAGAAAGGAGGTCTTTTCACTTGTGTCATCCAAGAATTGTTCATTTATGTAATGTAAAGGAGGTTGCCCCCTCGAAGAGGCTGAATTCTAAGGCGTTGATCTATCTTTTCTATCTTTTCTTGAGCTGGTTTCATAACAAAGTATGACCAGGGTATGGTTGACTCTGGAAAGGTTGACTTGACCCATTTGACCTAAGTAATATTTCCCCTATACAGATTGAGCTTGTAAAGGTTGACCTTGAACAAATTAATTTTGAATAGGTTGAATTTGGATAAATTGACCTTGAAAAGGTTGGCTTTGGAAAGTTTTACCTTGGAAAGGTGGACTTTGAAAAACTTGTCCTTGAAAAGGTGAAACCTAATAAGCTTGACCTTGAAAAGCTTGGCGTTGAATAGGTGTTTGCATTGTTCCTATACGAGGTTATCTGATAGGAATGTGTGGTGTAGATTGGATGGTAGGAACGATTTGATAAGGAAAAACCTGAGGTATTTCCTGTGTAGTTTGAGGAATAGGTATTTGAGGGGTAACTTGAAAGGCCATTTTTTATACTCCTAGGATAGGTGTCTAAGGTGAACTTGGCACCGACTGCAAAATAGGTGTTTGAACAGGTGTTTGAGGTGCACCCTGAACATGTTGTTGTATTGGTTGTTGAATAGGTCGTTGGATTGGTTGTTGAATAAGTGTTTGAGGAGTTCCTTCAACAGGCTGTTAGATAGGTACATCAATACTTGGAATAGGTATTTAAGGAATAGGTTGTGCAGTAGGTTGAACAGGTTGACAAACTAGAACCTATGGAGTAATTGGAGAAAACTGTTGAGAAAAAGCAGGGTTCCAACTAGTGTTCGTCCCAGGGTAAGGAGTACCAATCAAAGGTTGAGCTACAACAGGTTGATCAGGACCGAGCTGAGGTATCTAACCATAATTTCCAGTAAAAGGTTGACCTCCAACCATAGGATAAGATCTGACAAGTTGTCCTCCAAGTGGAGGATAAGGTGGTTTCCCCCAGGCAGGTAATAAACACTAGTTAGGGTTACTTGAGGGTTACCTAAGTTACTGTATACCATGTGAACATATTGGTCTGATGTCATAAATGCTTTAGGAATGGATTCCATCCTCTAAACAATAGACATCGATAAACTAGATGACCAAGTAGAAGGTTGAGGAGAAGGAGTAGCTCCTGGAAAAGTCCCAATAGATGACTGGTATCCAGGAGGAAATGATGGACCACCATACAATAGTGATTATGAGGATCTGGTAAACATAGATGAATTGTTAGGTTGGATCCCAAGAGGAATTTCTGACATGGTTCTTCTCGGTGAATAAAAAGGAATGTGGTGAGGTGTAAAACTAGGACCTAAAAAGTTCAAAGGGATAGAATACCAAGGATCAAGTCAGAAAGGATCAAAAGGAACTCTTGGAAAAAATATTAGATAAAAATTTGACCATTGTTAACTGGAGTACGAGGTGAAGATTCCTCCTCATTCCTAGAAATATCTTCAATGCTAATCAACCTAGGAGGTAATCCAATTGTAATCATCAACTTCCTTCAAGGTGAAGGTGGAGCATCAGTAGGAGCTATCATAGCCCATGGTGATTCAGGTTGAGAAATATTAGACTTGGGTTCTTCTAATTCTAGTTCATTTAGTTCAGTGTTTGAAACGTCGCCAATATCAGATTCAATTTGAACTACTTCGGTAATTTCTAGTCCAGAATGAACTAAACCTTATTCTACTTTTTGCATTGGATTCACTTCGGGTTCAACTGTCTGAGATTGTAAAACTGTAAACATTTTAGGTTTTTCTAAGGTTTCAGATCCTATTGATCTTCACCTTTTAGTTTTTATCTTTTCCAATTGACTAGGTGTATATTTAGCGGGTTTACCCTTGCATTTTATGCGACTACCTTGGTGAATCATCCAGGATGAAATTGTATCATGAAATCAAACAATATTCATAATGCAATCCTAAGGTATCTAAATAGTAAAAACAAACAATTAACACACACTAAAAAAAAATCTAAGGATTAAAACCATGCAAACAAACTTTTCACAGCAAAACCACTAGTTGGTGATGAAACCCAACGTTGCAGAGATCAAAGTGAAAAGTGGCTATAGATAGAGTGGGTGGAACTAGTTGTGTTGATAACCTACTTAATGTACATGATCTGCTGCAATTAAACTTCATTTATGACATCTTGAGTGAAGAATACCTTCCAAAAATGTCCAATTGAGCATAGCCATCATCTATTCCAGGTACAGAAGAGACTTCCCCTCCACTATCACCTCGGGTTAAATCCCTAGTATTATAGTATCTAAGGTTACCATGTAAAACAATTTAACCTAGAGGAACAATTGCAGATCGGACATACACGTAACGACAGATTAACAAAGTTCAATCCCCTTGAAAGTTCATCAACATGGTTAATTTGAGGTTTACTTCGAAGTGACTCCCAAGTGCCTTTCAGCACCATTTTTAGTACATGTAAATCACTCTATTGTAGTCAATGAAGTGGGTTCGATCACTTCACTAGGTCCGATATGACCTCATGCTTGACTCCTTTGAAAGGGGAGCTTCCTAGAGAAAAATTCCAATAAATGTATTTTTCTCCCTATCACAAGATGCTATTGTTTGTTTGCAACTTTGGAAATTTAACTGACTTCCCTATTCCAAAGCCATACATCCTGATCTACTGTAGGTGGAAAAGATCCCTAAAAATAATTAAAAAATCCATATTGATTTTATTAGCGTTGAGTTTAAGAGTTATTATTTACTCAAAGGTAATGGACATGAAACTGATGGAATTGTGACTTGACGCAAATCCTAATGCAATCGAAAATGAAAATGTTATCTTTTCATTTCAATGAATTTCTATCTGAAGTAAGGAAAGACTCTTTGAAATTTTTTAATGGAAATGTAAAAAACTATAAATCCCACTATATCTCTTTTTCCTAAAATGAAGATATCCAAATTCCAATTACCCAAATATTAAAATTATCTTCAATATTTTCACTTTGCCCAATAACACAAAAAATCAAGAAATTTCTCTTTAAACATACAATCACTTGGAAATTTGCAAAATGCAAGAAGAAACCAATGAACACTAAAATGAATTTTCTCTAATTGAATGCTAGGAATTCACTTGCAATAAAGAGTACAGTTCATAAATACTTCAGGGACGGAAGGAAAAATGACTTTTCATTCCGAAACTAGCATAAGAATTATTTTTCACAAAAAATACCCAATCTTATAATCCATTTCTTTTCACACACAAAACAATCTTTCACAAAAGAGAAAACTAAACTCAAGGCCTGATTTGATCAAAAGAAGAAAGACAAAAAGACAACAAGGCAAGACTAATTGATCTCTCTTTTGACAGATCGACCATTCACCAGATGATACTTTACCTTAATTTCAAAAAACAAGATAATCATAAGAAAATCCTTTCACAACACTCAGTCAAATGGAAGACTGAAAGAAGGCACAAACGAGTGTAACTAAATAGGAAAAACAAAAAACTTTGGACTTAATAAGGATAAAATTGAAATTTTAAAAAATTCTAGGTATGTGCATAGGTCATAGAGAAAACCAATGCACATATGCATTGTTGTAGAAAGACAAGTGCACTCTATGCTTGAGGCTATAGTGCACACAACGGGAAATGTTGAAAAAAATAAAAAACAAGCCAAATAAACCCAAAATATAATTTTTTAAGATTTCCAAACACTCATAGAGGGCTTCTACAGAAGGTTCAAAAGGTCAAACAATGAAATTAATGGAGAGTGTGAATGTCCCCAGTATGGTCATCAATTTGTTAAGTGGACTTACCCTCTTGTGGACAAGAGCAATCTCCCTAGACCTTAGAGAAATCTAGTAACAAACAACTAAAAACTGCTACCTTTCTCTAGATTATGATTGACTAAAATAAACACTATGATAGGGGTCACTTACCGTTTAATCGACATGTTTGATAAAGTCCCTTTTAGATATTTCGACCATCTGCATCTCCCTGATGCTTTATATATATTCCAATTACTTCCCACAACTTATCCATGATGTCTTGAAGGAGATCTACATAGACAAAAACATACATGAGATCAAAACATCCAGTATACACCCTAAGAGGTAAATGAACAAATTAACTCAATCATATGTCAAAATTGATCAATATGTAATCATAATCTATGTAGGTGGTCAAGGAATCCTACAAATTGTATCAACAAAGAAATAATTGAGAAAAAACGGTTTTATTTATATTAATAAAATGGAGAATAAACTTACAACCTTGAATCCTTGATGTTGCAAGTCTCTTCCCACAATCTCCAACACTCTCCTTGAATGAATAGCCTTCCAACCTTATTCCTGCAGCATAAGCCTACTTCCAAAAACCCTTCTCAATCCTCAATCCTATGTTAGCTTTATAGGCCAAGGAGGGGAATTTTGGGATCCATTTTCTAAGTGATGAGAGCCACTAATGGTGGGATAAGGGTTCTGCAAAGAGAGGGAGTAGCACCATGTTGGGAGGGATCAAGCTTGAATAGGCACCCATTCGAAGCTTGTTAGTTGGCATAGATATGGCTAAAAATGCTTATAGAATTTAATTTTTATTTTTTTTATTCGTTAATTCATGTGCGCATGCCACATAGTAAGACAAAGTGCACTTATGCGCAATTTCTAATGGACTCTTCTGTGTAAGTGCAGATATTAACTAGGGAACTGTGCACAAAGCCAAAAACAGGGTTTTAAGCCATGGGATCCAGGAATTTCACTTTCTTTGGGATATTTTGGATTCTAATTTTGTAGGGGAATGCTTTGTAACACATTTATGGATAGCGAAAATCCAAACCGATGGTAATTTCCCTAATGCAACAAAATGATGTGTAACGGTTGTTGCTACTATCACAATTTTTATTGCTAGAAGATGTTGCCTTGATACAAATGGATCTATCTTGTGCACATGGATAACTATATGTATGATGAGATTTATATATCGTTGGTCATTCATCATTTTGTTGTTAATATAAGAGTTTTGTAATGCTAGTGAAGGGGATTGATTGAGTATGCCTTAAAGAGAGGCATGAGTTTTTGGTTATGTATTGGAAAGTTTTGAGCATAATGTAATAGTCACAAGTTTCATATTGTACTTCATAATTTGCAGTCATGTATCATGTTCATGAGGTCCTGTAATCATTTTCAAGTCTCTAGGCTCATGTTTTCATGAGTCGATGATTATGTTTTTTGTATGCAACGTGTATTATTGATGGGGTTTTGTAGTGATTGAGTGAGTTGTGCAGAAATAGGGTTTCACCTGGTAGCATGGTGATTATGTCATATTTTGTTAAGTCAGTCCCTTTTTCCTTGATGTGTAGCCTTTAGCTAGAAGGCATTGGTTGCAAGATGATGATGTTGATGTGAGTGTGGTTGTTGATCATTTATGGGTATTTTGTTGCTTCTTGACAGAGGATGGATGATCCTATTATTGATTGGTCATCATGTATCTAATATTATTGTATCAGAAGATTTTTTTTCCACTGCTCATTGGTTTTACAGAGAATGTTGTTTCTTGCATTATGTTGTTGTTGTTGGTTGAGAGCGTTGTTCACGGAGAGTCTATTGTTGCTGCTTCAGGAGAGTGATATTTATTGTTGTTGTTTTTTTTTCATGTTTTCATTAGGAGTGTTGTTGTTTTTTGATGCATTATGATTTGACCCAACTTGTGTCTAGGGGGAGTATTGTCTATTCAACTATGGTTACTTGGATTTTCCAACCCTGTTCAATTGATGTCAAAGGGGGAATGAGTGAGGAGTTTTTCAGAGATCATTTGGATGGTTCAGTCAGGGTTTCCATCAATGCCAGAGGGGGGTATTGATGGCACTATGGCTCAATTGATGTTGGTCGGCATTGATGTCAACCTAGTAGTATTGGTTTTTTGCTAGTTGGCATTGATGTTAACCAGGTAGCATGTGATGTAAAGTCTTGTTTATGCACTTAGCATTGGTGTTACCATGGTATAGGTGCCTTAGTATTGGTATTATCATGCTATTGGATGTGTTTGGAGCAGGTTGGCACATGGTATTAGTTTAGAGATTACCATGGTACAATTGATCCTAGGTATTGACATAACCATGGTATTTTTCTTTGGTATTGGTTTGGTAATTACGAATTGGTTTGGAGATAATTGAGGATAATTTGGCAAATACTTGTGAAAAAAATATTGAGTTGGTTTTATTTTTTGGTGACATTTGAGCGAGGAAGAGTGTGTGTGAGAGAGGAATATTGTGTGCAGGTTTTGCATGGAATTTTGTAGAAAATCTATAACAATTTACAGCAGTAGTAAATCGCAGCAGAAGCGTGATTCAGCCAAAATTTTATGTAGAAGTATGGTGATGGAGTAAGGAGTGATTGTATATCATCTCCTATCTGATTTCTCATTATATTTTCATCAGATTATGTTTTTCGTATGCAACATGTATTATTGATGGGGTTTTGCAGTGATTGAGTGAGTTGTGCAGAATTGTTTCAGTGAGATTGTTATGTTTGTTTTGAGCCTATATTGTTATAGGTTGTTGTGTTGTTCTAGTTGAGCAGTTCATATTGGCTCTAGTATGAAATATTTATGAAACGAGAGTTACATAGAAGTGTGGAGTGAGCGATCTGAAGAAATTAGTACAAAGAACATATTTCTTCATGAGTCCAATCAAAGTTGGGTGAGGCTCGTTGGTCGTGGTTGCTTCTAGTAGATGAGGTTCATAGAGTCCTGAGATGAGGATTAGATTTCTTCATGAGTTCAATCGGAGTTGGGCGAGGCTCATTAGTCGCCATGGCTTGTAGCAGATGGATGCTTGTAGAATCGTGAGATGAGGATCAGAGTTCTTAATAATAGTAGCCATATGTATTTTCTATGTATTGAATTGCTTGATGAATACTAAAATTATTAAGCAGCACAACAACATAATAGGTGGTTTTCCCCCCTAGAGAGGGTGTTCCACCAGAATCATTTGTGTCCTCTTGTGCATGTTTTAATTGGTTGTTTGTATGGCTCTCATGTATTTTATTATGTCATCTAATCTTCTAATCAGTTAATGTATATATGTGATTCTAAATTTAGAAAAAGATTTAAAAGTTAATAATCATCATCACTATTGATTCACCCTGGCCCACCCCCCTTCAATAGTGAGTATATTTCCAAAAATTGGAATCAAAGTAGGTGCCTTTTTTGCAGTTTCACCACTGGAAGGTAGATAATGGGAAATCAAGGAAATTGTGTTGCAGATAGTGTTCTTGTTCTTCATGCATAAAATTATGCACTATGGAAGGTGAGATTAAAAGGATAATTTCTTGATCTTGATGAGAATGTTTTTCTCTAATTGTAATATAATACGTATGATGAATCCAATGAGGAAGGCAAGAAGATCATTTTGAAGACCCTATTAGATCATGTTGCTACTAAAGTGAGACACTACAAGACTACAAAAGATATCATGGACAAGCTACATAGTATGTATGGGAGAAAAGGATTTCAAGATTCATAAATCATTAAAAAAACCCATTGCATTCTTAAAGAGAAGGAGAATGTTACACAAGACTCCATATTCATAGCAATACTATATCCAATTTCCTCTCAAGGAGATAGCGAGAGCATCCATGAGATTGTTGACATGAAAATCATTGATCAAAAGATACAACATGAAGATGTCATCAAGGAAAATGAGATATTGTTGAATCCATTGCAAGACCTTGATGCCTAGTATGCAAGATTAGAAGTTCAACTAGCCTCTTTGAGATGTGAGCTTGAAAAAGAAGTATCAAAAGTTGGATAAAAGAACCATAATTTTGGATGAGATCCTTATCAGTTAGAGATTTGCTCTTATCAAAATTGGATTGGGTTTTGAAGAAGAATCACGTCAAATGAAGGGAAAGGGGAAAGCAAAGGACAACCATGTAGTAGAAAATCGTAACCATATCACCAATGAAGTCAAGAAAATCCCTAGGAAGAAACATCAACAATGGAAGTCAAGAAAGAAAAGGAATTATCAACAGAAACAAAGACATGCAAATCAAAACCACTACATGCAACACATAAGAAGAGAAAGGAAGCAACCAATCTTTTTTGGTCCAAGGATCTACAATAAAAGGTATCAAAGTTTATTTTATGGTTATTGCTTTCCTTCTAATAGTTTTGGACATAAAGCAATGTGATGTAAGTACTTTGCAAGAAGACAAAGTTTAATTTTGAGGAATGAGAAAAAGGGTAGAGGTTTTACTAATGTTGAATGTTTCAAGTGTGGTAACCTTGGTCACGAGGCATTAGCATGTAGATCTAAACTTATAGTTAGAGAAACACAACCATTAAATAAAAATAAATTTTGGAGGAGAAAAGATGAGGTGAAAAGAACTGGTAATCCAAAGGACTTCAAGAAATAACATTATGCTTTGCTAAAAATCGAGAAAATAGAAGAAGATTCGCATGCTATAGAACAACCCCACAAGATTTCTAGGAGAAAGGAGCAGTAAATTAGCACTCCCACTAAAAATTGAGGCATGCATGGTCTTAGGGGGAGAAAATGGTTGCATTATATATTGCATGCAATTTATTAGAAATGTTTCCATATAAGAAATAGTGAAAGAGAATTTTGTTGAAGGTGATTCTCTTGGATTTGTAGGACTAAAATTTTTTGTTGTGGGATATTATTTAGAGATGGAACATGTTAGTTCCAGTCTTCGCAGCCTGTCACCAGGGATCAACATGAGCTCTTACTATGTCTAGTTTTCTTAGATGTTTTACACATGATGTTCAACACAAAACATGTCACAAGTGTGTCCATCAGAAGAAGCTCAGAAAAATATTTCCAACGATATATCACACTCCCGTAACCGGCTCCCGGATTAGAAGATATGATCGAAATGAATGAGTGATTCTTCGTTATGCATGTTTTGAGGTCAGTTGCTGCACACGATGAAAAGTTTAGTACAAAATCAGTTTTTGAAATAATGGTAAGGAATTTTTCAAAAGTGAAGGAGGTTTTTGTTCACCACATACCAAATAACAAAAACCTCCTTCCGTTTATGCACAGGTGCTACTATGTGGGAGATTTAAAGTGATATTTGGAGCTTACATTAAAACAAAGCAAATTTTTCATGTTTTTTACTGTTTTAGTCATTTTAGTGCGGTGCCATTTTACAACGGATGGAAAGTAATTTTGCAAAACACAAGGAGTTTTTTGTTAACCACGAGCCATATAACAAAAAATTCTTTCCATTTATTCACAGGTGTCATGAATTGGGATATATGAGTAGATCTTTACAACTCATTTTCACAGATTTAAATTTTTAATGATTTTTTGTTTTAGAGATGATTTTGTGGCACATATTACGAGCAACTGGAAATGAATTTCCAAAATTTGAGAGAGGTTTGTCTCCAACATGACCTTATCTACAAAAAATTCTTTCAATTTTGTATCACGTGCTATTGTTTAGGAGATACAAGTTCATCTTCAACACCTATTTTCAGAAATTTGGTCCAAGTTTAATGTAACTGATTCTATTTTGAATAAAATGGTTGAGATCAATTCCCTTAGTACAAGGATGAGAAAATGTATATATTTTATGAATTTCATAGTGTAGGGGTTGGAATTTGGCAGAAGGTTGGACTCTTGTGAATGCTTTGAGCATTATTGTACATTCATCTCTACAATTTGGCAAAGGAATAGACCAGGGTTTGCAGTATTTTGTGGGATTCTTGTGGCAAGTTGATTTGGTATTGTTTTTCCTTCTATAATTCAAGTTTACATGTGTTTATGTATGCCATCATCTCTTTCTATTCAACTTAACTAAATGAATCAAGGATAAAGGTAGAGTTCATTGATGTTACAGTGCTCTACCTAGGGTTTGTTTAGTTATTTATGTTTTCAACTGTTTGAAGAGGATCCCTGAGACATTCATGCCCTCTCCAACTCCTCACCAATCTTAAGACTCTCCATCTCATTTATTTCAAAGTGCTAAAACACTTGCCTACCTCGCCCCATAGAAACCTCTACAAATCTGAGTTGATTTCCCAAACCCAAAGCTGCCTTCCCCATTTGATCCAACAACCAACCATTAAAATCAAAGAAAATCCTCTAAGCAAACATACCTAGCCTAAAATTAGAATTCATATCAGTCATCTCAAGCCTCATTTGCTATATTTTCCTAATATTTACAAGGAGAGAGCCCTCTCCTGACCTGATAGGGCTAGCTACCAGTTTAAGCGTGGTTTGATGTTACCCTAGACCTACCTTTCTTAGCCTGAGGTAGATTTAGGCCATAACAGAACATATCCAAGGGGAGAAACTCATGTGAATCAAGTATTTCAGTAATTGATGATGGCATCATGGTTTCATACTAGTATAAGAGAAAACTAAGTTTTTTGAAGAAGTTTTTTATGGCATAAATTTATCTGCCTTTGGTTATTGTAGGAGCTATTAGAATTTGGGGAGTATGTGTTTTGAGTTTGCATGACTTGTATGATTCTTCATAGCTTTGTATCAATTAGCATGCAGATGCTTATTTTCAGATTGGTGGTTGTTTTGAGAATTCATGTAAATTTTCTTTTATATGAACATGTTTTGCATGCTACAAGTGAGAGATATTGACATGCATGTGTTGCTGCTACCATGAGGGTTTCTTATTGGTTCATCAGGCATAATTGATCTTTAATGACATATATATATATATATATATATATATATATATATATATATATATATATATATATATATAGATAAGAACTATGTTAGTTTCTATTGGTTTTATTACATATGGTGTGATGTCATTGCCATCAGATATTGATTTATTGGTCAAAATGTTGCATGATCTACCACTTGTGTTCTTTTCCACCATTGAGGAGATTGGTTATGTTATCACTCAGATTTTCCTTAGAAGTTATTTGAAAGAAGGAAAGGATCCAAGGTAACTACAAACCAATATTTTAAGTATAGATCCTAGCCAATCTACACTCAGAGAGGGCTCTCTCTTTATGATTTAGCGTTGTTTTAATATGAAGTTAGGCTAGTTATTAATGCTCAATGGATTTGTTGTGATTTGTTTGGTGGAATTAAAGGAAACAGATGAGCAGAGCAGATATCTGGGCCATTGGGCTATGGAGTCAAGTAGGAAAGGTTTATCAGGATTTGATTAATCACTGAGGTAAGAGTTCACAAGGCAAGATAGCACAACAAGGACAAATATGAAGGTTTCAATGGATGGAGGACTTAACTAGGGCTAAGGGAAATGAAGAATCCTTTGCAGGGATCAGGCTGAAGAAGGGAAGATTAGCAAATAGCAAGGGCAATTAAGAATCTTGTACTAGGGGCCAAAAGAAGGAATGAATTATAGAAGTGAGGGAGCAATTAAGAATTCCAGGACTTAAGCAATTTAGTAGAAAACATTAAATAAGCAAACAGTTAAAACAGAGAGCACTTAAGCTAATTCTAATGATATTATTCCTCATTTTCTTTTAAGAATATAAGGAAACACATATGATATTTCATAACATAAAGAAAAACAATATTCAAACTTAGAGAAATGATACTTATTTGTTTCCCACAGTGCAAATGAATAGAGTGAAATGTCCTCAGCTTTATTTAATCTAGTAAACCAGTCTAGCCTTGATTACAGTAGCTCCTTTAGCTCAAAACAAAAGTCTACAGAAATGTGTTTTAATCCACATAAATTACTTTGTTGTGTGAAGTATTTATACAAAAAATATTAAAAAATATCTCATAACTATTTGAGATTTATTATAGGAAACAAAAGTTATCTTCCACAAGAAGATAGAGACAGATGGAAAACAGATTGTTTGTTGTCCCTCTATTTGTGAATGTGCTGGATGTTGGAACTCGAATTTGTCTCATGCATTTGTCTTGGTAATTGTGTGTTGGACTTCACTCTTATCTTCACCTACTGATACTCTTTACCTGTGTTGATACTCTTTACCTGTATTTACCAGACTTTACCATAGTAAACATTTTTACTCCATGGATTTACTATAGTAACTTTATAGTATATCAGTCATACTGGTCCACCATTCATCATTTGGTATTTTCATTCTGATCATTTTCCTATACACTTCATTAGCTTCTGTGTACTTAACAAAATTGGGCCTGTTGGTGAATAGGTGTTTCACTTCATGTTCTATGTAAAATAGGCTTTCCAAGCCATCATAAAGCACCTTTCCTGTAGGTAGTGCTTTTACTGTTGAAGAGTTGGCTTGGCTCCTGGCCTGTTTTTTTAGTTTCTCGATGTAGTCATCATGTGTCATCAACTTGTCATTTATGACCAGTGGGCTTGGAAGACCTTTCTCTCTCAAGATGCCATACTTTAACATGAAGTCATCTATATCTGCTTGAATACTTTGACACCTTTTCTCCAAGTTAAGCATCAAGTTCCTTTTAGTAAGAACTTTCTTAATTTCAATGATGGTGGTTGTTCTATCTTCAATATCTAAAGCATCCAGTTGGTACCTGTTCTTGCTGTTCAAGAAATTAATTAACTGATTTGTCTCTTCAGGCTTATCTCCTAATTCTTCTTTGGTCTTCCGTATAGCTTCCATAGCTATCTTGACTAGTTTAGTCTGTTCAAAAATTATCTAGATAGAAGGCCAAATATCATTGATGGAATCAATGATATTGGCCCACAATATATTTCTCATATCTCCCAGTGGTTTTCTAGTGTTAAGTCCTTCTCTAGAATTCTAATTCTCTCCTCCATTCTTTTGTTCTTCCTTTCTTCTTCTTTGTTATGAATTTGTGCCAGTTCATAATTTGTTTCCATGCTTGATATTTGTTCTTTGAGCCTTTTTAATTCTGTAGCATGGATACTCATCTGTTCCATAGCTTTGTTCACTTCATCGGTCCTTTCTGTTGTTGAATCTACACTGTTGATGTACTGATAGTTGGAATAACCTCTACCACTGTCATTTCTATTACTGGTGGAAGTCCTGGTGCCAGAGAAGCTGCTAGAGTGGAGGGTACTACTATAGAAACTGTGGGTATGACAGCCTGAGGAGTAGTGGCCAGCTCACTCTACTTAGACTGTATTGCTTTCTCTAATTCTTGTTCAGTTTCTTTTAATTGATTATTTAACTTAAGGACTAAGTCCATAAGTTCTTCTTCTTTCTGTTTCTCTATGAATTATGCAGTTTGAGGATGATGGAGAAGAGGGATCTCGTTATGAAACCAGCTCAAGAAAAGATAGAAAAGATAGATCAACGCCTTAGAATTCATCCTCTTCGAGGGGGCAACCTCCTTTACATTACATAAATGAACAATTCTTGGATGATTCAAATGACAAAACCTCCTTTCTATATATAGGAGTCTAAGGAGTCACAGTATAATCCAGCGGACCTAACAATAATAATATAAAGCCACAAAAATAACAATAGAGGGATTCTATGGGGCACAAAAATAACAATATGGGGGTAATAGGGGCACAACAATATAAATAAGGGGTATAACTACAATAGTAATGGGGTAATCACTAGTATTATAGGGACCCAACATGCCCCTCTCCTTCAAAAAAGTGTTGTCCTCAACGCTTGAGTAGTTCTAGATACTTCTGCATAAAATTCTCATCCTCCCATGTGGAATCTTCAGCGAATAAGTTCTTCCACTTGATAAGATACTCTGAAATTGATCGATTTCGTAGCTATCGAGTTCTTGTTTCTGTGACTGCTTCCGGTTCCAATATAATTTTTCCTTCCTCGTCAAGTTCTGGAAATATTGTTTGAATTGGGAGCTTGTCGCCTATAACCTTCTTTAAACATGAAACATGGAAAACTGGGTGCAATCGAGAAGCTGCAGGAAGCTCCAATTTGTATGCCATAGTACCAATCTTTTGCAACACCTTGTATGGACCATAATACTTTGGTGATAATTTATTATCCTTCTTAGCTTGCTTTAGGGACATTTGCTTATATGGTTGTAGCCGTAGGAATACCCAATCACCTACATCAAAACTTCTTTCACTGCGATGTTGATCTGCCTGTTGTTTCATTCTATTTTTTGCCAACACGAGGTTATCCTTTAAGAGTTGGAGGACTTGTTGTTGATGTTCGATGTGATGTTCCACTGCCTGAACCTTAGAATTTTCTCTTAAATATGATGTGATGGATGGTGGTTGATACCCATAAAGTGCCATAAATGGGGTCATTTTTGTTGCTGTATGGAAGGAAGTGTTATACCACCATTCAGCCAGAGGCAACCATTTGACCCATTGTGTCTGTTTATCAGATACAAAGCAACGAAGATATCCTTCCAAACATTTGTTTACTATCTCAGTTTGCCCATCAGATTGAGGATGATAAGATGAGCTATGAGCTAACTGAGTACCAAGACAAGAAAATAATTATGTCCAAAAATTTCCAGTGAAAATGGGATCTCTGTCACTTACAATAATCTTTGGGTTTCCATGTAGCTTTTTGAACTGTTTCCATAAATGCAGTAGAAACTGTACTGGCTTTAAATGGATGTGATAATGCACAAAAGTGTGCATACTTGGTAAGTCTGTCAACTACCACCATGATGACACTCTTTCCCTCAGACTTGGGTAAACCTGTGATAAAATCCATTGAAACCTCCTCCCAACGTTGGCTTGGAATGGATAAAGGTTGTAATAGACCCGGTGTCTTAATTGTTTCAACTTTATTTTGTTGGCAAACCAAACATTCCGCCACAAACTTTTGAATATCTGATTTAAGGCCATCCCAAAAAAATTCCTTCTTAACCCTGTGGTAAGTTTTTAAAAATCCTGAGTGCCCTCCTAAGGGAGAAGTGTGCAATTCCATAAGAATCTTTTGTTTTAGCTAGGAATTCTTACAGAGGTATAAGCGATCTTTGTACCATAACGAATCATTTTGCCAGCTAAATGTATCAGAAGTACTGGAATCTTGTTGTAGATTTTGAATAAGTGCCCACACTTCTTCGTCATTCTTCCATTCCTCCCTTGCTTCGTCTATCATGATCCGTTTTTACCTTGAAGTGCCTTCCCATTAGGTAGGGTCGCCATTTCTTAAGTGCATGGAGTATTGCCAACATTTCCTTCTCATAAATAGCTTTGCTTAAAAACTTTCCCTTGATTGGACAACTTTCAAAAGCAATGGGTCTTTCATCTTGCATTAGAACAGCACCAATTCCATTTCCTGAAGCATCACATTCCACAATAAAGGTTTTTGTGAAGTCCGGTGTAGCTAAGACCGATGCTTGGCACATTGCCTCTTTAAGATGTTCAAAGGCCTTTGTTGCTTCCCGAGTCCATGAAAATGAATCTTTCTTCAATAATGTTGTTAGAGGTGCTGCTATTCTCCCATAATTCTTAACAAACTTGCGATAATACCCTGTCAACCCAAGAAATCCTCGCAGATGCTTTATGGATGTGGGGATTTTCCATTCCTTAATGGCTTTAATTTTGCTAGGGTCTACCTTAACTCCTTCATGAGATACAATATGACCCAAATATTCCACCTCCTGGACTCCAAAGAAACATTTGGATCTTTTTGCATATAATTGTTTCTCCTCCAATAGTTGTAGCATCCTATCAACATGTTCAACATGATCCTTCCAAGACTTGTTGTAGATTAGTATATCATCAAAAAATACTAACACAAATTTTCTAAGGAATGGTTTGAAAATTGAATTCATCAAACCTTGAAATGTTGAAGGTGCATTGGTAAGGCCAAAAGGCATGACCAAAAATTCATAATGACCCTCATGAGTTCTAAATGCCGTTTTCGGAATGTCTTCAATCTTCATTCTGATTTGATGATATCCCGAATGAAGATCCAACTTGGTGAAGTAAATTGATCCATGCAATTCATCTAGTAATTCATCAATGACAGGAATGGGGAACTTATCTTTAATAGTGAGCTTGTTGAGCTCCCTATAATTCGGACACATGCGCCATGATCCATCCTTCTTGTGCACCAATACTACTGGAGCTGAGAAAGAACTTTGACTCGGTTGAATTATACCAGCCTCTAGCATTTCTGCAACCATACGTTCAATTTCACTTTTTTGACATAGGGATATCTGTACGGCCTGATGTTTGGAGGAACACTTCCTGGAATCAGATGAATAGCATGATCATGATCACGCATAGGTGGGAGACCTTTGGGAGTCTCAAATACCTTGGAATGATTGTCCAGGACTTTTTGGAGATCTGGAGAAATAGATGATTCCAATGTGGAAACATCTAGCGAACATAATTGTGCAATTACACCTCTTTGCTCCTTTTTTAGAAGCTTTGTCATGCCATTAGAGCTGATTATCTTTCCTGGTTTCCCTGCAATACCCCTTAATTCAACTTCCTTTCCTTCCGTAGAAAATTTGATGAAAATTTCTTGAAAATTAAAAGCTATTGTACCCAAGGATTGTAGCCATTGGACTCCTAGTACAACATCAGCACCTCCCATTGGAATGGAAAGCATTGGGCTAGTCAATACATATTCTCCCATGGATAGCTTGATATTATGGCACTTTCCAGAGCAATTTATTGTTCCTCCATTTGCAATCATCACTTGACACTCTGGTGCTGGATATAGGAAGCAATTCAATTCTTTTGCTACCCTACAATGAATAAAATTGTGGGTGCTTCCTGAATCAATCAACACTATTACCTTTTTCTTCTTGATTTGTCCTTCTATCTTGATGGTTTGAGGAGTGGTAATTCCCACCAATGCATTACAAGATATGGTCGGATTTATTTGTTCTTCATCTAGGCTTTGTTCCTGGAGTATATCCTCTTCTTTTGACCTTTCTTGCTCCTTTTCTTCTTCCTCTTCACAATCTATGTAGAATAATTTCTTCTCAGCACACTTATGACCTTTTGTGTATTTGCTATCACAACTGTAACAAAGCCCTTTTGCTCTTTTTTCTTCCAATTGTTGTGGTGTCAACCTTGTAGGTTGTGGAAGACTAGGGGCAACAACACTTCCGTCTTTATAGTTGTGAGTGGTATGCTTCCTAGTTGCCATAATTTTGCTTTCCATTTTTCTTGCTAACCTGAATGCCTTCTCTAATGAATCAGGTTCCCAAAGGTGAACATCATGTTGGATATTATCCTTTAAAGACCCTATGAACACATCAATCCTATGCTCCTCTGGAATATCTTTTACCCTTATGTTCAATTTTTGGAACTCCTCAATGTGCTCCATTATTGAACCCTTTTGTTTGAGACTTATCAATTGGCTAAAAAAAGTGTTGCTTTTTGTATCCTCATAATGTGCTATCAATTCTTCCGTAAAAATTGCCCAAGTGATAATTTGTTTACGAGAACAAAGCCATTGATACCATACAAACTGATTTGGTTCCAAATATACAGTTGCCATACGTACCTTTTGTGCGTTTTGCACATTATTGAGATCGAAGAATTGCTCCATCTGTAATATCCATGTGGCAGGATCCTTGCCATCAAACTTCCACATATCGATTTTTGGAACATGGTGAGTCTTTGATCCAACATTAGAGTCTATGGAATCATGATTAACATTTCTTTTGTTCTCATCATGAGTTTCCTTTAGTACCCTTTCACCCTTAGTGACCATTTCTTGTAGCAACTTATTCATATTTATCTTCAATTCTTCCATCTTATCATCCATGCCATCAATTTTAGCGTCCATGCCATTCACCTTAGCTTCCATGCCATCCATCTTAGCTTCTACACCTTTCTTTAAACCATCCATCTTAGCTTCTACATCTTTCCTTAAACCATCCATTTTAGATTCTGTTGCTTTTTGTGCAAGTGACACTCGTTGCACTTGTTCTTGTAATTTTGATATATCATATAGCATTTCTTCTTCTTCTTCATGAGTCATGCTAGAGCTTTCAGGTTCCTTACTAGGTGTTTGCATTTTCTTTCCTCGGGGCATCAGTTACCGATAATAATGCTCTATTATGCCCTTTGAATTCCTTCAAAATAAATTTTCAAACCAAGCTTAAGCAAAAATTTAAGAAAATCTACACACCTTTTTTCACTTTGTAGGAGCTCAATATTGCCTCTGATGTATCTCTGTACATTTCGATCATCTAGTTCTGAATTTGTGACCTGCAGTATCCCTCTATGTCCTATTTCCAATGCCACAAATTTGACCCAAATTGGATTCTCCAAGGAAGAGTTATGCAAAATCTCCCACAGTGACTTGATTATAGACTAGTTCAGTAGAGCGAACTTGTACGACGTGCCACGAGTCACCATTTAGATCTTTGGATCTGAACAATGCATACAAGAAACTACAGTTCATCCTCTTTCTGTACCTTCTTACAAAATTTCAATCCGATCCCCAGAGAAAAAGTTATGACGATTTTCCCCAGGTCACCTATTTTGAATGTAATTCAGGAGTCTGCAAAAAGACCAACTTCCTTAGATCATATCTCTGCAAATATCGCGCAAAAAGCTCTGAAATTTGGACCCAAGGTTCAATGCTATTTCTTCTCAAATGGGTTTTTTTTGTGACTTCTGAAACGTCATAGAAAAAAGTTATAGAGAAAATTCCACGATGACTTGTTTGGAGCAGCGAAACCCTAGAATCCAAAGCTCTGATACCAAATGTTATGAAACCAGCTCAAGAAAAGATAGAAAATATAGATCAACGCCTTAGAATTCAGCCTCTTCGAGGGGGCAACCTCCTTTAAATTACATAAATGAACAATTCTTGGATGATTCAAATGACAAAACCTCCTTTCTATATATAGGAGTCTAAGGAGTCACAATATAATCTAGCGGACCTAACAATAATAATATATAGCCACAAAAATAACAATAGAGGGATTCTATGGGGCACATAAATAACAATATGGGGGTAATAGGGGCACAACAATATAAATAAGGGGTATAACTACAATAGTAATGGGGTAATCACTAGTATTATAGGGACCCAACAGATCTTAAGCTATTTCTTTAATGCAGCTATATCATCATTTTTCTTCTTAATCAATTGTTCAGCTGCTTTGACATCTTTGGGATCATGTCCCAATTCTATCACCAGACCTTATAAAGTTTTGATTCTAATGTCTTTGTCCTAAGAGGAGGCCTTTTCCAATTGTAGTTGTGTTGTGGTGTTATGCAATGAATTTTGTAACTGATGTGTTGTAATGGCTTTATTAGTTAGTGTGGAATAGACCATTTCACCAATCTGCTTGTGCAGTTCTATTTGGTCAATCGGATGGATATCGTTGGCTAAAACTTCAAAATCAGTTTTCAAATAGTCAGCCATTGACCTCGGCTACTGTACAGTTGGTTTTAGGAAGCTCATTTTCATTTTTCCTTATTTTATGTCAAAAGCTGACATAAGCCTGTTTTGATTAGTTGGAGCCATTTTGAGGTAATAAGAATAGGTTTGAGCTTTTAATTTCTCATTCCTTGCTTTGATTTCTTTGTATTTCCCTTTAATGTCTAAGCTTTGTTCAGAGAAAGCTCTGAAAGAAGACACTTCTGTGCTTTGTTGTCTTTCCAATGCTTGTATATGGGAGGTGGACGGTGTACCACCTGTTGGGATAGTCTGCATATTATATGTCTTTTCCATCATTTCGTTGCCTATGGTGTCTTTAGTATATTCTTCCTCTGCATAGGGGTTCAACCTTTGCCTTTTAGCAAAAGTTTGATCAATGGGCTTGCTGGAAGGAGTGGCCTCTTCTCTATCTCTTTTGAGATTTCTTTCCTCATTGAGAGGGGTCTGCAACATAGGAGGATTGCTCATGATTTGCTAAGGTTGAGCTAGCTCTTCTGAGATTTTGGGCTGCTCAAATTCTTCTTGTTGTCCTGAATGCTCCTGTTGTCTTGATGGCTCAGCTTGTTCTGAGGACTTTGGTTGCTCTGAATCTTCTGCCTATTTTGATGTATCTTGATGTTTTGATGGTTGTGTACTAGGTTCCTGGGACTGCCTTTGCGATGAAGTCTCTCTTGGCACATGTACAAAGGAATCTTTATCAAATCTTCTTTCTAAATCTACCCATACATTGTTAACTTCAACTTGTGTGCTATCCTTCTTTATTAATTTTCCTCCCACACACTCAAATTGGTTGGCATATTGTTCAATCTCTGGGATCCTATGGTGGATATATGGTGATAGCTTATGTTTCTGCCTTCTGTCACAAATGAAGCTGTGAGGGTCGTAGGCCCAGATGAAACTCTTTTTTAGTCTCAGATTCTGGAGCATTTCATCTGCCACCTTTCTTGCTTTCCTGTTGTTGCAAATGAATGGGCCTAGGTGATCCTTTATTCTCAACTAGGATTTCTTCTTGGTCTTAACAAAGTGAATATCATCATAATTTATCATTTGCCTGTAGTACTCCAGAGCAAACAATCGCATGGGGAGATATCTAGGTAACTTATAAGGAGGCAAATCACACCCATAGATTCTGGTTTTGGTATAAATACCAATCCCCAACTTTGTATTATTTAGACAGCTAGGGAACCCTCTTAATGTCTGCACTAATTATGGGAGGGGGACTTCCTATCAACATTGTAGTCATTGGATGTACAAATTGGTCAATAAAATCTGTATATGAGTAGGGAGAAGAATGAGACCTGTGGAAAAGAGAAGTCCAGAAAATGACAGATCTAGGATTCCCTCTGGTATCAAGTTTTTTTACAGAGAAGGGAAACCTATCAGTCTGGTAGTAAAGAAATAAGTGATACAAGACTGATGAGTATTTGAAGACTCTTTCATTCTCTAGTCTCATCAACTGATCATGCATTTTATCAGCAATGAACTTGGCATAATCAAATTTGACTGCAGGAGGTTGACCAAGGGTAAAAATAGACATGTAGGCAAAGGTCATCTCATCAACATATTCATTGGTGGAAAAACCTAAAATTCATGCTATCATTGTGAAAATATCTTTGCCCAGATCAGAAAAGATGACAGACATGTAAGGAGGGGGGTCTTTTGGCATATGCCCTTCTTTAATGAAAGTCTAGCAAATTTGGGAACTTTTGGAACTGGACAGCTTTGAAGATCTTTCAAGTAAATCAGAAATGGAAAGGGGAATGAGGTCTTGACCTAGCTGCAACTGTAACATCTCATTTATGGACTCGACTGTAATGGTGAATAGGATTTTTTGGTCTGGAGACATCACAGCTCTCATAATAGGGTCATAGTTGGCATGGCAGTAGTGAATAATATCTGGGAAGACGTGGACACTGGGGAATTGATACTTGGGCAGGTTTGATTCCCAGAGACCTATCTTATCTGCATGGTTTAAGTAATTATCTTTGTATCTGCAATGAAATTTCAAAGGGGTTTCATCAAAGGTGAGGTCCTTTATTTGAAAGTCTCTGTCAGCTAGGGGAAGATGGTCTAAATCTTTGTGGGGTGTAGTAACTGGCCTGACATCCAGGGCAACTGGAGCGTCCATCCTTGGTTCTTGTGGATTCAAGAATGAGGGTAGGGAATTCCAGGGAATTTGTTAACAATTGGGTCATTTCAGGCAGTCTTTAGACTATCGAACAACTTGCTATCACTAAATTACTTGATTTTCACAGCAATTTAGTCTAGGTTAAATATGAAAATAGGATTTTTCAGTAGAACAGGTAAATACCTGGTTATGGTTGCATAAAGGGACAAATGACTATGGTGCACTATTTGCAAGGAGCGCACGAGTCTGCAATGGAAATCTGGAGTTCAGCAGCTTCTGAAGGTAGACATTTGGAAGTAGGGTGGTGGCTCAAATGTACTTTGAGTGTGCATGGAGAACAGAAGGTTCTTTTCTTGGTAACACAAAACAATAAGTATTTTTGTTTTTATTTGGAAAAGTCAATGTTTTGGTGGGTATAATGAAAACGATAGTTTTCACCAGTTAACGGATGGGACATTTCATCATTTAGTGAAGGTGGTAAGCGAGGTTGGTAAGCAGAATCTATCGCACCGCTTATAAGGGTGTAGTGGTATTGGGAGAGGTCTGCCCAATGCCATTCATCGGGTGACACGTAGTAGCAGGGTGAATAGTGAAACCGCTCGTATCGGGCGGGTAAAGTTCAGCATCGAAGGCCGCCTAATATGAGCATCAACTATTAAATCCGAAGGTGTCAAATCGTACGATGGTCGGGAAAGGGACTTGATCAAGATTTAATGGAGGGGCCCGACAGGGTTTTAATAAGTGGAAGGATTAATTAATTGTAGATTAGGGAGGCTTAATGATGTCGGGGTTGTTTTGATTGGTGAAGGTTAACTTCTAATTAATCGCATAGCGATTAATTAACGTCGATTGTGGGGGGTTTTATTTATAAATTTTATATTATAAACTTTGGGGATGGGATATTATCATTAAAGGGATTTAATAAATACATAGGGGAAAGGGGTTATTTTTCGGGATTTAATATATACAAGTAGAGTTAGAAGTTAATATGAATAATGGTGGAAACTGGATCGCGCTAAGTATAATGTGTATTTCTTTGTAATTGATTTTTCCTTTCACATAGAAAAAATTAAAACTTAGGCTAAGTGTTTTTTGTGGTTATTTTAGGAAAAAGGGGTTTTATGGGGAAATGGCTTTTCCTTTAGGAGAAATAGTATTTTACCTTAGGAAAAGGGATTTGTTTGGGAAAATTATGGAGAGTGAAGGGGGTAAATGTTTATGAGGGGGTTTTAGCACTTGGAACCTGTAAGTCATTGGGCCGAGGGTCCAGTCCCTCCAAAAGCCAGAGAAATGTGATGAGCCCCTTTGACTTAAGGTTTTAGGTGCTTAGATTTTTTATTTGTGGGGAATTAGTGAAGTTATGGGTAAAAGGAATAAGGAAATTAATAACTTGACTTTGTAAATGTCTCATTGTTATCCTCGCTTTTAAATTAATATGATTATGAAAGTAAATGATATGAGTTTCAACTAATCATTCATCATACATCATTCTGCAACCATTCATCTACTTGCCCACCTACACATCTTACCATTTTTTCTACTCTTTATTAGGGTGCACTTGAACTGGCAAACTCTTATCAAACTTTTCTTTTCTTTTCTTTTACAATGGAAATCTATCTGTGTCTATCCTTATTACATCCAAGGGCTCAGATTAAACTGTTGAGCTCCTTTTTTTATTTTCTCCACCTATCTACTTATCTGCCAAGATCAAACAATTTGGTCAGATTTTATTCTCTATCTCTAAGCATGAAATTGAAAACATGGAATAACCAAGATTAAACTGTTTGGTTACCATGGATTGTGGCATAACAACACTTTGCACAATATCATTATTGCACAAAAAGTAAAATAGCAGTGGCATTTGGACTTGCACACTTTCCTGGTCTTTTTCTTTTTCTTTTTCTTTGGGGTTCATTTTCATCTTTTTTGACATGTTTCATTCTTTTTGTCCTTTGATTTTTCTTTTAGGACACACCCTCTTTACATTTTTTTATTTTTTTGAATTTTTGAATATGGAAAACATTTTCAGAAGCAAAGGTATGTACATATTTCAGAGATAACTAAGTCAATCATAAATTATGACACCTATTACTATAGGAACATAACAGGTTGATGTTACTTTGACTATGCTACATTTAGTAGATCATTATGGTTCATTGATGCTAGTATTTATTTTGATAAGTATTGTGTTACACATTTAGTGTTGCGCCAAATTGAAGATTATGCTGTTGTTGCTTAATTGTTGGCATTATGCATATGTGGCTTGGTGATATGATATGCTAGAACTAGTTGGAATATTTTTTGGTCAGATTTTTTGCTCGATGAATCTATGATTTTTTGGCATAATATGAAGCTTAACATTAATTGGGTTCTCTTGTAATGAGAGATGTGTTGGATTTCCTTCTACTACTATGAGAGGATGGTTGTTTTGGTGCTGTAAAAGTGCATATATTATTGGACATGTTTGTTGTTGCTATCATACAGATGTGTTGGTTGGTGCATTATGGATGATGTGAGATGAAAGTCATATGTTTTTGTTGCAGGTTCATGAATTACCTTTACGTGTTAGATGATTCTTCTACATATTGAATTTTATGTTGCTCCGTTGTTATCTTGGATATGTGCTACTAATGCTTATTGTCATATTATATTAGTTGGTTGTTTCTACTATCACAATTTTTATTGCTAGAAGATGTTTCCTTGATACAAATGGATCTATCTTGTGCACATGGATAGCTATATGCACAATGATATTTAGATATTGTCGGTCATGTTGTAGCTAGTGTTATTTTGTTCCAAAAAAATAAAAAAATATCATATATGTAAAAAATATATGACAAGAAAGAAAAATAAAATAAAATAAAATAAAAAAGAAAAATACAAAAGAGGACATGGGGATTATTATATGTAATAATTTTTGAAAATATAATGTCTCGATCAAAGTTAATACAAACCCGTTATAGAAGAATATTTTTAATATTTTGATACAAAGCTGAGCCAGATTTATGGTGGTGAAAAGGATAAAATTTAAAGAACGTGCAACTATGTGCCACGTTATTGTTCGTCGCATTGGAACCGCATGCACAACAAACTTGAAAACACTAATCAATTGATGTTTATGGTGGGACATGCCCCCGTAGGTGGTTCAGTGGAAAACTATCATCAGAGTAATCTACGGTCGGGATTAACCCCAAAAGCTCCCCTTGGTGACATTGCTTACCTTCGTAGGTGCCCTCATGATCAGTAAGCAGTTTCTCCTTCCTCTGCAACAAGTAAGTGGGTTATCAAGTGAGCGTGTACAGTTAGCAAATCCTCATCAGCACCAAATCACTCCTCTATCATGCCACTTCACCCATCCTTTCCATGTCACTTGCCACGTCATGCATCTGTACTTTTTATCCATATTCACTTAACTCCTTTTTTCCTGCCTTCCATCAATAAAAGCCCTATTTTTCCCTAAATTTGCTCATTTTAACTGCATTTTCTCATTGATTTTTGCTCCTTCTGACAATGCTAAAGCTTCCAACTCAACACTCAAAATTTTACTAGGTATTTAGCCAAATTGACTTCTCTATGAATTTTCAAACGAAAGTTAAAAATTTCGAAGAACACAATCCTCTCTGGCTCTTCCACCCACATTTCCCTCATGGATACTGAGCACAGTATTTTTTACTCAGTTTGTCTTATTAATCAAATGGAGTTTTGTCAAAATGTCTTGGTTAACCAAAATAAGACAGAAGTGTTAGCTAGAATGGTCAAACCAGGTATATTTTCTACAATTATCTCGCAAACCTATCTATTCCCAGAATTCGTTACTTGGTTAACCTTATCTTTATATCCTTAGCGATGCTTTGTTATGAATTCCTTAGGGGAGAATATTTTGTAGGTTTCTTCACTTTTCATTCACTAAGCTCTCGGTTTTCCATAGTCATACCACTATCTTCCTGTTTCTGATGAAACCCTTGTATCAACCTTTCAAATCTTGTCAACAGAGGACTCTAGTAAACTATATGCCTGTATTTTTTCTCCAAATGAAGTTCTACCTTCAGAATCTACCCAATTTCCTGTAACTTGTTTTGTTGAAAGTGTTACGTCTATGCTACAAGTAATTATGAGAATTCTAGGCAGAGATGATGGGTCAATGATGCAGGAGCATCTGGACTTAGCCAACAATGTGATTGTCTGTTCACATGTTATGGCTAAATGAGTTGAATTTCATTGACCTGAGTGGTCAAAAGTCAGTTTTGGTAGAGAGGGTTGGATCTCTCGAAAATGATCTTTACTTCATTATTGTAATAATTAGAAAATTGTATTATTTTAGACTAATGGATAAGTTGTTAGCAGAGGTTTGTAATAGAGCTTAAAAATAGAGATTTGATTGTTAGATTGATTAAAATAGAGATCGATTTGTTAGTGCAGCTAGAACAGGATTTGAATCATAAAAGAGAAGAAAATGTAATGGAAAGGGATTAGCTAAGATGATTGAAAATTGAGTGAGAGGCGAGATTTTGAGTGATAGA
Source organism: Pinus tabuliformis (assembly GCA_031772625.1). Classification (NCBI taxonomy): domain Eukaryota; kingdom Viridiplantae; phylum Streptophyta; class Pinopsida; order Pinales; family Pinaceae; genus Pinus; species Pinus tabuliformis. The sequence goes on from CM062819.1 coordinate 751,843,928, forward strand.
TAGGGTTTTGAGATTGAGACAAAGGTCAAATAAATTGTTGTAATTGAGCCGAGAGGGCCAAGGCTCTGTAACTTCTATCATATTGAATAAATTGATTCAGTGTGCATCTGTGTGTTAATCCTAGTGTAGACTCTCATTTACCTCTATGTATCTATGTTCTAAAACTTAATCGGGTATTTTCTCTATTTTCACACTTTAATTGTAAATCTCAGTGTTTATGTGTTTATCATTAATCACAATCATTTAGTATTAATTGGTAACCTTGGAATTAAGCGCTAAAACATTTATTAAACACTTTATTTAATTTTGATTTAATGCACATGGCTTGTATTGGAAAAGCGGGTTTTATCAGCAAAGGTGGTTATCGGGCGAAGGAAAAGTGGTAAGTGGTAATTCGAGGTGGTCACCCAATTCCATTAACCAACCGACATGTAGAACTCAGGTGGAGAGAGAAAACCACTTTATCAGGCGAGTAATCCTCATGCAAGTGGCTCACTCGATATCACTATTAACCATTGGATCAAGTGCACTTTGATACATGGTGGAGGATCGCTGAATTGTTTTGTTGATCGGGGTGAGTGATGATTGTTAGATCTGGGGAGAGGAGATCAACAATGTAGAATGAAGCACCTGTTTAAAAAGGGAAAGTCAACGTGGGACCAACATGTTTAGGAGAAAAGTGGGACCCTTAGGATAAAGTAAGCCACATACAAAATCTGCTTGAATGCATCTGATTGGTTATAAAGTAACCAATAGTCTATTTTTAATACTACCACCTTATTTTGATCAACCTCCTGTGTCATTTTGGTATCAGAGCACAAAGATTGAGTTAGACTGCTGTAAACATGCCACCAAGGAGGGGAGCTGGCCTAGGTCGAGGAAGACCTAAAGCAAATGCAGTTATGCTAGATGAGATTTGGAGTCTACATACAAGGATGGGCACAATGGAGACTGTTAAGAGGAGAACACCTGATGAAGTAGTTTCCAATGCTGTAGAAGAAACTTCTAAGGAAGAAAAAGAGGAGGAAAATAAAACTACCAAAGTTATCAAGATGTTGGCTAAAGTAGGTGGAAAACCAAAGGTGGAAATTCCTGTGTATGAAGGGAGTCTCATTGCAGAAGAGCTAATGGATTGGATCAGTTCATAGGAAAAATATTTTGACTATGAGGAGGTTGATGACAAAAAGAAGGTGAAATTTGCAGTTACCAGATTAAAGGGTCATGTAGCTATTTGGTGGGATGAACTACAAACATCTAGAACAAGAAAAGGAAAGTCCAAGATCAAGCACTGGGACAAAATGGTTAGTAAAATGAAAGCTAAATTTGTGCCAAAAGATTATCAGTTAAATCTTTTCAAATACTTACAAAATTGAAGGCAAAAAGGAATGTCTGTTAAAGAATATACACAAGAGTTTTATAGATTGAGTATTAGAGCAGGACATGTAGAGGATGACATGGCGAAGGTATCCAGATATATAAATGGCTTAAGATATGAAATATAGGATGAGATCAACTTGCTGAGTCTAAATACCATTGAAGATGCCTATCAAACAGGTTTTAAGGCAGAAGAGAAGATGTTGAGAAAACAAAATCAGAGGAATAGAGGGAAAAGTTCAGTAAGGGGTAGAAGAACTACCAGATCAAGGTTTCAACAACATCATAATGAAGCAGGAAGTTCAAGTAGTAGACCACCACAGAGGGGAGATTTTAATAGAGGAAGATTTGCACCCAGAGGAAGAGGTCGAGGAAGAGATATTCTGTGTTACACATGTGGAGAATGGGAACATGGATCATGGGATTCTCCTCATAATAGAACAACAAGTCAGAGGAATGTGAATTTGGCTAAGGCAAAGGAATAAACACCTCAAATTACAGCAAAGGAAGAATACCCTGAAGTAGGAGAATCCCTATTGTTGAAAAGGGTATTTCTTAAGGCAGAGAAAGAGACTAGAGAAACAACTCAGAGGAAGAGTTTATTCAGAACTAAATGCAAATCCAAAGGCAAATGTTGTAAAGTGATAATTGACAGTGGAAGCAATGATAACCATGTTTCTATAGAGATGGTGGACAAGCTAGGATTAGTGAAGACAATACACCCTACTCCTTACAAAGTGTCATGGTTGCAGAAAGGACATTAGATTATTGTGACATAACAATGCAAGGTAGAGATATATATTGGTACTTATAAAGATGTGATATTGTGTGATGTAATGCCAATGGATGTATGCCATGTACTTCTAGGAAGACCTGGGCAGTTTGATCAAAAAGCTATTCATGATGGGATGAAAAATATTTATACTCTGGAGAAGGATGGAAATAAACATACACTGCTGCCATTGAAGGATGAAGCTAACAAAGGAGTACCTTGAAATAGTGTTATGCTGATGAGTGGAATGCAAGAGGTTGGAAAAGGTGAAGAAATGCATTTTGCTATCATAGGGAGACCTAAGGTAATTTTGACTTCCACAAACTTAGATGATTTACCTGAAGAAATCAAAACTTTGTTGAATGATTTTTCTGATATTATTGTGGATGAGTTTCCAAATGCATTGCCACCAATCAGGAGTATTAGTCATCATATTGATCTAATATGAGGAGAAAGTTTTCCAAACAAAGAAGCATACAAATTGACTCCTGAAGAGAATGCAGAAGTTGGAAAACAAGTGCAAGAATTGATGGATAAGGGAGTAATCAGAGAGAGTCTTAGTCCATGTGTTGTACCAACAGTACTCAATCCAAAGAAAGAAGGTGAATGGTGTATGTGTACAGATTCCAAAGCCATAAACAAGATCACTATTAGGTATAGGTTTCCTGTACCATGCATGGATGATTTGATGGATTTTGAGTGGGTCAAAGTATTTTACTAAACTAGATATGAAGAGTGGATATCATTAAATAAGAATTAGAGAAGGAGATGAATGGAATACTACATTTAAAACAAATAGTGGGTTATATGAGTGGTTAGTGATGCCTTTTAGAATCACTAATGCACCTAGCATTTTCATGAGATTGATGAATGAAGTCTTGAAGGAATATGCAGGCAAGTTTGTTATTTCTTATCTTTATGATATTCTGGTTTTTAGTAGAAGTAAAGAAGAACATCTTAAATTGGTTTTAAGAACTCTGCAGAAAGAGAAACTACTGATACATCTGAAGAAATGTAGTTTCATGAAAGAAGAATTAATTAACTCGGGATTTGTAGCTTCTAAAGAAGAGTTGAAAATGGATCCAAAGAAAGTCCAAGCAATTTTGAACTAGCCTATTCCAAGGAATATATTTGAGGTAAGAAGTTTTCATGGTCTTGCAAGTTTTTATAGGAAATTTATCAGAGGTTTTAGTCAGATTTGTGCACCAATTCTTGAAACAATCAAGGAGATTAATCAGCCATTCAAGTGGACACAAGCAGTAGACAGGAATTTTAAGTTGCTGAAGAGGAAGATCATAGAGAAACCAGTTTTAGCTTTACCTGATTTTGAAAAAGTATTTCAAGTTGAAACAGATGCTAGTGGAGTTGCAATTAGAGTAGTTTTGAGTCAGAAACAGAGACCAATAGCATACTTCAGTGAGAAATTAAATGAAGATAAGAAGAAGTATTCTCCTTATGATAAATAATTTTATGTTATTGTACAATTCTTAAAAAAATGGAGACATTATTTGCTACCAAAGAAGTTTATATTGTATTCTGACAATCATGCATTATAGTTCATAAACAACCAACCAAAATTGAACCACAAACATGCCAAGTGGGTAGAGTTTTTGTAGAGCTTTACTTTTGTGATAAAACACACAAGTGGTAAGTTGAACAAAGTTTCTGATGCTTTAAGCAAGGTAAATTTCATTGTGCAAGAATTAAAATTTGGTGTTGTAGGATTTGAAGAAATGGTTGAAATGTACAAAGATGATGCAGATTTCAAAAATATGTATATAGCTATACAAAATCCATTAGTTCATAACAGAAGTCAGTGGTTAGATTATCTTATCCAAGGAGGCTTATTGTTTAAAGGCAACAAGTTGTGCATTCCCAAATGTTCTATGAGGGAAAACATAATAAAGAAGAAACACAGTGGAGGATTATCTGGTCACTTTGGACAAGAAAAAACCTTTGCTCAAGTAAATGCTTTTTACTATTGGCCAAAGATGCAGACTGATGTTAAGATATTTGTTGAGAAGTGTAGGATATGTTAGCATGCTAAAGGGAGAAGCAAGAATATAAGATTGTACCAGCCATTGTCAATACCAGACCAACCATGGGATGCAATTAGCATGGATTTTGTTTTGGGGTTACCTAAAACTCAAAGGGGGAATGATTCCATTTATGTTGTGGTAGATATATTTTCCAAGATGGCACATTTCATTTCATGTAAGAAGACTAGTGATGCAACACATATTTCTAATCTATTTTTTTCAGAAATTGTAAGATTACATCGATTGCCTGTAAGTATTGTGTCTTATAGAGATACAAAGTTTGTAGGGCATTTCTAGAGAACTCTTTGGAAGAAAATAGGTTCTAACCTCAGTTTAAGTTCAACATACCATCCTCAAATAGATGGACAGACCGAAGTGGTAAACAGAAGCTTGGGAAACATATTGAGAAGTTTAGTGTATCAAAATCCTAAGCAGTGGGATTTAGCACTAGCTCAAGTTGAGTTTGCTTATAATGACACTCCAAACCAAAGTACTAGAATGTGTCCATTTCAGATTTTTTTGGGATGAATCCAAGAGGTGTGTATGAGCTCAGAAATTTGGGTAAACAGGAGACAAGAAGTGCAAAAATTGAAGATTTTGCAAATCAGATGCAGGTACTACAAGAATATGTCAAAGGTAGATTGCAGGAAAGCAGTGGCAAACACAAACAAAGAGTTGATATGAAAAGAAGAGAGAAATAATTCCAAGTGGGAGATTTAGTGATGGTGTATTTGAGGAAAGAAAGATTTCCTGCTAAGACTTACAATAAACTAAAAATGAAAAAGATAGGACCATGTAGAATTGTAAGAAAGTTTTCAACTAATGCTTATGAAATTGAATTGCCGGAAGGGATTGGAATATCACCTATCTTCAATGTTGCAAATTTGTATCCATACAAAGAGATAGAGACAGAGCTACAGAAGGAAACTATAGAAGATGAAGTTCAAACTTTGAATAGGGAAGAACAAATGCCAAAGACAGTTAAGAAAGAGGTGGAAGTTGTTTTGGAGAAAAGAGTATCCAAAAGAACCAAAGGACAAGTTTATTTTTAACATCTAGTCAAATGGAAAGGACAGCCAGTGGAGGATGCTAGTTGGTTGACAATAGTAGCGTTGTTAAATAATGAATCCATACAGGTGAGGATAGTTTTAAATAGAGGAGGAATGACCTGTTATAGAGTTTTATCAACCCAACTTTTCAGACTACCAAGTGAGTCCATCATCAGGGGCTGCAACAATAGAATTCTAGAGATATTAATGATGTATCCATGGGCTATATTTAAGGTTATATATATATATATATATATATATATATATATCTGAAAGAAATTAATCTAAGAAATTAGGTCGGCCAATCTCCAATTTTGTTAATATTCAGATTTTTTTTTTAATTTAATTAATTTATTTGCTTAATTAATTAATTGGTTTGTGTAATTAATTAATTAAACCAACTAACTAATTAATTTGTTTAACTAATTAATTAATTTGTTTAATAATTAATTTGTTTAATTGATTAACTAACTCGTTTAATTAATTCACTGTAATTTCATATATAATTCCTATTGTTTATTTTCTAATTGTTTTAATATGAGACGACTATATGCTTAATTTAAATACAAGTGTTAACATGCTATTGTAATTAATAAGTTATGATTTTAATTTATTTTAATGTTATCAAATAATTAGTCATGAAATAACCAATTATTTGATTTATATGTTTATTATGTTTATGTTTTATTGTTTAAGGAGGATGTTAGATAATGTTTCACTTGATGAATTGATTTATATTTAATTAATCTTTTAATAAGAGAGGAGGGATTAAATTATTAAAAAGGATATAAATTAATTATTGATTCTTTAAGATTTCAAGTAAGGGTTTCTAGGTGTTGATTAGTTTTAATCCATCGTCTCGGTTGAAGTTGTTCTTCCTTTTTTCTATCTCAATGGCTTCTTTGGTTTTCCTTTTAAGAAAGTGATCTTATTTTCTAATTAGATTGACTTCTTCCATGCAGATGTAATGAGAGGAAGAGTGAACATGTTCTTCTAAGACTGATTTTGAGGTTCTTTCTCTTCTTAAGTCAGCAGTGTGTTCTTTAATTCTGATGTTAAGAGACTTACCCATTTCACCTATGTATTCTTTTCTGCATGATGTTAATAGTAGAGTTGCAGAAGTATGTAGTAAACCCTGAAAGTTTGAGCGATGATTCTTTTCTTCCCCGGGAGTCTGATGCATGAGAATTTGGACTTAGCCAACAATGTGATGGTTTGTTCACATGTTTTGGCTAAATGAGTTGAATTTCATTGACCTGAGTGGTCAAAAGTTAGTTTTGGTAGAGAGGGTTCGATCTCTCAAAAATGATCTTTACTTCATTATTGTAATAATTAGAAAATTGTATTATTTTAGACTAAGGGATAAGCTGTTAGCATAGGTGTGTAATAGAGCTTAAAAATAGAGATCGAGTTGTCAGTGCAGTTAGAATAGGATTGACTCATAAAAGAGAAGAAAATGTAATGGAAAGGAATTAACTGAGATGATTGAAAATTGAGTGACAGGCGAGAGTTTGAGTGATAGATAGGGTTTTGAGATTGAGATAGAGGTCAAATAAATTGTTGTAATTGAGTCGAGAGGGCCAAGACTCTATAACTTCTATTATACTGAAGAAAATGATTCAGTGTGCATTTGTGTGTTAATCCTGGTGCAGACTCTCATTTACCTCTGTGTATCTGCGTTCTGAAACTTAACCGGGTATTTTCTCTATTTTCACACTTTAATTCTAAATCTCAGTGTTTATGTGTTTATCATTAATTGCAGTCATTTATTGTTAAAGGGTAATCTTGGAATAGCACTAAAACATTTATTAAGTGCTTTATTTAAGTCTGATTTAATGCACATGGTTTGTATTGGAAAAGTGGGTTTTATCGATGAAGGTGGTTATCGAGCGAAGGAAAAGTGGTATGTGGTAATTCAGGATGGTCACCCAATTCCATTAACCAACCAACACGTAGCACTTGGGTGGAGAGAGAAAACCTCTTTATCGGGTGGGTAATCCTCGTGCAAGTGGCTCAGTCGATATCGTTGTTAATCATTGGATCAAGTGCGCTTTGATCAATGGTGGAGGATCACTGAATTGTTTTGTTGATCGGGGTGAGTGATGACCGCTAGATCTGGAGAGAGGAGATCAACGATGTAGAATGAAGTGCCTATTTAAAAAGGGAAAGTCAATGTTGTACTGACGTGTTTAGGAGAAAAGTGGGACCCTTAGGATAAAGTAAGCCACGTACAAAATCCACTTGAACACATCTGATTGGTTATAAAGTAACCAATAGTCTATTTTTAAGACTACCACCTTATTTTGATCAACCTCCTGCATCAGTCAATGATAGATTTTCAAACCATAGGGTTATTTCACTTGATGATGTAGCCTAATGTGGTGCTAGATATTCCTACCTTTTGGGAAAAAACTTTAACTCCTAGCTCCTTAATTTTAGCATTACCAGTTTTTTCAGATTTCCCTCATTATTAGCGTATCCCTTCATATATGTAAATATTGAACAATTTATGGACCTGGGACTAAATGTTTCAAATCCCAACAAAAAGAAGAAAACAATTGTGAAATGGGATTATTTGGTTAGATCCCAACCAAACAATGAGGGATTTTCCTATTATATTTATTCTTTCATGTCTATTATTTTAAAAATTATCAATAATGTTGCCCCTCCTAGGATTTTTCCATAGGCCTAGTCTTGTTGAAATTAAGTAAATATCTGAAGGTTGGAGATTGGTTTTCATTTGAAGATTATACAGAACTCAGATTGTATGGAGCATAGGTTCTTCCTGATAGGCTTCCATTTTTTGAGCCTATGGGAGTATTTTCACTGGAGCTCATTAATAAGATCCCAAATGTAGATCGAATACATTGTGTTCTAGCTAAAAAAGCATATTTGTTCAAATTTTCCAAGACCATTGGTCCATTCATTGTCAACAACAAGCAATTCACTAAGGAGGCTAAAAAAAAATTGAAAGCCATGAATTTCCAGTAGGGTGAAAGATGGTCCTATGATCCCCATCAGATCATTTCAAGAAGGAGAGTAGAGAATTATTATCCTCCTTATACACATGAATCAAAGTTTGAGTTGGAGAAGTTGGAAAATGGGGGATTATTTCAAGCAAAAAGTAGTATGGAAGTTGAAAACTCTCTTCCTTATGAAAAAGGAATGAAAAGAGGGGCCACATATGTCATTGATTTGGAGGGTGAAATCTCTCAAAGAAGCAAAAAGAAGAAAGTACAATGCACATAAACAAAATATGAAGATTTTGGGGAGAACCCTTCCACTAAATTGGATTTCAGTTGTAGATAGGAGGAGCAAAATGTGCACCTTCATCTCCTATTCCTGGATAAGAATAACATGTGTACTTAAATGTTTTGAAAGATTCATCAGAAAAAAATTGAGGGAAGAAACAATAAAATAAAAGAAAATGCCGCTACTCAGTTAAAGGAAAAATCTATTTCTATTTATCAAACCAAACTTCTTTCGGCCCTGGATTTGGAATAAAGTCAGTTGATTTCAGGATATTCATCTTTTGGAGCTGATTTCAGGATATTAACAATCAATTTCTTTTGTAGCTGATTTCAATATATTCAAGTTGTTTGTGAATACAAAGGAAATTCCTTTTCTTGACAAGATAAATTTTCATAGGCCAACTGGAGAATTAAGTTATAATGACGTCAGTAAAACATCATTCATAGCAAGAAAAATAAAGGCCTTGTTGGGGAAGGTGAATGGTCAGTTGAAATTAGAAAAGGCTAATTTTTGAGCTCTACACACTGAAAATCAAGAATTAAAGAAGTTAATAGTTAAGCTTGGGGTGAATCTAGAAGGAAAAACATCTGTCCAAAAACTAGTGCAAAGTGCAGAATATGAGATCCAATCATTAAGAAGAAAATTGAAATTTCCTACTACTAAACATGTCTTGGCTCCAGAATTGGCTCAAATTGAAAAAGAGAAGGAAATTTTGAGTCATGAATTTGTAGAGAGGAATAAGGAAGTGTAAAGTATTAAAGAAATCATTGTAAGATTGCAATAGAAGATAGATGGACATGTCTGCACAATTGTGGTGCAGCCAAATTTTGAAGATTCCACTGACAAACTCACTAGAGTTATGATTGAGTTAAAAAATTCAGAAGATCATTTGAAGAAGATACAAAAGAATTTAGATGATTCTAAAGAGAATTTAAAACATAAAGAGAGGCAATTGAATATGACCAAAGAAAATGGATCACAACATCAAAAAAAATATTAGTCAACCTATGATGAAGTGAAAGAATTAAAGGATAAATTGAAGGGGAATGTTTCTCTTATTCAAGCAAGAGAGATCATCTGGAATGACATTTTTCAACAGGTGAAAGTAGTGTGTAATCATATGATGGTCATGGATGAAGAGAAAACAATGGTCAAAAATCTTGAATCCATCATCCTCACTAACAAAGACAAGCCACAACAGAGTGCACAACTAGAAAACAGGATGATTAATTTTATAAATGTTAAGTCTTCTTTGGAGTTGAGAGCAGTGGATATGTAGATAGAACATACATTGTTTTGTAAATAAATAAGATGGTGTAGAAAAACATCTATAGAAAGAATGCAAAGGGAATATTACAAGAAATCAAGGAGTTAGTGTTGGCTTTCATTTCCAACTTTGATAAGACAGTATGAGCATGATTACCATCATGTTGATATCAAAAAGGAAATATCCTCCCATAGGAAACATATGAAACCTTGTTAGTGGAAGCTAAGAGTAATGGTTAGTTAAGACTCTCTTTACCAAAAATCCAACATATAGAAGGATAACTAATTTGAAGAAGGCCTATGAAAAAATTGATAAAATTTCTATGTATTGAATTATCATTGTGGAAGAAATGTTGAGATTTAATATTACCAACAAAGGCGCAAGTGGCAGAACATGGAGCTTCCTTAAGAAATCCTGCACAAGAATATCAAGTGATATAATGATAATAATGCACCTATTTTTAATTTGACAAAATATTATATTTTGTAATTTTAAATCCAAAATAGTTTAATCTTTGAGTTAGTCCTTTGAGCCTTGATAAAGACTGAATAAAGTTAAAAGTAGTTTTGAATCAGTTTTAAATTAGTTTTGAAAGTTACCAATCTTGTAATTGTCCTCAATGTAAATTTTTCTTTAAAAAGATATTAAGGGAACAGTTTTTGGGTTCTGAATTTTGACCTCAGAGAGTAATTCCTGTGTAAAGTATTAGAACTTTCTTGAACACTTAATAAAATTTTGGATGATTCCAACTATATTTTGAGCATGATATGTGTTCCTTTCTTTAGTGTAAGTCATTATATATTTTTATTCCTTTGAAAATGTGTAAAGAAGTTGTTGGTTATTTTCATTCAACATGTTTACTTTGCTTAGAAAAGCTTACAGTACCTGTGCATATTTAATTACAATAACCTTAAATTGTGCTCCATATTTTCATACTTTCATTCCTTCAGTCTTTCATGTTTTCTTCTAATATTTGTTATAGAGGATTCTGCTACTGCAACCTTGTTTTTTGAATATTTCACTATTTCATTATGTCACTCTACTACAACTTCAAGATACTTTTCATATATATCGTGGCCATATTGAAAGGTGTCCTTTTTCTCCAAGATATATCCCTACTTTACATATTCATAAAAAATATATGAGGAAGCATGTACACGATATCAAGAAGCGTTTTCATCTTTTTGCATAAATGTCCTAGGAACTGACCTCCTATCAGATAGATGTTGTCTCTAGGGTTACAACATGTTTTGGCACCATTTCCAAGGAACAGAGAATGAATTTATTTTTCCCTAGGCTTTCCTAAAACCTTTTCTTTGTCTAGTGAAAGATAGTGTGTTGGCTAAGGTTTTCTCACCAAGTGGAAATTGAAAGTAGCAGTCTTGGTTCCAAGAAGACCCACTTTCTCTAATCTTGGTTCTAGCTCTTTTTCATGGGATATTAAAGAAACACATCCATAAGAAGTTGCAAAAAAAATGGATTTATTTGAGGGAAGTTTCCCTTTTCCTCATTCTCTTTTCCCTGAGCCTACCCTTGAAGAAAGATCATTTGAATCTATTTCTTTCTCTTTTCCTGTTGTTTCAAAAATCAAAGAAATAAAAACTGTTGATTTTTCAACTACATATCAAATCGTTCCTTTAGTTCCTCAACCTATTCCAATTTCTATAATCCCTCCATTTTCCTTTTTGTTTCAAGCAGGAAATCTTCCTCCTCCCCAAAATCAAAACATGGTGATTCCATGGTTTCAATTAAACATATATGCTCCACTTAATCTACCTCAACCTAAGCATGTGATGCCTCAAGATTACTTGAATTTATTGCCAAGATTCACTGGATAAGATGAACTTACAACTAAGAAGCATGTAGCAAATTTTTGTGCCTTCGTAGAAAATATCAATGTGTAATATTTGGATGTGGTAATGAGGTTGTTTGTGCAATATCTAGATGGAGAATCTAGAAAGTGGTTCAAAAGTCTCCCTACCAATTCAATTAATACCTGGGAAGAGTTGGAGAATACTTTTATACAAATATGGGGACAGAAAAAGGACCATGGTTATTTCTTGACAAAGTTCAATGCTATCAAAAGGAAACCAAAATATGAAGTTATTGAATTTATTAAAAGATTTAATAATCTCTACAACAGTCTTCTGATAGAGATTAAACCACCCCCTGTAGGTGAAAAGGTAGTTTTTACAGGGGCTTTTGAATCAAATTTTGGTTTCACATTGAGAGAAAGAAGGTCTCCCACACTAGACCAAATCTAAACTGATGCCTTCGAGATTGAGGAAAATTTGTCTGCAGCTGGAAAGATAAAATAAAAAACTGATCATGTAGAAAAGAATAAATGAAAGGAAGAAGAAAGACCCTCAAATCAACAGAATGATTCACAAGAACAAAAACTAGATGAAATGACTAAAGTCATTAGAAATTTATCTAATAAGTTGATTAAAATGGAGCTGGAAAATGAAAATTCGCCAGGCAGATTCAACATGCATTGAACAAAATTTTTAATCCTCATTTCAAGAGACCCCCGTTGCAAATTATACAGAGGGAAAGGAAGGATCAAGATCAGGTGCAACCTTCTCTTCATCTTGAATATGAACCAGAAGAAGTAGTACATCAGACTCTAAAATTTCAAGAAAAGAAATACTCCACCTTGTCAGAAGAATAAGGTGAGGCATTGTATGAGGAAAATATTGATTTTGATTCACATTTTTCATTAGGTAAGGACAAAATTGATGATTATTGCAATAAATTTGCAAACACGATGCGGGATGAGCTTCATAGAAAATATGATCTCATATCAATAAAGAGATCCAAAATTCAAGGTAAAGATGAGGAACATCCAAAGCATCATGTCCAGTAGCTTGTCAAGAAAGTTGATGATAAGGGGAAGCACCCAAATTAGACTATTTTATTCCATCAAGGAGAAACCTATAAACGTCAACAACTCAAAGTGAATTAGGAGAAGAAAATAAATAAATCTGTTATAGTTCAACAGAGAGTCCAAAAAAATAAGTTAGTAGAGGAAGAATAAGAGAAAGTAGGAAAATATGTGCACTCTTTTAATATTGAAAAGGATTTGGAGAAAGTAAATATCACAATCCCATTGGATGAGTTGGAAAAACAATCTTCTTATAGAAAGCAAATTTCATATTTTATTAATCTATCTCAAGCAATTGATTCAACAGATATAACTAATCTACAAGAGGAAATGTCAGTGGTCATGTTTGGTCCTCATGTGGAGGAACATGACTCAACTACTCCCCATTTCTACATTTATCTTTTAGTGCATGATCTTCTACTACATAACTGCATGCTTGACTTAGGGTCTTCTCATAATTTGATGCTTCTCTCTATGATGAAGCATCGGAATTTGCAGATCACGAAACCTTACAAAAATCTATATTCATTTGACTCCAAAAGAGTAAAATGTATTGACCTCATAAAAGATCTTGTGGTCTCTTTGGCTCAGATTCTAGCTAGGATTATTGTAATGGGCATAGTGCTTGAAAACATCACACCAAGATTTGGAATGCTACTTTCTAGATCTTGGGGCTCAAAATTGGGAGGAGTGTTGAAACTAGATTTCACTTATGCTATAATTACATTTTTCGGTGGAGAAGAAAGAAGGTTGTATCGGGAGTCAATATTTTTCAAGTTAATCACGAAGGAGGGGAGTTCTAAAAATTCCTCAATTTATAGCCAGGACAAGAATTTTTCTTGTTTTATGTTGGAAATGAATCAAGACATTGTTGAGGACACATAGGTGCAGGTTCCTTCAACAATTAAAAGAATAGAATCAATACATAATTGCATTTGGAAGTTATATTTTAATGGTACTTATTACAAAGAGGGAAATAGTGAAGGGGTTATACTTCTTTCCCCAAAGGGTGAAGTGATCCCTCTTTCCTATAAATTGGAATTTGATTCCACTAATAATATAACAAAATATGAAGCTTTAATACTTGGTTTCCACGCTACTGAGAACATGAAATTTGAATGTATATCTATTTTTGGGGACTTGGAATTGGTGGTAAAATGGATAAGAGGTCATTTTTAGACAAAGAATCCAATGTTTATATCTTACCAGAACTAAGTTTGGGACTTGGTGGATAATTTATTTTCAACATTGAACATTCAATTTTTACCAAGGGAAGGCAACAGATTGGTTGATTCACTTGCAGTAGCAACTAGCACCTTTAAACATCCATAGAATCTAAAATTGAGATATGAAATAGAAATCAAAAGAATACCTTCTATACTTGACAATGTGAAGTCCTAGCACGTATTTTAAGATGAAGAACATATCAAAATATTTTTGAAGTTTTTTGGGGCTTTTTCCAATTCAAAAATTGGTCAGGAAGAGAAAGCCAAGAATGTTGAAGAAGAAAGCGTTGAAGATTCGTTACCTTGGAAATATTCTATTGCAGATAACAAAATTGTATAACTGAAAGGTAATGTAATTCCTAAAGGTTTGGTTCCTTTGGAGAGACTATTTGATGCAAGTGATGATCCTATGAATATTAGCAAGAAAAGATAGGAGGATGACATCGAATATTGTAATATAAGCACTGAACAAAAGCCCAAGCTTGTGAAATTGGAAAAGGGTATTTCAAAATATTATAAACATAGGTATGTTGATATTTTTAAGAATTATTTTGATTTTTTTGCATGGTCGTATGAAGACCTTAAAATATATGATAGAGATATTATACAACATAAGATCCCACTTAAACCAAGGGTCAAGTCATACAAACAAAAACTTAGACAGATTAATCCTTTATTGATACCTTCAATAAAAAAGGAAGTGAAAAAATTGCTTCAGAAAAAAATATTTATGCCATTAAGATATTCAGACTAGGTAGCAAATTTAGTGCCTGTGAGAAAGAAGAATGGGGAAACTATGTTATGTATAGACTTCTAGAACTTGAATAGAATGTCATTAAAGGATAACTACCCACTTCCAAGAATGGATCACATTTTTTAGAAAGTTATAGGATCTTCAAGGTTTTCCATGATCAATGGATTTTTTGGATATATTCAAATAGATGTCCATCTAGATGATCATAAGAAAACAAATTTCACAACACCATGGGGAACCTTTATGTATGCAAATATTCCATTCGGTTTGATGAATGATGGAGCTACCTTTTAAAGGTCTATGGATATAGCCTTTGTTGGAGCAAAATATAAATTTGTGGTGATATATTTGGATGATATTATAGTATTTCCTAAATTTTATGAAGAACTCTTGAAACATTTACAACAAACTTTTGAGAAATGCAGAAAAAATGGATTGTTTCTTAATCCAAAAAAGTATCATTTTTCTCTTAGAGAAGGGAAATTATTGGGGTATATTCTGTCAAAAGAGGGAGTCATAATTGATCCAAAACGTTTCGAAGCAATTAGTAACATACCTCTGCCCATAAATAAAAAGGAAATTCATATTTTCCTAGGTAGAATAAACTTCCTTGTGAGGTTTATTGCAAATTATATAGAAATCGTAAAAGAAATTATTGATATTTTAAAGAAAGATGTAGAGGTTAGATGGATACCAATAGTTAGAGAATATTTTGCAAGGATTAATAAGGATCTTGGAGAATCTCCCATTTTGGCAAGTCATGATTATCAAAAACATTTCCAATTTTTCTCTTTTTCCTCACCCTCTACAATTGTAGTTGTCATTTTGCAAAAGAATGACGATAACAAGGAGCAGGCATTTGTATTCTTTAGTCATGTATTAAGGGATGTTGAATTAAAATATAATATTTTAGAGAATCAATCTTATTCCCTTGTTATAGCTTTGGAAGCATTCAAAACATGCATTCTACAATCTCATATTACTGCAGATGTACCAAATTCAGTTGTAAAGGATGTTCTGACACAGGGGGACAGTGAGGGGAGAAGAGGAAAATGGATAGCTAAGATAAAAGAGTATGAAATAGATATTAAGCCAAAAAATTTGATAAAAGGGAAAGGATGGGAAAAAATCTTAATAGAAGCAAACTACCATGAAATGGGAATAAATATGCTAGCTTAAATTCCTGAATCAAATATTGTTGGTGAAGTAGATAAGTCAAATGAGCAAGATAATAGGATTGCCAATAAATATATTTGTTCTGATTGTTATAAGAATATTGTCCACTATTTGATATATATTAGTTGTCCATCCAATTTTGATAGAGAAAAAGACAAGGCCTTGAGGATGACGGCTCAAAAGTATGTCATAGTAAGTGGTCAATTATATTGGAGAGATCCTGTTAGTTTTTTGTTGCTGTGTCTAACAAACGAGGAAATGACTAAGGTTATCAATGAATACCATGGCAACTAGAGAGTTACAACACTCAAGATCTTGAAGGTTGATTTTTACTCGCTAGCTCTATTTTCTGATGTTTATATACTGGTCAAATGCTGCAAAAAATGTCAATTTTTTGCCGAAAAGAAGAAGTTGGCATTGCTACCCATAATCCCAGTATTTGTTTAAGAACCATTTAGGCAGTGGGGGTTGGATTTCATAGAGGAAATAAACCCACCCTCTAGTGGAAAACAAAAGTGTATTTTGACAGCCACTAATTATTTTACAAAATGGGTGGAAGTTGTTCCAACCAGAAGCATAATAGACCCAATGGTGATCAAATTCCTAGAAGAAAATATACTTGCAAGATTCAGTTGCCCTAAAAAGTTGGTGACATACAATGATCAGGTATTTAAATCTACAAAGTTTATTTTTTTTTCCATAAATATAATTTAATTCTTACTCTTTCTAACACCTATCTTCCTCAAGGAAATGGGTTGTCATAATCTTCAAATAAAACTCTGGTTAGAATTTTGAAGAAGATAATTGCGGAAAATAAAAAGAATTGGGACTCCCAACTTAAGTTTTCCTTATGAGAAAATAGAGTGAGAATCAAAAGGTCTCCTGGTAAGTCACCTTTTGAACTAGCATATGGAATGGCAGCTTTGTTTCCTAGTCAATTAGCCAATGTTGGGCATGGAATCCCCCCGCAACATGTTTTGGGGCTCAAAGCCCAAGTTTTGGTCAAAGGTTTTGTAAGACTCCGCGAATTGTGGGCGCGGAGTGCGAAGTAGAGGTTAAGTCATAGGGATGTCCACCCTAAAGTAATGTAATGTAATGTAAAGTCATGTCGGCCTACCCATGGTCCACGGACCATGGGATTCTATAAATAGAGAGAGGATCTAAGTTGAAAAGATAGTAGAGGATAGAGTGAGTAGCGAAGGAATGGTTTGAGCTTACAGTAGGATTCTAAGTGTATTGGGTCGTAGTGGTAGGAAGAGGCTCTGTAGCTGAGTGCGCAGACCCCTGCAACTGAGTGTGCTGGATGGTGTCGAGTCTATAATCAGGATTGAAGACTAATAAAGAGAAGTTTATTCTTATTTCTGTGTATTTGTTGTGCATTATCTTCTTTATGTTTGTATTCATTTATGTATCACACGCACTGATATGATTGCTGAATATGCCATAATAACCATAAATATTACACACACAAGTTAAGTAATCAGTTAATTAGCAAGGAACTTGGGTATTGTATGGGTCATGCCCTAAGTAGGGCTATGCAGAAATAGTAGCACGGGTTGTGAAGGACTAACAAGTGCGCATAGCAATGGGTCGGATCGAGAACCTCCAGAAGCCCATCAGACATCCCTAGGGTGTGGAAACCTAGTTTTAGCACCCTCCCATACTACTTCGGGTGAGACCATAGTCTGCACTTCACAGACTGTTGCTGAAAGGGCCAGTAGTACCGAGATTTGCTTGGCTAAATCACCTCTGAACCTGGATCAAGCCCATACAAGCCAACAAATGGTTCTGTTTCCAAGACTGGGATCTACATAAAGGATGTCTGATATCATGCCACTAGAATCCTATGAAGAAAGAAATTGAAGAGTGGTTGGACAAGAAGATTCACGAGTTTGCGACACGGGAAAACAGAAATCCGCGAGTATCTGAGGAACAGTTGTTGGAGCACTACTTGTACATAGAAATCCATGAAATTTTCTTTGCATCCTTTCCTTCTGAGTTGTATGAATGGATCGCGAAGTTAGTAGACAACCAAGGAAGGTGTAGGCTCGACAGACCAATAGTGTTCACTCTGGAACTAGTGCATAGACTAGAAGCATCAGAAGATAAGATAGCATGAGTTGTGGACCACTGGCTCGACCAAATAATAGGAGGATTTATCACTGAGTTCACAGTAGACATGACCGTTAGCTACAGTGAGGCAGAGTGATGTTTTCTCAAGGGACCGTGAGGTAAGTATATTAAATATTTGAACACTTGGATTAAGATGCTATTGTGTAAAAAGCCAGTTATGCGAGTGAATTAATGTTTGGGACTACACGGAGGGGGAAGATCTACAGAAGTGGAAGTAGTGAAGAGTTAGAAAACAGTCCCTTAATTTTACCCTCGCGGTAAAGCGAGGAGGAGCTCGTGAAAGTTTCTCCGAGAAGCGCGATTAGTTTGATAAGACAAAGAATTCCATGTTTACCACCCCCACCCACACCGCCACCCGTTTCACCCTCACCTCCATCTCCACCCACTCCACCTCCGCCACCACTACAGTTCAATATGGTGAGTGAGATCAAACTGTCGGTGTTCAAAGGAGTAGGAAATGAAGATCCGGACCAATTCTGGTTCGTGGTAAGAGCAGAATGGGAAGCACAGGGTGTCATGGATGAAAATATTAAAAAGGCTATGCTGGTGAGTGTGTTGCAGGATCGCACATTAACATGGTATATCAAGCATTCTAATGACCACCCCAATGCAGGAATTGCAGAGATCCAGACTGCGCTAAATAGGGAATTTAACAGGCCAAAATCAGAGACACAATCAATCATCGAGTTTAAAGAAATCGCGATGCTCCTGGGCGAGACCCCCTGGGATTTGGACCAAAGGCTAAAGAGTACGATCCGTGAAGCCAATATGACGTTAATAGATGCACAGCATCATGCATGATTTGTGGCCTCACTTACGCCACACTTGAGGTCGACACTCTCACTGCAAAAACTTTCCACCGAGGCTGAAGCATTGGAGATGGCAATGGGATTGCATGAGACCCCTATACAAGATCTTGGGTTGGGAGTCTAAGAAATCCACGCGCAACTACAAAATCTGTGTCTGGAGATGCAAAGTTTGAAACAAGACATGACAACTCAGTTGGAGGTGCGTGAGGAAGTATGGTGCATAAAATGCAAAGGCCAAGGGCATGACAAGGACCATTGTCTAGTGTTCATGAACTACTTGGTAGGGGGAGGGCCAATGCCATTAATACTGGAGGCACAGGTAGGGCTGAGTGCGGTGGCTACATTATGGTGCACGATCTACTAGTTAGGAGGAAAACACACCATAGATAATTGTCATATGTTGTAGAAGTATACGCAGACATCCCAGTAATTGTTTTGTAATTTATACAAGTCGGTAGGCCATGACGAACGGACCTGCCCGAGCTATTAACTAATGATGGATCGGTGCAGGCCAAAACACGAGCCCTTGACCCAAATGTAGGGATGGCAAGCACTGGGTTTCAGGGGCGCGGTCAGGGTCAAGGTGGAATGGGACCAGGAAGGGGTCGTGACCAGATAATTTGTTACAATTGCGGAGGACCAGGGAATTATGCCCGTGATTGTATGAACCCGACTAGGACATCATGTTGGTACTGTGATTAGTTTGATCATAACGCAGAATATTGCCCTTCGCTGATAGCAAAGATGCGTGAAAAGGGGGTACTCCACGCCCCCTCCGAGCCAAAATTTACAAATGCTGAGTTCTGAACCGCGCGAAGAAGACTCGCCAAATATAAACATGATTCCCAGGAGTGATATGACAACAGGAGATGATAAAGGGAAGCAACGAGAAGAAATTGTGTGGGTTCGCAAGGCTCCTACAAGGGAACCTGAGTTTGATTTAGAATGCGTGAAGGAGATATTCATGGAAGCTAAGAAGAGCTTCACGAAGGCCTCCACTTAAGGTAGTAAGGATCAACTAGAACCAGGGATGGATCCTTCCATGCTCACTACCTTTCTGGAGACATGCATGAAACTGTTGTGTGACAACAAGGCAGTTAAAGGGCTACAGGAACTTATCACTAGGTGCACGGGGTCAGGAGAACCGTGCGTGGTTTGAAAACTTGGAAAGCATGCATTGTGCATAGGAAGGGAGATGAGGTTGACTACACAAATAGGCGAGTATGAAATGGATCAAGTAATCCTAGATCTGGGTTCGGACGCAAATGTACTACCAAAGAAAACATGGGAATGCATGGGCAGACCTACATTACAATGGTCCCCTATTCAGTTACAAATGGCAAACAAATCCCATGGGAAAATTGCAAGGGGTGACAGTTGATATTGAAGGTGTGAGCATGCAGGCAAATTTTGAAGTGATAGAGATTGTCGATGACAACAATCCCTATCCTGCACTACTAGGAATAAACTAGGTACTGATATGAACGGATTCATAAATATGAAGAAGTGAAAAATGACCTTTGAGAAAAAGTCACTATGCATAGTA
Organism: Pinus tabuliformis; assembly: GCA_031772625.1. Taxonomy (NCBI): domain Eukaryota; kingdom Viridiplantae; phylum Streptophyta; class Pinopsida; order Pinales; family Pinaceae; genus Pinus; species Pinus tabuliformis. The sequence continues at coordinate 751,864,209 of CM062819.1, forward strand.
GTACCACTGGATCCAGCAGAAGGAGCGCGATACACTGAACCGGTGCATGATGACAATAGTGATGACGATATCGACTGTATCTACAAGATAACTACATAAGGAGATGATTGGGTGAATCCAACTACAGATGGAAGTATTTCGTGGGAGCGCGAAAGCTCCTACAGAGCGATGGCAGAATTGACTGCACGAAATAACAACGCTGAACTGCAACATGATGATCAGGTCATTGCGTTGCGTAACAATAGAGGCAAGGGAGCTGCCAACATATGATGGATTGACATCGGTGGATGAATTTCTAAGCAAATTCGAAAGTGCAATACCAGAACAACAGTGGTTTGATGTGCTGAAGTGGGCTCTATGCGCAACCCCCACACGATGGTGGGGTACCCATCAAGGAAGTTTCGAGGACTGGCGTGGATGCAGAAGGATGATGCCCTATGGTTTTGAAAACCCAAACTTTAAATGCAAGTTAGTCAACAGGGGCAGAACAACTTCATGCCCACCTTTCTCGATGGGTACAAACATATGCTGTAAAACCTGCACAAGCGCACACCAGCCCCAAAATAACAAATCAGAACAAAGTGCAGTAGCAGGAAAGGCAATGCACGCTACTAGTTCTCCGCAACGAAGCCTTCGATAGGGTGTGTAGAATAATGAACAAGGTTCACCAAGTGAGATGAAATGATTGGGACTTATGCATGTCAGCGATTCGATGGGCCTAGCGGACAATGTGTCAAACCCTGAACACGGAGACAATTCCAAAGGACCGGAACAGAATGGAGATAGTACTTACTGCAGAAAATACAAAAAGGAATTCGCACGTACTGGACCCTGTAGTAGTGACAGTACATGTTGACCAGAAGGAAGAAATCACACATCTATGTGAGATAGAACATATAAGGATTCACGAAGCCATTCGGCGAGGGAACCTTAGACTTCGTGAACTCGAAAAGGACCAGGTATAATTGAGGAAGAAAAGCATTTTGATGGACACTGAGATCAAAAGGCTGGAAAACGAGATCACGCAGGCATGTCTCGCCGATAAACCAAGGATGATAAGGCAAGATACAGGTGATCGTACCACTACATTAGAAGAATGTCGCTGCAAATTTATGACTCTGTTACCATGGCTACGGATGCACCTCACCAAACACAGTAACCAAGTGAACGCACTGCATATGGTAGAACACAGCACCGATGGTCACGCAAAAAATTGAGGAGTTTTCATGGGCTATGTTGGAAAGCGAGTTAAAGTCTCGCACAGGTGGTGCGACCACTTGACTAGCCATAGGGATCATAGTCTCAGTGCTCCAGACAGTTGAAAGAGAGTGTGGGACTCTAAAAGAGTCTATTTGGGGGCTGTGCGATAAGGAAGGTGCACGCAGAAACAACATGACACAAGGGTTGCGCCCACACACGGGGGACTGAGCTGCCATGCGGGTAGATTGGGAAGTAACTGTTGGCGTCACTATTCATGACGAGATGTAAAATTTAAGGCAAAAGGGAGCGGGCGATGGCCATTTAAGACATGAATTAAGGACGAGATTTAGAATGATCTACCGCCAAGAAAGCATTAATGACTTAGAAGTGGGGGGAACATTCAAATTCAAATTCAAAATACACTATAAAACTCCAAGGGCTAGCCATGAGACAACACTTGTTCATTTGAGATTTGAGCTACTATGAAGAGCATAGAGTATTGAGTGGCAAGTGATATTTGAGCCCCCAAGTTCATGAACAACCACAAACAATTCGAACAAGATGACAACCACCAGGAGAGGTGTGGGTTTTGCAGAGAGTACCACCGAGGAAGCCACGCAAAACCCTACGGTGAAGGTTGGGGATGCGCTGGAAATTCCAAAATCTTCTCGAACATCGAGGCCCAAGAAGGATAAATAGGTAGCAGGACCAGTCCGCATGTCCCTGCAAAATCTGTGGTTTGGTAAAATTTCCATGGAAGAAAAGGGCAAAGCTGTCACCATTGAAACAGACGATGAGGAGGAGGACCTACAAGCTCTCGTAGATGAGATAGAGGCGGATGAATAAATGGAAGAAGACATCCAACTAGTGCGCACTGCAGCCAAATTTCCTAAGTATGTTCCTCCACAGAAAGGGAAATCTAAGGTCCCCAAGGATGTGGATGCCACTAAGAATGCACTCCAAACGTCGCTCCTCCCAGATGGAATTTTGTTTGAGGGCTCAGCCATGGGCCACGTGCCCACAATGAAATTTGAAGACTGGGACCTCATGGACAACGAGAAGTTCTCGCATTTAGAAACTGAGAACCTCATGAAACAGAGCAAGGAGGGGTTAGTTACAATGCTAGAGCTGTAGAAATCGCTGCTCGATGTGGAGAATGCTAGACTATTCCACTTACTATGGATTCCGCACTTTCACCGTGCACCTATCACAAGATTCATCGTCAGGATGCTTCTTTTCCTGGTGCACGATGGGTACTTATGGTTGGAGGAGCCTATTCCCATCACGACGAAGATTATCCACAGGATTTCCAGGCTTCCCTATAAGGGAAAGGACCTCGCAGAGATAGCCGACAAAAGCAGAGATTTGGCGCTCGCAGTGGCCATGAAGAAGAAGTACAAATTGGAAAAGAAGAAGAGGGGCTATGTAATCAGTAGCATTAAAGATAAAGGGGTGTGCGTAGCCACCCAACTCTTGGCTAGGAAGGTGATGAGAAAATGTCGCGCAGACGAGGTACCAGCACCGGTAATTGCACTGGCAAAACGATGCGTGGAAGGGGTCCAATTCAACTGGGGTGAGTTCCTCTGCGAAGAATTCCTAATTAACTGCAAGGAAGCTCAAGAGTAGGGCAAGACCTTCCACTACACGTGGTTTCTCTTGTCTATTTTATTAGTAACAGGGGAACTTCCTGAGGACAATCAGTTCCCTCATATTGAACAGGACTTGCCAGAGGCTGCAAAATATGTGTCACTCTAGGCTACGAAGGACGTCACACGGATCCACGAGACTAAGATCTTCTGGGTACTCATGGAGGCGAGCATCCAGATGTGGATCAACAGAAGGCTGCGCCTATCCCCCATAGTGTACAACAGTCTGTGGAGCTTTGCAGACTTCAAGGCGGATATGCACAATGTGTATATCAAGGCCCATAAGGATTCGGTGCAGAACTAGACCAAGCTTCCTTTCAATGCAATTGATGATGCCATGTTCTCCGTGCTCGAAACATGGCCTCCCGAATGGTGCACCCAGAATCTGGCAGAGCATGATAGAACAATGGCACAAAAGCAGAAGGATGCCACCAAGCTGTGTATCAACTAGTTGGCCCAACAAAAGTGCAACGAACAGTTGGTCGCATAGGTAAGGGCTGCCTCACCAGTTGGTCGCATAGGTAAGGGCTGCCCGTGAGGCAGCGAAGGCAGTCACAAAGCAGGCAAAGGCTGCCAACGAAGTAGCAGTAGCACAGGCAACAGGGGCCACCATGACACAGGAGGAAGGGGGCCCGAACTTGTCCACAGGACAAGGATCAGAGGACACAGCAAAAGGCACGAACCCAAGGACAACATCTAAACAGCTGAAACGGCCACGCGTTATGGAAAGATTAGGCCACAAAAGAATGCTAAGGATTCCAAACTGGACATTGAACCAATTACATTGACAGAGGGTGACCTCTATGACATTGGCGACACAGTTCGCGAGGTCACCAGGGAAGCACTCCAAGAAGCTATGATGGAGCAACAGAATGTGTTGGGGGCCCTAAGGTGCAGCTGTAGGAACTTCAGGTGTACCCCCATAGGAAGGAACAGTTGCCACCTATGGTGCCACAGCTACATCAGCAACGAAGCAGCTACTGCATGGAAAAATGGCCAACACCATAGTGTTGCTGGAAGGAGCACTAATAGTGGAAAGCAAGGAGGACAGAGCCGCGGTGGGCCGAATCAAGGGAATTGGCCTAAATTTGGTTTCCCTTCCGCAGGACACATTGTACCAGTTGCAAGACGACATAACAATAGAGCTACATGCTTGGGAAGGCTGCGCAATCCAGGTATTGAGTGAGCAGAAGATCAACATCGAACAGCTTAGCCTACAGTGTGACGAGCTAGTGTCACAAAATCGGCAGATCGTGCAAACAGTGGCTGAAGCATGCCAGCACATTCCAAAATTATCCATTGTCGCATACCTACCAACTGAGATGTGGATCCACTATCTGGCAAGTGGAGTCCAAAGCGCACATGAGGAAACAACCCGAGTGTAGCTAAAGTTGAGCCTCTAGATTGCTAAGCTGCAGATGAAGGCGCATCCTTCCACTCCTCCGGAAGTTAAAGAATAGCGCGTTAGCGCGATTCAGACAGGATTGGAAGAAATTGGAAGGGCAGTGCAGGACTGCACCTGTATGCTGGACCAAGCATTCAATGTCTTCACATCCTTGCAGAGGACCCTGACATACAGTGCCTGAAAACAGAGGCGTACAAACTGCAACAACAGTATGACAATGTCAAGGGAATGGCACAGACAGTATTCCTCAACCAATGGCTAGCTAAGATGCAACGGGTAAGGGCATTGAAGGAGTAGGTGGATGATGCGAGACACAAAGAGGCCCTTCTCAAAGCACGCATCTAGCCTTGGATTGATGAGGCCTTCACCATTATGGCTGCGATTGAGGGCAAGCTCGTGCAGATGCAGGGACTATATGCGCTAAGATAGATAGCAAAGCCTCACAAAGAAGCAACAAAAGAGCGCATGCAGCAGGTCTAGAAAACAATAGAACAGTCCGTCGTGGACCTTCGAGCAGTATGGGAACAGTTGGAGGGGCTTCATGCCAAGATCGCCGCACTAGCAGAGTGACTCAGGATGAGTCACGATGATTGTAGTGGGGGCCTATTGGGCATGGAATCCCCCCGCAGCATATTTTGGGGCTGAAAGCCCAAGTTTTGGTCAAAGGTTTTGTAAGACTCCGCGAATTGCAGGTGCAGAGCATGAAGTAGAGGTTAAGTCATAGGGCTATCCACCCTAAAGTAATGTAATTTAATGTAAAGTCATGTCAGCCTACCCATGGTCAACAGACCATGGGATTGTATAAATAAAGCGAGGCTTTAAGTTGAAAAGATAGTAGAGGATAGAGTGAGTAGCGAAGTAATGATTCGAGCTTAGAGTAGGATTCTAAGTGTATTGGGTCATAGTAGTAGGAAGAGGCTTTGTAGCTGAGTGCGCAAATGCCTAGTAGAGGCCATAGCTGAGTGCGCAGACCCGTACAGCGAAGTGCACAGGATGGTGTCGAGTCTGTAATTAGGATTGAAGACTAATAAAGAGAAGTTGATTCTTATTTCTATGTATTTGTTGTGCATTTTCTTCTTTATGTTTGTATTCATTTATGTATCACGTGCACTGATATGATTGTTTAATGTGCTATAATAACCATAAATCTTACACACGCAAGTTAAGTAATCGGTTAATTAGTAAGGAAATTGGGTATTATACGAGTCACGACCCGAGTAGGGCTGCACGGAAATAGCAGCATGGGTTGCGAAGGACTAACAAGTGCGTGCAGCAATGGGTCAGATCGGGAACCTCCAGAAGCCCATCAAACATCCCTAGGGTGTGAAACTTGGTTCTATCACCCTCCCATACTACTTCGGGTGAGACCTTAGTCCGCGTTCCATAGACTGTTGCTGAAAGGGCCAGTAGTACCAAGTTTTCTTGGCTAAATCACCTCTGAACCTGGGTCAAGCCCATACAAGCTAACATCCAAACCAGTAGATGCACCAATTCAGGATGTTGAAGAACCCGATGCATTGACTAGGAGAATAAAATAGCTGGTGGAATTGAACAAAAGTAGAGAACAAGTGGCTGAAAATTTTATTAGTTATCAAGAAAAGATGAAATTTGTTTTTGAAATAAAGGCCAAGGATATACTCTTTCATCCTAGAGACCTCGTCCTAAGGTGGGATGTCATAAGGGAGGACAAGGGAAAACATGGCAAGTTTGACCCCTTATGGCTCAGGCCCTTCAAGGTGGCAGAAGTACGAGGGAACAACACTTTCATTATGGAAAATTTTGACGGAGAATTAATGTAATTGCCTATTAATGGGGAGTTCATAAAAAATTACTTCCAACACTAAACAATATTTATTTTCTCATTGTAAATATCGGCCTGTCCACTGTAAGTATCTAGTGTGCTTCTCATTGGAATGTTTTAAGCTACAATATGAATCCATGCCTGAAGTGACAGCACTAATATGTGGTTCTTAGTGATCTTTTCCAAAACTCTATCCCCAAGTGGAGCTAGGTGTTGTATCCAGTGTTCTTTTGTTCCAAAAAAAAAAATTCATATATGCAAAAAATATATATGACAAGAAAGAAAAATAATAAAAAAAAGGAAAATACAAAAGAGGACATGGGGATTCTTATATGTAATAATTTTTTAAAATCTAATGTTTTGATCAAAGGTAATGTAGGCCCACTATAGAAGAATATTTTTAATATTTTTATACGGAGGTGGGCCAGATATATAGTAGTGAAAAGGACAAAATTTAAAGAACGTGCAATTCCATGGTGCATTGTCATTTTTTGCATCGAAACCGCATCCACAATAAACATGAAAACATTAATCAATTGATGTTTATGGAGGGACATGCCCACATAGGTGGTTGAGTGGAAACTTATTGTCAGGGCAATCTACGGTCAAGGTTAACATTGATAGCACCCCTTGGCAACACTGCTTACTATCGTAGGTGCCCCTGTGAGTGGTAAGTGGTTTCTCCTTCGTCAGTGGCAAGCCAGTAGGTTATCAAGTGAGCGTGTATAGTCAGCAGATCCTCGTCAACACCACATCACTCCCCTATCATTCCACCTCACCAATCCTTTCCACGTCACCCACCACATCACTTGTTCGTACCTTTTTTCCATATTCACTTAACTCTATTTTTCTCACCTTCCACTGATAAAAGCCTTATTTTCCCTAATTAGCTCATTTTAACTACATTTTCTCGATGATTGATGCTCCCTATGAAAACACTAAATCTTCCAACTTAACACTCAAAAGTTTACTAGGTATTTAGCCAAATTCACTTCTCTGTGAATTTTCAAGCAGAAGTTTGCAATGTTGAAGAAAACCATCCTCTATGACTCTTCCACCCAAGTTACCCTCATGGATACTGAGCACGATATTTTTGACTCATTTTTTCTTATTAATCTAATGGAGTTTCATCAAAATGTCTTTGTTAACTAAAATAAGTCAGAAGTGTCAACTAAAATGGTCAAATCGGATTTGTTTTTTGTAATTATCTTGTAAACCTATCCTTTCCCAAATTTTTTCACTTGGTTAACCTCGTCATAAATCCTCAACGATGCTTTGTTATGAATTCCTTAGGGGAGAATATTTTGCAGGTTTCTTCACTATTAATTCACCAAGCCTTGAATTTTCCACAATCTAACCACTATCTTCCTTTTTTTGATGAAACCCTTTTGTCAACCTTTCAAACCTTATCAGGAAAGGACTCTAGTGAATTAAATGCCTATATTTTACCTCCAAAATGCAGTTCTACCTTCAAAATCTACCCAATTTCCTATAACTTGTTTTGTTGAAAGTGTTAGTTTTGTGCTACAAGTAATTATGAGAATTATAGGAAGATATGATGCTTGAGTGATAGATTGTCAACCCATAGGGTTATTTCACTTGATGGTGCAGCCTAAGGTGGTGCTAGATATTCCTATCTTTTAGGAGAAAACCATTAACTCCTAGCTCCTTAATTTCAACATTACTAGGTGTTTCATATTTCCCTCATTATTAGTGTACCTCTTCCTATATGTACATGTTGAACAGTTTATGGACTAAATGTTTCAAATCCCAACAAAAAGAACAAATAATTGTTAATTGGATTGATTTTCTCATAGCACAACCAAACAATGAGGGATTTTCCTATTATATTTCTTCTTTCATGCCTATTGTTTACAAAATTATCAATAATGTTGCCCCTCCTAGGATTTCTCCATAGGCCCAATCTCTGTTGCAATTGAGTAAAGATATGAAGGTTGGAGATTGGTTTTCATTTGAAGATTATACAAAATGTTGAAATGTGGCAACAAGAATATTCCAATTTTAATTTGTCCTTGAATTAAAATTGTCAATTAAAATCGAATTTAGTCTTACCAGCTACTTGGAAATAATTAATTAATTTATTTTGAATTAATTAGTTGGAGAAATTCAAGTTAGAAGTCTTTCTGAATTCATGCAATAGTTATCCCTTAAATTAATGAGATAAGATTGAGTTCTATTTGAGTTGTAATTAGTTAACTCAGTTTACTGAGTTAAGTCCAGTTAAATTAGTTCCAAACTGTTTGAGGAACTAATTGTGAGTTATCAATTAGTTGATGCATGAATGCACTCAACTAGTTTACTCCAGTTAAATGAAGATTCCCTCATCAGTAACTCATGCATGTCTATTCTAAGAAAGACCCAGTTGAGATTAAGGACAAGGACAGTGTACTATCAGTTGCATGTGTTTTCTTATAAAGAAAACTAATGCATGCAGAAAGGAATCATTCCTTGAGGATTGCACAATTTTGATAGTGTGTGAGAGTAGTGTTACACTTTGTAACAGGAGAATCATCCACCAGGAACAACGCTAGGAAATAGGAGCTTGGAGGGTAGAGAGGAAGGCTTGTGAGAGGCCAAGATTTCATGTGAGCATATATGAGGATTTTACTGAGTGATGGATAGCTATGAGAGCTAAGGCTTTGTATAATTCCTATGTATTTCCACCTTGTATGATAATACAGATAGTGGGGTTTTTAGCTGAGGCTTTCCCCGAAGTATTTTCATGTGTATTGTGCATTGATTCTTCTTCTTCTAGTTATATGTGTTCAACTTGATCTTTAAGCTTCCACAAAACTTTGATAGTAGAAGTAGGTTATAGTATTCTAATTTGATTTATATTACATTATCAGGTTAACCTAGAGGCAAATTTTCTACAGAGCTAGATTTGTAGAGAATTTCTACATAGTATTGAAGCCAAGTTTGAACAGTATACTGAGAAGAGAATTCGAAGTTTGAAGTTTGGGGTTGCAGGTGCAAATTGAATTCATATCATACTTCAAGGTTGGCCAATGGCGTTCTATGGCTTGAGACTCAAGTATGCCTTGGAAGGTAGCTCAAATTACATAGCATGGAAAGATAGAATGGAGGCCATATTAGAAGACAATGGCTTGAAGGAATTCATTGATCAAGAAATCCCAAAGCCAACTTCAACTAATGCACAAGAATTGGCTGAGTGGAAGAAGTGTGTGGCGAAGGCAAGACGGATCATCCTTGAGGGAGTTAAAGACCATATTGTCTTGAGTCTCCATGGGAAGGATACTCTATTTTCAATGTGGAAGACATTGAAGGACCTCTACCAGAACAGTAGCAACCAGAGGAAATTGGCACTCAAGGATAAGCTTTGAAGAATTAAGATGGAGAAAGGTGATACTATTTCCAAATATCTGAACAAATTCACCACCTACAGAGATGAGCTTGGAAGTGTGGGAATAACTACTACCAATGATGATATGGTGAGCCTCACTCTCCTTGGCCTTCCAAAGAGTTGGAATAGTCGGATCTTATGCAGGAGGAGATCAGGAAGAGCACATGAGATGGTTCTTCATCCAAGGATGATGATGAAGAAAATCTGGCCTTAGAGTAAGGAAAGGAAACGAAAGGGGAAGGCTTCCCATTCCAAATCGAATTATTCTCATGGAGGGATGAAGGGTCACATGTCTAAAGTGAGATGCTTTAATTGTCACGAGATGGGACATTATGCGACTAAAAGCCCATCGAAGAATTCCAAGAAGGGATCTTCAGAAGGATCGAAAGGTGAGGCATTAGCCTCTCAGTTTGAAATGGACTTTACCCTCATCACATGCATGGTGTCATCGATGATGGGTTTTTTTTGGTATCTTGATAGTGGAGCCTCATTCCACATGACTGGTGATAAAATTTTATTCAGTACCTTGGAGGAGAAATAACTCAAGATGCGCATAGAGATGGGTGACGACGAAAGGTATAGTGTTTCAGGAGTGGGCACGGTTACTTTTCAGAGGGAGCATGGAGCTCCTCTAACCTTGATAGATGTGAAGTATGTGCCTGGACTGAATAAGAACTTGGTGTTGGTCGCGATGTTGGAGGACAAAGGCTACGATGTTGTCTTCAGTAAAGGAAAGGCATTCCTAAGACACATAGCCACGGGTCAGACCAAGAGGATTAGGATTCAGGTGAAGAATCTCTATAAACTAGAGGTAGATGATTGTGCAACATTGAGTATGAAAGAAGAATTGGTGCAAAGCCAAGACATTGGTGAGTTGTCGCACAGGTGGTTGCACCATTTGCATCATGGGTTTTTGAAGATAATGCAACGGATATCTACAGGACTTCCCAAAGGTAAACTTGAGAAAGTTGACAATGCAAAGGTTGTACCTTGGGAAAGTACACCAAGGCTTCCTTTCATGATCAAGACAGTCGAGCAGAGGCTATCTTAGAGCGAGTTCATACTAATGTGTGTGGACCATTCTTGGCGGCATCCACAACGAAGAAAAGGTATAATGTGATTTTCATTGATGATTATTCTTGTAAATGCTGGATTTATTTCATGCAGAAGAAGGACCAAAGCTTCAAAATTATTTGTGAGTTCAAAGATTTGGTCGAGAAAGAGTCAGGGAAGAAGATCAAGGCCTTGAGAAGCAACAATAGTGGAGAATATGTCTCTCAAGAGTTTAAGGACTTCTGTGTAGCAGAAGGAATTAAACGAGAGTTGATGACACCTCATAACCCACAACAAAATGGGGTGGCCGAGAGGAAGAATAGAACTATTGTAGGGGCAGCACAGGAAATGCTGCATGACCAAGGCCTACCACTTCACTTGTGGGCTGAGGCATGCAAAACAACAGTCTATTTGCAGAGTAGAAGCCCGCATCGCATACTTGGGATGAAGACACCAGAGGAAGCTTTCTCCAGTAAGAGACCAGATGTGGGTCACTTTAGGATATTTGGCTCATCGGCATATTGCCATGTGACAAAGGATGCATGGAAGAAGCTTGAGCCAACAACAGAATTGGGGATATTTGTGGGGTACACTGATACATCTCACAACTATTGGGTGTACTTGCCTACCAGTCGAAGGACAGTGGTTCACAGAGATCTCAAGTTTGATGAGCAGAAGGCCATGTGAGTTTCCCTTGAGAGGGAGCTCCAACTATAAGCTGTGGAGGAACTATTGTTTCCTAAGGACGAGGAGCCTCAGACTGATGTGGAGCAGGCGCATGCAGAGGTTCTAGGAGTGGACACATCCACACAAGCAAAGTCTTCCAGAGATGGATGGAAGCGCACAAGAGAAGCTGATAGATTGTTGCAGGATGTGAGAGAGAATGTGGGATAACCATCTTCTCAGTGCAAATAGAGGAGATCACCTGAGAAGTACACTGGATACATGGCCCTTGCTGGGGAATGTGTTGAGACTGAGCCATCTTCCTTTGAGGAAGCAGTGCAGTAGCCGATTTGGGTTGATGCTATGGTGGAGGAGTATGATTCCATAGTTCATAACAATGTTTGGGACGTGGTTCTGATACCGGAGAACAAGTAAGTTGTGAGTTCCTATTGGCTTTACAAAGTAAAGCAAGCTGCTGATGATAGTCTGGAGAAGCATAAGGCAAGATTTGTTGCCCGTGGATTTTCACAAGTCGAGGGGATTGACTATGATGAGACTTTTTCTCCTGTCGCAAGGTACTCGTCTATCATATCTATGTTGGTACTATCGACATAGATGGGTTGGAAGATCCATCAAATGGATGTGAAGACTGCATTCCTCAATGGCCAGATTGAGGAAGAGGTGTACATAGAGCAACCGGAAGGTTTTGAGACATTCGATCATGAGTCGCATGTGTGCCAACTCAAGAGAGCATTGTACAGGTTGAAGCAAGCACCTCATGATTAGTACACTAGGATAGACAACTACTTCACTGGGTTGGGCTTCACAAATAGTGAAGCGGATTCGAACCTGTACCACATCATGGAGAAAGGCAAGTTGTTGATCATTATACTTTATGCTAATGATCTCATATTGACTGGTGATGATTAGTTGATCATGTCTTGCAAGGAGTACCTTGCAAGAGAATTCGAGATGAAAGACATGGATCTCATGCATTACTTCCTTGGCATGGAAATGTGGCAGAAGGGAGTTGTTTATGTCTCAGGGCCAGTATGCCAACGAGATACTCAGGATATTCCACATGGAGAAGTGCAAGCCCATGTAGACTCCTCTAGCAAGTAACTAGAGGAAGGAGGATGCTACTGCTAGAGAAGTAGTAGAGGCTACTGTGTACATGCAACTTTTGGGTTCGCTGATGTACTTAGTGAACACACGACCAGATTTGTGCTATGCAGTGAACCAGCTGAGTCAAGCAATAGTTCAGCCTACCAATATGTTTTGGAAGGTGGCAAAGCATGTATTGAGATACCTCAGAGGCACATCTCAATATGGATTATGGTACAGACGGATAGAGGAAGTGAAGATACAAGGCTTCACTGATGCAGATTGGGTAGGGAGTCCATCAGATCGAAAGAGCACATCAAGAGGGATTTTCAACCTTGGGTCAATGGCAGTTTGTTGGTACAGCAGGAAACAGAGGTCAGTTTCACTCAGCATGGTAGAGGCAGAATACATGGCTGCAAGTCAGGCAACATGTGAGGCCATCTGGATGCAGAAAATCCTAGTTGGTTTGTTTGATCAGAGGATGGATCCAACTGTGATCTATTGTGATAATCATAGTTGTATCAAACTCTCCAAGAATCCAGTATTTCATGATAGGTCCAAGCACATCGACATCCGGTATCATCATCTCAGAGACTATGTAGAGAGGAGTATCATGTTGCTGCAGTATATTTCGACAGAGGAGCAAGATGCTGACATTTTGAAAAAAGGCATTGTCAAGGTGTAAATTCAAGTTCCATAGAGACAAGATTGGGGTGGCAGATAATCCCTTTCTTGTTGAGAGGGAGTGTTGAAATGTGGAAACAAGAATATTCCAATTTTAATTTGTCCTTGAATTAAAATTGTCAATTAAAATCGAATATAGTCTTACTAGCTACTTGGAAATAATTAATTAATTCATTTTGAATTAATTAGTTGGAGAAATTCAAGTTAGAAGTATTTCTGAAGTCATGCAATAGTTATCCCTTAAATTAAGGAGATAAGATTGAGTTATTTTGAGTTGTAATTAGTTAACTCAGTTTACTGAGTTAAGTCCAGTTAAATTAGTTCCAAACTGTTTGAGGAACTAATTATGAGTTATCAGTCAGTTTATACATGCATGCACTCAACTAGTGTACTCCAGTTAACTGAAGATTCCCTCACTAGTAACTCATGCATGTCTATTCTAAGAAAGACCAAGTTGAGATTAAAGACAAGGACAATGTACTATCAATTGCATGTGTTTTCTTATAAAGAAAACTCATGCATGCAGAGAGGAATCATTCCTTGAGGATTGCGCAGTTCTGACAATGTGTGAGAGCAGTGTTACACTTGGTAACAGGGGAATCATCCACTAGGAACAACGCAAGGAAATAGGATCTTGGAGGGCAGAGAGGAAGGCTTGTTATATGCCAAGATTTCCTGTGAGCATCTGTGAGGATTGTATTGAGAGCTAGATATCTGTGAGAGCTAAGGCTTCGTATAATTCCTATGTATTTCCACCTTGTATGATAATACAGATAGTGGGGTTTTTAGCTGAGGATTTCCTCAAAGTATTTTCATTTGTATTGTGCATTGATTGTTCTTCTTCTAGTTATATGTGTTGATCTCGATCTTTAATCTTTCACAAAAATTTGATAGTAGAAGTAGGTTATAGTATTATGCTTTGATTTATATTGCATTATCAGGTTAACCTACAAGCAAACTTTCTACAGAGCTCGATTTGTAGAGAATTTCTACAACTCCAATTGTATGGACCAGAGTTTCTTCCTAATAGGATTCCATTTTTTGTGGCTATGAGATTATTTGCACTAGATTTAATTAGGAAGAGACTACATGTAGATCAAATACATTTTGTTCCAGCTGAAAAAGGATATATGTTCAAATTTCATAGGAATTGTGGTCCATTAATTGTCAACAACAGGTAAGCAGCTGAGGAGGCTGAAAATTTGTTACAAGTCATGAATTTCTAGCAAGGTGAAAATTGTTTTTATGATCCTCATCAGGTCATTTCAAGGAGGAGAGTAGAAAATTATTATGCTTCTTATACACATGAATCAAATCCTAATTTGGAGAAGTTGGAAAATGGGGGTTTTGGTTCAAGCACAAAGCAATATGGAAGTTGAAACCCCTCTTCCTTCTGAAAAGGGATTGAAAAGAGGGGCTACTTATTTCATTGATTTGGAGGGGGAAATATCTCAAAGCAATAAAAGGCAGAAAGTACAAAGCGCAAAAATGAAATCTGAAGATTCCAAGGAGAACCCTTCCATTGAAATTGGATTTCAGTTGCAGATAGGAGGAGAAAAATGTTCACCCTCATCTCCTATTCTTGGAGAAGAAGAACATGTGTCCTTAAATGTTTTGAAAGATTCATATGAAAAAATTTAGTAAAGAAGCAAGAAAATCAAAGCAAATGTTGCTACTTAGTTAGAGGCATAATCTATTCCTAGTTATCAAACTAGACTCTTTTCGGCCATGGATTTGGAAAAAAAATCACTTGAAACTATCATTCACACACCCTATTTAACAATCAATTGATTCTAGAGGTGATTTTAGGATAGTCAACTTGTTTGTGAATACAAATGACATTCCTTTAGCTCACAAGATAAATTTACACAGACAAATTGGAGAATTAATCTACAATGATCTTAGTAAAACATCATTAGAAAGAAGAAAAATAAATACCTTGTTGGGAAAGGTGATTGGTTAATTGAAATTAGAAAATTCTAAGTCCCTAGCTCTACACACTCAAAACGAAGAATTCAAGAAGCTATTCATTAAGTTTTGGGTGAATCCAAAAGACAAAACAATTGTCCAAAAAATAGTAAAAAGTGCAGAATCTGAGATCTAATCATTAAGAAGAAGATTGAAATTTCCTACTACTGAACATGTCTTGGCTCTAGAATTGGCTCAAATTGAAAAAGAGAAGGAAATTCTGACTCATGAATTGGTGGAGAGGAATAAGGAAGTGGTAAGTCTTAAAGAACTCAACGCAGGACTGCAACAAAAGATATATGGATACGTCTACACAACTGTGGTGCAGCCAGATTCTAAAGATCTTACTGACAAAATCACTAGATTTATGACTAAGTTAAATATTTCAGAAGATGAGTTGAAGAAGATACAAAAGAATTTAGATGATGCTAAAGAGTGGTGAAAACATAAAGAGAGGAAATTGAATATGGCATGAGAAAATGCATCACAACAAAAAAACTATCTGTCAGCCTATCGTGAAGTGAAAGAATTAAAGGAGAAATTGAAGGAAAATGTGTCTCTTATTCAAGCAAGAGATATCATTTGAAATGACATTATTCAGAAGGTGAAATCAATGTGGGATCATATGATGGTCATGGCTGAAGGGAAAAATATGGTCAGAGATCTTGAATCCATCATCCTCACCAAAACAGACAAGTTACAATAGAGTGCACCACTGGAAAAGAGGATGGCTGATTTTCTAAATGCTAAATCTTCTCTAGAGTTGAGAGTAGTAAATATTGTAAATAGAACATCCATTGTTTTAGAAATAAATAAGATGGTGCAGAAAAACATCTACAGAAAGAATGCAGAGGGAAGATTAGGATAAATCAATGAGTCAATGTTGGCTTTCAATTCCAACTTTGATAAGAGAGTCTAAGGAGGATTACCCTCATGTTGGGATCATCAAAGAAATATCCTCCCTTGGGAAACATATGAAACCTTGTTAGTGGAAGCTAAGAGTAAAATAAATGTTTCCCATGAAAGAAAAACAATTATGAAGGGATAAACAATTGTAAATTACTTGCAGAGGGATTTTCAGCTACTATGGTTAGTTAAGGCTCTCTTTACTAAAAATCTAACGTACAATTGTTATAGAATCCTTGAACACTCAGTAGTTCTGGTGCTCTGGTATGGCCTTGTGCATCCCTTTCCCATAAAGACTTGATCGTTTATTAAAAAACAATATTTTTAATTGCATATGTGGCTCTACCCTTTAAAAAGAGTGTACACACGCAAGTACCATAATACAGAACCCACGTATATTCTTTAAAATATGAAAAAACAAAATAATATCCTATTTTTTGGGTGTGGTTTACGAGTTTCACCGAAATCCCACCTACAAGAATCGTGGCCTAACTGAATCAAATTATTTCTGGTGGTATTTATACACCTCATGGGAAGGCCCAAGAACATTATGGAGATAGGATATTGACATTATAGTCTTTTCGGTCCCCAGATCAAGTCTGATTTTCCCTGTGCCTCCTACACTCCCAGTCATATGAAACCCTTTCTTCCTTGCACAGATGTGCATCCTTCATTATATGGCATCCTTTTGCACATGCTTGAGAGGTGATCTTTGAGGCTTGGGTTGGACGGATCTGAACAAAGGTTTCATTGGTGCCGAGGTTTATTAGGTTGTATCTATCCACTACACTTTGCTAATATCAATAAAGAAGCTTTGTCTAGTTTCAAATATGTTATGATGTCAAGTTTTTATGTTTCATGTGTAATATTTCATGATTTATATGATTATGCTTGATTATCTAACATATTTATTATGCATGCACTTTGAACTACTTGCTATGTATATTCTTCTCTGAACTATGTTGCAGGTCTACTCACTTGGGAGGAAGTAGAGGGTTTGGACCTGTTGATTGTGCTGGACCTGCCAACCTTCAAGGGATCACCCTGGTATGAAGCCCCAACTAGACCTCACACCATTTGGTGTGGGAGTCCCATCCGGTATGATGTCCTGGTTGCCATTATCTTAAATATTTTCCTCAACTCTTGCTTGTTAGCATAGGAGATTGGTCTGCTTTGTCTTTGAGAAGTGAGGTTCGCATGCCTGGTGAGTGTAAGTGTTACTTGTGTCAATGGTTCTTTCATTGTAGAGGGAGAGAGGGTGAGAGTGAGCCCCAAGTTGGTTGGGAGAAGTCCCAACTCTGCTAGGAACACATAATAGAACAAGACATGCACAACTTTTGGCGGAACAGTCCACACGGATGTGGCAGTCACAACACACAAGGGAAGATAACATGTATAACACTTAGCAGATTAGTCGGGATGAGTGCAATTATTGTTATAACATGTTTTACATGAAAGGTTTGTCTAATGTTCGAGAGAGTAGTCTACAAGGGCAAGACAACGTTAACAGCATATACAACACATTTCCATTAACATATGTGTATTACAACAAGTGAATCAGTTCAAGTGTTAAACATAGGTTCAAGCAACATGCATTACAATTGTTAAATATTAGTCTTACAACAGATAAAATACATGTGTGAAAACATGCTGGCCTGTTAGCAGGCTTCTGAATTAAGCAAAAGTTCGAAGATATATCATTACACCATACATCACTAACCCCGTGTGAGGGGTTTTGGAGCCACTGCTTACTCCTCAAACAAAAGATGACAGACTCTCTTGGCTGTGTGGGAGGAGTTGAGCTGAAAAGTTCTTTGCATTTATAAATGAGGGGGTATTTATATCCAAGGGTGAAACTAACCCTTGTGGTTTTTCGACTACCCTCATGACTATTTTACTTCCATGACTTTTTGACTTTACATGACTCTTTGTACAACAAGTGGGTCTCTTGGACTTCCACGTTACATTACATTAATAGAAAGTATGGCCCACAGTGGATATGTGGATGACATGACTCATGACATAACTCAACATGACAGTATGGCTCTGATTTCGTTGGTTCATGTCCACCTCTGCCTCTTCCACTGCCTCCCCCTCTACCTTTTGTACCAGAGTTTGATCCGAAGATCATAAGGGTGTCTCGTTCGCCTTGTTGAAAGATCGGAGGTTCCTCTCCATCTTCAATAGCTTCTGCCAAACCTTCAAGTGTGGCAAGGACTTCTTCTTCCACTGGTGATACAACAACCCCTGTAGGAGTGGCTTTTGGCTTTCTTGATGCGTATGAAAGATGTTATATGCCTAGGATCAGTCCGACTGATTTTGCGAAATGGCAAGTGATGGGACTAACGGAGCAAAGTGGTGATATGGAATTTCATTTTCAGTCCTGGGAGGTGAGGAGTAACCAACTGCAGAGTCATACATAGGTGAGAGGGAGTGTGAGTTACTTCCTTTACCATATGGTTGATGAATGAGTGTGAGAGGATGTTCAACCATATACAAATGGTTGCCCTCCTTCTAGCACCAGAAATGTTGATGGTGTTGGACCTACCAACATTCAGGGGATCACCCTGATATAAAGTCCCAACTAGACCTCACACTGTTTGGTGTGGGAGTCCCATCTAGTATAATGGCCTGGTTTCCATTATCTTAAATATTTTCCTCAGCTCTTGCTTGTCAGCATAGGAGAGTGCTCTTCTTTGTCTTCGATAAGTGAGGTTCGCAGTGTTACTTGTGTTAATGGTTCTTTCACTGTAGAGGGAGAGAGGGTGAGAGTGAGCCCCAATTTGGTTGGGAGAAGTCCCAACTCTGCTAGGAACACACAATACAACAAGACATGCACAGCTTCCAGTGGAACAGTCCACATGAATGCAGCAGTCACAACGCACAAGGGAAGATAACACGTATAAAACTCAGCGGATTAGTCCACACGAGTGCAATGATTGTTATAGCAAGTTTTACATGAAAGGTCTATCTGATGTCCAGGAGAGTAGTCTACATGGGTGAGATAGTGTTAACAACATATAAAACAAATTTCCATTTACATATGTGTATCACAACAAGTGAATTAGTTCAAGTGTTAAACATAGGTTCAAGAAACATGCATTACAAGTGTTAAAGATTAGTACAAAAGATACAATACATGTGTGAAAATGTGCTAGCCTGTTAGCAGGCTTCTAAATTAATTGAACGTTCCAAGACACATCATTACACCATACATCACTAACCCCATGTGAGGGGCATTGGAGCCACTGCTTACTCCTCAAAGAAAAGATAATAGACTCTCTTGGCTATGTGGGAGGAGTTGAAGTGAAAAGTCCTTTGCATGTACAAATGAGGAGGTATTTATAGCCAAGGGTGAAAGTAACCCTTGTGGGTGTTCGGCTACCCTCGTGATTGTTTGACTTCCATGACTTTTCAACTTTACATGACTCTTTGTACAATAACTGGGTCTCTTGGACTTCCACGTTACATTACATTGATAGACAGTATGGCCCACAATGGAGGTGTGGACGACATGACTCATGACATAAATCAACATGAAAATCCTGGTACAATGGTTTTGTTGGTGTGCATCTCGAGCTGCAGTGCTGCTGGGTGATGGATGTCCTCATGGTGTATCACAACTTCACCTACACATGGCAAAGTGCACAGAGTCCTTGATAGTCGTTGGTTTGCTTGATGTTTCCTTTACACGTTGCTCCTTGCTTTTATGTTGGAAGCTTGAAAGGTTTGCCTTTTCATGAAAGGTGCATGTTCGTTCATTCATCTGTCCATGAGCACATATTACATGTTCTCTCATCCGTCTGTCCGTGAACACATCTTCGCATGATCGTCAGTTCATGAGCATATCTATTTACATGCATTGTTTGTTTTTCTATTGATGAACATGTCCTTTTGCATGTGCTTCCCTTTGCTCATCCCATTCATCGTCGTGCCATGTTTGTTTGTGTACTTGTTCCTACAGGCACTCATGATGAGACAACATCAAACCCAAAAACCTCCTAGTCTACCATGATACATGACCATTTCAGATGCAGGTGACCAAGAGAGGCAACAAGATTGCGAGGTGGGATGGAGGCTCTAGGCACTGCTGATGAAAACTGTGCAAGAGTCACCAGCTGATGAAGATGAGCAATCTGGATCCACAGTGACTGTTCATGATATCTGGACCAATTGGAGGACAAAATTGTGTATTTTTTTAGGGGAACAGTCCGATCTGTAGGAATGTTGGGCAAGCATAATCTACATAATTTTCGGAATGAATGGGTAGCGGGGCTCGGCAACATAACTGCACAATTTTTTGAAGGAATTGGTCGGGCTACAGGGAGGCTTGGCAGGGAAAAATTGTGCAATTTTTTTGGGGAACTGGCTGGGAGCCTAGCAGTCAAAACTTCACAATTCCTGGAAGGAACTGGCAGCATGCTACTTGGTCATTGGCACTAAGAACTACACAATTCCTGAGGAGAAATGGTAGTTAGCTGCCAGGAGCTTGGCAGCAGAAACTGCACAATTCCTGGAGGCAACTGGCATTCTGCTGCTCAGAGCTACCGGTTAGAGAAATTGCACTGATGTTGAGAGGCCAGCCTATTGATCATCTCTACACAATTTTTGAGCTAAGCGAACTACTGGGCAGCAGAGGGCCTACTCGTGAAAACTACGCAATTTTCTGGATGAGTACTTGGTCGACTATCAGGAGGGCTGGCTGGAAAATTGCGCAATTTCTTTTAGGAGACAAGGATGAGCATTGGGTTTATGTCCGGCTGTTGAGCCCCAAAACTACCTCTCTTCTACACATTTTCCTAAGAATTTTCTCTTCTATTTTCCCATATCAGTTCCTCATAAGCTATCAAAAGTTGTTACATGTTGATTTCTGGAGTACATTTGAGTGATTTTCAAATTATATCATTGTGTGTGCTATTTGATCTAGGTTTTGTTTATCAGCTATGGAATGTAGCCACTTTCTGCAGCTAACTCGCAATTCCATAGTCGTTTCCATTGTTCTGCAAGTTATAGATGTTGGTAGGAGAATTGGGACACATGGGAAGCTCAGGAATGATCCACACATGGATGAGGTCCTATTTGCATAGCCGAATTCGTGAAGAAAGGTACTGGTCAAAGGGTGGTCAACAGAGAGTCCTTCATCAACTAGGACTCTGTTCCTACACGTAAAAGAAACCCGAAGCCATTCCTGAACTCATGGATCCGTTTTTGCCACCTGTAGGCCATCTCCATAACGCAATCCAACATCCACTTTGTGTAGATTTACTGCTCATGGAATCCGAGAGGCCGAATCTTCGGATTCCAACCTGTTCACGTGTCCATTGCTAAATAATTTCCTCTAGAATACAGTTATTTATTTTCTTCTATAAATATAAGCTTTTGCAACACAAAGAGTTAGTTCATGGTTTTTGATAGTGTTGGTTTTAGTGTTACTTTGCTGCTGTGTAACGAAGAGACATATCCTCTGTTTCATAATACAAAAACTATGTTTTTCACATGGTTGTTTAAGCATGGTTTGAAGTGATAGCGTGTTAATCCAAGCTATGCAGAGGGCCCCTGCATGGCTGAGGTTCTTCTTTCGTTTTGTATAGTTTCTTTTATGTATATTTCCTCTTATTTGAGCTATACATTTCTCGTGTTTTGTTTATGGTTTTAATCATTCTAAATCCCGTACATGTTTTTGCAGCTTGTTATATTTGCTACTAATACTGATCAGTGCATTTCAGCATAGGTTATGCTCGAGCTTTTTAATGTAGTTGTCGCATCAAGTGGTGATCTAAGACTTGCTTCCTCTGCTAAACTTTAGTTTTCAATTTCAGTTGTTTATGCTTTTATTTAGTGAGATTTGTTTACTACAAGTAGATAGTTTAGATGTCAGTTCTTCATGCTATATGATGATATCTCTGGAGCCTTTAGCTTAACCACATTTTAGAAGTTAATTGGCGAGCTATTGTGATTATAGGTGAAGTAATTGATTTTTCTTTCATTAGTCTGCAAGTAGATAGTTTAGATGTCAGTTCTTTCATGCTATATGATGATATTTCTTGAGTATTTAGCTTAACCCCATTTTAGAAGTTAATTAACGAAATATTGTGATTATAGGTGAACTGACAGAATTTTCTTTCATTAGAGTGAAAATTAGATAATTTAAATGTCATTCTTTCATGCCATATGATGATATTTCCAGAGTCTTTAGCTTAACCCCATTTTAGAAGTTAATTGACGAAATATTGTGATTATGGGTGAAATCATTGACTAGTTTCTAGCTTCTTTACTTTTTGGTTTTGAGTGCAACAATTTACTAGATTTCAATTCTGTAATTAGAATGGACAGTAGAGATAGTAACCTCATTTTAGTGCTTCATTTTTAGCATGATTTATGTAGCTGCATGTTTACACTCTTTTTCGAGTTCTGATTTTGTAGACAACATGTTTTGTGATCCTTGAAGTTCTAAGTTTGGAAATTACCATAAGAAGCATAAACCTTGTCTTCAATTCTATATCCACACTTGACCTTTAAAAGTATTCTTAAAACTTTAGACTAGGATTTCCATTTGCATTAAACACTTTAGGAGACCAACAAAAACAAAACCCCAAAACAAGATAAAAACTGAAAATAGTGAGGTAAGAAAAGGGTTGTCTAGCACATAAAGTGCACTACACTTCATCAGTATATGACTCCCGGATTGATCATTTATGTAGCAATTTAGGACACACTAAATTGACTAAACATTTTGGCGCCGTTTCTAGAGAAGTGTAACTAGGTAGCCTATTTCTTACATTCAAAAAAAAAAAAGAGGGAAAAATTAATAATTTCTTGAAGTATGCTCTCCTCTTGCACCTAGTGTGATCTGGAGGATCAGAAAAGAGAATTATTAGCTTAATAATTTCTTGAGTATGCTCTCTTCTTGCACCTAGTTTGATCTAGAAGATCAGAAAAAGGATTATTAGCCCAATTAAAAATCATCAAAAATAAAAAAATGACATGCATAGAGCAAGAGATTCTAGGGGAAGGTTTATAGCTAGGGGCAAAAGTTCGATTTTTAAAACTCCAACTACTTCAAGGAATAGAAAAGATACACCTCCATCCCAAACTCATACTCCCAGCCTTAAGATTCCTGGAATTCAAGGGGCAGTAACTAACTTAGAAGATTCTCCCACACTATCTACTAAATCTGACCTAGGAGAAGAACCCTTCTTCATCTCCATAGGGGAGCCTATTGCAATGAAAGAAGTAGAATTTCCTAGAGAAGAAGAGGAGGTAGAAACTTTCCCTCATCAGCCATTAATAGAAGATCCAGAGGAATATGAGGAAACTATCATGGCAGAAGAAGAACAAGATGGAGAATTTACACTATTTGGAGGACGGGGTAGAGGTAGAGGTAGAGGAAATAATGGAGGTGGTAGAGGTAACAATGGAGGAGGTAGAGGTAATAATGGGGGAAATAGGGAAGGAGATAACTCATTTGGATTCCCTATAGTCGATGAAGAAACCCATACAACAATGAAAAACATTTCACCATCTGTCCTCCCAAACTTTTATGGATTGCGAAGTGAGGATCCTGAAACATTTCTATTTGAGTTTGAAGTCTTATGTCGAACCTATGACTATCTAGAAGACTCTCAAAAACTCAAATTGTTCCCTTCAACATTGAAAGGGGCTGCTCTGAAATGGTTCATGGGATTAGTCACTCAATCTATTAGGACTTGGAATGATATGAGGCAAGCATTTTTGGATAGATATCTGGATTATTGTATGCCTACTAATCATAAGGATGAGGTATTCAAAATGATGCAAAAAGAAGATGAGAACTTGGAGGATTTGCTTGAAAGATTTCAATACAACTTAAAGAGAGCAAAAATGAACAATTTAGATGAGGAAACCTTGAAATCCCTTTTATTGAAAGCCATTAGAGATGAATGGATAGATATTTTAAACATGATGGGGAAGGGAGACATCTCTCAACTTCCACTAAGTGACATAGCAGAACTATGTGTCCATCTCTCAAGGGGAAAATCTAAAACTGGAAAAGGGCCTAGAGATCCTTCTCTTATTAGAGCAAACAAATCTGCAACTGGGATAGTAAGTAGGGCAGAAATTGGCAATATGCTTGATGAGTTCAAAACTAATATTCTAGGGAGCCTTAGTGAACAGCTAGACACCCTCAAAATTCAAAACAAATAGAAAACAAAAGTTGATGCCTTAGCCATCTTTTGCCCAAAATGTAGAAAGAAAAATGCTCTAAGGGAATGTCCCTTAGATGCAAAAGTTATAGAAACATGTGTGATTTGCTTGGAAAATCATGAGACCAAGGATTGTCCTTCAATCCCAGGCCTTAAAGCTGTCTTTCAAGAGGATCCAAATTCTGTAGAATATCTTTGCTTTGTTTCAAGAAGACCTTGGCAAGGGCAACAAAATCAGGGATTTAATAATCCGATGAATTTTCAGCCCCCACCAAATTGGAATTCTTGGCAGCAACCTTGGCCTCAACCTCAAAATCAATATCAATCTCAATCATGGGCACAAGGGGTACAAAATACTTATGGGAGATTTGCTCAATATTATCAATATCCTCCATCTTATCAGGGCTATCCTCCCCCACAAAACCAACAAAAAAATCCACAACTTCCAAATCAAAGCCCACAACTTTCATTGCCATTTCCACAACAACAACCTCGTCAACAAAATCAAAATCCTCAACTCTTGCTTCCATTTCAACAGAAACCAAATCAACTACCAACCAAACCATTGCCAAATCCCAACAAAAAAAACCCTCAAAATGCTTACATGGCAGAAGGACAACAATTTCCTACATACATGATTGTTCCTCTAGATCTTAATGATGTTCAACTTAGATCTGGTAGGATTTTAGAAAAGGAAAAACCTTATAGATGTTCAAGAGCAAGATGCCTCTGAGGAGGATTGTCTAAAAGTCAATAAAGGTTCTAAAGAAGCATCCCTTCAAACCAAATCATTCAAAAAGAAAAACAAAAAGAGTTAACCCCCACAACTCCTATAGTTGAGCAACCTACATCTACATCCACACCTCCTTTCCCTGAGAGATTACAACTTGACAAAGGGGTGGAAAAACAAATCTTGTTGCCTAACTATGATTTCCTAGATGAATTAAAGAATGTTTATATCAAGATTCCCTTGCTACAAGCCATTAGAGATATTTCTATTATAACAAAAACAATAAATGAGTTGAGTATTAAAAAACTAGGTAGGAAACCGAAAGACACAAAAAGAATCCACCTGGTAGGAAAAATAGCAGATATCATGATGGGAAAGATTACCATGCAAAAATATGTGGATCCAGGTATTCCAATTGTCAAGACATACATAAATGGAATAGAAATTCCAAATACATTGATTGACTTAGGGGCTACTATAAACATTATGAGTAGACAGACAATGGAACAACATAAACTTCCTAATCTTCTTTTTACACCTACCTTACTGCAACTTGCAGATATATTAGTAATCAAGCCAGATGGTGTACTAGAAGATATTTTGGTCTCCTTAGATTCTTGGGAATATCCAGTGGATTTCATGATTTTGACTCCCAAAAATAATCTAGGAGGACACCCACTCATTTTAGGAAGACCTTGGCTAGCCATAGCTGATGCTTTTATTAGTTGTAGATCTGGTGACATGTACATTTCTGATGGTAGTTCAACAAAGAAATTTACTTTGTATCCCCCAACAAAAGCAATTACAGAAGTAGGAGAAAATGAATGGGTCGATGATGAAGATACTATACAACCTGTCTTTACTCTCTCTAAAGTTAGTGAAGATAGTCAAATCTTGAATACATTAGAAAATTTTGAAACATCTTCAGAATATGACCACACACAGTTTTAGTTAGATTCTAATATTGAATACTTGTCATCAAGGAAAATGTCGCTCTACTCTATGGAAGAGTTTGGAAGTTTTGCAGTTGAAATTTTTCTAGGTAAAACATTGAATATCAACAAAAATTTGGAAAAGTTACAACAGGAAGAGCTGACCAAAATCTTACAAAAACATTCTGCTGCATTTGCGTGGGAGTATACTGATATGAAAGGTATTGACACTAAGACTTTCATCCATCATATCTATATTGAGGGAAAAAAATAGACCAATCAGACAACCTCAAAGAAGGATGAATCCAAATCTTAGGGAGATTGTCAAAGAAGAGCTCCAAAAACTACTCAATGTAAACTTCATTTACCGAATCTCAAATAGTTGATGGGTTTCTCCCTTGGTGATAGTACCAAAAAAGAACGTTAAATGGAGGGTGTGCATTGATTACAAAGAATTGAATAAAGTAACCTTGAAGGATCACTTTCCTTTGCCCTTTATCAATCAAGAATTAGATACATTAGCAGGCAAAACGTACTTTTCATTTATGGATGGCTTTAGTGGTTATAATCAAATTTAGGTAGCACCTGAAGATCAAGATAAAACCACATTTACTTTTCCATGGTGAAATTTTGCTTACTGAGTGCTTCCTTTTGGATTATGCAATGCACCAACAACATTCCAAAGAGTAGTACTACAAATTTTTTCTGATCTAATTCATGATTATGTAGAGTATATATGGATGATTTTACAGCTTATGGTAATACATTTGAAGAAGCATTGGAAAATTTGGAAAAAGTCCTTATAAGATGTAAAGAAACAAACCTTTCATTAAGCCATGAAAAATGCTTTATCATGTTTACTGAAGGTATTGTTTTGGGACATCACATTTTAGGGGATGGGATTATAGTAGACAAATCAAAAGTTGAAGTCATCTCCAAGTTACCTATTCCAAATTGTCAAAAAGATGTTCGAAGTTTTCTGGGATTTATTGGATATTATAGAAGACTTATAGAAAACTTTACCAAAATAACATCTCCACTCTTCAAACTGCTTACAAAAGACTATTAATTCAAGTGGATTCCTGATTGCCAATCAACATTTGAAGCTTTGAAAACAAGAATATATGAAGCACCTATCTTGAGAGGACCAAATTGGAAACTTCCTTTCCATATTTCTGCAGATGCTTCAGATACAGCGCTAGGAGCTGTATTGGGACAAAAAGACTTGGTTCCTTATGCCATTTACTATACCAGTAAAAATTTGACTTCCACAGGGTTGAATTATACTGTGACTGAAAAAGAGTTCTTAGTTGTTGTTCATGCAATTAATAAGTTTAGACATTATATAATTGGCTATGAAACTTTCATTCATACTGATCATTCTACAATTAGATATCTAATGAACAAACCTATTACTAATGGCAGAGTTACAAGATGGATCCTACTTTTACAAGAATTCAATGGGAAACAAAACACAGTTGTTGATTTCTTGTCTAGGATTCAGAATATCAAAGAAGATTCTCCTGTAGAGGATAAGTTTCCTGATGAATACTTATTTGCAGTAACTACTAAAACTCCTTGGTTTGCACATATGGCTAACTATTTGGTTTCAGGGAAACTACCTCCACATTTATTTCCTAGTGAAAGAGGAAAGATTATTCAGGAGAGTTCAAGATATTCATGGATTTCTGATGAATTGTTTAAAACAGGGCCAGACTTTGTGATCAGAAGATGGTTCAGGGAAGATGAAATGCCTGATATTCTCAAAGCGTGACATGATGAACCACGCGGTGGACACTTTGCTGACAAGAGGACAGCCTATAAAATCCTTTCTTTAGGATATTATTGGTCGTCCCTCTTCAAATATGTAAAACAATATGTCAAAAGGTGTGACAGTTGCTAAAGGGTAGGGAAACCTACTCCCTCAAATGAAATTCCATTACAACCTCAAGTACTCATTGAACCCTTTGAAAAATGGGCTTTAGACTTTATTGGACCTATTAATCCTCCATCCAAACAGAAAAAGTATATATTGCTATGTATTGATTATGTCACTAAATGGGTAGAAGCCAAAGCATTATTTTCTGCTACTGAAAACACAGTAGTTAATTTTATTTATGAGGATATTTTCACTCACTTTGGTGTTCCAAGAGAAATTGTAATAGATCAGGGAAGCCAATTCACATCCAGAATGATGGAGAAGCTAATGGAAGAGTATAAGGTCAAGCATAGAAAATATATTCCTTATCATCCGCAAGCAAATGGCCAAGTAGAGTCCACAAACAAAGTAATTGAAGGCATAATTACCAAGACTGTGCATCTACATAGAAGAGATTGGGCAGAAAGGCTTCTTGAAGCCTTATGGGCCTACAGAACTACATGGAGGAACACAACACGACACACTCCCTATGAACATGTTTATGGGAAGGAACTTCTGCTACCCATTGAGTTCTAATTCAAGACCTTCAAGATGGCAGTTCAATTGGGAATGGATCTATCAGAAGCCCAAAAGCATAGACTGGAGCAGTTGAATGAACTAGATGAGATCAGACAAGAAGTAATTCAAAGAACTGATCTAGTTCAACATCAAAGATCTAAGTGGCATGACAAATATATCAAGGACAAAAAGTTTCAAGAAGGAGATTGGGCATTGTTATTTGATTCAAAGTTCAATGATTTTCAAGGTAAATTTCAGACATTGGCTTGGGCCATATGAGATTGAAATTTTTTTTAGCAATGGAGCAGTAAGAATCAAAACAATTGATGAGCATCAAACTCCTCTCATTGTGAATGGTCACAGGTTGAAGATCTATCATAAGCCACTCTCAAAGGAGGAGTTTATCAAAATCTTTCAAGATAACTCTGCAATGAGGCTGGTGAAGAAGAATCATTCTTCTCCACCAGCCTAGTCTTTGTTCTTTTCATAATCATATAAAATAAATAAATAAATAAATGTATAAGCCTCAAAACCAATCATAGATTGGTAGTCTTGTACAAAAAATATAGGGCGAAAATTAGAAGCTTTTGACTCCCTATATTTTCAAAAAAAATATCTCATTTCACTCATAGTTGTTTTCATTCCATTTCACTCTATCTCGCCACCACATTCCATCAATAAAATTTATTTCCGTTTATCTTCATGTTCAACTTTCCATATATCATTCATACAGTCATTTTTCATTTCCATTAATTCGCCAAGTCATATGTGATTCACTATGTCAGTTTCTGTAGCTGAATTCTGATTCTGCAGCTGATTGCTGATTCCGCAACTAATCCTCTGTTACTCTGCAGTGACAGTCAAGTGATTAGCCAAATCATAATAAAATAAAGATGCAGGTATGGAAGAATATCTTTGAAGACATCAGCACCTGAAAAGCACCTACAGAGGTGGCCAATTAAAAGTTAGCAACATGAAAGAGGTATGATTCCAAGGTATGAACAAAACCATTTTCAAATAGCATTTCAAATGCACAATTTGTATAGTTTTTAAATCACAAGCTCCATAATGCGTAATGATTTGACTTGATGACTGCCTTAACTCCACCATATCCTTCGCATCAATCCTAACGGTCTCATAATCTACTCCCGAGTTTAACTCGTACTTAATCGTACATCTGCAGTACACTTGTTAAAACGACTAATCATGCAGATGTGAGCTGATTGAATACGGCTCTCCTCCACTGACGTTCCACTCTGCAGCCTTTTTATGAACCTATTTATTTCCACTCCGCAGCATTTATGAATTCAAACTCTATTCAGTTTCACAAGTTTTATGAGTAATACTCTGTCTCAACACTTTCACACCAAGTTTTACAATTTTTGGTTCAGGGTTTGTTTACACAGACTTCTGCTCCTAGAACCCACTCTCATTTCATGCTCAGTATTCTTCCCACTTCGTAATCATTGATTTTCTCCACAGCCCTCTTCCATTTTCCGCTCACATAACTGTTCTGCTCCCGTAAAACTATCATCTATAGAGGTATCCTTTCAGTAAGAAGGAGGAATTGGTCTTATAGTGAGAACAAAGCCTGAAGGAGCTAAATTTATGGAGGGATACCTGCAGCTAAAGAGCACGGTGAAGAAGGAAAGATGGTTGCAGTTTATCAAGAAGTTCAAGGGTCATAACATGGAAGTTATGAAAACGTTTGCAAGATTTTTC
The DNA here is from genome assembly GCA_031772625.1 of Pinus tabuliformis. NCBI lineage: Eukaryota > Viridiplantae > Streptophyta > Pinopsida > Pinales > Pinaceae > Pinus > Pinus tabuliformis. The sequence continues at coordinate 751,894,028 of CM062819.1, forward strand.
AATGGTGTAGAAGTCGAAATTGGGGACATCAAATTCTCAGTAACAGAGTCATCCATTACGGCAGCAACAAAGCTTCCATAAAAAGGAGAACGATGGTTTAAGAATAAGGACTTCGATGAAAAGGTTTGGAGGGTCATTCTTTGTAATCTAGGTATGGACATATCAATTTTTAAACGAGGAATTCCTATTTCAGCTTTAAAGGAAAAATGGACTAGTTTGTTGTTGATCATTCAGAAATTCATTACATGCGAGGACATGTATGGCTCCATGTACATGTATCATATAAGACTATTAATGAATTTCTTGGAGAATGAAACCATCAATATTCCTTATTTCTTGTTGAGTAGTTTGAGAAACATGTCTACTACTATGCAAAATAATATAGATGATGTGGAGCCACATCTCTATCATCATGGCCTTATTAAGATCTTGGTTGAGAATCAATTGAAAAAGAGGAAGGATACATGGGAAAAATTCCTAGTTAGGAATTTCTTCCAAGACCCTCTAAAGTGCTTGAGGGAAGTTCAACAAAGAAAAGTAGGAGAAGAAGAACAAATTTAACAATACAAGATACTCCTACTAGTGTGACCAAGGAAACCAGTAAAGAAGAAATGTTGACTGAGATTAGAAAACAAGTAAAACAAAAAGGGAAGAGGAATATTGAAGATATTTACCAGACTCCCGAGCCTTCCTCAGAAGAAGAGCAAGTTCTTTTGGAGATTAATTCATCTTAAAGAATAGTCCACTAAGGCAAAAGAAAAAGGAAAGGAGAAACAGAGCATAGAAAAGGGAGATACAAGCTCACAAGGTTTAAGAAGAAGCTCTAGATTAAAGGGCAAATTGAAGAAAACGCAAATCAAAGGAGCCCACTTCATAGACCTGGGAGGATAAATTCCAGATCAGTCACCAGAAAACACTCCTCCTAATCAACATCCACAGTATTCTCCTTCTCCTCAATTAGATTTTGAAACCAGTCCAAGGAAGACAACACCAGAAATTGATCAAACTCAGCAACAGATGTATGATTTCATTGAAACATTGGAAAAGACTGCAACAGAACAGGGAACTTCATCTAATCAGCCAGGTACAGATCAAGAAACTTTGATCCAGTCATTAAAACAAGAAATTTATGAGCTGGAAGTCTTGAACAAACATATTCAAAGGGAAAATGAGACATTAAAAGAGAAAAACAAATTGGACAAAGTTATCCATGACAATACCATGCTACATTTAGGATTATGGCACAAGAAGAATAGAAAACTGAAGAAGAAGAATAGGAGGTTGAGTAGAGCCCTCATCAATCTCAAGTACAGGTGCCTTATGATGAAGCCCAAGATGATGGTGACAGCAAGGAAGGATAGTTATGTAGTTTTGGTTCCATGAGGACATGCAACATCTTCACAATGGGGGTATGTTGAGCCCTAGAACTACCTCTCTTCTACACATTTTCATAAACCTTTTCTCTTCCATTTTCCCATATCAGTGCCTCATAAGCTATCAAAAATTGTTACATGTTGATTTATGGAGTACATTTGAGTGATTTTCAAATTATATCATTGTGTGTGCTATTTGATCTAGGTTTTGTTTATCAGCTACAGAATGTAGCCACTTTCCACAACTAACTCACAATTCCACAGCCATTTCCATTATTCTGTAGGTTACAGGTGTCGGTAGGAAAATTGGGACACATGGGTAGCTCAGGAATGATCCACACATGGATGAGGTCCTATCTGCTTAGCCGAATTCATGAAGAAAGGTACTAGTCAAAGGGTGGTCAACAGAGAGTCCTACGTCAACTAGGACTCTGTTCCTACATGTAAAAGAAACCCGAAGCCGTTCCTGAACTCATGGATCTGTTTTTTCCACCTGCAGACCATCTCCATAATGCAATCCAACATCCACTTTGCGTAGATTTACTGCTCATGGCAACCGAGAGGCTGAATCTTCGGATTCTGACCTGTTCACGTGTCCATTGCTGAAGAATTTCCTCTAGAATATAGTTATCTATTTTCTTCTATAAATATAAGAATTTGCAATGCAGATAGTTAGTTCGTAGTTTTTGATACTGTTGTTTTAGCGTTACTTTGTTGTTATGTAACTGAGAGACATATCCTCTGTTTCATAATACAAAAACTCTATTTTTCACATGATTTTTTAAGCATGGTTTGAAGTGACAATGTGTTAATCCAAAGCTGTGCAGAGGGCCCCTGCATGGCTGAGGTTCTTCTTTCATTTTGTATAATTTCTTTTATGTATATTTCCTCTTATTTGAGCTGTACATTTCCCATGTTTTGTTTATGGTTTTAATCATTCTAAATCTTGTACATGTTTTTGCAGCTTGTTATATTTTCTACTAATACTGATCAGTGCATTTCAGGATAGGTTATGCTCGAGATTTTTAATGTAGTTGTTGCATCAATTGGTGATCTAAGACTTGCTTCCTCTACTAAACTTTAGTTTTCAATTTCAGTTGTTTATGCTATTATTTAGTGAGATTTGTTTACTGCAAGTAGATAGTTTAGATATCAGTTGTTCATGCTATATGATGATATCTCTGGAGCCTTTAGCTTAACCCCATTTTAGAAGTTAATTGGTGAGCTATTGTGATTATAGGTGAAGTAATTGGTTTTTCTTTCATTAGTCTGCAAGTAGATAGTTTAAATGTCAATTCTTTCATGCTATATCATAATATTTCCGGAGTCTTTAGCTTAACCCCGTTTTAGAAGTTAATTAACGAAATATTGTGATTATAGGTGAACTGACTGACGTTTCTTTCATTAGTGTGAAAATTAGATAATTTAAATGTCATTCTTTCATGCCATATGATGATATTTCCGGAGTCTTTAGCTTCACCCCGTTTTAGAAGTTAATTTATGAAATATTGTGATTATGGGTGAAATCATTGACTAGTTTCCAGCTTCTTTACTTTTTGGTTTTGAGTGCAGCAGTTTACTAGATTTCAATTCTGTAATTAGAATGGACAACCGAAATAGTAACCTCATTTTCAATACTTCATTTTTAGCATGATTTATGTAGCTACATGTTTACACTCTTGTTCAAGTTTTGATTTTGTAGACAACATGTTTTGAGATCTTTGAAGTTCTAAGTTTGGAAATTACCATAAGAAGCATAAACCTTGTCTTCAATTCTATATCCACACTTGACCTTTAAAAGTATTCTTAAAACTTTAGACTAGGATTTCCATTTGCATTAAACACTTTAGGATACCAACAAGAACAAAACCCCAAAACAATATAAAAACTGAAAACAGTGAGGTAAGAAAAGGGTTGTCTAGCACATACAGTGCACTACACTTCATCAATTTACGACTCCCAGATTGATAATTTATGTAGCAATTTAGGACACACTAAATTGACTAAACAACAGCCTATTTGCACAATTTTCTTAGTGAGAAGAGCGGGCAATGCTTGCATCTTCTACGTAATTTTTCATGGGAGTCAGTCTCGGGTTGGCTATTCGGTCAAACTCTCCAGTTGACCAGCATGGAGACTGATTGATTTGCTTGTGGGAAACAGATATTGAAATGACTTGCTTGGTGCTCCTGTGTTGTTCTTGGTGACAATCGATCGATTTGATGGTGGGGTGATGGTCCAACTATCATAGGGGATTTTGGTCATCAGAAATTAAGTAAAATGACTATGTGTGTGAACGAGTGAAATATGCATATGTGGTCTTGCAACACACACTTTCATGACGTGATGGCGAGACAACTCAAACATTCAGACACACATGTACAACATGACTGAATGACGGTGTAGGTGACAAGCACAACACTTGTGATTGATCATTGGTCGTCAATGACGATGCTTGCACAACAGTGAATGTGACTCCATGTGTGAGAGCGACAAATCATTTCATAGCGAATACAACAAGTACATATGAAGCGAAGGCTTGGAAGCATAACCAGAACATAGTCGCAAGCATGACTTTGACATCAACATGCAAGACTTGGTGAAATGAACAAGCAAGGTGAATGTGAAGACTCATGTGAGTTCATGGATTGAACCTAAGTGTGTTCAGTCATTAATCCAAACTCTCAAGGGAGGCTCTGAAATTGGGTGCAGGCCAAAATTTGGGAGGGTGGTTGTCGTCGCTACAACACTTGGCGACACACTAGTAGAATTCCAACTTCTCTATTTTGGTTCATTGATAGCACAGAGCCTTGGTCTTTCAGGAGTATTGAATCGTTGTCATTCACCCCATGGACATACATGGTTCACCTTTTCCAACTCATTCAAACACAATCAAAAGTTCATCTTGATCATAGTGTTTTGAATTTGTGAAGGGTAGTTTAGCTCACGAGTTGAAGATTTTCAAATTATAAGTTTTCATCTCTGGTGTTGCTCCACTACCAATAAGCCTGAACAATACCCCAACGGAGTCAAGCAGGAACACACACATTTCTCCACTGCCAGTGAGCCTGGTCAGTACCCCGATGGAGTTGCATGCTTCACCTCTCTGCGCAGGAAGCCTTTCTCTTCTTTTGCCTTTGTATTTTTCAATAGGACTGTGCATAGGCACTTATTTATTTTTAGGACAGAAGAGAGATACTGACTTATTGAGAGCATAAGAGGTTGTTCCTTCAGAGAAGCATGTAAGACCTCTGACATAGGTTTTCTCATTTAGATTTCCCCTTCTCCATTTCTACTAGTTGGATGAGCTTGAACATGCAAAGTAGAAGGCTGAGTGTAGGCATGAGGCTTCCCAGTGTGGAAATAGGCTCATGGGTGGACCAAAACTTCCCTTGTAGGCACTCATATTTTCTGTCAGGACTTCATCAGTTGAAGGTTGTAACCAAGCATAGAGAAGACAGACACAAGATTGGCCAAGTGCTGCAGTGTCACAAGTCTCTTAATATTTCAGCCACATACTCTATTCAAAAGCCAAAACGTAGTAGTTGGCAGCACTTATTTCTAGAAACAAAAATAGTAAGATATCAAGTAAACAAAACGAACATAAAAAAAAATAGCAAGCAAAACAAACAAAGTGAAAAAAAAGATATTAAGCAAAGAAAACAAGATGAAAACAACAAGCAACAAGCAGACTATGTACATGGCAAGGGGCGCTGCCCAGCCTACTAGAAGTAACGCTTGAGATCTTGGTCGTTAACAAGAAGGCTGTCAACCCTCCCGTCAAGTGATTGCAGATAGCATGTGTGTGTGCCAAGTTTCTCTTGAACCAATGTAAGTCCACCGGGCTCTGCTACCGAAACCTGGTGGTATTCCAAAAGACCTTTAATTGATGATAACACCACTACTTCAGATACTGCGTGCAACATAGGCTCAGATGATGGAACGGGGTAGGTTTTTTTAATTCTGGGAGTGGTTTAAGTTCCTGAAATCAATGCATAAGAGGATTTCCCCAGATTTCTTACGTGTGGGATTAGAAACCCAAATATGATAATGAACTTTGCAAGTAATCTAATCATCCAAAATATTAGTCAATTTTTCCTGTATAAGGAGTTCAAACGACATATGTGTTTTACCTGGCCTTTGCTACAATGGCTTGGATCCTCCTTTACATGGAATCCGTGTTGGATTACTTGTGTGTAGTGTGTACATAGGTCATCATCTGCCCATGTAGTCACATCCCATTACTATTTGATCAAGCATCCAAAGACTTGTAGCTGCTACAGTGTGTAGTTTGTACCGAGATTGGCTATTTTCAAATCATGATTGGTTCCCAGGTTGCTTTATTTGTTCATAGTGGTGGACCTGTGGGTTCTTCTGTCTTCTTGGCCCTCGACAAAAGTTCTAAAAATCATAAGGATTGTTGAGATAAATCAAACCCTTGGGGTTGGGGTTTCCCTTCTTTCCCTCAACTACAATTTTCAGCAGATGCTCATGTTTAACTTCATCAGTTGTTATGTCCTTAAAAGCATCAATATTGTCCATGGGGTGTGGTATCACTTTGAGTGCAACCATGTTTAGGTTGATGGTCCTTTGTAAGCTCAACATGAGTGATTCATACTCAACAATGTTGTTTGTGGACTCAAACTTCAAACAACTTGAAATCATGCATTTTCTGTTATTTTGGGTGACTGAGATACACTCAGTCCTTGAGCCATCATGTGTCTTTGATTTTTCAAAATCCATGTCCCACAACTTATCTATACACGGACCGTTTGGCATGCTAGTATTGTTGTTGCTACTATTCCTACTACAACTGCTACTATTGGTACAATGCACTGTACATGTTTCATTACCATGAGTTGGGCAAGGAAGGAGTCCCAACTACATGTCTGGTGGCATTGGAGCTAGTCGTGCTAGATAACACTCCAATGTTGTTTCTAAGAGGCGATTGCCAAACATGAGTTATGCTAAAGCTAATGGTTCACTTTTGCTGGTAAGGGGAGTGACATTGTGCTTCATATACCTCTCGAACACTACTTAGATTTGGTTGCATTTTCCCTTGTACGGAATCCACATGTGCATCCAGTCTATAGAAAATATCCATCCAATGTGCTAGACCAATCTCGGCTGAGTACTAGACCGTATGCTTCTGGTATGTCCACAACAACTATGTTGATGCATCGGTGTACTTGATCATCATGAGATAGTCAGATGATCATGTCTCATAGTTCAGCAATGGCTGGTACTAATTTTTGATCAAGTTGGATGATTCGTGCGGATGTCTCGCTCCATTGTGCATTGATCTTTTTTGCAATGGAGAGCGGCATGACGTTGGTTGCTATGCCAGAATGAACCAAGCAATTGTGAACATTGCAGTTAAAATTTTAAAATGATAGCAAGAATGGAGGGCAACCTGAGTTTTCTTCTTCCATCTAGAGTGTGTTGAGCACAATAGAAACTAATCTGGGAGGTGTGCTTTCTCCCTTGCGTTGTCCATTGGTGTCTATCCCAATGCACGCATCATGATGTCTCACTAACTCTAGATCTTAGCTAAGTCAAACAAACTGATGTTCGCTCGAGTTTTCTTCATGTCATCTACAATGTTGTAGTCCAGAGGTGGAATACTGACACATTGTCTGGGGCAAGGCTGATGTTGGCATTCTCTGGTAGAGTGTTCTGCAGTTTGATGCTCATGGATGAACTCTTTCCGGCCGCTGTCTTCCTAGACTTGTTTTGTGTTTTCTACTTTGGGGTGGCTAGTGGATCAGCCTTCCTTTTCATTAGTCTTATCTTTTCTTATACTTCCCCAAGTGTAAGGGGAGCCCCTTTAATCCTAAGATTGTAACGGTCATTTTGTATTGGGGGATGATTCTCGATGTTTTTCTTCGACATTGCTTGCGAGCACTAATATGCACTCACCACATGCTCGAAACTTGATGCTTCATCAGGTGCAATACCTTCATCATTATCTTTATCATCTGGCTACTCCTGCATACTACTTTCTACATCTAGTGTATGACTATATATCGATTTTGCGACTCGCTTCCAATTCGAAGAGAAATTCTTGGGGTGATGTTCTAGGTGGAACGAATAGAACTCGGGATTTGTGCACTGATTGACATTGAACATAGAGCTCTACACATTTTTTTGAGTGGACTAGTTGTTGCCTGATGAGTTGCTTCCATGTATCTGTCTAGGTGGATGGATACATGAAAATGTGTATGTTTTCCGTTGTTTAAGCTCAGACACTTTCGTTGTTAAGTTCTTGACAGGGCAAGTGAGGTTTTCAATTTCATTTGCTTCCTTGTCTCCACCCTTTCTCTCCATCGCTTGGGACTTCCTATTCGCATCTCTGGAGTCCTTTGCTAGTTCATCATCCTTGATGACTCTGATTGCATGCAGGTATTTTTCGACAACAACAACCTCTTTGTAGTTTTCCAAGATTGTTGGTTTCGCAGCTCGCTTGACGAACTGTGCAATGCTGGGTGGAAGTGTGGATGCGTAGTAATCAACAGTGATGGAGTCATGAGGTTTGGTGTCCACCACAAATTTGTTCAATATGTGTGTAAACCTATGGTTGAAGTTTTTACCTTTTCTTTCTCCTCCATCTTCAGGCTACCTAATTCTTTCAGTAGCATATTTGGGGTCTTGTCATCAACAAAATTTTCTAGGAACATGTGTTTGAATGCACCTAAGTTCTGTATGGATTTTGGTGGAAGGATATGATACCATGCAGTTGTGCGACCGTCCAAGGTACATGGGAATAATCTACAAGCTACATTGTCATGCTGTACGTCAAGGGTTTGCAGCTGCAGGTATAATTTGTCCAAATGATCTTCTACTTTCACGGTGCTGTGAGGGTTGAAGTTGATGTTCATTCTCTTTGTTCGCTTTGGCAACTTATGAAAAATAGCTGGGAGAGCCAATGGTTCTTGAGTCATCCATTTCTTCTTCTTCTTCGTCCTCCCCCTCTCTTTCACAATCTGATGGTTCTGGCTCTGAGTCTATTGGTTCGTCTCCACCTTCACCTCCTCTGTTGCTTTCCCCTCCGCCTCCTGTACCGGAGTCTGATCCCAAGATCACAAGGGTGTCTCATTCGCCTTGCTGGAAGATCGGAGGTTCCTCTCCATCTTCAATAGCTTCTGCCAGACCTTTAAGTGTCGCAAGGACTTCTTCTTCCACTAATGATACAACAACCCCTGTAGGAGTGGCTTTTGGCTTTCTTGATGCGTATGAAATATGTTGTATTCATGGGATCAGTCCAACTAATTTTTCGAACTGGCGAGTGATGGGATGGATGAAGTGAAGGTGGTGATATGGAATTTTGTTTTAAGTCCTGGGAGGTGAGGAGTAACCAACTGTAGAGTCACACATAGGTGATAGGGAGTGTGAGTCACTACCTTGACCAGATGGTTGATGAATGAGTGTGAGAGGACATTCAGCCATATACAACTAGCTGCCCTCCTTCTAGCGCCAGAAACACTGATGGTGTTGGACCTACCAACATTTAGGGGATCACCCCGGTATGAAGCTCCAACTAGACCTCACACTGTTTGGTGTGGGAATCCCATCCAGTATGATGGCCCAGTTTCCATTATCTTAAATATTTGCCTCAACTCTTACTTGTCAACATAGGAGAGTGGTCTTCTTTGTCTTCAATAAGTGAGGTTCGCATTCTTGGTGAGTGTAAGTGTTACTTGTGTCAATTTTTCTTTCACTGTAGAGGGAAAGAGGGTGAGAGTGAGCCCCAAGTCGGCTGGGAGAAGTCCCAACTCTGCTAGGAACACACAACACAACATTACATGCACAACTTTCGATGAAACAGTGCACACGGATGCAACAGTCACAACACACAAGGGAAGATAACACATATAACACTCAGTGGATTAGTCCATATGAGTGCAATAGTTATTATAGCAAGTTTTATGTGAATGGTTTGTCTAATGTCCGGGTAAGTAGTCTACATGGGCGAGACAACATTAACAACATATACAACAAATTTCCATTAACATATCTTTATTAGAACAAGTGAATTAGTTCAAGTGTTAAACACAGGTTCAAGCAACATGCATTACAAGTGTTAAAGATTAGTCTTACAATAGATAGAATACATGTGTGAAAATGTGCTGGCTTGTTATTAGGCTTCTAAATTAAGTGAAAGTTCCAAGACACAGCGTAACACCATACATCACTAACCCCGTGTGAGGGGCGTTGGAGCCACTGCTTACTCCTCAAAGAAAATATAACAGACTCTCTTGGCTATGTGGGAGGAGTTGAGGCGAAAAGTCCTTTGCATGTACAAATGAGGGGGTATTTATAGCTAAGGGTGAAACTAACCCTTTTTGCTATTCGACTAACCTTGTGATTGTTTGACTTCCATGAATTTTCAACTTTACATGACTCTTTGTACAACAACTACGTCTCTTGGACTTCCACATTACATTACATTGATAGATAGTATGGCCCACAGTGGAGATATGGAGGACATGACTCATGATATAACTCGACATGAAAATGATGGTACATTTGTGCTGCTGGTGTACATGTCGAGTTGCAGTGTTGCTGGGTGATGGATATCCTCATGGTGTATCACAGCTTCACCTCTCCATGGCAAAGTACGTGGAGTGCTTGATGATCATTGGTTCGCTTGATGTTGCTTTTGCACGTTGCTCCTTGCTTGTATGTTGGAATGCTTGACAGGTTCATCTATTCGCGAAAGGTGCATGTTCATTCGTTCATCCATCCATGAGCACATCTTGCATGTTCGCTCATCCATTCTTCTGTGAACACACCTTCGCATGATCATCCATTCACAAGAATATCTCTTTGCATGCATCATTTGTTCGACTGTTGGTGAACCTATTCTTTTGCATGTGCTCCCATTCATTCACCCCATTCATCATCGCACCATGTTTGTTTGTGTACCTATTCCTGCAGTCACTCATGACGAGACGACATCAAATGCAAAAACCACCTAGTCTACCATGATACATGACCATTTCGGATGCAGTGATAGGGAGAGGAAACAAGGTTGCGAGACGGGATGGAGGCTCCGGATACTGCTGATGAAAACTGTGCAAGGGTCACTAGGTGATGGAGATGAGCAATCTGAATCGATAGTGACTGTTCACGAGATCTGGCCCGGTTGGAGGAAAAAACTGTGCAGTTTTTTAGGGGAACAGTCAGGGCTGTAGGAAGGCTGGGCTGGCATAATCTGCGTAGTTTTTGGAATGAATGGGCAGTGGGGCTGGGCAAAAAAACTACTCATTTTGTTTTTAGGAACAGGCTGGGCTGCAGGGTGGTTTGGTAGGTAAAAATTGTGCAATATTTTTGGGGAACTGGCCGAGAGGCTAGCGGCCAAAACTACGCAATTCCTGAAGTGAACTAGCAGCTAGCTACTTGGTCACTAGCACAAGGAACTGTGTAATTCTTGAGGGGAACTGGCAATTAGCTGCTGGGAGCTTGGTAGTAGAAAATATGAAATTCCTGGAGGGAACTGGAATTCTGCTGTTGGCAAGAGAAATTGCACTGATGTTGAGAGGCCAACCTACTAATCATCTCTGTGGAATTTTTGAGTTGAGAACACTGCTGGGCAGCAGAGGATCTACTCATGAAAACTGCACAATTTTCTGGATGAGCAGCCGGTTGACTCTCGGGAGGGTTGGCTAGAAAATTGCGCAATTTATTGAGGGATACAGGGATAGGCACTAGGTGTCTATCCGGCATGCCTGCGCAATTTTCTTAGTCAGCAAAATGGGCGATGGTTGTAGCTTCTGCATAATTTTTTAGGGGAGTAAGTCCTAGTTTGGCTGTCAGGTCAAACTCTCTGGTTGACTAGCATGGAGACTAATTGATTTACTTTTAGATATCGCAGCTTGAAATGACTTGCTTGGTGCTCCTGCACTGTTCTTGGTGACAGTCGATCGAGTTGATAGCAGGGTGATGGTCCAACTATTAGAGGGGAGTCCGGTCATCAAAACTTTAACAAAATGACTAAGTGTGTGAATGAGTGAAAGATGCATATGTGATCTTTCAACACACACTTGCATGACTCGACGACGAGACGACTCAAACCATCCAGACACACATGTATAACATGACTGAATGACGATGTAGGAAACAAGCACGACACTTGTGATTGATCATTGGTTGGCGGTGACAATGTTTGCACGACAGTGAATGTGACTCCGTGTGTGAGTGTGACATATGATTTCATAGAGAACACAACAAGTACACATGAAGCAAGGGCTTTAAAGCATAACTAGAACATAGTCACAAGCATGACTCTGACATCAACATGCAAGAATTGGTGAAATGAACAAGCAAGACGAATGTGAAGACTCGCGTAAGCTCATGGAGTGAACTTGAGTGTGTTTAGTCATTAAGCGAAACTCTCAAGGGAGGCTAAGAAATTGGGCGCAGGCCAAAATTTGGGAGGTTGGTTGTAGCCACTACAATAGGACCCTATGGGATCGACATCAAACATAGGACCTACAGGTACTCGTCTCAAACCCAACTTTGGTATTTTATATAGTTTTCTTGCTTGAACATATGCTTCTTGTTGATTATCTGCCTTCGATCTGTTGAGGTTGTCAACCCTTACCTTAGGAAGTTTTTCCTGCCAACAGAACTGGTGAGTCCACTAGGGAATACAGTCGCATATTTCCTAGAAGGGTTTTTTTCCTTGATCTGGGATTTTATTTCTTGTTTCTTTATTTTTCTAGTATCATTGACTCATTTGTAGTTTGGGCAATCAATCTGATCTTCTTGATTAGGTCTGCCTTTTTTATTTTTTCCTGTTTTTCTATATACACGTTATTTTTGTTGTACACAGAAGGACACATACGTGGTTTCTTCTAAAGAAACCAGCATACACGCTAGTTTATTGGGGAATAGTCACGTGTATACGCAGGTCTGTTATTACAAAGTTGCTTATATGGAAAAATTATATTTTTTCAAGTTTTTCCTTAAGTGAGGGGTGTAACCTAGTTTTTTCTGCTCTCTTGAAGTCATCTAAAATATGGAATGGTCTTGTTTCTTGCTGGTGTTAGTTTCTTTGTCTTCTTTTGAAAAACAATTTTGTCAACCTAAGGTTTGCATTTTTTCAATTTTTTTGCATTTGAATTTTTTGTTTCAGACCTTCTTTGTGAAGCGTTTGACTGTTCTTTGCTTTTGGAACAGTGACTTGGTTCTCAACTTTCTTTCAATATTTTCATTACTTCACTTTTCATTCTTGAAGATGACTCATTTAGTTTCTTTTTTATTATTTGAGAAGGGTCTTTGCAATTTTAGTTCAGTGAAGGATTTTGGTTCTCTGAAATATTTCTGTCTTTTTGAATCTTTTATGTATCTTTCAGGTCAATTTATTCAAGGATTTTGGTCTCTTATTCACTTTAGTCTGATCATCTTGGTGTTTGTTTATGGCTTGTGAATTTTGGAGTCTTTTCACTTGATTTTGATCATGAAGTGATTGATTTCCTTGCCTTCTTGAAACTTTTTTCATAATTCCTTAACAAAAAAGGAGAAAAAACATTTGTTTTTTGCCTTTCTTTTCTTTGGTTTTTGGTTTTTGGTATTTTTGGCTTTTCAATAAGTGTGCAAATCTTTTCTTGAGGTTTAAATTTGCTTCTTTTGGGAGATCTTTTCTTCGATATTTGTTTCTCCTTGTTTGTAAAATTTTAGCTTTTAACCTTTGAAAGAACACATTTATTTGTTTAGAGCATTGCATAGAATCTTGTATTTAGGCATTTTAGTCTCTTTCAATAGATGTTGAATGTGTGGGTATGTTTAAAGGAAAAAGAAAATAATTTTTCTTTCATATATTTCTTGTAGAACCTTGTAGAGATAAATTTTCATTGAAGAAAAAGAAGTTCCATTTGCATGTAGTATATTTTTCTATTGGTTTCTTTTTGCATCAGAACATCACAAGTTTCACTTCCGCTACCTGTGACCTACATAACAACCAATAAAATCAAGTGCTTAATTTAAAATGAGCTATATTTTTGTTTTTGTCATAGATACATCAATTAGTCTAGGGAATTTAGGGCCTTGGAATAGGTGTGTGGTGAGTAAATTCTCCAAGGCCACTCTAAACAGAAACATAAAATTTGATCAAAGAGTAAAAATCTAGTCTCGTTAAGCTTTCCGGGAAATCTCTTCTAACACATGAGTTAAGCACGAGGATGTGTGAATATAAGGAAAGAGAGATACCCCCCTCCTACTTGTTGGATCAGGCACCCACAACTATTATACCTAGATTCTAATTATGAAATGGTGACCTTAGTTTTCTTTCCTAGGGACCACATAGGTGACTGCAAGGGGGAATGCCTATGGTACCTGAGACAGACGTTGCATCACTTTCGTAGTACTTCTAGAGGGTGCCATTGGGTACTTGTATCGGCAAAGGCTATTGTCTGGAGGTCAAATTAACTATTTATGATACCTTCACTGGTAGGCTTGGGCCGTAATTATCCCAAACTATCTTCAGAAGGTCCTTATCTTCACCTTCTTTTATTTTGGTGTCCTGTCCTAATCACTCGGAGCGGAAATACCTGGAAGCTTCTTGTTTGGTTGTATCTTTAAGGACTTTTTAGTGAGTTCTCTTTGATCGTCGATTGCCATAAGTTTTTATTTTTGAGTCTTTAAAAAGTTCTCTTAATATTTAAAAGTGATCGATCAACGAGTTGGCCAATCTAGGAGGCTTCCTAGGCTTTCACCTACGAGTGTCGAGCCTTCATCTAGAAGGCGTAGGTGAAATTGTGCCAGTGATTTTCAACCAGTAGCAGCTGATGCATCGGAGATTAATACTTCTTCAAAGGCTCTCATTTCATAGGTTGAACCTAGTTCAGTTCATAATTTGGATGGAAGTTCTCTCATCCTTGCTAAGGTGCTCTTCCAATCGAAAGATGAGGTTGATATTGAAGATTTCCCTGAGTCCCTTATGTCTCCTTTGAAACCTATTCCTTCTGATATTTCTTACATTGTAGATTATGTGGGTACCCTGCCTCACAGGCCAGAAAGCCCTATTTACTCTCCTTATTTTTTTTTGATGGCCAATGTTAGTGGCGTAAGTATTGCTAACAATAATTCTAGCATGAAAACCCATCATTTAGTTGCAGGAGGGGGTAATATTCCTATCTCTACTATTACACCTAGTACAGTAGTTGTTGGCTCTACCTCCATTTCATGTTCGAGTGGGGGCACCCAACCTTCTGCCCCTTTCACTGGTGCCTGTCCTTTCTGGATTCCATCTAGTGGGATTCCTTCAGCCTTCCCATATAATGTCTCCATATCCATGATTTCTATGCCAAATGGTTCAACATATTTTCAGGGTTTCTCTTTTGGAAGTGGTCATATTCCTCCTTCCAATCTATCACCTTTCTCTGGACAAGCTCAGAATGTTAATCCTTTCTAAGGAAGTCAATGATGGGAAAATCCTTTTGTTAGTGGTTCAAGGGCTGGGAACTTATCCTATCTATTTGGTAAATAGGGGAGTATGCCCTTCCCTTCTGTCAGGACCTCACAAGTCTTTCCTCCGCTAGCTAGTGCATGGAATCCTTATCAGGGGCTTTCCCCTTCTTTCAATGTTCCGCTAGGAGGAAACTACCTTATGTATGGTTACCCTATGGTAGGAAGTGGATACCCTCCGAATACTTCTGGGCCATAAGGATTCCCTTATGATAGGTCCTTCTACGAGTAACCTCGGGAAACCTGGTACCTCTCCAAATCCAAGATACTCTTTTTCTAATGTTGGAAATTCTGCTCTTGTTGGGTGGAATTCTCTTATTCCTTCGCACTTACCATTCTTGGAAACTTTGAATTTTCCATATATTTCAAAATTGACAAATGATCTGATCCAATATAATCCATATTTGCCTTTGTTCCCCACCAAACTTCCGTCTGATATTCCAAAATTAAAAGGGAATTCTAGAGAGGATCAAGCCGGTCATATAACCACGTTCCATTTTTGGTGCTCATCTAACTGCTTGATTGATGATTCGATCAGGTTGAGATTATTTCAACGCACCCTAACTAGAAACACTGCAATGTGGTATATTGAGCTTGGGGGGTTACCTTTTCTACGTTTAGTGAATTGGCTACTATGTTTATAAATCATATTTAGTGGCTTGTTCAATATGATGCTGGAACTGAGCTTCTAGCCATTTTTTAACAAGACAAGGAGACTCACATTTATGACCACATCTAAGAGTGGCATAGAAGGAAGAGGCTAATCAAGGCATATATCCCTGATGAGTTCCTTTTGGAATGATTTTTTAAATATTTGCAGATGTAGATTTCTAAGGATGTGTCACTCTCTAGAGTGTTCACTGAAGAACGGGCCATCTTTAGAGCCCAACAGTTAGAACTCACCTATTCTTAGTCTGGATTCCTCTATAATATTTTTCTTGATGCTCCTCGATTCAAGATTGATCTACCCAAACCTAAGTCAGGACCCCATGCCGACGGAATTGTAGGGTCAATCGATAGTAGTACAGCTAACCTGTTGAATATATTGTAGCAGTTGTCTTTACAATCTTCTTTTTTGGCTCAGGCTATGCCTTTAGTATCTATTCCTTCCCAACCTTTAGTAGTTAATGTTGTCCAATATTCAAATTCCAAAGGAAACCAATAATTTGATGGTAAGAATAAGGGACATGGCAAGAAGAAAGATAAGGCTAGGAAGGGAAATGCGAACAAGCCTAGTAATGATACTGAAGAGGGAAAAAAGGAATTGAAAAATAAAGTAAAATTTCCATGCGAGTTATGCAATGGGTATCATCTTCCCCATATTTTCCCCAAGAATCGGGATGCTCATTGCTTGTTAGCTCAACAAGGTTCTTCAAGTTCCCAGGCTGTGCTGACTAACCCTTTTCCCCAAGGGTAGAAAATGCTTGCTGGCACTAATGCTAGTATTGGAACCCCCAAAGGGGGAAACCAGGATGGGGAATCCACATTGAATGTATATATGGTAAGATATCATGTTGATTTTCCTACAATTTCACATGGTTATGGTGATTTAGAACCTTATAGGGCTAAGGTTTCTTTTGATATCCCATACCCACTCCATATCGAGAGGCCCTCAGTTGAGTCTATACCTCAAATGCTGAAAGGCTCTACAAAACATTCAACTGTCAATCCCAACGCTAGGACTACTCAAAACTATTCTATTATCGAAGATTGGCTCAGAGCCTCTATGTGATGTCAATGTTAGAGATACTCCAATCATGTCCTACAAAAAGAAGTTAATTTCTCATTGTGATTGGAGTAGTAGATCCAAAGAACTCTCTCATTATTGCATTTGATATTTCAAGTGTTACGAAAAGATTCCCTCATCACATGGCTTTCCAAATTAAATCTACATATCAAAAGAAGACTATATTTCGAACTGTAGTTGATGAAGGGGCTTCCACATGCGTAATGTCAATGTCATGTTGGAAGGCTATCGGGTCCCCAAAAGTTGGTCCTTCCCCAACTATCCTTACTACATTCGATGGTAATTCTCATAGGCCTCATGGATTTCTTCCAACCTTTCCCGTATGTGTTGGGGGTAAGGTTGTCAATGTCAGGGTAGAGATAGTTGATGTCAACCTTGATTATCATCTTTTATTGGGTGAAAACTAGATTTACGTAATGGATGCCATTATTTCATCATTGTTTCGCATTCTATGCTTCCCTCATGAAGGTATAACTATTACAATTGATCAAATGACTTATTCTCCTAATGATCCACGTTCATCCTTTGACTCTATTATCCCCTTGGTGAAGAATAACAGGCAACCTATCAAGAATTTGGGAGTTGGAATGTATTCCTCATTGATGGGTAATTTTGATCTTCCTCCTCCTATCACTCATATTAATGCCATTTCGTTCTTCAGGATCACTCCTTGAAAAGGTTCATTCAAAACTGATTATTTTCCATATCCTTGGCCCTTACCCCACCCTTCTACCACATTAGGAGAGGGGCAAGTAGGTGGAATGGCATATCCTATATCTATAGCAAAAATCACATACCAATCTATTTTGAATTCTGTAGATTCCGACCCCATTCCTCCCCCATCAGAGGATGGTGATGTGGCTCCAGTCTTGATTATTGACTCTAGTTCACCTATGGATTGCCTTGACATTTTCTTACCATTTGAAGAGGCAATTTTAGAAGCAACAATTGGTGCAAAAAGACTATGGGATGATTTGCATCATTGGTTATATTTCCTCCCTGATTTGCATGAAGTTGAATCAAATTTTTCTTATCCTTCTTCAACTAGAAGTGTTCATAAAATTTTAAATCCTTTGGCCCCATCACAGATTTTTTCCAAAGGTAATATGTCTAACCTCTCAGAAACCATTCTGGTGAACATTTCGAGGAATCCCAATATCATCAAGAATGTCTTTCAGAGCTTAATGTTCCCTTGAAGAAATCAAGATTTATACTAACCTATTTAAGGAGTTTTGAGATGTGTTTGCTTGTTCTTATGAAGAAATTCATGGAATTGATCCATTGATAGTTCAGCATGAGATCAATACATATGGAACCACTAAGCCTATACGAAAAAAGCTTCGACTGTTAAATCTAGGAAAGTTGCATCTATTAAAGTTGAGGTTGAAAATATTCTTAAGGCTAGTTTCATATACCCGTTCCTCCAACTAAGTGGGTCTCGAATGCAGTCCCTATTGATAAAAATCAATGAACTATTTGGGTATGCATTGACTTTAGGGATTTGAATATGGCTTATCTTAAAGATAATTTCCCCACTCCATTTATCAATCAGATCATTGATGACTATTCTGGAAATGAGATATTTTCCTTCATGGATGGTTTCTTGGGATATAAACAAATAACTATCTGTCCTGACAATCACCACAAGATATCATTTATTTTCCCCTGGGGTATGTTTGCGTACAAAATATGTCGTTTGGCCTAAAAAATGTTGGAGCTACATTTCAGCGGGTTGTTAGCGTAGGGGGTCCTAACCTAGGTTCAACATTAATCTTTTCAAACAAATCCCTACACTACTGGCCCTTTCAGCATCAATCCATGGAGCGTGGATTGAAGTCTCACCCGAAGCAGTATGGGGGGTGTTGGAACCATGTTTGCACACCCAGAGATGGTTATGATGTCGTTTTATACCCTTTATTCGCTTTCACGTAGAGTGATAAGCCCTTGAGGATTATCGATATAAATTCCTCTTACCAGCCTCTAGACCTTGGCAAAGGTCTACGACTATATTTCGCAGACCCTAAATAGGTGAATCAACCCCTTACTCACCTCTGTAATCACTCCTAAGTATGTTATTACCCAAATCGGCTTAAGTGTCTGATATCTTTAACATGTATTAACATATTCTTTGCATAAACATATATTATTACTTGTGTTCATATAATAATGTAAACTATGTAGAATCACACATCAATATAGTATTAAATCATACACCCAATATTTATCATAACATAAATGCATTCATTCATAACAGAAGTAAATGGATAAAACACATATATTTCCAGAATAGTCTCTTTATTGATACTTCAGATTTTCTTACAGACTCAAAAATACCCTCCTCACTCAGTTGTAGGGGTCCACGCACTCAACTGCGGACTCTACTCTAGGCCTCTGCGCACATAGCTTCAGAGCCTCTCTTCTACTCTAAAGACTCTTTGCTTGACACTTCTAGTGACCCATTACATCAACTATGCACTTTTCTTCGATGAACTGCCTTAGACTCTCTAAGACCCTCCTTTTTATACAATCCCATGGGCTAGGGACCATGGGTAGGCCTATACAGTTGACACAACTTACATAAAAAAAGGGTAAAAACCATTTATGAAACTTTACATCTATGCACTTCACGACCGTAACTGGAGACTTTACACTTTACATCACAAAAATGTGGGCTTTCAGCCCCAAAACTTTGGCTTTTGCCCCAAAATTGACCTTAGGGGACCCTATCCCAATAGGCCCTCAACACAAATATCATGACTCACCCCCGAGTTGCTCTACTGGCATGGAGATATTACTATGAAGACCTCCCAACTCCACTTGTGCTACTGCAACTTTAGCTATGCACTATGTAGCTACCTGCTTGTCCTGCACCACCAACTGTGCTATTGTTGGTCCAGCGCTATCTTCCTGGATCTTTTGTTGTGTTCTCTATAAGCTAGCCAAATTCTCCCCAATGGTGGTGGAGATCACATAGACCTCATCCATCCAAGGCCCCTCATCGAGCAGTTCTCTAACCCAGGCAGTTTAGTTTATACTCCCACGCCTCCTTGTAGTTGCCTGGAGTACTAAGACTATGCTACTATCATATAATCATCTGGTCAAATCCTTGGTGTATGGATTCAATTGGCTTCCATTTACCTTTCTAGGAAATGGATCTCCATTCAATTTCAGAAGCTAAAATGCTCCACCATCGGTAATCTCCTTGATCACATATGGCCCTAGCAAATGCATCTGAAATTTTCTTGGAAATTTATCAAACTTATTTTCATATAATAAAACTAAATCGTTTACCTTGAAGGTGTGCAGTTTGATATGCCGATCGTTCCATTCCTTTTCATGCTCCTTCTGAACTTGTTGATGGAATACAACCAAGAATATATCTTCTTCCACCTCTGTCAGTTGCGCAAGCCTTTCTTCTAGTGCTCTGTGGCCTACCATTCCTGTGAACGCCGCTATTCGTAGACTTGGCAAAATTTACTCCATCGACATCACAACTTCTATGCCATAGACTAGTCAAAAAGGTGTCTATCCAGTCATCTTTCTACAAGTAGTTCTATAAGCCCATAACACCGATGGTATGCGCACATCCCAATAATTCCTCTGCGCATTGCAAACCTTTGTTAGCACATTCTCCAATATCTTATTAAATGCTTCCACCATCCCATTAGCCTGAGGGTGATACGACGTGCTCTTCGGATGATAAACTTGGAACTCTTCCATCAGTGCACTGATCATTTCATTAAGGAAGTGCATACCATGATCACTCATCAAAATCTTCAGGCAACCAAACCTAGTCAGCACATATTCAAATTGGAACTTCATTGTTGTTGCCACTGTACAATCCTTTACAGGCTGCACCTCCACCCACCTGATCAAATACTCAGCTGTGGTGATGATATAATGTGCACTCGTCTTCTTTCCTAGAGGCTGAATCGGTCCTATAAAATCAATTTCCATTTTCAAATGGCTACAACGACACTTGTGGATTCAGAGGTAGCTCACCCCTCCATGATGGCATGCCCGTCCACAGACATGCATCGCACACCCTACAATATGGTTTCGAATCCTTATGCACTATTGGCCACCACGACCCAACGCATAAAATCTTCTCTGCTGTTTCTTTTCCTGCATAATGGCCTCTTGCAGCCCCTCCATGAACTTCGGTTAGGATGTTGGTTCGTTCAAACTCAGGCACATAATGTCACAATATCTCATCCACTCCCATCTTATACAAGTGACCTCCAATAACAAAAAATTCTATTACACGCACCACCAATTCCTTCTTTTGTTGGCTGGTGTACCCTTCTAGAGCCATTCCTGTAGTCAGAAAGTGTATGATGACTGTAAAATGATTATCTACTATGCACACCACAAAGAGTTGTGTGTCAGGCAGTCCTTCCTCCAAATTAGTGGGCTCCTCACCTATTTCAATGCGCAACAAATGATCTGGTCCTACATTCAATTTCCCTGGCTTCATAATGACTTCGAAATCATATTCCTAAAATAGCAACAACCATCTTCATATTCCCCCCGCAATACAGGCTTGTTGACTAGGTACATTAATGTAAAATGGTCTGTAGACATCTTAAAGTGTCTACCTAGCAAGTAGTGTCTGAACTTTTGGAGCGTGTACACCATATCCAACCCTTCATGCTCTGTCGTCGAATAATTCTTCTCAACCTTAGATAACTTCCTACTTGCAAATGCGATAGGGTGATCCAACTCTCCCTCACTGGCCTATGTCAGTACTGATCCCAACACAATACATGACGCATCCACATGCACATGAAATTCCTTCTTCCAATTCAGGAAGACTAGGATCGGCACGGTGACCATATTTTCTTTTAACACATCCAAGCTCCTCTAATATTCTTCATTCCAATAGAATGTAGCATCCTTCTTCAACAGTTTTTCCATCGGTGCGGTCATCTAAGCATAACTCTTGATGAACTTTCAATAATAACCAATATGCCTCAGCATTGCGTGCAGTTGCTTAACACTTCTTGGCACCTCCAAATTGATTATAACCGCGATCTTAGCTGGATCCACTATTAATCCTTGTTTGCATACTACATGACCTAACAAGATTTTGAAACGAACACAAAACAAACATTTCTTAAAATTTAGCATGATCTGATACCTTCGGCATGTATCCAGCATCAAGCATAGACTAGCTACATGGAGCTTCACCAACCCAAACACCGTCAAATCGTCAAAGTATACCTCCAAAAACTTATGGTTGAAGTCCTTGAATGCCGCGATGACTACGCACAAAAATATCGTCAGTGTGTTCTTTAGTCCCAAAGGCATTATAGTATACTGAAAGCATCCCCATTCAGTTGCGAAGGTCATCTTACTCCTATCTTCCGATGCGATCTTGATCTGATGGTACCTCGAGAACCCACCAGTGAATGAATATGCTTCATGTCATCCTACATTATCCAACACTTCATCAGTGAATGAAGTTGGAAAAGGATCATGTACACAAGTATCATTTAGCTTCTTGAGATCTACGTAGACCCTTATTTCATCCTTCTGCTTCTTTTCCTAAACTACCATAGGACTGACCCAATCGAACTCCTCCACCGTTTCAATGATTCTCGCTGCCAACATTTTGTCCAATTCTAAGTATACCCTTTATTTGTACTTAGGATTGAGGCAATATGGCCTCTGTTTCAAAGGCTTCGCATCTGGTTTCAATGTTATCCTCATCACCCCTAAATTACATATAATCCCTTTGAGGTCTGAAGGTTTTGTAGGGAACAAATCCTGGTACTCGTGGAGAAATTCAGCAACCTTATCCACTGTAGCATCATCCCAATAGTCCCCTATCTTCAAAAACTTTAGCTCTGCCTCTGTCCCAGTGTTTACTTGTCTCATTTTCAGTGGCGTGGTGATATCAGGATTCTCTATCTACGGCCCCTCGACTTTGTGGTGACCTTCTGTCTCTAGGATATTAATGTTCCTCGGATCCTCCTCTTCTTCTTCAGCTGTCACATTGTAGCACTCCAATCCATGGCACAGCTGGGTGGTCCAATTTGGTTGAATCAAATCCAAGGAATCCTGCGGGATTCAGAATATCTCTACCTTGACCTCCTGAAGTGCTTCATCAATGCACTTGAATCCATATTCAAAGTTGAATTTCATCTAGAACCCCTGTATACAAACATCCCATTCGTCCGTTCCATGGCGGAGCTCTGTCTCCAAGTACCAATTCATAGGTATTACATCCAAGGTGCGACAGAATAGATGCACCCACTCCGGTTACGGTTCTGCTCCATAAGCATCAGTCCATTTGGATAAGTGATCACACAGATCACTCCCTGCATCATATTTCTCTATCAACCGCACCTTTGGGCGACCAAACAGCACCCTCATCAATCTTTTGTATTTGTGCCATCCATCGAAATTGTCTTTATGCGTACCCCACCATCTTGTGGGCGTAGTGTGCAGCGCCAAATCCAAGGCTTGGAAGCAATGCTTCTCTGGCACTTCCCTTTCAAATGCATCCAAAAATTTATCATCATCAGTTAAACCATCATAATAAGGAAGAATTCTTACCTCCGACAATATGCAATGTAGCGATTTGGTCATCATGTTATATCGTAGCATAGACACTTCGTGCAATCTATTCTACCAGTGTTCCAATTCCTCATATAAATTTGATGTGTAAGAGCTTTCGCGGTCCCATACAATATGTCCATCTGCTGTTGGATTCACCCAATCTTGATCTCATGTCGTTATCTTATCAATCTGGTCCAAATCATTGTCACTTTCGTAATCGTGGACCGGTTCAGTATAGCACGGTCCTTCTGCAGGGTCCAAAGGTACTACTACGCAGAGCCATTGTCTTCCAAATGACATTGTCCGCTTCTTCAAATTGATCACCCTGTTCATGTCAATAGCCCAGTCGATCCCAAGGAGCACGGGGTAAGGATTTTTGTCATCAAAAATCTCTATTACTTCGAAATCCGCCAATGCACTCGTGCCTTCAATATCGACTGTTACTCCCTGTAATCTACCCATGGGGATAATCTTTTGCTGATTTTCCATCCTTAATTGAATCGGATACCACTACAACATAGGTCTTCTAATTCTCTCCCATGTTTGTTTCGGCAAAACATTCACATCTAACACAAGATCCAGAATAACTTGGTCCATTTCATACTCTCCTATTTGTGCGGTGAGCCTCAACTCACGCCCTATTCTTGCCTTATGCTTACCAATTTTCCCGACCACGCGCGGTCCCTCAGGAGCATTACCAACACATTTATTGATCAATCCCTGTAATCCCTTTACGGTCTTGCTATCGCATATCAGCTTCATATAGGTATCCAAAAAGGTAGTAAGCATTGATGGGTCCATTTCTTCAAACTGCTTATCCTAACTTCCTGAGGTCAGCAAAGCTTTTCTTTGCTTCCATGAAGGTTTCATTCATGCAGTTCAAATCAAATCCAACCTCCTTTTCTGGAGCTTTGTGGTTCCATTCACCTTCTTCAAGTTGCTTTCCCTTATCTTCGCCAGTGGTCATTCCACTTCATAGCACAATATTCACATTGGGGTCCTCTTCGTGAGGTTCAGACCTCATCATTTTTAGGTTCTGTGTAGGTTACATCCCATTTTCACACATCTTAGCTACTAATATGGGGTATTCTTCTATCACGTGGTAAAACTGGGTATAGTATCGGCACGACAGGCATGTTGGGTTCGTTCATTCTCGTGCGTAGTGTCCTAGACCTCAACAATTGTAGAAAATAACTTGCCCCCGGCCTCTCAGAGGTCCTCCTCCACCTCAGCCTCGTCCGCACCCCTAATATCCTCCTCGCACTCCCCCAACGCCTTGATTCGGAGGTCGAGTTTCAATCTACATTCGATACGTGGGTGTTCTCTCCATCATTAACTCGTAACTATGACAATTGCACTCCTTGTGACCTATTGATTTCCAGAATTTGCAGAAGATCTGTTGCGGTGTCTTTACAAATTTCTACAGAAAGTGGTAGTTATCTCTTGCATGTTTTCCAACTACCTGATAGATAGCACACCACAGTATGGGCCCTGCAATTAGCTCTGCTTGAGATTTAAGCCTCAGAGGCATCGACCCTCCTCCTGCAACATAATTTGTGAAGACAGGGCAATGATCTTTATCATGCCCTTGACTCCTACATTTCAAACACCAAACCTCTTTGCGCACCTTTGGCCGAGCCACTCTATCCTTCTTGAGACTTTGGAATTCTAGGAAAAGGTTCTGCAACTCCGCATGAATCCGCTGAAATCCCAAAGCAACATCTTGAATTGGTGTCTCATGCAATCTCATTGCAATCTCCAGGGCCTCGCCTGGGTCCCAATATTTTGTTGTGATAAAGCAACCCTCAAATGAGGCAAGAGTGAAGCCACAAACCATTCGTGGTGCTTTCCATCCGTAAGATTCACGTTAGCTTCACGAATATTGCACTTCAATATCTGATCCAGCTCTTAAGGTGTCTCGCTAGGCTTCATCATGATTTCCTTGAATCCAACAATTGATTACACTTCAGACTTGGGCCTATTGAATTCCTTATTCAGCGTAGTCTGAATGTCCGCCAACGCAGCCATCGGGTTATCATTGTAGTACTTAATGTGCCATGTTAAAACACGTTCCTGTAAAGAATTAACCAATGTAGCTTTGTTCATTTGATAATATGTAATGCCCTAAGCTTCCCACACAGCCTTTGTAACGAACCAAAACTGGTTTGGGTCCTCATTCCTCAAGCCCTTGAAAATGGGAAATTTTACTGAATTCACCATAATGAATGGTGGTGGAGGTGGTGGCGATGTGGAAAAAGGTGTATGCGGTGGAGGTGGTGTGGGTGGATGTGGTATTTGTGAGAACCCTCACCTTATTAACTAGACAACACTCTACGAAGAAGCATGTGTTGCTTCTTCATCATCACTCAGAGGAGGCTCAGTTAGCGAGCTATATTCAGGTCTTGTTCCTTTTCTATCCCTGAATGAATTTCCACTTCGCATAGCTCCAAACATCAAGGTAATTTCGTAACCTTCTTTTCACACAAGAGCATTTTAATCCAATTATTCAAAGACCTTAAATACTTACCTTGCGGTCCTTTGAAGAAGCATCACTCTGCTTCATTGTATTTGACCAAGGTATTAACTGCGAACTCTGTCACAAATCTTCCTATGATACTATCAAGCCAATGATCGACAGTGCGTGAAATCTTATCTTTAGAGGCTTCTAATCTCTACACTAACTCTGGGGTCCACACTATCGGACCATCAAGCCTTCACCTTCCTTGGTCATCTTCCAATTTAGCGATTCACTCGTATAACTCAACTGAGAAGGAACAAAAGAAATTTTATGTATCTCTATGTACAGATACATGTCCAACCACTATTCTTTCATCAATTGTGAGTTCTTGTTCTCTTGCGCCGCGAATTCGTGGATCTTTATATCCACCAGATCTTCAATTTATTTCTTAGTTGGATTCTAGTGATGCGACATCACACATCTCTTTATGCAAATCCTGATCCCAACAACGGAACAATTTGTTGGCTTAGGGGCTCCTGACCCAGGTTCAGCGTCAAGTTTGCCAAACAAATCCCTACACTACTGGCCCTTTCGACATCAATCCATGAAGCACGGGCTAAAGTCTTAGCCGAAGCAGTATGAGGGGGTGTTGGAACCAAGTTTCTACACCCAGAGATGGTTACGATGTTGGTTTATACCCTTTATCCATTTTCGTGTAGAGAAATAAGCCCTTGAGGCTTATCAATATAACTTCCTCTTACCAGCCTCTAGACCTTCGTGAAGGTCTACGACTGTCTTTCGTGGACCCTAAATAGGAAAATCAACCCCTTACGTGCATCTTTAATCACTCCTAAGTCTCTTATTACCTAGATTAGCTTAAGTGTCTGATATATTTAACATGTATTAAGATATTCTTTGCGTAAACAAATATTATTACTTACATTCATATAACAATGTAAACCATGCAGAATCACGCATCAATACAATATTAAATCATAAACCCAATATTCATCATAACATAAACGCATTCATTCATAACATAAGTAAATGGATAAAACACAGATATTTCCATAATAGTCTCTTTATTGATACTTTAGTTTTTCTTACAGACTCAAAACTACCCTGCACACTCAGCTATAGGGGTCCGTGCACTTAGTTGCAGGCTCTACTCTAGGCCTCTACACACGCAACTGCAAAGCCTCTCTTCTACTCTAAGACTCTTCGCTCGTCAATTCTAGTGACCCATTACATAAAGTATGCACTTCTCTTCCATGAACTGCCTTAGATTCTCTAAGAATCTCCTTTTTATACAATAGGTCTATACAGCCGAAACAGCTTACATAAAATAAGGTAAAAACCCTTTATGACACTTTACATCTACGCACTCCATGACCATAACTTGTGGAGACTTTACACTTTACATCACAAAAATTTGGGCTTTCAGCCCTAAAACTTGGGCTTTTGCCCCAAAATTGACCTTAGGGGACCCTATCCCAACATGAGCCATGTCTTATGCTTTCCACGACATCAAGCACATAATAGAGGCATATTTGGATGACCTAGCTACTCCTTCTCGAAAGAGAATTGATCATCTAAAACACCTTCGTTTGGTTTTTGAAAGATGTCATTACTATAAGATCTAGTTGAACCCTAATAAATGTGTTTTTACTGTCACATCTAGTCGGTTATTGGGATTCATTGTGCACAATGAAGGGATTCTTATTAGTCCCTTCAAGGTTGAGGCAATAATTCATTTTCTTCCCCCATCGATTGTTCGTCAACTTCAGAGTCTCCAAGGAAAAGCCAATTTCTTAAGGAGATTTATCCTAAATTATGCCGAGAATTTGAAAGGATTTATGAAATTACTAAAGAAAGGAGTTCCATTTGTTTGGGATGATTTTGTTTAGTTCTCCTTCGATGCTTTAAAAAGGTCCTTGACCTCTGCTCCTCTTTTGAGTCCACCCAATTATACATAGATTTCCTCTTGTATCTCTTTGTGGAAAAATCAACCATTGGTATGGATCTGGTTTAGGAAGACAATGCTCTTATAGAGAATTTGATTTTTTATCTGAGCCAAGGCTTAGTCTGTCCTAAACATAGGTAATATCATATAGAGAAATTGTCCTTGGCAACAGTTCATGTTGTCCAGCAGCTTCGTCATTATATTTTGCTTAGAAAATATTTTGTGTTGGACAATGTCAACCCATTTCAATTTGTCCTCAATAGGCTATTTATTGGGGGCAAGTATAATAAATGGATTGTCTTCTTACCGGAATTCAATATCGAATTTATGTTAGCCAAGTATAAAAAATCTTTAGTATTTGCAAAATTGATTTCAAAGTTGCCTTGTGAAGAGGATATTGTTTATGAAGAATCATTTCATGATGAACATCTCTTCCTTATCTCTTCACACGATCTTTGGTATGGAGACATCATAGTATATCTCCAAACTTCAAAGTTCCCTCAGATTTTTTCGAAGGATGAATGTATAAAATTACGTCACCTAGCTAAAATTATATTATTATTGGTGACACTTTGTGTCGTCGAGGTATTGACTCAATCCTTAGGCATTGTTTAACCCTATAAGAAGTTGATTCTATTCTAAATGACTTTGATAGTGGATCTTGTGGATGTCATCTATATGGGCTTGGTACAACCCAAAAACTCTTACGTGCAGGCTATTTTTGGCCCTTGATTTTAAAAGATTACATTGAAGCAGTCAAGAAGTGCAATTTTCTCAAGTATACACTCAGAAAATGCGCGCTCACCATTTCTACTTTTCCCTGTCATTACTGTCAGTCCTTTCACTAAGTGGGGTATTGATTTTATAACTTGTAACCTGACTTCAGCTAAGGGTCACAAGTACATTATCGTAGCAGTAGACTACTTTACGAAGTGGGTCAAAGCTATGCCTACTTTCAATAACAATGGTGAGACAACAACTCTTTTCCTATTCAACCAAATCATTTCACGTTTTGGTATTCCAAGGGATATTGTCACTGATCATGGTATTCATTTTCAAAATAAGATGATGTCTGAGTTGGCTTTAAATTTGGGATTTTGGCAAGAGCATTCGTCTCTATACTACCCTCAAGCTAATGGACATGTTGAGGTTGTAAACAAATCCCTTCAAACTATCCTACAAAGGACAATCAATAAAGCTAAATCGAACTCGCACATCATTCTATATCCTGCACTTTTGGCATATCGGATGTTTGTTAAGATCGCCATGATTTTTACTCCATTTCAACTAGTTTATGGTTTGGAATCAATATTCCCTGTGGAATGCGAGATCCCATCTCTTAAATAATGGTTCAACCTCTTCCAAACACCTCCAATATTGAAGCATGCCTTATTCATTTGGAACATCTCAATGAGCAACGTCAAGATGCAACCACAATGAATGAAGCTCATAAAAGGATTGTTAAAGCCCAATATGATAAGACTATGCATCCTAGGGTTTTCTCTGAACATGACCTTTTCCTAGTCTATGACCAAGATAAGGACACCATGTGTGCAGGAAAGTTTAAACCCACTTAGTACTGTCCTTTTATCATCAAAAAGGTCTTGAATAAAGAGGCATATGCATTTCTTGACTTTGATGGAAAGGTGTTGTCAAAGCCCAGAAATGGGCTCTATCTTAAGAAGCATTATGCCTAGGTTGTTGCCTAGCATTTGCTTTATTTGTAAATATTGTACATAGTTAATTAAGCAAAGTCTTTCAGTAGAAATCACATAAGAGAAATTTTTGTCCAATGTGTTTCGAACCAATAAGTGTGGTTCATCATCAGGACCAGATGAAGAGGTAGACCATGGAAAATGCTTAAATAGCGAGCAATGTAGAGACATAATTTTAAGTAAAGGCTATATTTGAACAATAATATTTAAATTGTGATATTAATTTATTAATATATTAAAAACAAATATTATTCAGTAACGGCCATATTAAACAGCTAGTTTTTTAAAAAAAATATTTAAATAATGATATTTATTTCATTACTTTCAAGTAACGACTATGTTTGAACAATAATATTTAAATTATGATATTAATTTATTAAAAATAATATCATTATTTAAATATTATTTTCAAACACTAGTCGTTTAATATAGTCGTTACTGAATAATATTTGTTTTTAATATATTAATAAATTAATATCATAATTTAAATATTATTATTCAAATATAGTTGCTACTTGAAATTATGTCTTTACATTGCTCTCTATTTAAACCTTTTCCATGGTCTGCCTCTTCATCTCGTCTTGATGATGAACCACCCTTCTTGGTTCGAAACGCGTCAGCCAAAAATTTATCTTATGTGATTTCAACCGAAAGACTTTGCTTAATTCATTATGGATCACAGAAGCTTGAATACAGAAATTGTGCATAGTTGTTTGTTTCTGCCTATGTGTTTCATGGTGATATTGGTATTTTTTATCTTCTTTAGAAAGTTTCAATGGGTGATTTGGTGTATCTAGGATTCGCTGATGGTGCTAGTAGACATACTCTGAACTTAGGTTCCGCCGCTTGGGTAATATATTATCCATATGGTTAGTTTTTAGTCTGAAGAGGCATATGTATTGGTCCTGCTTCCAACAATATGGTTGAATATAGTGCTATCATTAATTTACTATTTGAAGCAATATTATTGGGTATTGAATTGCTAGTGGTTTATTTGGATTTGCAATTGGTGGCATCTCAATTAAATAACATATATCACGTGAGAGATCCTTTATTACATCACCAATTTCTGAGAGTGAGATTATTACAAAGATCATTTAATTTTATTACTTTTATTCATATCCCATGATTAGAGAATTCACTTGCTGATTCTATAGCTAATCGAGCATTAGATTGGCACATTAATCATTCATCACGTTAAAACTAAAAATATTGTAAAATCATTTGTATATATGATAAAATCATCACGCAACCATTTGTATATAGATAGGAATAGTATTTCTAAAATATTACAAACTGTGGACAAATATCTTACAAAATTAGGGCTTAAGCCCAATCATTTCCATAAAAATATCACTCATCTAATATAAGTCTATGGTCCCTACCCTGGGTGAGAATCACAAAAAAATATGATGGAATTTTCCACCCGTCGGAAGAGCCGCACCCACTCCCATGGCACTCCTACCACTCCTCTCTGAATGTCCTCAGGGAGATCCTCTATGGTTGCCATGGGAACCTAGTAAGTCAAACTCTCTAAGTTCCTCTATACTGCATGAAGGACTCTCTCAGACTCTATTTCTTCTCTCTCTACATCTCTGACACAATGGTTGTGCCTAGGTAGACCCTCAGGTCTCACTGGTCCAACATCTTCATCATGATCAAACAATATTTTAATATTTTCGTTTCACGGAAAAATAATTTTAACTTCTTAAGATCATATTTAAAATCTAAACAAATCAAGTAACATAAAAATTTTAAAATTTTACCAATATCACCCCATGTAGTGCCCTGGGGAAGTTCCAGATCGAGGTCCTCTCAATAATATATGCCTTTTTAAGGTTAGTCATCTATAACTACAACTTATTGCTCCCACTAGAGGAAGAACTCGTCATCAAATAATGCTTGACTGACTTTGCCTTCGCCAAGTCGCTTAATCAAGTCTACCCATCTAACCATCCCTGGATCCATGGGACCGCTAATGGTTGTAGACACTCTGGAATGAAGTTTTCGGACTCTCTCAAAGAAAAATAAACAAAGTATGTTTCCATAGCCAAAATTATTTGTTTTCCCTCCTCTCACTAAAGACAATTTCTTCTTAATGCATACCAAGAGCTTTGTGCACCAATCAAAGACTATCGGATGCAGGCACTCTACTTCCAAGGACATGGTCGGTCCAGAGGCCTGATGTAGTGATGTTGAGATTGCTACCTTGACAATGGTAAAGAGGATAATTTTAATTGGTATTCTCCTTACATTTTTTATGGGAATCTATGTCCTGACCTTGTCTGCCCCTGGTGTACAGTAGAGATCTATGTAATCTAAAACATTTAGGCCTCCCTGGGCCCTCTCTTTTAAATCGGCTACTTTTCGTCTTCGGGAAAGTCCTATGATGAAGTGAATATTTTCCACCTTGATTCGTAATGACACCTGATCAATCATAAAGATCTCTTTCTCTAGATCCCAATAATAAATAAGCATCTCTAACAATCGAGTTTGGGTTTTCATATTTGGTATCATAAAAAACTTGAGAAATATGCATCTTCTCAATGCATCCAATGCCAAAGGATCATTTAAAACCTCATTGTCAACATCACTATTATCCCTCTCTTTCCAAATGATTGCCATCCTACAAATTTGAGGGAATTCATCCATTAGAAATTGGATTTTTCATTCTTCTCTGCGTATACGTGACTTTCTTAAGAGACAGTCACATATACACACGGATTTTCCTTTGAAACTCATGTGTAGGGATTTTTATATGTGGTTTCCAAAGATCCAACCCACATACACGTAGAGGCAATTCCTAACAAGTAAATCATACGGTTAAAAATTGAACGAATCTATGTAAAATGCAATCAAATGGACAAGATTGTGAATTTAGAATTACCTGGAAGTTGTGGTTGATGAATTGGTTGAAGAAATCGGTGAAATGGGTTGCCCAAGTTTGCTCCCAAACTCTCAAAACTTGTAAGTTCAAATGAATTTTGGTGTATCAAAATGTCCTTTTATATTAAAATGTTAAAACCCACTTTTATAAAGTTCATAATTTTTAACTTTATTATTTCATGAACTTTTTAACTTTTTGGCTTGAAGTGTTGGGGGAGGTTGTTTCGAGGGTAAATGAATACTTTGTGACATTTTTCACCACTTCGAATCCACGATCGCAGACCTATCATGGAAGGTATCATTTTCATCACTGGAATATAGGTTAGGACATATCACTTTTTCCACTGCATTATGCATCTTAACCTCATACTGTGACATTTTTCCATAGGTTCAACCCCATTATGTTGTGGTTTTCAAGCCACTTGCACTCATCATCTTATAAAATCATAACATAGTGGTAGAGCCACTCCTTCCATGGGATTCCTAGTTAGATCCTCGCTAGCATATGCTACCCATGTTGCAAGAATTGTTTAGGCTTGAGAATCCTCTTTAGTCCCTCCATGACTTTGTGATGAAGCCTCATTCCTCTTATTCTTCACTATTATTTTGGCTTTATAGCCTAGAAGTTTCCTTGTGTTAAGTTGTACTGTTGCATTTCATATTGACTACTTGTACCCTTTTGGCCTTAAGCCAGCTTCACTTTGACTCATGTATGAGCCACTTTTTACCATGGCATTTCTGCAAGTTCAAACCATCCATTCATTAGCCTCTACAACTTGACACCCCTTTATCAATGGAAAGAACATTCCTTTGAGTGTTGACGACCAGTATTTGCCACCTTGCATTGAGCATAGGAATGTTCCAATCCCAAGAACTAATGTATCTTCCTTTAGCACTCATTCTTTCCATTGTACTATAGGAATTCTTTTATTATTTTTCAGGCTTTAAAAATGAAAAAGACAAAAATTGTATATTCCAAAAAAGAGCGGGAACAAGATATTTACTTTCGTATTGATGGTAGCAAGAGATAGTTGTGTCACCCTTGAACAAATCACTTAAAACAAGTCTTTCCTCCATTGGGATGGGACTTATTTTGACTTTAGGAAAGCCATAAATTTGTTCTTGAGTCAGTCCTCCTTTGGTTGGTTATATCTTCCAATCGTATGGAGAGTTCGTTAATGTCTCCTGCATTGCAAACTTATACAAAGTTATTTTATGCTGCCATAGAGTCACATTTAAGTCATGCTTTTGTTCAAAGGAAGTAACCCTATGTCGACCATTCTACAGTGTCTCTTGATTCATTTTTAGTTAGCCATACTTGTTCTGTCAAGTTATCTTCAGTATCACATCAGTTATTTGGTCCTTCACTTGTGTCAATTAAGAAGGTCTCCATTGACTTCTTTCTAGTGGGTCTGCTCTTATTGACTGAGACAAATTGTTTTGAGAGTAGGCTTAGACCCACACCCTAGCCCTATTTACATCATTGATATGTGACATTGTGCTCAACATTGATTAGTATCATGGGTCTTTGCCTGAGTGGTTTCCCTTGTGTTCGATGTCAGCTTAGATTATCACACATTGGGATTTGTGCAATACCTTGGTTTCCATTTGACCATATTGGTGGATTCCTCGCCTCTATGTCATCTCTTATGATTGGTTGGTTTAGAGGGTTTCTTCCATGTGCTAGCCACATCTTGTGTACGCCAGAAACGTACTTTGGAATGGTTAATTCATCTCTTTTCGTTTGAGTTCTTCCAAATTATTGTCCTGTGGGTTACAATCACATTGGTCGATGTGGGATGCCTTAATGCCTTCCTTCCAGTAGATATTTTCCCATCAACTCCAATTCATTGCTCCAGGAACAATATCTAGAGTCCTTTTTTTTCAATACCATAGGGTTTTCAGTCATTAGTGGGAGACTCCTTCGCTATCGACAGTGAGAATGCATCAATGTATCTTGATTGATAGATTCTCTCAAGTGTTCATATTTAACACATTTATTCATACTTGTTAGATTGTACAGGGGTATCTTGACTCTCATCATCATTATCAGTGAGTTGTCTCGCATTTGTTAACGGTATACAACAATGACCAATAATCAAATGATTTCTCACATGGTCGACTTCAACTAATTTATTCCCATAGTGTAGAAATGTACCATCTGTGATCAGTGAAGACCTTGGGTTATGTCAACATCTTGGTTCACTTGTAGGCTCCTTCAATTTTTTGTCAGTTTTATTAGCCACCCATATCTGTTGTAGTTCATCACAAAAACAACCTATATGTTAACACCCAAATTTATGCAGTACAACTATTCCACTTATATGACTTGGTACTATTATGAGGATCAATTATGTAGCATCGATGATTACACATTCTTTTAGCATAATTGATCATATTTTCTTCTATATGTTATATTGAGACATAGCTCTGTTGTGTTCCTTTGCGGCTATGATCAGATGATCCACTTTTAATTCTTTAGTATTATCTATACACTTATGTATACATGTTGGATATGCTCTATACTTGATCAGTGAACATGCTTTACTATCTCTAAGCATGGGTATGCCAACCTCAGGCATGAGTCTTCTTTCTAACTCCTTCCACAGTTATTTAGCAGGCTAGAATCTGGTGATCTCCTCTTAGGTCCTCAAATGATCTCTCTTTTTAATTAATACATTTCGGCTATCATGTACCCCTTCTGCCCTCATACATTAGGGGGAATCTATGATAGCATAATTCAGCACTCATGTAGTTTTGATGCTATGGTATGGCCTTGGGAAGCCCTTTCCCATAAAGACTTGATTATTTATTAAAAAACATTATTTTGAATTCCATACACGACTCTTCCCTTTAAAAAGCACATACACACATGGGTACCATAATACAAAACCCATGTATATTATTTAAAATATGAAAAAATAAAATAATATCCTATTTTTTTGGTGGGGTTTACAAGTTCCACCGAAATACCACCTACAGGAGCTCATTCCCTAACTAAATCAACTGATTTATGGTGTTCTTTATACACCTCATGGGAAGGCCTAAGAACATTAAGGAGTTAGGATATTGACATTATAGTATTTTCGGTCCCCAGTTCAAGTATGATTTTCCCTATGCCTCCTACACTCCAATGTTGGAAATAATACTAAAAGGGGCGGCTGAATCAGTATTCTCAAATTAGTAACTTTTTCATTTCCATAATCAGATTCATATACAATACTTTGGTTAAGGGAAGTCGCGTGTACACTCAACTGTGTTTAGAGAAACTAGCGTATATCCAACAAACTTATGATTCAGTTAATTCATCATATATTGATCTTTAATCAGTGCATAAAAACCATATAAATAGTAACCGGTGCAATAAAAATAGAACAAATCATCACACACATGAACACCAAGATATAAGGTGGAAACCCAATGTGGGTGAAAACCACCTGCTGCAATCGTCTCTGTCTTCTTTTTAATAATAAGAGAATTATGTTTACAATTTTTGTACTGGTGCAGTCTTATACCAGTACACAGGCTTCTACCTATAGAAGGCTACAACCTTCTCTCGTTCTCCAACTTCTACTGGAAGGGAGCTACAACCCCCTAGCTCTTGTACTAGCTGATATGATCACTAGTACGTAGGTGTGAGCCTACAGAAGGCTACAACCTTCTCTTTTCTTCCAGGGACCACGTTTCATAAATTTTTAGACTGGATCCATCAGCAACATCATTCAATCATCAAATATATCTGCATCAACCAATCTCGTTTTGAACCAAACACAACCGAATCAATCAATCACTCTGATCATTCAGAATGTTGTCGCCAGAATACAGTAACTAGAACCCAAGAAATAACCCAGAATACTTCAACAACAAATAGAAGCAACTAAAACATACTTTATAATGTATATGCTACTTCAATGTGTTGAACCTGTGTGCATATGCGCTTTCCTCAAAGCGAACCAGCGTACAGATCTGCAAATCAAACTTATGATGTATACGTCGTTTTGATATGTAGAACCTACATGTGTATGCTCCTTTTCTAAAGTGAACATGTGTATAGATCTATAAAAGATGATTTAAACATAACAATAGTTCTAGACTTCAATCATACCCAGATCATCATATTTACAGATTACAACATGCGCCATTTATTCAGATACATGATCAAACCACATAAAGATAATTCACTTCAAGCCTCAAGATCCTGATACATCATTAGATCTTCTCCTTCATCAACCGCTAATGTTCTTTTTCGGTTCAGATCAAGCACGACACCATAAGCCAATAACCTGCATATTAGATCTCACTCTATATCATATAATCGATACTTGCACACCTTGGCCTAATGATCTTCTCCTCCTTTTATAGTGTTAGGCCTTTCTCAATACCATGGTCCAAAACCACTTAGGATCAATACCTTGGACCAAATAACTGGGGTCAATACCTCGGACCCAATACCTTGGACCAATACCATGGATCAAAATACCATGGACCAAATACTTTGGACAAAACATTTAGTTTTCCAAGATATACTTGCTTTTCCTTTTGTGAAAGTGCATGTGTACGTACACGCGACTTATATACAGTGAACCCACTTGTATACATGGCTTGGTCAATGGTGAACCTGTGTATACCTCTCTTTCTTCATTCTGTGTAATCTGATCTGTAACTCTGTGCCATTAATCTGCAGTACTGTGATCTGTCATCTGAGTGAGTTGCTTTCTGAACTAATTCCTTGAAGTTGCACTGCATTTCTTCACATTTGTAAATACTCCTGTCATGCATTCTGTCACATCTGTTATCTCTTCTGTAGATTTATCTAGCTACCATATACAAGAGAGTTGTTCTGCTACAAGTGGGTTGCCATCAAGTAAAACACATACATCATAATGCCAACAATCTCCCCCATTGAACTTGATGGAAACAACCACAAAAACCACACCAAGTCACTCTCCCCCTTTGACATCAAGGGAAAAGGGTCATGCTCCCCCTAAGTGCATGCTGAATTCTCTGATATGTTGAAGTGTTGAATGAGCTCCCATGAGCAAGTCCATGTCCCCTTGAGCATAAGCAAGGTCTGCAAAAAGATGTTCTAAAATAAGAACATGACTCTATACATACATCACAAATGACCTTCCTATCATTAATGATTCATATATGCATCCATCTCCCAACCAAGTGGTGATATACCAAATTTGACTCATCCACCCAACCAAGTGGGGATATATTAATTGTTTATACAAGTCAACAACAAGAAACATTACATCATTCATCCCATGCATAGTGGGGTTACAAATTAGGTATTTTCATGGCCGCTACATTAAAAGATATACATGACATATATAACAAAGACCAAATGTCTTAAAGAAGACCATGATAGTCATCAACAACTATCATCAGTAGCATTTGTCAACAGCATCCAGACCTATAACCTGCAATACCATTCTCTTGACCAACCAAAAATCAGTAGCAAGATGTATCATTTAGCCACATAAGCATCATCACCAAGGACTTCTAACCATAATGCCAACAATGCATTATTCGAAGCATATGCTCCCCCTGAACCTGTTCCATCTATTCATTATCAGATCTGATCATGCATATATCAGCAAGAGGTATCAACTATCAAGGCATCATCATCAATTAGATATACATCAAGTTAACTTGTGAGGATCAAAAGAATTTCTAAATAACATCTTATGAGTAACAACACATTTCCACACATCATCAACAAATTGTGACCATCATTAAGCAAAGCA
This sequence comes from Pinus tabuliformis, assembly GCA_031772625.1. NCBI lineage: Eukaryota > Viridiplantae > Streptophyta > Pinopsida > Pinales > Pinaceae > Pinus > Pinus tabuliformis. The sequence goes on from CM062819.1 coordinate 751,931,954, forward strand.
AATAATTGTTTGAACCATATCAGTCCCTTTTTCTTGAGTTTGTCCCACTGCTTTTCTTCAAACCAACATATACACGACTGTGTCCACAGAAACTCACGTATGTAAGAAACTACACTTTAAGAAACTCAAGTATAACCACCTTTCCCTATAAAATAGGATTTAACAGTAGGATGATGTAGAAACTACTCCCAGCTTTTATATGAGATATTCAAATGTGTCTCTGGGCAGTGGTTTAGTGAATATATCAGCAACCTGTTCTTTGGAGGGAACATACTCCAATTTGACCTTTTGTTCAAGCACTTGTTCACATAGGAAATGATATTTCATGGGTATGTGCTTGGTCTTGGAGTGCATGACTGGATTTTTTTAAATACTGATGGCACTTGTATTATCACATAGAATGGAGATGGGTGGTGTACATGTGATCTGAATATCTTGCAAGGTTTGCATCATCAAAAGTAATTGTGTGTAGCAAGATGTCGCTACCACATATTTTGCTTCAGCTATAGATAGTGCAATTGAACTTTGTTTCTTGCTGAACCAAGACACCAACCTGGAACCCATATAGAATGCACCACCACTAGTGCTTTTTCTGTCATCAACACTTCCTACCTAATCTGCATATGTATATGCATGAATGTAAGATCTGTATCTCTAGGATACCATAAGCTAAATTTTTGTGTTCCTTGAAGGTATTTGAAAATTCTTTTGACTGCCTGAAGATGTGATTGCTTTGGGTTTGCTTGGAATCTTCCAACTATTCCCACTGCGTGCACGATGTCCGATCGGGTACCTGTTAGATAAAGTAGACTACCAATCATGGATCTGTAAGTTGGTTGATATACCGCTGTTGATTCATCATTTGAGCTAACACTACATCCTGTTACCATTGGAGTACATACTGGTTTATACTTTTTCAGGATCTATTTGATATATTTGGTTTGTGAGAGAAAATACCATCTTTATTTTGTTGCACTTGTAGACCAAGAAAGTAGGTAAGCTCACCAAGCAAGGGCATTTCAAATTCTTGCTGCATTACTAAAGTAAAATTCTGATTCGTGGATTCTTCATTGCTACCAAAAATGATATCATCAACATACAGAACAATTATTAGCAATTTATCAGTGTCCATCTTTGTATATAGATTGTTATCTACTGACCCCTTTGAAAAACCCTGTTGGTAGAGATATTTGTCAAGATAGTAATACCATGCCCTTGGAGCCTATTTTAGACCATAGAGAGATTTCCTAAGTTTGCATACAATTTTTGCATCATTTCCAAGAATGAATCCCTCTAGTTGTTCAATATAGACTTCTTCTTCTAAGTATCCATTAAGAAAGGCAAATTTTACATCCATTTGGTATACTTTGAATTTTTGAAAACTAGAAAGAGCAAGAAACATTCTGATGGCTTCAAGTCTAGAAATAGGTGCAAAATTTTCTTCAAAGTCTATACCTTCTTGTCGATCATATCCTTTACAAACAAAGCTGGCCTTGTTTCTAATAACTTCTCCATTTTTGTTCAGCTTGTTTTTGAATATCCATTTAGTTCCTATGATATTCTTATCATGAGGTCTAGGAACTAATTCCCAAGTATTATTCTTTTCAATTTGCTCAAGTTCATCATCCATGGCCTTGACCCAACATTCATCTCTGCATGCTTCATTTACATTTTGAGGTTCAATGGAAGATAGTAATGCTAGATAGCTTGAAGCTTCAACGATGGTTCTTCTAGTCTGCACACCTGCCCCTTTTTCTCCTAAGATTTGAGCTTCTGGATGATTTTTCTGAACATACCTGGACAGAGTCTTTTCTTCTATCGTTATCTCTTCTTCTGGTGCTTCATTGGTTTCTTCTTCAGAATCAATGTGATTTGATGTGGGAAAATTATCCTCATCTTCTTCATTGTCATAATCTTCGGTTTTTATCTGTTTGGGATTTTTGCATGCTTCATCAACCACAACATCAATACTTTCAATAATTTTCCCAAGTATTTTGTTGTAACATTTATATCCTTTACTTCAGGAAGAGTAGCCAAGAAGAATACCTTCATTTGCTCTAGGTTCAAACTTACCAAGTTTTTCATCAGTCCTTTTGATGTAACATTTGCTTCCAAAAACTTTGAAGTATTTTATAGTAGGATACTTACCATACCAAAGTTCATGTGGAGTTTGAGTGTTGTTTACCTGAACATTTTCTTGATTGAGAACAGTGACAACGGCGAATGTAGCTTCACCCCAGAAGGTTGCAGGAGTTCCAAATTCATCTAGCATAGCTTGAGCCATCTGTTGAATAGTTATGTTCATCCTTTCTACCAATCCATTTTGTTGAGGAGTCCTTGCAGTGGAGAACTACCTTTTTATTCCATGTTGTTCACAAAAATCAAAGAATTCATCTGAGGTAAATTCCCATCCTTGATCAGATCTGAGGCATTTGATTTTGCAATCTGATTCATTTTCAACCAAAGCTTTGAAGGGTTTGAACTTTTCAAATGCTTCATAATTATTCTTTAGAAGGCCTATCCAACACATTCTGGAAAAATCATCAATGAACAATATAAAGTATTCTTCTCCACGAGGTGAATTTTTCCTTGATGGACCACATAAATCAATATGAACAAGTTCAAGAGGCTTACTAGCTGACCCTTCCTTTTTGATGAATTGAGATCTAGTTTGCTTACCAAATTGACATGATTTGCATATAGTATTTTCAAGAATGTTGATATTTGTAAGATCACGAACAACCTGGAATCTACATGCTTTTCTTATTTGAGAAAAGCTTAGATGTCCCAATCTTCTGTGCCATAGCCAGTTTTCATCATTTTTTCTTAGATAGCACTATTTTTGTCCCCCCTTGAGTATGTATAGGTTGTTTGGAGTTCTTGTCCCTTTAATCACGGTTTCTCCTGTATCAAGCTCACAAAAAACACATCCATTTGATCGAAACACTACTTCATTTCCTTGATCACACATTTGACTCACACTCAACAGATTATGCTTTAAGCCATCAACATACATAACATACTCGGCTTTAACTTTTTCTTTCAATAAAACTGAGCCTTTACCTTTTATCACAGCTGGAGTCTCGTTTCCAAATGAGACACTCTTTTCCTTTTCTAAGGCATTATATGAGTGTAGTTTTTCTTGTCATGTGTTTTGAGCATCCACTATCAATGTACCATTAGTTTTCTTATCCTTCTGCATATAAGGCTATACCACATCTTTATGTTTGTGGATCTTTCTTTCTCCATATTTTGGGATTTAATGGAGTTTTCTCTTTTTGAGCTATTTGCTGAAATTTATTCCTACATTCAAATTCTTCATGGCCAAAGTTGTTACAAATTGAGCATTTTATTTTATTTTCAAGAAGAGAAAAGCTATTATAGGAAATTTTCTTGAGCAACACATTGAGAAGCTTTTTGTCCAAAATTATGACATGAGAAACATTGACCATTAAAGAATTTCCTACAATTATCGAATCTACTGACTTGTTGATTGTAGTTGAAGTTCCTCCTGCTGACCTGTCGATTGTTATTCTTTGAAGCAAATTGAGTATGATTTACCTGAGGTTTATTGTGGCTTCTATTCATCCTTGAAGTAAATTGAGCCTGATTCACCTGGTGATCTGCTTTATGCCTTTGCTAACAATTGTCAAACTCTTCACTGCTCTTTGCTACATCATGATAGCTTTTAGTAGAGGTTGACGACTTCTGTGATTGATATGTTTCTTTAGTGTATCCAAGACCTGTATTTATTAGTGGAGAGCGCTACACTTTGATAATTTCATTTAAGGTTTCTGATCCTTTAGCAAATCTAAGATTGAGAGCTTTTGTTTTCTCAAGATCCTTTCTTAGACTCACAATTTCACATTCTAGCTTTTCATTGTGTTTTTATCTTTCAGCAAGTTGGAATGTCAAGGTATCTATTATCATATTATTTTATTCTAAAAAAAAATTGAGTTTAGATATTTCTTCATAAAGGTCATCTTCATCTAAAGCATCCAAAAAACCATCATCTTCATAAGCCATCATAAGTCTATAGTCATTACTATTTTCATCTTCATCACTATTTGATAAACCATCGCTATCTTCATGAGTATAGTAGCTCTTTTTACTTACACTTTGTTTTCTATTCCATTTTGAGTTTTCCTTCCCTTTATCATACTTATCTTTATGAGGACATTCGGAAACATAATGACCTACTCTACCACAGGCAAAACATTTGAAAGGTAGTTTACCTCTGAATCTACTGGAACCCTGTTGAAGATTCTTGACAAAGTTCACTTCCTCTTCTTCTTCTGAAATATGTCCTGATTCATTGAGTTCTTCTTTTCCTTTTGCTGAAGCTTTAAATGCGACTTATCTCATATCTGATGGACCTCCTTTTCTCATCTCAAAGGTAGTTAAGATTTTGTGAAGCTGTGTCATAGTAATAGTCTGTAGATCCTGCTTTTCTTCTATGGCAGATACTTTTGATTCAAATGTAGCAGATAAGGATCTTAAAACTTTTTCAACTAAGGTAACTTCCTTTATCTCTTAACCCAAATTCTTCATGGAATTAACGATCTCATCTATACGTAAGAAGTAACTAGCTACACTTTCATCATTGTGCATCTTGAGAGTTTCATATTGAATTCTGAGAGTTTGCAATTTAGCACGCTTTACCTGAGAGTCTCCTTCATAGCTTAGAATGACTTTGTCCCATATTTCTTTGGCTGATTTGAGCTACATAACTTTGAAAAACTCTGATTGTGACAGACTTCCCAATATTGTATTGACAGCCTTGGCATTGGTTTCATATTGCTTTTTACCTACTACATCTATAGGAATTGCTGATGGAAATGTGTATCCTCCTTCCACGATTCCCTAGACATAGTTCCAAGATATTGAAGATAGCTTGTGGTTATTACCTTCCAACAAACAAAGTTTCTCCCATCAAAGATTGGTGATCTGATGGATCCCCTGCTTTCTTGATTACTCATGATGAAGGATCTTCCTTTAAGCGATAAAGCTTCTTCTGAAGGACCTGCTCTGATACCAATTGTTGGAAATAATACTGAGAGCGGGGGGGGTGAATTAGTCTTATCAAATCAATAACTTTTTCATTTCCATAATTAGATTCATATACGCTACTTTAGTTAAGGGAACTCGCGTGTACATGCAACTGTGTTTAGAGCAACTAGCGTATATCCAACAAACTTATGATTCAGTTAATTCATCATATATCTATCTTTAATCAATGCATCAGAACCATATAAACAGTAACCAGGTGCAGTAAAAACAAAACAAATCATCACACATAAGAAACACACATGAACACCAAGATATAAGGTGGAAACCCAATGTGGGTGAAAACCACCTACTGCAATCGTCTCTGTCTTCTTTTTAATAATAAGAGAATTATGTTTACAATTTTTGTACTGGTACAGTCTTATACCAGTACACAGGCTTCTACCTGTAGAAGGCTACAACCTTCTCTCATTCTCCAGCTTCTACTGGAATGGAGCTACAACCCCCTAGCTCTTGTACTAGCTGATATGATCACTAGTACGTAGGTTCCAGCCTACAGAAGGCTAAAACCTTCTCTTTTCTTCGAGGGACCACATTTCATAAATTTTCAGACTGGATCCATCAACAACATCATTCAATCATCAAATATATCTGCATCAACCAATCTCCTTTTGAACCAACCACAACCGAATCAATCAATCACTCTGATCATTCAGAATGTTGTCACCAGAATACAGTAACCAGAACCCAAGCAATAACCCAGAATACTGCAACAACAAATAGAAGCAACTAAAACATACTTTATAATGTATACGCTACTTCAATGTGTTGAACCTGTGTGCATATGCACTTTCCTCAAAGCGAACCAGTGTACAGATCTGCAAATCAAACTTATGATTTATACGTCGTTTTGATTTGTAGAACCTGTGTGTGTACACTCCTTTTCTGAAGTGAACCTGCGTACAGATCTGTAAAAGATGATTTAAACATAACAACAGTTCCAGACTTCAATCATACCTAGATCATCATATTTACAGATTATGAAATGCGCCAGTTATTCAGATACATAATCAAACCACATAAAGATAATTCACTTCAAGCCTTAAGATCCTGATACATCATTATATCTTCTACTTCATCAAGCGCTAAGGTTCTTCTTCGATTTAGATCAAGCACGACACCATAAGCCAATAGCCTACATATTAGATCTCACTCTATATCATATATTCGATACTTGCACACCTTGACCTAATGATCTTCTCCTCCTTTTATAGTGTTAGGCCTTTCTCAATACCATGGTCCAAAACCACTTAATATCAATACCTTGGACCAAATACTTTAGACCAAACATTTAGTTTTCCAAGATATATGCACTTTTCCTTTTGTGAAAGTGCGTGTACATATACGCGACTTCTATACAGTGAACCCGTGTGTATACGTGGCTTGGTCAATGGTGAACCTGTGTATACCTCTCTTTCTTCATTCTGTGTAGTCTGATCTGTAACTCTGTGCTGTTAACCTGTAGTACTATGATCTATCATTTGAGTGAGTTTCTTTATGAACTGATTCCTTAAAGCTACCCTACATTTCATCACATTTGTAAATACTCCTTTCATGCATTCTGTCACATCTGATATCTCTTTTGTAGATTTATCTAGCTACCATATATAAGAGATTTGTTCTGCTACAAGTGAGTTTCCATCAAGTACAACACATACATCATAACGCCAACATCCCAATCATAGGAAACTCTTGTTTCCTTGCATAGAATCTCATCCTTCATTATATGGCATCCCTTTTCACATGCTTGAGAGGTAATCTTTGAGGCTTGGGCTGGATGGATCTGGAGGAAGGTTTCGTCGATGTCGTGGTTGGATCAGGTTGTATCTCTCCACTACTCTTTGATGATATCAATAAAGAAGCTTTGTCTAGTTTCTAATATGTTATGATCTCATGCTTTTATGATTCATGTGTAATATGTCCTGACTTATATGTTTATGCTTGATGATATAACATGTTTATTATGCACTTTGAACTACTTGCTATGTATATGCTTCTCTGAACTGTGTTTCAGGTCTTCTTTCTTGGGAGGAAGAGGTGGGGTTGGACCCTACGAGATTGACATCAAACAAAGGACCTACAAGTACTCATCTCAAACCCAAATTTGGTAGTTTATATATTTTTCTTACTTGAACATATGTTTCTTGTTGATTATCTTCCTTCGATCTATTGAGTTTGTCAACCATTACCTTAGGGAAGTTTTTCCTACCAACAACAATAGGATAATTAATTTGAAGATGGCCTATGACAGATTGATAAAATGTTGAACTCTAGAATTAGTACTATGGAATAAATCCAGAGATTTAATATTACCAACAAAGATCCAAGTGGTGGAACCTAGAGCTTTCTCAAGCAAGCCTAGACAAGAATCTCAAGTGATCGAATGATAATAATGCAACTATTTTTAATTTGAGGAAATATTATATTTTGTAATTTTAAAGCCAAAACAGTTTAATAATTGAGTTAGTCCTTTGAGTCCTCATAAGGACTGAATAAAGTTAAAAGTAGTTTTGAATTAGTTTTAAATAATTTTTGACAGTTAATAGTTTTGTAATTGTCCCCAATGTAAAGTTTTCTTTAAGAAGACATGAAGGGGCCAGTTTTTGGGTTCTAAGTTTTGGCCTCAGAGAGTAATTCTTGTGTAATGTATCAGAAATTTCTTGGAGTCTTAATAGATTTTTTGGATGATTCCAACTGTCTCTTGAGCGTGATGGTTATTCCCTTCTTTACTATAAGTCATTATTTGTTTTTTTCCTTTGAAAATGCGTAAAGAAGATGATGGTTATTTTAATTAAATAGATTTAATTTTAGATATCATTTTTCGGGATACAACTGCGTTAAGTCATTCATCTATGACCATTTCCATGAGAGGTAGTCGTAACTGACTAATTTCTCATGATTTTTGAATAGTCCACTTAGCATTCATTACATCAAGTGATGCTCACAGGGGTGAAGAAGTGGGATTGAAACTAGGGAAATAAATCACATAGCGTCAATCATCAATTCCGGGGCTTGCACCCGGTAACTGAGACTTCCCAGGAGGTCACCCATCCTAGATCACCACTGGATCAAGCTCGCTTAACCGTGGAGTTTTCCCCACAATCAAGGCCACTTAGCTTGTTACCCCATTTGCAAAACCGTAGCAAGTATTGTGCCTCATGAACCATTCAAGTAGAGTTCCCTTCACTCTTTTGAATTAAGAATTGGGCGTTTTCACAGTGCATTATATTAGATATCATTTTTTGGGATTGAACTGTGTTAAGTAAGTCATTCATCTATCACCATCTCCATGAGAGGTAGTCGTAACTTACTAATTTCTCACGATTTTTGAATAGTCCACTTAGCACTCATTGCATAAAGTGATGGTCACAGAGGTGAAGAAGTGGGATTGAAACTAGTGAAATAAATCACATAGCATCAATCATCACTTTCGAGGATTGCACCTGGTAACCAGGACTTCCCGGCAGGTCACCCATCCTAGATCGCCTCTATCTCAAACGTGCTTAACTATGGAGTTTTCCCCATAATCAAGCCCACTTAGCTTGCTACCCCATTTGTAAAACCTTAGAAAGTATTGTGCCTCATGAACTATTCAAGTAGAGTTCCCTTCACTCTTTTGAGTTAAGTATTGGGTGCTTTCGCAATGCACTATATTAGATATCATTTTTTTGGATTCAACGGCATTAAGTCATTCATCTATGACCATTTCCATGAGAGGTAGTCGTAACTGACTAGTTTCTCATGATTTTTGAATAGTCCACTTAGCACATATTGCATCAAGTGATGCTCAAAGGGGTGAAGAAGTGGGATTGAAACTAGTGAAATAAATCATATAGCGTCAGTCATCACTTCCGGGGCTTGCTCCTGGTAACCAGGACTTCCCCAGAGGTCACCCATCCTAGATTGCCTCTAGCTCAAGCGCGCTTAATTGTGGAGTTTTCCCCACAATCAACCCACTTAGCTTGATACCCCATTTGCAAAACCTTAGCAAGTATTGTGCCTCACGAACCATTCAAGTAGAGTTCCCTTCACTCTTTTGAATCAAGTATTGGGGGATTTCGCAGTGCATTATATTAGATATCATTTTTTGGGATTCAATTGTGTTAAGTAAGTCATTTATCTATGACCATTTCCATGAGAGGTAGTCATAACTGACTAATTTCTCATGATTTTTTATTAGTCCGCTTAGCACTCATTGCGTCAAGTGATGCTCACCGGGGTGAAGAAGTGGGATTGAAACTATTGAAATAAATCACATAGCATCATCATCACTTATGGATCTTGCACCTGGCAACCAGGACTTCTCAGGAGGTCACCCATCCCAGATCGCCTCTGGCTCAAGCACACTTAACTGTGGAGTTTTCCCCACAATCAAGCCCACTTAGCTTGCTACACCATTTGCAAAACCTTAGGAAGTATTGTGCCTCATGAACCACTCAAGTAAAGTTCCCTTCACACTTTTGAATTAAGTATTGGGGATTTTCGCATTGCATTATATTAGATATCATTTTTTAGGATTCAACTACGTTAAGTAAGTCATTCATCTATGACCATTTCCATGAGAGGTAGTTGTAACTGACTAATTTCTCATGATTTTTGAATAGTCCACTTAGCACTCATTGCATCAATTGATGCTCACAGGGGTGAAAAAGTGGAATTGAATCTAGTGAAATAAATCGCGGACTTCTCGGGAGGTCACCCATCCAAGATCGCCTCTGGCTCAAGCGCCTTTAATGGTGGAGTTCTCCCCAAAATCAAGCCCACTTAGCTTGCTACCTCATTTGCAAAACCTTAGCAAGTATTGTGCCTCACGAACCATTCAAGTAGAGTTCCCTTCACTCTTTTGAATTAAGTATTAGTGGTTTTCGCAGTGCATTATATTAGATATCATTTCTTGGGATTCAACTGCATTAAGTAAGTCACTCATCTATTACTATTTCCATGAGAGGTAGTCGTAACTAACTAATTTCTCATGATTTTTGAAAAGTCCACTTAGCACTCATTGCATCAAGTGATGCTCACAAGGGTGAAGAAGTGGGATTGAAACTAGTGAAATAAATCACATAGAATCCATCATCACTTCCAGTGCTTGCACCCAATAACCAAGACTTCCCAGGAGGTCAGCCATCCCAGATTGGCTCTAGCTCAAGCGCGCTTAACTTTGAAGTTTTCCCCACAATCAAGCCCACTTAGCTTGCTACCGCATTTGAAAAACCTTAGCAAGTATTGTGCCTCATGAACCATTCAAATAGAGTTCACTTCACTCTTTTGAATTAAGTATTGGGGTTTTTCGCAGTGCATTATATTAGATATCATTTTTTGGGATTCAACTGCATTAAGTAAGTCATTCATCTATGACCATTTCCATGAGAGGTAGTTGTAACTGACTAATTTCTCATGATTTTTGAATAGTCCACTTAGCACTCATTGCATCAAGTGATGCTCAAAGGGTGAAGAAGTGGGACTGACACTAGTGAAATAAATCGCATAGTGTCAATCATCACTTACGGGGCTTGCACCAGGTAACTAGGACTTCTCGGGAGGTCACCCATTCCAGATCACCTCTGGCTCAAGCGCGCTTAACTGTGGAGTTTTCCCCACAATCAAACCCACTTAGCTTGCTACCCAATTTTCAAAACCATAGCAAGTATTGTGCCTCATGAACCATTCAAGTAGAGTTCCCTTCACTCTTTTGAATTAAGTATTGGGGGTTTTCGAAGTGCATTATATTAGATATCATTTTTTGGGTTTCAACTTCACTAAGTAAGTCATTCATCTATGACCATTTCCATGAGAGGTAGTCCTAACTGACTAATTTCTCATGATTTTTAAATAGTCCACTTAGCGCTCATTCCGTAAAGTGATGCTCACAGGGGTGAAGAAGTGGGATTGAAACTAGTGAAATAAATCACATCTCGTCAATCATCACTTTCGGGCCTTGCACCCATTAACCAGGATTGCCCGGGAGGTCACCCATCCCAGATTGCCTCTAGATCAAGCGCACTTAACTGTGGAGTTCTCCCCGCAATCAAGCCCACTTAACTTGCTACACCATTTGCAAAATCTTAGCAAGTATTGTGCCTCATGAACCATTGAAGTAGAGTTTCCTTCACTCTTTTGAATTAAGTATTGGGGGTTTTCGTAGTGCATTATATTAGACATCATTTTTTGGGATTCAATTACATTAAGTAAGTCTTTCATCTATGACCATTTCCATGAGAGGTAGTCGTAACTGACTAATTTCTCATGATTTTTGAATAGTCCACTTAGCACTCATTGCATCAAGTGATGATCATAGCAGTGAAGAAGTGGGATTCAAACTAGTGAAATAAATCACATAGCGTCAATCATCACTTCTGAGGCTTGCACCCGGTAACGAGGACTTCCCGGGAGGTCACCCATCCCAGATTGCCTCTGGATCAAGTGCACTTAACTGTGGAGTTTTCTCTGCAATCAAGCCCACTTAGCTTGCTACCCCATTTGAAAAACCTTAGCAAGTAATGTGCCTTATGAACCATTCAAGTAGAGTTCCCTTCACTCTTTTGAATTAAGTATTGAGGGTTTTCGTAGTGCATTATATTAGATATCATTTTTTTGGATTCAACTGCATTAAGTCATTCATCTATGACCATTTCCTTGAGAGGTAGTCATAAGTGACTAATTTTTCATGATTTTTGAATCGTCCACTTAGCACCCATTGCATCAAGTGATGCTCATGGGGGTGAAGAAGTGGAATTGGAACTATTGAAATAAATCACATAGCGTCAATCATCACTTCCGGGGCTTGCACCTGGTAACTAGGACTTCCCGGGAGGTCACCCATCCCAGATTTCCTCTGGCTCAAGTGTGCTTAACTATGGATTTTTCCCCACAATCAAGCCCACTTAGCTTGCTACCCCATTTGCAAAACATTAGAAAGTATTGTGTCTCATGAACCATTCAAGTAGAGTTCCCTTCACTCTTTTGAAACAAGTATTAGGGGTTTTCGAAGTGCATTATATTAGATATCATTTTTTGGGATTCAACTGCATTAAGTAAGTCATTCATCTATGAACAGTTCCATGAGAAGTATTCATAACTGACTAATTTCTCATGATTTTTGAATAGTCAACTTAGCACTCATTGCATCAAGTTATGCTCATAAGGTGAAGAAGTGGGATTGAAACTAGTGAAATAAATCGCATACCATCAATCATCACTTCCGAGGCTTGTACTTGGTAACCAAGACTTCTCTGGAGCTCACCCATCCCAAATCGCCTCTGGATAAAGCACACTTAACTGTGGATTTTTACCCACAATCAAGCCCACTTAGCTTGCTACCCCATTTGCAAAACCTTAGCAAGTATTGTGCCTCATGAACCATTCAAGTAGAGTTACCTTCACTCTTTTGAATTAAGTATTGGGGGTTTTCGCAGTGCATTATATTAGATATCATTTTTGGGATTCAACTGCATTAAGTAAGTCATTCATCTATGACCATTTCCATGAGAGTTAGTTGTAACTAAGGAATTTCTCATGATTTTTGAATAGTCCACTTAGCACTCATTACATCAAGTGATGTTCACAGGGGTGAAGAAGTGGGATTGAAACTAGTGAAATAAATCACATAGCGTCAATCATCACTTCTGAGGCTTACACTCGGTAACCAGGACTTCCCGGGAGGTCACCCATCCCAGATTGCCTCTGGCTCAAGTGCACTTAATTGTGGAATTTTCCCTGCAATCTAGCCCACTTAGCTTGCTACCCCATTCGCTAAACCTTAGAAAGTATTATGCCTCATGAACCATTCAAGTAGAGTTCCCTTCACTCTTTTGAATTAAGTATTGGGGGTTTTCGGAGTGCATTATATTAGATATCATTTTTTGGGATTCAACTGCATTAAGTCATTCATCTATGATCATTTCCATGAGAGGTAGTCATAACTTACTAATTTCTCATGATTTTTGAATCATCCACTTACCACTCATTGCATCAAGTGATGCTCATAGGGGTGAAGAAGTGGGATTAAAACTATTGAAATAAATCACATAGCGTCAATCATCACTTCTGGGACTAGCACCTGGTAACTAGGACTTCCCAGGGGGTCACCCATCCCAGATTACCTCTGGATCAAGCGCACTTAACTATGGAGTTTCCCCCATAATCAAGCCCACTTAGCTTCTACCCCATTTGCAAAACCTTCGCAAGTATTGTGCCTCATGAACCATTCAAGTAGAGTTCCCTTCACTCTTTTTAATTAAGTATTGGGGTTTTCGAATTGCATTATATTAGATATCATTTTTTTGGATTCAACTACGTTAAGTAAGTCATTCATCTATGAACATTTCCATGAGAGGTAGTTGTAACTGACTAATTTCTCATGATTTTTGAATAGTCCACTTAGCACTCATTGCATTAGGTGATGCTCACAGGGGTGAAGAAGTGGGATTGAAACTAGTGAAATAAATCACATAGTGTCAATCATCACTTGTGAGGCTTACACCCAATAACCAGGACTTCCCGGGAGGTCACCCATTCGAGATTGCCTCTAGCTCAACCACGCTTAACTATGGAATTTTCCCTAGAATAAAGCCCACTTAGCTTGCTACCCCATTTGAAAAACCTTAGCAAGTATTGTGCCTCATGAGCCATTCAAATAGAGTTCCCTTCACTCTTTCGAATTAAGTATTGGGGGTTTTCGTAGTGCATTATATTAGATATCATTTTTTGGGATTCAATTGTAAGTCATTCATCTATGACCATTTCCATGAGAGGTAGTTGTAACTGACTAATTTCTCATTATTTTTTAATACTCCACTTAGCACTCATTGCATCAAGTGATGCTCACAGGGGTGAAGAAGTGGGATTGAAACTAGTAAAATAAATCACATAGCATCAATCGTCACTTCATGGGCTTGTACCCGGTAACCAGGACATGTACTTTTCTTATAAAATATTACAGGACATGTATATCTTTAATTAAAATAACATTAAACTTTGCTCCATATTTTCATACTTTCATTTCTTCAGTCTTTCATGTTTTCTTCCAAGATTTGTTATAGCGGATTTCATTATTGCAACCTTCTATTTTGAATCTTTCACTATTTCATTCTATCACCCTATTGCAACTTCAAGATCATTTTCATAGACAAAATGGCCATCTAAAAAGGTGTCCTTTTTCTCCAAGAGCTACCCCTACATTAAATATTCATGAAACATCTCTAAGCAACCATGTACGAGATATCAAGCAGATTTTTCATATTTTTGCATAGATTTCCTAGGCCCTGACCTCCTCTAAGCGAGAGGTTGTCTGTAGGGTTACTATAGTTCATTCATCATTTTGTTTCTAATCTAAGAGTTTTGTAATGTTGGTCAAGGATATTGATTGAGTATGCCTTAAAGAGAGGCATGAGTTTTTGGCTATGTATTGGAAAGTTTTGTGCATCATGTAACAACCACAAGTTTCATATTATACTTCATCATTTGTAGACATGTATCATGTTCATGAGGTCTTGTAATCAGGTGTTCAAGTCTTTGGGATCATGTTGTCATGAGTTGGTGATAGGAAGGTTATGATTCATGTCAAATTGGTATTATCATGAGTTGTTGCAACCACCTTTGGGTTGTTTTATATCATGTCATAGTCATTTTGTAGCCTTGTATTTCATTATACAACCATGTACTTACATTGTATTGGGTATCATTGGTCATCGTCATGTTGGGGAAAGAGTATTGGTGTCTAGAATCTATTAATGAGGGATGAACTAGCCATTCATAATGGTTGATGGGTGTTGCCTCAGTCATGTATTGCATATCAATCATATTGTGTTAACTCAGATTCTTGGTCTTTGAGGCATGGCCGTCAACTAAAAGGAATTGGTTGTAGGTTGATGATGTGGATGTGAGTGTGGTTTTTGATCAGTTATGGGTATTTTGTTGCTTCTTGAGAGAGGATGGATGATCATGTTGTTGATTTTTCATCATGTATCTACTACTATTGTATCAAGGGATTTTTTTGCTGCTACTCATTGGTTTTGAAGAGAATGTTGTTTCTCACATTATGTTGTTGTTGTTAGTTGAGAGTGGTGTTCATGGAGAGTTTGTTGTTGTTGTTTGTTTTCATGCTGCCATGAGGAGTGTTGTTGTTTGTTAATGCATTATGATCTAACCGAGCTAGTGTCCAGGGATTACTTGGATGAGCTCAACCTTTTGCCATTGATGTCAAAGGGGGAGTGAGTGAGATGTTTTTCGGAGGTCAGTTGGATGGTTCAGCTGGGGTTTCCATCAATGCCAAAGGGCGATTATTGACATTATGGATCAGTTGTTGGTTGGAATTGATGTCAACCTAGTAGTATTCGTGTGTTGTTGGTTGGCATTGATGTCAACCTAGTAGCATGTGATGCAAAGTCCTGTACATTTGCGCTTGGTATTTGTATTATAATGTATTGGTATTACCATGGTACAAGTGCATTTGGTATTTTCATTACCATGGTATTGGTATGTGTGTGGAGTAGGTTGAGATGTGGTGTTGGTTTGGAGATTACCATGATACAGGTTGCCTAGGTATTGACATAACCATGGTATTGTTTTAGAGATTACCATGGTACAAGTTTCCTGGATTTGACATAATCATGGTTATTTTCCATGGTATTGGTTTGGATATTACCATGGTACAAGTGTCCTAGGTATTGGCATAACCATGGTATTTTCCCATGGTATTGGTTTGGAGATAATTAAGGATAATTTGGCATATACCTGTGAAAAAAGTATTAAGTTGGTTTTCTTTTTTGGTGATGGTTGAGTGAGTAAGGAAGAGCCTACTTAAGAGGAGAATATCGTGTGCAGGTTGTGCAGGGAGTTTCGCAAAAAATCTACAACAGTTTATAGTAGTAGTAAATGGAAGTAGAAGCATGATTCAACTAGAATTTTATGCAGTAGTATGGTGATGGAGTAAGGAATGATTGTAGCTAATTTTCTATATTATTGCTCATTATATTTTCATTAGATTATCTTTTGAGTATGCAACATGTATTATTGATGGGATTTTCAATGATTGAGTGAGTTGTGCCTAATTATTTCAGTGATATTATTACATTTGTTTTGAGCCTGTATTGCTAGAGGTTGTTGTGTTTCTCTAATTGAGCAGTTCAGATTGGTTCCAATATGAAATATTTATGAAACAAGGGTCACATAGAAGAGTGGAGTGAGGGCTCTGACAAATTCATTATAGAGAACATATTTCTTCATGAGTCCAATTGGAGTTGGGTGAGGCTCATTGGTCATGGTGACTTCCAGTAGCTGAGGTGCATAGAGTCGTGAGATGAGGATCAAATGTCTTCATAACTCTAATTGGAGTTGCACAAAGCTTGTTAGTCACGGTGGATTCGAGCCTATGGATGTCTGTAGAGTCATGAGATGACGATATGATTTATTACTGATAGTAGCCATATGTATTTTATATGTATTGAATTTCTTAATGAACAATAAAATTATTGAGCAACACAACAACAATAGTGGGTGGTTTTTTCCCTGGAGAGGGTTTTCCACAAAAATCATCTGTGTCCTATTGTGCATGTTTTACTTGGTTATTTTTATGGATATTGTTTATTTTATTATGTGATGTGATCTTCTAATGGGCTAATGTATGCGGGTGATTCAAAATTTGGAAAAATATTTAAAACATAATAATCATTGTCACTATTGATTCACCCCCCCCCCCCAATAGTGAGCATATTTCCAACAACCCCATTATACACGCAATCCTAGTGAAAAATCCTCAACAAATAATGAATGAGAGCATCAATATAAAATGAAATGGGATGATGCATATTGGTGGGATCCACGTGGGTTAATTAAAAGAAGTGAGAGAAGAAGTCACCAAAATAATGCATTGGGGTGAGCTGGTGCAGGACAATGGGGCACTCCCATTGGTGGAGTAATCAGAATGGGGTGGGAAGAGGTAAGGCCCACCATCCCACGTGGGTGAAACATCCTTCCTTTGTGACATTATCAAGAGGAAGGGAATGGTGGCGTAGAGATCATGGACCAATGAATGAAGCACAGTTGGTGTGGGTAATCCAATGTGGGGCCTGGAAATCTGAGTTGGAACCAAAATTTTGCCACACCTTACCTGATTTGATGGTCAAATTGTTTAACTTGGTTCAATCCATATATCAGAGGCAAAAAATGATGTGGTCCGTCGAATTAGTGAGAAGTGTAATAAGGGTTGAATGTGATGATAGGCTAGGCCCTAAGCATAGATCAATGATGAAGGATCATCGTTGATGATCTGACAATGTGTGCACCCTCTAGGGTGATGTCAGTAGGGAGAGAACCTCCTGTGCACATTGTTGATTAAATTATTGAGATCGACGACATATATTGTATCATGCCCCCATTTGGGTGACGTTTGTGTTAGGCTGACCCCTCGCGCAAGACGTAGATGTTCCTGGCAAAGTCAAATTCCAAATCTAACAGTGGTGGGTGGGGACCACTAGTTGAGTTGCATGGCACAAAAGAGTTAAAAAAACCTTTAAGAGACAAAAAAATTAAAGGTGTCTTTTATCACATTCCTCTAACAATTACAAGAGGATTCTAATTAGAAGTGATAGCCATGTCGTTTGGAAGTAAGGGTTGGGTGGGGTTGTTATATATTTGCCAATAATACAGATTGTAGAGGAAGATTCAAGTACATATTTGCAATCATTTCTCTCTCATTTTTAACTGAATAGTTCAAAGTTTTTTTTACTCTAATGAAATAGTCAGTTTACAAAGACCATCCTACATAATTATGACTATAATGCTCCAATTTTATTAAAATTGCTAACAATTAGTTAGGAAAAAAATATTTGTTCATTTACATTTCTATATACATTATGTATTATTAATGGGACAAAAAAACAATTAATCTTAAATTTCATTCTACACTAGTTATTTCTATTCTCCTTATGGTGGAGATGGGGATGGGAGTCGAGGTGGAGTTGTAGATGTGCAGTATTTAATCAAATAAGAAAATAATTGAAGGGAATCATATAATATGTTCATTTACAAAATATCTTGAAGGTCATTCTTTTAATCAAATACTGAACTATATACAAGTATTACAAGAATTCATAATTTGAAAATGATATTAACTATGTTGTATGTTATGTATCTTGCTATCATTTTGGTCCTCCATAATTTTTCTAAAAAAATGAATAAACAAAGGACCTGCAAGGAGTTCACACATATTGTTAGACAAAAATTCTAATTGAAAGGCACTAATTTGGGGGTAAATTGTTTGTTTAAATGCTTGAATTCTGAGTTATTTCATGATATTTTTGAATTCTCACACTAGTTAAATGAAACATGCAGTCTAACAATGGTTAATAGTTTAGTAATATAACTAGATAATGATTAATTGAAAACATATGTTGGAGTTGTTTCTCCCATATGAAGGCCTATATATAAAATTTCTAGATTTTCATATGCACTTTTAATCTTTCAGTACAATATAAACATTCAAATTAGTTTGGGCACTACTCTCTCAAGAGTTTCTAGTGCTATTGTTCCTTAGGGATTTGATCAATCACAGAGACTCATTTGGATGTTGCACAATTTGGACCAATTTTGTTAGACTCATACTCTTTTAAGACTTAGCTAACATGTGACTCAAGAAGACTCAACGGGCTCTTTAGTTACTCTTTCAGACTTGAAAAGGAGAAACAATACTCAAAATATTTGCTAGCAAGTTTCATAGTTTTATGACATAAGAGTCTCTAGGAGTCACTCTTTTTAGTGGTGACTCAATGATACTTGGGGATTCAAAAAGAGTCTGATAACACTAATTTAGATTGCTAGCTTCCAAACCTGTTTGGACAATTTTATGTCTTTAAATTGTTGACCAGAGTGCATAGACTATTGAAGTATAGGTGCACAATATGTGCTAGAAGTTATTCGATATGTCGTTATATAATTGTTAGGATCTAAACTTAAGATGAATATGAAGGTGGTGTTTATTTATTATATTAGAGTTTCAATCCTTAGAGTTGTTGGATAATTTCTTGGGAGTTATTCTCTATCTAATTAGTTTATGGATGATATGAGAGTGATCCTACTTGTATTAGATTGTTTTGAGATTTTTGGACTTGAATCTTTATGCTACAGCTTCTAATTCACTAAGTGCAAAAAGAAATCTATTCTATCAATTGTGAAGAAATATTTTCTAAACTCAATTGTTTAGGAGAAAACTCTCACACTTTTACTTATTCAATTTTCATTCAAACAAGATATTTCAAATAACCTCTATACTATGGAGTAAACACACTTGAGCTATGCTAGATAATAAGCAAATGAAGTAACCATGTTGTACCAAGAATAAAGCAATTCAAATGACAAGCTAAAATAGGTATAAAGTAGATGAAAGTACTTATGCAAATAACGATTCATTGGTGAATTCATTATGCTGCATTTTCACATAAAATGGAGTATTCAAGGAATGAAAATAAATCGAATTGAAATTGGTTAAGACCTGTCACTATTCATAGGGGCCCTCCACAGATCAGTTCACAATCTTCAATCAACACAACACATACACACAAAACCAATTATATTGCTAGCAAATGAAATTCACAAACTGTTTCAAAATTACATCATCCGGTGTGCCCCAAATCACAGTGCAGCCATAAGTTTTATAACAGGTCTCTAGCATAACAACATGAGTAATTTAAGCCTAATATATTTATCTTAGCTAAACTATATTGCTAAATCTTCAATTTTCTATTTTGAAAGCAAATCGATAAGATTTCGATTGAACTCGGATTTCATTTTGGTGACAATCCTGTAGCTGACTTGGGGTTTGACCGTGATCTCCAACGCTTATCTTAACGAATAGTTTCAAGGGGATAGGAAGGGATCCACGAGGAAACCATTCCCTATCCATCTGCATCCTTCACTGCTGACCTGGAGCTTCTGAACCTTGCAAACAATGGAGACAGCTACAAAAATCTGGATTAGCTACAGAAACAGACTGATTCGGTAGCCAATTGCATTCTTTAACAAAACAATAGGGTATAAAGTCAAACATGAATAAGAAGACATATTATTGCATACCCTCATCAAAACTGGTGGATATGGATTTATTTAGGTGGTAAATATATAGGAAAAGAGAGGAATGTTAGGCAAAAAGAGATGTCATGGTAAAACAATCTTCAGACTCTACATTCCACTTGAATGGAGATTTTGTATGTCCTCATACACTTCTTCCTTGTTAGTCACTTGTGCCTCCTGCTTATCACCTCCAAGTTTCATTGTTTTCTTCTTTTTGGCAGTTATTGGCATTCTAGGTTTCCTCATGAGAATTTTGTATTTTAAGCTGATAATCTCTCTTTGCATAATTATGTTTTCCTTCTTCAACTTTTTGTTTTTCTTATACCACAAGCTCAGATGAAGGATGAGATTGTCACTTTTTGCAATCTGGATCTCACTTTGTGTCTTCAATTCTTGATTCTCATTCTTGAGATACCAGTTCAACGTTTCTAATTCAAAGATCTCCTACTTTAAGATGTTTGAGGTTGATTGTTCATTTACCTGGTTGCTCCCTTCTCCAAGACTCTGAATTGTTTCTTTGGTCGTTGTCTCTTTCCTTTCCAATGAATATATATAGTCATATATTTCCTATTGAACAGGGTCAATACCCAGACTATGCATTGGGCTTCTTAGAGGTGAGTTGTATGGTTGTGGTGATACTCTCGGTGATGATCTTAGTGACCCTTTTGGAGAACTTCTAGGGTTTTCAATTAGCTCATCCTCTGTTGGCTTGTTCTCTATTGGCTCATTCTCCATTGGCTCATTTCCCTCAAGGTCAAAGTACTCTGTAATTTTTGAGATTGTCTATGGGACTGTGCTCAACCTTGTACTCCTCCTCAATCCTGAGGTTTGTATTTCCTATACTTTCATTCTTTTAGTCTTTTATTTTTCTTCTTGAGGAGGGGGCTTAGTTTGTGAGAATTCTTCTTTACTTCTGCTAGCTTTCTTTATTCTAGAGTTTCCCATGTTCATTCTCTACAAAATCTTCACTATAGGCAACTCTTCTTTTGATACTTCTGTCTAAGTCTGAGGTGCCTACTCCTTTATGGCTCATATGGTTCTCTTCCTTCCTCTGGGGACCCTGCTACTGCTTGATTTTTCTGGGGATTTTTCTTCAAAGTGGTTCCTCACCAGGAAACTCTCCTAGTTATCCCCTATACTTTGGAGATGAAATTCGACCAATATTTTTATCAAGCCATGATGATACATGGTGTTTTCTATACACTGAATTTTCTTTTGAACATTTGTAGACATTTTCTTGAGACTATTTAAGAGGAAGTAGGGAAGGTTCATCTGGTGATCTTCAAGGAAATGCATCATCATCCTAACATGATAAAAATACATTTGCCCAAACCTACCCTCACAAGTGACAAACTTTTGAAGCACAAGTAATAAGTTTCTCCATTTATTCTTAAGAGTAGTGCTGGAAATACCTTTCTTGTAGATAGTAGTGTCCATGTTTGGATTTTTGAGGAAGACCTTCCAATCCTCACCATCAATTCCCCTGTTCTTAAACCATTTTTCCCCACTCCTTGGTAGCTCAGTAGCCTCCATGATCATGGACTCTATTATGGTGAGCTTAATGTCTCCTATTTCGACTTCAGTCCCATCAAATGAACGCGCAAATGTCTTGGTTACTTCCCTGTGAAAACCATTGAATTTTTCAATGAACCGCAACCATTGTTTCTTTTGCAGCAGCTCCTTAGTCTGTGGGTACCCCTCCAAGAATTTCTTTCCTGCTGGCTCAATTCAAACAATTATCCCCATTCTGAAGGATGCTTTGCCTCAAAGACTGGTTACCTTGACAAGAAAATGGAGCTGGTAGGGTTTTCTAAGTGGCGAAAAGATGGAGTAGCTATGAAAGTTCAGAGGAGTGTAAGAATAGGGAAGAACAGGTGAATTATCATAAGGGTTATAGGAATGAATCCGACCATTAGGTGCATTTAAAGTGATGATTTGGTAATTACTTCGGTGGATTTGGAATGGGGATGTGACATGACTTTTTAAGTGGTGGCATATGATATTTTTGTTAGGTGGCCATCACCCTTAGGTTATAATGATTGTATTTTAATTTCCGGCAGTACTATATCTTCTTAATCATATATACAATATAACCTTCCCTATTGTTAAATTAAAGTAGCACGTACCTTTGATCTCTTCTGCTAACCTTATTTGTTGTCCTTTGATATCCTACAAGTACTTTTCTCTATCAGCTATCCAAATCACCAAGTGTCCTTGTAGGCTCCAAAAATTTATTAGGCTACAGAAACTTGTCGTAGCTACAAAAAGTTGTCCAAGCTGTGGAAAGTTGTCCAAGCTACGGAAAGTTGTTGATTCTACAGCTGTGAAAGAAAAAACTTTTAATAAAAGGGACTTTATTATTATTATTATTATTTGAAAGGAAAATTTGAAGTGCCAACAAAAATTGGTTTTCACTCTAAATTTTCTATATAAACCTGCCCACAACATGTTGGTTTTCAGTTTTATACCCTTTTTTCTTAACATATTATTATATGTATATATTATTATTATTATTATTATTATTATTATTATTATTATTATTATTATTATTATTATTATTATATATATATATATTAAGAGTAACTAAATAAAAATTTCTAAGGTGGAAAAGAAGAAGAATTCTTCTTGACCATCTTCAGTTCTGAATTATCTTGAAACATTTTAACAAATTCCTCCTTTGTTAATGGCTTCTGGTAAATTCTGAATCGATGTCCATTTACTAATAGAGGAGTTTTCTCTTCATCAATAGTCCTAATTCTGACTGCACCATTTTCAAAGACATTTGCAACTTCATAAGGTCCAAGCCAATGGGTTTGGAATTTTCCTTGAAAATATTTGAATTTTGAATCAAGGAGCAATGCCCAATCTCTTGAATGAAATTTCCTTTCTTTAATGTACTTATCATGCCATCTTGACCTATGTTGTTAAACTCAACTAGTCCTTTGGAAGGCTTCTTGTCTGATTTCATCGAGCTCATTTAGTTGTGTCATCCTTTGCTTCTGGGCTTCTGACAAGTCAAGATCTAACTGGAATGTTGTCTTATAGGTCTAGATCTGGAACTCTATCAGAAGTAAGACTTGTTTCCCATAAACAAGTTCATAGGGAGTATTCCCTGGATTTCTCCATGTAGTTCTATAGGCCCATAAAGCTTCTAGAAGCTTTTCCACCTAGTCCTTCCTATGTAGATGTACAGTCTTGGTAAGGATAGCTTCAATCACCTTATTTGTGGACTCAAGTTGTCCATTGGCTTGTGGATGGTATGGAGTGGACTTCCGATGTTTTATCATATATTGGTCCACAAGCTTTTGCACTAGTCTGGATGTGAACAATGTTCCTTGATCTATTAAAATTTATCTTGGGACACCAAAATGAGTAAAAATGTCATCAAAAAGAAATGAAACTACAACATTTTCAGTAGCAAAGGAAGTGCTTTAGCCTCTACCTTAATCAGTACATACCAGAATATATTTATTTTGCTTTGAAGGTGGGTTGATTGGTCCAACAAAATCCAGTGCCCACTTTTCAAATGGTTTGATGAGTACCCGTGGTTGCAGTGGCATTTCATTTGAAAGAGTAGGTTTGCCCATTCTCTGATAACTGTCGCATCTTTTAACATATTCCTTGGTGTCCCTGAAAATGGAAGGCCAATAATATCCTAAAAGAAAGATTTTGTAAGTAGTTCTCTTATTAGAGAAATGTCCTCCACATGGCTCATTGTGACAAGCTTTAAGCATCTCCAATATTTTTTCCTCCCGAACACATCTTTTGATGATGAGATTCTTCCTTTATCCATGAATAGGATGTGCTATTGTGGACAATTCTTCTCTTTTCTCTAGGGGATAAATGAAATGGCATTTTTCTTGTGGCCAAATATTTAGCAATATCTACATACCAGGGTGATTTAGTAGATACTGCAAAAAGATATTCATCAGCAAATTTATCTTCTATGGGTTTATCATTATTTTCATTTTATATTCTAGATAGAAAATCAGCAGGTGTGTTTTGTTTTCCTGGCCTATCTAGAATCTTTATGTTGAATTCTTGTAAAAGTAGGATCCATCTAGTTATTCTTCCATTAGTGACTGGTTTATTCATTAAGTATCTAATGGAAGAATGGTCTATGTGAACAAAGGTTTCATAGCTAGTTATATAATGTCTAAATTTTTTAATGGCATCAACTACAGCTAAAAACTCCTTTTCAGTTACAATATAATTTAACTCTACCGGAGTTAGATTTTTATTGGTATAATAAATTGCATAAGGAGAAAGATATTTTTGTCCTAACATAGCCCCTAAGGCAGAATCTGAAGCATTTGTTGAGATATGGAAAGGAAATTTCTAGTTAGGTCCTTTTAAGAGGGGTGCTTCAGAAATTTTCATTTTCAAAGTTTCAAAGGTAGCTTGACATTCAGAATCCCACTGAATTCACAGTCTTTGGTGAGTAGTTTAAAGAGTGTGGATGCAATTTTTGTGAAGTTTTCTATAAATCTTCTATAGTATCCAGTAAAACCCAGAAAAATTCTAACATCCTTTTGACAACTTGGCACTGATAACTTAGAAATGACTTCAACTTTCGATGAGTCTACTTTGATTCCATCTCTTGAGATATGATGACCTAAAACAATTCCTTCGTTAAACATCATGAATCATTTTTCATGGCTTAGTGAGAGATTTGTTTCTTTACATCTTATTAAGACTTTATCTAAATTTTCTAGTGCTTCATTGAAAGAATCCCCATAGACTGTGAAATCATCCATGTATATTTCCACACAATCATGAATAAGATCAGAGAAAATGTCGAGGACTGCTCTTTGGAATGTTGTTGGAGCATTACATAACCCAAAGGGAAGTACCTAGTAAGCATAAGTTCCTCATGGACAAGTGAACGTGGTTTTATCTTGATCTTCAAGGGCTACCTTAATCTAGTTATATCCACTGAACTCGTCCAAGAAGGAAAAACATTTTTTTCCTACTAATGTGTCTAAGACCTGGTCTATGAAAGGCAACAAAAAGTGGTATTTTAATGTTGCTTTGTTTAATTCCCTGTAATCGATGCATACACTATATTTTCTATTCTTCTTAGGAAATATTACTAGGGGTGAAAGCCACTGACTGTTGGTTATTGGATAGATGAAATTTACATTTAATAGTTTCTGCAATTCTTCCTTAACAATTTCTTTGAGGTTTGGGTTCATTCTTCGTTGAGGTTGTCTAACTGGTCTTGCATTTTGTTCAATGTAGATATGATGTATGTAAGTTTTAGGATCAATTCCTCTCATATCAGTGTATTCCCATGCAAAAGCAGAAGAATGTTTCTGTAAAATTTCTATCAATTGATCCTTTTGCATTTCTTCTAGGTTTTCATTGACATTCAAGGTTTTTCCTGGAAAGATTTCTATTGAGGGATTCCCAAATTTTTCCATGGAGAGCAATGATACTTGTTTAGATTAGAGATACTCATTTCGATTACGATCATAATGTGAGGAATATTCATTATTTTGTAGTAAATTTAAAAGTCGATCTTCCTCCTTTAATTGTTCAGTAATGGAAATAAGTTGTATATCTTCTTCATCCTCTATACATTCTTCATTTTATGTATCTATTGTTGTTCTTGCAAGGGGATATAATATTAATTTCTTTGTATAATTTCCATATGAGATAAACATATCGCCTAATCTACAGTCGATGAAAGCATCAGCTGTAGCCAACCAAGGCCTTCCTAGAATTAATGGATGTCCTCCTAAATTACTCTTGGGTGTTAAGACCATGAAATCAATAGGATATTCCAAAGAATCTAAGGATACACAAACATATTCCAACACACCATCTGGTTTGATAGCAGACCTATCCACTAATTGCAACAAGGACGGTGTGTACTGAAGGTTAGAAAGCCTAAGTGTGTCCATAACTTGTTTACTCATTATGTTTATGGCTGCTCCTAGATCAATTAATGTGTTTGGTATTTCAATTCCATTGATGTGAATTTTTACAATGGGGCTTCCTGGATCTAAATATTTTTGAATTGTCATCTTCCCCATCATAATGTCTGCAATTTTTCTGACTAACTGAATTCTTTTTATATGTTTTCTTATTCTCCCTGATCTTTGTGTACTTAATTCCTTAATTGTTTTTGCAAAAATTGGTATTTCTTTTATGGCATGTAATAAAGGAATCTTAATACAAACATTTCTCAATTCATCCATCATATTGTAATTAGGTAAGACAATTTGTTTCTCTACTCCTTCATCGATTTTCAACCTTTCTGGGAAAGGTGGTCTAACTGATATTGAGGGTTGTTCTATGATAGGAGTATTTATTGGAATTTCTTCTATTTGTTTATTTTCTTTTTGAGGGAGAGAAGTCTCCCCTTATTTTGATTGATTTTTGTGTTTTTGAAGATCGGATATTGTTTTTTGAATGACAACAGGAGGTTTCTTGGTAATACTCTTCCAGGCCTTAATTGGACATTGTTAAGGTCTAGTGGAGTTATTACATAAGTTTGAGGATTCAGACCCTCCATGTTGTACACTCGTTGTTGTGGTATTTTATTATTAAGATTCGGAAGTGGTTCAGCGGGTAGTTGATTTGATTTTTTTGGAAATGGTAGGGAAAGTTGTGGATTTTGATTATGAACTGGGACTTCTGGTAATTAATTATCTTGAGGAATTTGGTTAGATGGGAGTAGAAATTGTGGTGGAAGGTAAGATGGCGAGTATTGTTGATATTGAGCAGAGGTTCCAAAATGATTTTTCCATCCTTGATTCCAAGGTTGTGACTGTGGCAGAGCCCAAGGCTATCACGCTGAATTCCAATTATTTTGTGAAGACTGGGCGAATTGTTGTGGTCTAAATCCTTGTGATTGATTTGGTTGGGGGTTTTTCCATGGTCTTTTGGCTATAAAGTAGAGAGGGTCTACTGGTTCTGAGATTCCTTCATCATTGAATATAGCCTTAAGACCTGGTAAGGATGGACATTCCTTCATATCATGATTATATGCACATATGACACAGGTTTCTATGAATTTTGAGTCTAAGGGACACTCTCTTAAAGTTTATTTCTTTCGACATTTGGGACAGAAGATAGATAATGTAACATTTTTGGAATTTTTCTTGTTTTGTATTTTAAGGGTATCTATCTTCTTAGTTAGGCTCCCCAAGATATCTGTTTTGAAGGTGTCAAGCAAATTTCCTATTTCTTCCCTGTTGACTGTCCCAGCTGCGGATTTGTTAATTCTTGACAAAAGAGGGTCTCTAGGACTCCTTCCAACTCGTGCTTTACCTCTTGAGATATGTATACATAAATCACAAATATCTGCAAATGGTAGTTGGGAAATATCTCCTTTCCCACTTAGGTTAAGGATATCGATCCATTCAGCTTTAATAGCTCTGAGTAAGAGGGATTTTAATGTTTCTTCATCCAAATTATCCAGTTTTTGCTCTTTTAACATTATAAACAAACCTTTCTACCAAGTCTTCAAGATTTTCATCTTATTTTTGTGTCATTTTGAAGACTTCATCTTTAAGGTTACTAGGCATACAATAATCTCTATATTTGCCTAAGAAATCCTCTTTCATTTGTCCCCATGTTGTTATAGAATGCACTCCTAGACTCATTGTTAAATTGGCAACTAGGGCCAAACTCCATGTGGGTCGGCTTATTTATGGCAACTGATATTTTTATTGGATCCCTCCCGTCGAGAGGTGTAGGATTGATCCAAAGATCATCCGATTCCGATAAGTATTTATGGAGATATGAATTTACTTTGTTTATGTAATTATTATCAAGCCGACCAACTCTTATGTAGGCTCTAGAAGCCCAACCGACGTGTCTATTCATCATCCTCATTTTAGTATAAATAGATGAGTATTCAATGTCATTTGAACATGTATTCTTGAGTGATCTCCTCCTCTCCACGTCTTGGGTTTTTGGAGAAGGAGTGAGACACCAAGAGTAACATGCTTATACGTGGATGATGCCCTACCTATATACGCAGCAAACCTGTTACATGCACAGCATGCCCGATACTCTACACGCAGACATACAACACAGATAATATGGATCTATACGCAGCTATGAAGCCAGCATAATGAAGCAAAGGATCAGAGTCATATAATATAGATCTATACGCAGCTATGAAGCCAGCGTAATGAAATAAAAGGAACATAGTCATATAATATGGAGACAGTGATATGTGGACAGCCCTATCAACACCCACGCAATTCCTATACGCTGAGCAGGCAATCTATACGCTGGAATAAAGAAGCAGTCCATACGCTGGAATGAAGATACAGTCCATACGCTATAATGAAGGCTATATATATATATATATATATATATATATATATATATATATATATATATATATATATATATATATATATATATATATATATATATATATACGCACAGTATGGTAGAGATTATATGCTGAAATGAAGATGCAGTCCATACGCTGTAATGAAGGCCATATATATATATGCACAGTATGGTAGAGATTATACGTTGGAATGAAGACGCAGTCCATACATATATACGCACAACATGATAACATTATGCGTTGTACTCAGTTAATGAAGCCGCAGTGAAAACCTATGTGCAATCACGGAGACAGTCATACGAACTCCGATACTTCTGATATTTTGAAGAATAGTTACAAGATAAATGTCGGAACTCTATCCACTATAATAATCATACTGTTAAGGGAATGAAGCAGCAGTGGAGCCGCAGTCTAGAACGCAAAAAGCACACATGCTAGATCTCGCATGGAGAAGCAGGATCTGACTACACCTCGGTTAGGGTATGAGGTGCATGCATATCTGATCAATATTCTACCTATGGATCCATGCTCAAAAGAACGAAGAATTATAGATCTTGAATGGAGTAACAGCAGTAAGGTCTGAACTACATGGAGACATAGCCCTTGGTATGACAGTCTTCGTATGACAATATGCTGTCGTGGTACTCCTGTAGAATATAAGGATGACCATGTCATGGATCTATTCTATAGATCACATGCCTATTTATAAGGAAAAGTTATACCAAAGCTACTACAATCTAATAATCATTGTCGCAGTAATGATAAGGATATCAGATATAGTCATCATGTTGTAGACCTCATTGGAGACCTTGTTGACATAATGAAATGACTGTCATAATAGAAATCTATGTATATCAATGAGAGCAGTAAACCAGTCCTTGAGTACACATTAGATGGGTGCAGAGCCATGATGTTGAGATCAACTTAGTGATATTTGGGTGCAGCGTAACATGATGAATGGGCAGCATGGAGATTCTGGGTAGCATGCAGGATGCAGCGTGATGGTGCTACATGGTCAGGTGCAGCAAATGGACGAGATGCAACACGATGATAGGTGAAGGAGTCACCTTGAGAATTAGTTGAAGTAGAATGTCTTCAACTGATTTCATCATTATATGAAATGATCTATGATAGATCTAGATAAGTCAAAGTGTTGACTTCTATTGTAAATGTACTCTCTCTCTCTCTTTCTCTGCTGAACTTTGAAGATAAAAGAAGATTTGATTAAAGGGTTTCCCCACACATTGTGGGGTTTGTCCCTGGCTCGCGCCATATCTTGTGTCCTCTTGTCTTGGTGTGTCTTTTGCGTTTTATATTTATGTTCTATCTGCAGTTTATCTTAATGATGATGCAATAGCTAACTGTGAAAATTTAAATAAATTTCTCCAGCATAGAACTTACCTAAACTTAACATGGTATAAGAGCTGAGGTGAAGACAATGCCCAAGCAAGAGTGAAAGAACAATCACCGAAGACAGTTGGGACAAGACAGAAGGAAAAATGGGTTCCTCATAATTCACCTAGGGTGAAGTCAAAGCAGCGAATGTTATCAGAATGGCGTAGCAGAAGATTCTGATGGTCCATCTTAAGATCACTTCATTAGGAAGTTCAGATCTAAGGGTGGAAGGAAAGGCAGATGCCTTGTTATAATATGTTCGGCCATTATGCGAAGGAGTGTCTGAATGGCAGAGACACATCTCTTGATGAAAATAACAATCATTTCTGGGACATCTTCAATGATCAAAAGAATGACTGGTAATGCAGGTCATCAAGGAAATGGTCGACTCTTCCACGAAAGCAAGGAACCCCAAAATCTCTTTTATGTACCTGATCGAACCTGATGTCCATCTCGGAAATGGAAGTCAAAGGTTACAGGGTGGCACTTATCGATGGAAAGGTACGTGTTTGAAAATAGATCTTTTAAAGATGTTTTTGAGTTCATGGTTGTATTAAGTTGCAGGAAGTCCACTGGGGACCATGTTCATTGACTCAGCTCCGGAGGTCTGTGAGTCAGATGGTGACTAGGATGCCTGAATTCAAAAAGAAGCATGAAGGTACATGTCTGAAATGTACCAAAGGAAAATATTATAAGGGGACCATTCCCCTCATGCAACAGGTTCACAGGTTTGGAACAACCCAAGGAGTTTGAGAATCATGATCAAGGAATCTCATGTATACAGGTGGAAGAAATCCCTCTATGGCTTGAAGAAAAACACCTCGGGTATAGTATGAGAGGATTGATAGCTATCTAATGCAGCTGAGATTCACTAGGAGTGAAACCGATCCAAACCATTACTCGAAGGTTGTGGATGATAAACCTCTTGTACCAACACCTATGTCTGACAGGTGCAGACCCTCTCATTTATAAGAGACAGAGGGAGTTGGATTCTAAATGTGGGAAGATAAGCTGCAAGCTTCTGACTGCCTCGAGGATCTTAACTTTCAGAAGTTGTATGGTAATGATGTCGGACCAGATTTGGGAAATGCCTCTGAGTTTCATAAACTCATTCGTGTTGATGTTCTTGGAGAACCTCCGTCCAGACATCGGTGTTGTAGTTAGCATGGTGAGCTCATATTTGGTTGAGCCTCACTAGATTGGTGCCAAGAATCTTCTAAGATATCTTGAGGGCACAATCTCTCATGAATTGAGATACACTGCCGGAAATATGAAACCACATGATTATTCGAATGATGAGTGGGCAGGCAGTATGGAGGATCATTAGAGCACTTATCAGTGTTGTTTCTCTTTGGAATTTGCCTCAATATCCTGATGAGCATGAAGTAGAAGTCGGTGACTCTGAGCACCACCAAGGTAGAATACATTATTGATAGTATGCCCTTCTGTGAGGCAGTCTGGTTGCTGAAGCTCTTCAGTGAGCTGTTTGTACGCATGATGAATACCACTGTGATTCTTTGTGACAACCAGAGATGGGATTCGATTATTGAGGAATCCCGTATTTGACAATTGCTCCAGCAGATAGACATCAAATACTGCCTTATCTGGGATATGGTAAGTCTATGATCAAGGAGGCTCCATCGCACTAAGATGATGTACAGGACAGAGCCTTGAGGAAAGATCAAATTTGTGATTTTCTTGAACGACTTGGAGTCGTCGAGAGATTTTTGTAAAAGGGTCATGCATGTTTCATACATTGAGCTCTGGGAGCTTTCGGGGGCTTGCAGTTCTATTGGAGCAACATATGACCACAGGGTGACTCACCCTCCCCTGGTGGTGTGCACTGGAACAAGATGATTCGCTCTCTTGTGGGATAAGATGATTCGCTCTCTTGTGTAGCAGGATGATTAGTTCTCCTACGAGGCCTGGATTGATGTGTTCTCCATGGCAGCCTGGATTGATGTGTTCTCCATGGCGATTGTAGCAGGATTGATGTGTTCTCCTGTGAGGACAGGATTGATTAAGTTCTCCTGTCGAGGCATCATACCCATGTAGTCTGGGACTCATGGGAAGTACCTCTCATCTGATCAATGAGCAGGGAAATGAAGTTAGGGACCATAGTAGTACCGATGGACGCATCGTTGTATCTACTGTACTCCCTACGCTAGGATGTCCTCCATTGATCTGGGATCAATGATACTAGTCTGGGACTAGTGGTAGGAGTTGTACATACTATGACGCTGACTTCAGGTCGGCTGAGACTAGTCTGGGACCAGTAGTACATACTCCGAGACTGACTTTGTGTCAGTGCAGTACTGGTCTAGGACCAGTGAGAGTGGTACATTCTATGACGCTGACTTCGGGTCTGCTGAGACTGGTCCGGGACCAGTGGTACACTCTCTGAGACTGTGATACTGGTCTGGGACCAGTAGTAGGAGTGGTACCTACTATGGCACTGACTTTGGGTCGATTGAGACTGGTCTGGGACCAGTGGTACGCACTCTGAGTCTGACTTCGGGTCAGTGGAGAATGGTATGAGACATTCTCGATCAATTCTTCTTCTTCATAGTTCAGCAAAGCAGAGCTAGCAGAACCAACAACACTGAGCAAAGCTGAGCAGAGCAGAGCCAGTAGCACTGAGCAGAGCTGAGCAGAGCAGAGCTAGCAGAGCCAGCAGAGCAGAGCTAGTAGAGCCAACAGAGCTGAGTAGAGCAGAGCAGAGCTAGCAGAGCCAGCAGAGCTAAGCAGAGCAGAGCCAGCAGAGTTGAGCAGAGTTGGGCAGAATAGTGCAGGGCACTAATGGTAGAGATAGTACAGTCAGACTTATGGATCAATGGATGGAGTTCTCCCTAGTTGAGAGGGAGTGTTAAATTGGAAACTAGGGCCAAACTCCATGTGGGTCGGCTTATTTATGGCAGCTGATATTTTTATTGGATCCCTCTCGTCGAGAGGTGTAGGATTGATCCAAAGATCATCTGATTCCGATAATTATTTATGGAGATATGAATTTATTTTATTTATGTAATTATTATCAAGCCGACCAGCTCTTATGTAGGCTCTAGAAGCCCAACCGACGTGTCTATTCATCATCCTCGTTTTAGTATAAATAGATGAGTATTTGATGTCATTTGAACATGTATTCTTGAGTGATCTCCTCCTCTCCACGTCTTGGGTTTTTGGAGAAGGAGTGAGACACCAAGAGTAACATGCTTATACGTGGATGATGCCCTAGCTATATACGCAGCAAACCTGTTACATGCACAGCATGCCCTATACTCTACACGCAGACATACAACACAGCTAATATGGATCTATACGCAGCTATGAAGCCAGCGTAATGAAGCAAAGGATCAGAGTCATATAATATAGATCTATACGCAGCTATGAAGCCAGCGTAATGAAATAAAAGGAACATAGTCATATAATATGGAGATAGTGATACGTGGACAGCCCTATCAACACCCACGCAGTTCCTATACGCTGAGCAGGCAATCTATACGCTGGAATAAAGAAGCAGTCCATACTCTGGAATGAAGATACAGTCCATACGCTATAATGAAGGCTATATATCTATATATATATATATATATATATATATATATATATATATATATATATATATATATATATATATACGCACAGTATGGTAGAGATTATACGCTGAAATGAAGATGTTGTCCATACGCTGTAATGAAGGCCATATATATATACGCACAGTATGGTAGAGATTATACATTGGAATGAAGACGCAGTCCATACATATATACGCACAGCATGATAACATTATGCGTTGTACTTAGTTAATGAAGCCGCAGTGAAAACCTATGTGCAGTCACGGAGACAGTCATATGAACTCCGATACTTCTGATATTTTGAAGAATAGTTACAAGATAAATGTCGGAACTCTGTCGACTATAATAATCATACTGTTAAGGGAATGAAGCAGCAATGGAGCCACAGTCTAGAATGCAGAAATCACACATGCTAGATCTCGCATGGAGAAGCAGGATCTGACTGCACCTCGGTTAGGGTATGAGGTGCATGCATATCTGATCGATATTCTACCTATGGATCCATGCTCGAATGAACGAATAAGTATAGATCTTGAATGGAGTAACAGCAGTAAGGTCTGAACTACATGGAGACATAGCCCTTGGTATGACAGTCTTCGTATGACAATATGTTGTCGTGGTACTCCTGTAGAATATAAGGATGACCATGTCATGGATCTCTTCTATAGATCACATGCATATTTATAAGGAAAAGCTGTACCAAAGCTACTACAATCTAATAATCATTGTCGCAGTAATGATAAGGATATAAGATATAGTCATCATGTTGTAGACCTCATTGGAGACCTTGTTGACATAATGAAATGACTGTCATAATAGAAATCTTTGTATATCAATGAGAGCAGTAAACCAGTCATTGAGTACACATTAGATGGGTGCAGATCCATGATGTTGAGATCAACTCAGTGATATTTGGGTGCAGCGTAACATGATGAATGGGAAGCATGGAGATCCTGAGTAGCATGCAGGATGCAGCGTGATGGTGCTACACGGTCAGGTGCAGCAAATGGACGAGATGCAGCACGATGATAGGTGAAGGAGTCACCTTGAGAATTAGTTGAAGTAGAATGTCTTCAACTGATCTCATCATTATACGAAATGATCTATGCTAGATCTAGATAAGTCAAAGTGTTGACTTCTGTTGTAAATGTACTCTCTCTCTCTCTTTCTCTGCTGAACTTTGAAGATAAAAGAAGATTTGATCAAAGGGTTTCCCCACACACTATGGGGTTTGTCCTTGGCTCGCGCCATATCTTGTGTCCCCTTGTCTTGGCTTGTCTTCTGCATTTTATATTTATGTTCTATCTGCAGTTTATCTTAATGTTGATGCAATAGCTAACTGTGAAAATTTAAATAAATTTCTCCAGCATAGAACTTACCTAAACTTAACACTCATGAACCATTTTAATGTTGAGTCTTTTAATGTGGCGGGGAATAATTTTAAATTTTGAGCATCATGCAGATAGTCATACGACCTACATAATACCTCAAATTCGAAGAGAAATGTCTCCAGATCTTCATTTATTTTCCCATGGAAATTAGGAAGAATCAAGGGTGATATATTTTTCATTGTGTGGGTTGTACCTTCATCAAGAATAGGGAATCTAGAAGGATCTTGGTTTCCTCTGCCTCTACCCCCTCCTCTACCTCTACCTCTTCCTCTTCCTATTCCTCCAATCCTATCTTCTTCGCCATGAACATTGTGTACTTCTCTTTCCCCTTCTTTAGCCATGATAGATTCTTTGAAGCTAATATAGTGTTCTTCTAATATTTCTTGTTCCTCTATCAATGGTTGTTCAGAATAAGTTTCCAATTCCTCTTCTTCACTTGGAACTTCTAATTTTTCTCCCAAAATTTTCTCACCAGCGAGGGATAGAAAGATTACTCCTGTAGTTGGGGATGTAGGATTCTCTTTAATTATAGCTTCTGTAGAAGAAGTGGGTGAAGTTCTGGATTGGATTTCTGATCTTGAGATTTCAGGAAGCCTTTGTTGACCTCTAAAAGGAATTTGGGTTTGAGTAGGTGGTGTGGATTCTCGAAGTCTAGGTGGAGTGAGTGGATTTGTGGGAATTAAACTTCTTCCTCTCCCAAAAAATCTACCTCTAGGGTCTTTATCCCTACGCATATCATGTTTTGATTTTTTTTAACTTCTATTCATACTTCCTTGACAATGGCGCCAAAATGTTTGGACAATTTAATGTCTTTAAATTTTCAATCATAAATTGTCAAACAGGATGTGTAGACTGTTGAAGTATAGGTGCACAATATTTGGTAGAAGTTATACGATATGTTGTTATGTAATTGTTAGGATCTAAACTTAAGATGAATATGGAGGTGGTGTTTATTTATTATATTAGAGTTGCAATCCGGAGAGTCGTTAGCTAATTTCTTGGGAGTTATTCTCTATCTAATTAGTTTATGGATGATATGAGAGTGATCCTAATTGTATTAGATTGTTTTAAGATTTTTGTTCTTGAATCTTTATGCTACAGCTTCTAATTCACTAAGTGAAAAAAGAAATCTATTATATCAATTGTGAAGAAATATTGTCTGAACTCACTTGTTTAGGAGAAAACTCTCACACTTTTACTTATTCAATTTTCATTCAAACAACCTCTATACTATGGAGTGAACACACCTGAACTATGCTAGATAATAAGCAAATGAGGTAACCATGTTGTACTAGGTATAAAGAAATTCAAATGGCAGGCTAAACTAGGTATGAAGCAGATGAAAGTACTTATGCAAATAACGATTCATTGGCAAATTCATTATGTTTCATTTTCACACAAAACAGAGTATTCAAGGAATGAAAAGAAATCGAATTGCAATTGGTTAAGACTTGTCACTATTCATAGGTGCCCTCCATAGATTAGTTCACAATCTTCAATCAACGCAACGCATACACACAAAACCAATTCTATTGCTGGCAAATGAAATTCACAAACTGTTTCAAAATTACATCATCTGGTGCGCCCCAAATCACAGTGCACCCATAAGTTTGTTGGAAATAACATTGAGAGGGGGGGGGTGAATCAGTAGTATCAGGTCAATTACTTTTCATTTCACAATCAGATTTTCATATGCTACTTCAGTTAGTAAAAACCGCGTATGTATGCAACTTCAGTTAAGGAAACTAGCATATAACCAACAGACTTGTAATTTAAATTATTCTTCAGATGTTGATCATTAATCTATGCATCAAACCATATAAACAATAACCAGAAATAGTAAAATAGAATAGGTGGTCACACATAAGAACACAATATATAAGGTGGAAACCCAATGTGGGTGAAAACCACCTGTTGTAACTCATCTCTATCTTCTTTTAATTAGAAACTTCTTTTTACAATGTTTCTATACTGGTGCAGTCTTATACCAGTACGCAGGCTGCTACCTACAGAAGGCTACAACCTTCTCTCGTTCTCCAGCTTCTCCTGGAAGGGAGCTACAACCCCCTTAGCTCTTGTACTAGCTGAGGTACTAGTACGTAGGTGCTGACCTACAGAAGGCTACAACCTTCTATTTTCTTCTAGGGACCACGTTTCATAAATTTTCAGACTGGATCCATGAATAACATCAATCAAACATCAAGTATATCTACATCAACCAATCTCCTTTGCACCAAACAAAACTGAATCAAATAGTCACTTCTTTGAATGTTGTACCCAGAAAACAGTAATAGTAACCAGACACCAATTCTGAACCCAAAACACTGCAGCAATAAACAGAAGTAGCTAAAACATATTTCAAGAGACGTACGCTACATCAATGTGTACAACCTGCATGCATACGCTGCTAAATTAAGGCCAACCTGCGTATATGCTAGTTTTATTTACAGAACCAGCGTGTATATGCACCTTTGCTTCACTAAACCTGCGTACAGATCAATAAAAGATAATTTATCCTTTTCACTTATTCAGACATCAGTTATACCCAGATTATCAAATTTATAGATCAAGTCATGCGCCAAATATAACAGATCAAAATCACACAAATATACTATTATTCAAGCCTTAGGATCTTGACCCATCAATAGAACTTATCCTTCTCCTTGCGCGTAGGTTCCTCCTTGATTCAGATCCAGCTATGCACCATAACCCAATGACCAGTGTTCTAGATCTTGCCTTTCATAAGATATTCAATACTTGAGTGAATGCCTTTGCCTAATGATCTCCTTCCCCTTTTATAGTCTTAGGCCTTACTCAATACCATGGTCCAAAACCATAAATAATCAATACCTTGGACCAAATATCTGGGTTCAATACCTCAAACGAGATACCATGGCCCAAAACCATAGGTCCAAATACCATGGACCAAAAATATTTTTTCCCACACGTACGCGCTCTTCTTTACATGAAAGTGTGTGCATACATATATGTGCCTTTTGTTAAGTTATGGTATGTTCTATGCTTATAATAGTTTACTTCTTTTTCTTATTATATTCCACCGATTAGCAATCACATGTACATAAAGTAAAGTGCAGATAGAACATTAAATGATCGACAGAAAACAAGCCAAGACAAGAGACACAAGATGTGGCGGCTAACCAGGGACAAACCCCACAATGTGTGGGGAAACCCTTTGATCAAATCTTCTTTTATCTTCAATAATTCAGCAGAGAGAAATAGTACAATAAATCTGATTCATATCAACAGTAGCAAACCCTAGATCAATAGCATCAGCATTAGCGGCTTCATTATCAAACTAGGGTAGACCATATCTCACAAACCGACAGTCGGATTGACTTCATTCCACCACCAAAAGTTTCGGCTTCCAAAGGAGGTTCAGATGAACCTACAGCGTAGTTCAGATGAGGAGATATTCTAGGCCACGCAAGTCAATCTTTACTTCTGCAGTCGCAGCTTTAGTTTTAGAAATTTCCGGCTTCAAACTAGGGCAGTCGATATCTTGCAAACCGTTCGTCGGATTGACTTCATTCCACCACCAAAAGTTGCGGCTTTCAAAGGAGGTTCAGATGAACCTATAGCGTAGTTCCAAAGAGGAGATCTTCTAGGCCACGCAAGTCAATCTTTACTTCTACAGTTGCAGCTTCAAATTCAACAGCTTCCGGCTTCAAACTAGGGCAGTCGATATCTTGCAAACCGTTCATCGGATTGACTTCATTCCACCACCAAAAGTTGCGGCTTTCAAAGGAGGTTCAGATGAACCTACATCGCAGTTCCAAAGAGGAGATATTCTAGGCCACGCAAGTCAATCTTTACTTCTGCAGTTGCAGCTTCAAATTCAACAGCTTCCGGCTTCACATGTGTGAGAGAGAGATGTTGGCATTATGAGACAAGTGTTGTCCTTGATGGCAAACCACACTGATGAGAAATCATAGTGCAGAAGGACAGCAACAAGGAATTGATGATCAGACTATAAGAAGAAGAGAAAGTTCATACACGCAGGTTCATTAAGCCCAAGTCGCGTGTACACGCAGGTTTTCTTCAGTAAAAGAGCGTGTATGTGGAAAACTTATCTTTGGTCCACGGCGGTTATTCCTTGGAAGTTGTGCCTATGGTTTTGGACCTTGGTGTCTCGACGGACGTGTTGATCCCTAGTTTTGAAGCTGATGGTATTGGATTTCTATGGTTTTGGCCCTTGGTATTGAACAAGGCCTAAGGCTATATAAGGAGAAGGAAATCATTAGGCAAATGCACTTGAAAAGGCTTGAATATCTGAAGAAGAAAGAGATCTGGTATGCAGGTTCTGGGTTGCTTGATCTAAGCTAAGGAGAGATCACTTCGGTTGATGGAAGACTAGATCTAAGGATAGATCGGGATCTAATGATTTGAAATACACTATTATGATATGGTTGATTATGCGTATTTCTAGATCTGCATACTGACGCAATGTTATGTTCTGGGTCTAACTGATGTCTGGTACAGCTGCAAGTTATGAGAAATTATTTTTAGATCTGTACGCGGGTTGTCTTTGGCAAAAGCGCGTATACACGCGGGTTTGATTCATCGAAGTAGCGTATACATTGTAAAGCTTGATATTTGAAGTTGCAGATGGATCTGATGGTTATTACAGAGTTCTGTGTCTGCTCTGTGTTCTGGTGACTGTTGTTAACAGGGTTTCAGTGATTCAGGGTTTGATGATTGTTTTGAGCTTCAATGATAGTTATGGGTCCAGTATGAAAATTGGATGAAAAGTGGCCTTTCAGATTATGTGTTGTGCTTCAGTGTATCCAGTCTGAAAATTGATGAAACGTGGTACCTGGAGGTGAGAAGATTGTAGGCAAGCACCTATGTACTAGTATCTAAGCTAGTACAAAAGCTAAAGGAGATCTTTGGAGCATTGTAGCAGGTAGCAGCCTGCGTACTAGTAAATGGATCGGCTAGTACAAGAGCAAAGGGGGTTGTAGCTCCCGTACTGGTATAAGACTGCACCAGTACAAATATTGTAAAAGGATTTTCTTATTAAGAAGAAGATTGAGATGACTTGCAGCAGGTGGTTTTCACCCACATTGGGTTTCCACCTTATATCTTTGTGTTCATGTGTGTGGCTCTTGTGTGATGTTCTGTTCTGTTATTCTGCACCTGTTTACGGTTAATATGCTTAATAATGATCTGATGTATTTACTGAAGACTAAGCTAACTGAATCATAAGATTTCTAGATATACGCTAGTTTCTTTAGACACAGTAGCGTGTACATGCGGGTTCACTTAACTGAAGTAGCGTATATGTTTTTGAGCATTGAAAAAGTTGTAATGATCTGATAATACTGATTCACCCCCCCCCTCTCAGTATTATTTCCAACAATTGGTATCAGAGCAGGTCCTTTGGTAGAAGCTTGATCGCTTGAAGGAGATCCGTGGAACAATGGGAAAGAAGCTTAAGAAGAAAGCTCATAAGAAGAAGAAGACATCTCAGAAGATCTATGACAGTGGGAGAGTCGATTGGGGATTAGGTATAAGAAGTTCTTCAGATTCAGAATCATTATTAGGTATGAATGTGTTATCCTCTGATGTTCCAGCTATATTTCCTTGTGAAAGAGATGGAAGTGATAGTGAAACTACTGAACATGCTTTTATGGGTGAGCAAGAAAAGTATCAAATAGAGGCAGAATTTAAAAGGCTATCAGACAAAATCAGAGATCAACAAGATCTATTGATCATAAAGGATGGTGCCCTCGAAGAAGCCGTTACTAGACTAAAGACTCAACGAGATTTATTCAAGGACAAGGAAGACCAATGTCAAAAATTGCAGCATGAAGTGACATCATTAAGAAAAGAAGTCAACGAAAGAAGCACAACCATCAAGAAACTCAAAGATAGATCCAGCTACTATGAAAATCTTGAAGCTACAATCCTCTCACTAAAAGGAGATCTTGAAGAATCAAAGAAGCAGAATACAGATCTACTCCAAGCTATTGCAAAACAAGAAAACGAAGTCACCAGCTTAAAATCTCAACTAGAATGTGCCTTCCGAGTTCGTCAAATGCAGCAGGATCTGAATGAAGAACAAGAAAAGGAGATTCTCAAACTAAGGCATCAGTTGGAAGAAGGAAGGAAAGATGGAGAAGACATGAAGAAGCAATGTCTAGAAAAGGAGGAACAACTTCAAGTTGAGGTAAATATCTTGAAAGGTAAATTAGAAGAAAAGGATAAACTTTTGAGATTTCAAGATAGTACTAAAGCCTTGGATGATATTCTTAGTAGTCAAAGGTCTCCTGCTATCAAGACTGGTCTTGGTTTTCATGAATCTGTTGAAGGTGAATCTAGTTCACAAGGTGAGGCAAGGAACTCTAAAGAGAAAACTAAAATGATCAACAAGGAGATGAAAGGTCAACCCCATCAACAATCAAAGAAAAGGACTCCTCAAAGAAAATCTTTTATTCCTCCTATGAATAATGTTGAATGTTATGTATGTCATAATCTTGGACATGTTGCAGCTAGATGTGGAAGAAGAAGGGTTCAAGACCATCATGTAGAAAGATCATCTCAATCAAGGTACTTTAATGGATATTGCTTTGCTTGCAATATGTATGGTCACAAAGCTGCTGATTGTTACAGGAGGAATATGAAACATGTAAGATGTTATACATGTAACAAACTTGGACATATAGCAAAGGAATGCAGGAACAAAGGATGGACATCACACCAAAAGGAGAAAACCTCATCACGCTTGAAGATATGGAGGAAGAAGGAAGTACAGTCAGAAAGATGTGGCACAGCACAATGTACTGAGACACAGCACAGCACAGACATATCAGACTCAGGGGGAGCTGAAAGTGTAAAACTTCAGCATTCTGAATCTCATACGCAAGTTCCTTAAAGGGAAGTCGCGTATATACGCGAGTTAGACACTGCAAAGTTGTGTATATGTCAGTATGAAGAAAAGCAGTGGGGACAGGATCAGAAAAAGGATCTGATATGATTCAGTCTGTTATTTGCTCTATTGGTTACAGTCTGCTGAGGATGTGTGAAAATGTTTTTGTTACTTGTATGATGTCTAGAAGTGTTTTTGATCCTAACTTGAGGATGATGATGCTTATTGCTGATATATGCATGATCAGATCTAACAGATGACACTGGTTGAGGGGGAGCATATGCCTTTAGTAATTCATTGTTGGCATTATGGTTTATAATCCTTGGTGATGATTCTTATATGGCTAAATGATATATCTTGCTATGATGTGGTTGTGAGTTGTCTATGATAAACTCTCATATGATTCTTGAAGTTACATAGAAGATGTTCAGATCAGATTTATGGTTGATTCTTTGATGATGCATATATGGTGCTTACATGGTGATCTTCATAAGGACAAGGAGAAGTACAAAGCTTGAATACACATCTTCCTCACTTGATGATGAGTCACTCATATACTGCTGTTGTCATATGCATAAAGATCATACAGTTATGATGCAGGCACTCATGTGGATAAGGACTGTTGCTGATGATGATATCAAGAAGCTTTGTCAAAAGAGTTTGAGCTCAAGATACATAGTGCTGATACATGGATGACTCCTCAAAGTCACTTTGTTGGAGACATGATGATGAGTTCGTGTCTATATGATGATAGGTTTATACTTACATATGTTGGTTGATGTAGATGTTCCCAAGTAATGATACTTGGATCATGTAGATCTTGATGTTGATGAAATGGCTATGGTGGTTTCACATGTAATGTGAATGATTTCATGATGATGTTTAAAAGGAGGAGTTGACATCTATGTTCAGACATACCTTGCTGCAGGACATTTACAGGTTGCTGATATGAAAATGGTTGTACGCGAGTTTCATAAGGCCTATCCGCGTATATACGCTTGTTTATATGGATGCAGACGCGTATATTGATTTTTGAAGGAAATCAGCAGGGACAGATGTTGGTTGCAGAAAGTCTGATATGGGTCTGACAGAGATCATCTGGCACAGGTTCAGGGGGAGCAGATAATCTTCCAATGATGCATTGTTGGCATTATCTTAAAGCTTTTGGTTCTGGTTCACATTTGTTGTTGGTTTCAGGTGGAACAAAGGCGAAAGGAGAACAGAAGGATCTCTTGGTTGCTGATCTGAATGGTGATTATCAGATGCTGCTGGTGACTTTCATAAGTCTTGGTCTAGTTCTTACATCTCTATGTCATATATCTCTTTTGTGGTATCTCTTTCATGATGTCAAGGTCATGTAACGGCCTATTTTGGTTTCCCCACTATGCCTGGGATGATTGATGCAATATGATTGGTTGTCATATGTAAACTTTTGATGTATCCCCACTTGGTTGGGTGGATGAGTCAATTTTTGTATATCCTCACTTAGTTGAGAGATGGATGT
Organism: Pinus tabuliformis; assembly: GCA_031772625.1. Classification (NCBI taxonomy): domain Eukaryota; kingdom Viridiplantae; phylum Streptophyta; class Pinopsida; order Pinales; family Pinaceae; genus Pinus; species Pinus tabuliformis. The sequence goes on from CM062819.1 coordinate 751,975,155, forward strand.
ATGTATGAGTCTTTGGTGATAGGAAGGTCTTTTATGATGTATAGAGTCATGTTCTTCTTGAAGAACATCTTTTGCAGATCTTGCCTACAGTCAGGAAGAGCATGAACAGCACACTTCAGCGGTACAGAGATTCAGCATGTACTCAGAGGGAGCATGGACAGATTGGTACACCTTGGCATATACAAAGGGGGAGATTATTCAGAGATTTCAGAAGGTACTCAGGGGGAGTATGGACAGTGGAATGATTCAGCAAAGGAAGAGAATATCTTGGTCCACCCTTTGCCCTTGATGTCAAAGGGGGAGAGTGATTTGGTGTTGTTGCCATCAAGTCCAAAGGGGGAGATTGTTGGCATTATGATGCATGTGTTGTACTTGATGGCAACCCTCTCATAGAAGAATATCTCACTTATGTATAACTGGATGAATCTTCAGAAGAGATTTCAGATGTGACTGATGGAGGACGGCTCAAAGGAATCAGATGATAGTTCTAAGTGTGACAAGTTAGTTTTGCCATCAAGTCCAAAGGGGGAGATTGTTGGCATTATGAGACAAGTGTTGTCCTTGATGGCAAACCACACTGATGAGAAATCATAGTGCAGAAGGACAGCAGCAAGGAATTGATGATCAGACTATAAGAAGAAGAGAAAGTTCATACACGCAGGTTCATTAAGCCCAAGTCGCGTGTACACGCAGGTTTTCTTCAGTAAAAGAGCATGTATGTGGAAAACTTATCTTTGGTCCACGGCGGTTATTCCTTGGAAGTTGTGCCTATGGTTTTGGACCTTGGTGTCTCGACGGACGTGTTGATCCCTAGTTTTGAAGCTGATGGTATTGGATTTCTATGGTTTTGGCCCTTGGTATTGAACAAGGCCTAAGGCTATATAAGGAGAAGGAAATCATTAGGCAAATGTACTTGAAAAGGCTTGAATATCTGAAGAAGAAAGAGATCTGGTATGCAGGTTCTAGGTTGCTTGATCTAAGCTAAGGAGAGATCACTTCGGTTGATGGAAGACTAGATCTAAGGATAGATCGGGATCCAATGATTTGAAATACACTATTATGATATGGTTGATTATGCGTATTTCTAGATCTGCATACTGACGCAATGTTATGTTCTGGGTCTAACTGATGTCTGGTACAGCTGCAAGTTATGAGAAATTATTTTTAGATCTGTACGCGGGTTGTCTTTGGCAAAAGCGCGTATACACGCGGGTTTGATTCATCGAAGTAGCGTATACATTGTAAAGCTTGATATTTGAAGTTGCAGATGGATCTGATGGTTATTACAGAGTTCTGTGTCTGCTCTGTGTTCTGGTGACTGTTGTTAATAGGGTTTCAGTGATTCAGGGTTTGATGATTGTTTTGAGCTTCAATGATAGTTATGGGTCCAGTATGAAAATTGGATGAAAAGTGGCCTTTCAGATTATGTGTTGTGCTTCAGTGTATCCAGTCTGAAAATTGATGAAACGTGGTATCTGGAGGTGAGAAGATTGTAGGCAAGCACCTACGTACTAGTATCTAAGCTAGTACAAAAGCTAAAGGAGATCTTTGGAGCATTGTAGCAGGTAGCAGCCTGCGTACTAGTAAATGGATCGGCTAGTACAAGAGCAAAGGGGGTTGTAGCTCCCGTACTAGTATAAGACTGCACCAGTACAAATATTGTAAAAGGATTTTCTTATTAAGAAGAAGATTGAGATGACTTGCAGCAGGTGGTTTTCACCCACATTGGGTTTCCACCTTATATCTTTGTGTTCATGTGTGTGGCTCTTGTGTGATGTTCTGTTCTGTTATTCTGCACCTGTTTACGGTTAATATGCTTAATAATGATCTGATGTATTTACTGAAGACTAAGCTAACTGAATCATAAGATTTCTGGATATACGCTAGTTTATTTAGACACAGTAGCGTGTACACGCGGGTTCACTTAAATGAAGTAGCGTATATGTTTTTGAGCATTGAAAAAGTTGTAATGATCTGATAATACTGATTCACCCCCCCCTCTCAGTATTATTTCCAACAAGAGAGACCCATTTCAGCGCAGTAGAGAAGAGACTCATATCTGCGCAGTAGAGAGAGAGATATGTGATGAGATGAGTAAGTCTAAATGAGGAAAAGTCCTCTTATATTTATACACAACGTTGGTGGGTGAATAGATGCGACTATTGGGCTTCTGAGCCTACATGAGTTGTAGGTCGGCTTGATAATAATTCCATAATCAAAATAAATTCATATCTCCATGAATACTTATCGGAATTGGATGATCTTTATATCAATCCTACACCTCTCGATGAGAGGAATATAATAAAAATATTATTAGCCATGAATAAGATGACCCACATGAAGTTTTGCCCTGGTTTCCAATTTTAACACTCCCTCTCAACCATGGAGAACTTCATCTGCAATCTGTCTATCGGTCGTTACTATTCATCCATCAAATGCACTGCCTTGTACAGCCTGACCCTTGCCCTGCTCTACTCTATTTTTCCTGTTCTGCTTTGTCTTGTTCTGCCCTGCACTGATCTGTACTGTTTTGTTCTGTTCTGCTCTGCTCTTGCATTGTTCTGTTCTACTCTGCTTTTGTCCAAATTATGAAGAAGAAGAAATGATCGAGGATGTATCATACTGACTCAAAGTCAGTCTCAGAGTATGTACCACTAGTCCCAGACCAGTCTCAACCAACCCAAAGTCAGCATCATAGTGAGTACAACTCCAATGGTCCCAGACCAATATCATCCTCCACTGACTCAAAGTCAGTCTCAGAGTATGTACCACTGATCCCAGACTAGTCTCAACCGACCCGAAGCCAGCGTCATAGTATGGTACAACTCCTACCACTGGTCCCAAACCAGTATCATTGATCCCAGATCAATGGAGGTCATCCTAGCGTAGGGAGTACAGTAGTTACAACGATGCGTCCATCGGTACTACTATGGTCCCTAACTTCATTTCCCTGCTCATTGATTAGATGAGAGGTACTTCCCATGAGTCCCAGACTACATGGGTAGGATGCCTCGACAGGAGAACTAATCAATCCTGTCCTCACAGGAGAACACATCAATCCTGCTACAATTTCCATGGAGAACACATCAATCCAAGCCTCACGAGAGAACACATCAATCCTGCTACAATTGCCATGGAGAACACATCAATCCAGGCCGCCATGGAGAACACATCAATCCAGGCCTCACAGGAGAACTAATCATCCTGCTACACAGGAGAGCGAATCATCTTGTTCCACAAGAGAGCAAATCATCTTGTCCCACAAGAGAGCGAATCATCTTGTTCCAGTGTGCACCACCAGTGAGTCACCCTGTGGTCGTATGTTGCTCCAGTAATAACCGCAAGCCCTCAGAGCTCCCAGAGCTCAATGTATGCAACATGCAGGACCCTTGTACAAGGGTTTCTTACCGACTCCAAGTCATTTGGGAAAATCACAGATTAGATCTTTCCTCGGGGCTTTGACAAGGTGTATCAACCTGTACATCATCTTAATGTGATGGAGCCTCCTTGCTCATCAACTTACCATATCCAAGATGATGTCTATCTGCTGGAGCAATCGACAAATACGGGATTCCTCAATAATCGAATCCCACCTCTGGTTGTTATAGAGAATCATAGTGGTATCTAATGTAAATCCAAACCGCTCACTGAAGTGCTTTTGCAACCAGACTACCTCACACGAGGTTATGCTAGCAACAATATATCCTGCTTCGACGGTGCTCAAAGCCACCGACTTGCTTCCTGCTCATCCAGGATATCGAAGCAGATCCCAAGGTGAAACAACACCCAGAAGTGCTCTTACGGTCCACCATACTGCCTACCCAATCAACATCAGTATATCCAAGTAGTCTCACATCTCCGGCAGTGTATCTTAATCCATGAGAGATTGTGTCCTGAAGACATCTCAGAAGATTCCTGGCATCAATCCAGTGAGGCTCAACCAAATATGAGCTCACAATTCTAACTGCAAAAAATATGTTCGGACGGAGGTTCACCAAGAACATCAATGCGAATGAGTTTATGAAACTTAGAGGCATTTCCCAAATCTGGTCCGACATCACTACCATATAACTTCTAAAAGTTAAGATCCTCGAGGTAGTCACAGGCTTGCAGTCCATCATACCAAATCTTTCCAATATCTTTACCACATATTTCCCTTGAGATAGGAAAATTTCCCTTGGCTTCTGCCATACTTCAAGTCCTAGGAAGTAGTGCATCAGTCCTAGGTCTTTCATTTCAAATTCAGAGGCCAGCTCCCTCTTACATTTGTGAATGAGAGGGTCTGCACCTATTAGAAAGAGGTCATCCACATACAATACAAGTATGAGAGGCTTGTCATCTTCAACCTTAAAGTAAAGGTTAGGATCGGCTTCACTCCTAGTGAATCCCAGCTTCATCAAGTAGCTATCGATCCTCTCATACCATGCTTGGGGTGCTTGCTTCAGCCCATAGAGAGCTTTCTTCAACCTGCATACATGAGATTTTCGATCATAAATCTCAAATCCTTTGGGTTGCTCCACGTAGACCTCTTCTTTGATCAAGCCATGCAAGAACGCAGTCTTGACATCCATCTGATGTAGGTTCCATCCTTGTGAAGCAGCAAGGGCTATGATTGAGCGGATGGTCATATATCTGGCAACAGGTGTAAATATCTCATTAGAGTCTATACCTTCCTTTTGGGAGAAACCTCGAGCAACAAAACGAGCCTTATACTTTTCCGTGCTTCCATCTGCTGCATGCTTTATCTTGTAAAGCCATTTTGAAGTAACAATTGTCTTGTCCAGGGTCTGGGAACTACTTCCCAGACATCATTCTCCATAATAGACTCATATTCTACGGTCATAGCATCCTTCCATACTTGATGCTTGACGACATCTGAGAATGACGAAGGCTCATTTTGTATGATCGTGCTCATGATGGTCAGGTATCCTTGATACGTATTAAGTTTCTTACTTTGACGGAAGGTTCCTCAAGGTGCAACATGTCCTTTAGCATCATCAAGTATCCCCCTAAGCCATGAAGGCCTCTTCCTAGAAGAGGAATGCTCATGTGGATGAGAATCTATCAGATCCATGGGTTCTTCTACATCAGGCATTGATTCATCATCCTTTTCTTTCAGTTCCCTGGTGTTGGCTTCTTGAGAGCTCCTCAAAGTCGAAAGATTGTTCACCTTGCGGTTAACTTTTCTTTAGGAGTCTTGGAACCCAATGCTTGATGAGGGCATCAATTTTGTACATATATGACGGTGATTGTAGTTTTAGCCCATAGAAACATCAGAAGTCTTTGATCATGTAGCATGGCCCAGACAGATTCCATCATCGTGCGGTTCTTCCTTCCCACCACACCATTCTGCTCAGGAGTATGTGGTGTAGTAGTCTCCCTCTTAATGCCAACTTCAGGTATGCCTGAGTGAACCAATTGTAATATATCAGAGGTCTTGCTTTGGCTTGAGGGGAATGGTCCCCTTTTGAGCTTTCCTTCAGCACATCCTGGACATACATCTTCATTCTCTATTCAGAATTCGGGCATCCCTATCACCATTTGTCTTACACTGAGTATAGCTTTATAATGAAGGGGGGAAAACCTCTAATGCCAAAGTTCCGACTGAAGAGATGTGTCATAAGACATGACACCTAGCAGACTTCCATCGACCTGATATAATGAATCAACACTAAACCCAAGAGTAAAGGCATATTTAACATTATTTTTCCATATACATACCTTGCCATCGCTGAAGGTTACCTTGTAGCCTTTGTCTTCCGTTCCCGAGATGGACACTAGGTTCTTTTTGAGGTCAGGTGCATTTAATACATCCTAGAATTTCTGGCCTTCTTGAATGCTTGTCCTCTTCCTTGATTCCCAGCTCTCCTCTTACCTTTGTTGTTGAATTTGTCATTCCTTTGATTGCCATCAAAGGGATGTTGATGATCGTCCTAGAGTGAGTCCTTTCTATCAGGGAACTCCCTTGCATAGTGACTTGCTTTATCACAAATGTAACATTGTCATTTTCTTCTAGCCTTAGGTCCAGCCTTTCCTTTTGATTTAGTCCCGGAATTATTTCTTTTCTTTGCATGAAAAGAAAAGGTAGCAGGAGGACCTTTAGGCATGGGCATTTCTTACACTTCTTCCCTTGTTTCTTCTTGAATGCATCTAGCCATTAATTCCTCGAAACCAGGAATTACATTATAGTTCAGAAGAGTAGTCCTGAACACATACCATTCAGATGGTAATCCTTCAAGAGTTGTGAGTGGCATTTCTCTGTCAGTAATAGTTTCCCCAATAGATAGGAGATCGTTCTTGATCTCGGTGATTCTTAAGAAGTATGCTTGCATACTTTCATCTTTACCCTTCTTGATTTCCCTCGGCTTATTTCTAAGAAACAAAACTTGATTTACATCATTAACTTTAAATAAACTCACCAGTCTATTGTAGATTTCCTTGGAGGTGTCTAGTTCAAAGATGTAGGCCACCAAGTGCTTGTCGATAGAGTCCTGGATGATCTTCTATTGTTTTGACTTCTCCATTTTTTCAATTGTTCCAGGCAGCAGCGGATGCATTTGATGGAGGCTCAACAATATTGCCTCTCACATGATCCAACACTCCTTGATTCTCAAGGGTTAGATCGATAGACATCTTCCATCCGTGATAATCAGCTTTCTCACGGAGCTTGTCTTTAGCAGGAAAGAGTGTTGAGGACCCCATAGTTCTTTTAGGATAGCCTTGCCAATATTCTCTTCAATGATTGCTCTAGCTCTTGCTCGGGCTTTGTCTTCACCTCAGCTCTGATACCATGTTAAGTTATGGTATGTTCTATGCTTATAATAGTTTACTTCTTTTTCTTATTATATTCCACTGATTAGCAATCACATGTACATAAAGTAAAGTGCAGATAGAACATTAAACGATCGATAGAAAACAAGCCAAGACAAGAGACACAAGATGTGGCAGCTAGCCAGGGAAAAACCCCACAATGTGTGGGGAAACCCTTTGATCAAATATTCTTTTATCTTAAATAATTCAGCAGAGAGAAATAGTACAATAAATCTGATTCATATCAGCAGTAGCAAACCCTAGATCAGTAGCATCAGTATTAGTGGCTTCATTATCAAACTAGGGCAGACCATATCTCACAAACCGACAGTCGGATTGACTTCATTCCACCACCAAAAGTTTCGGCTTCCAGAGGAGGTTCAGATGAACCTACATCGTAGTTCAGATGAGGAGATCTTCTAGGCCACGCAAGTCAATCTTTACTTCTACAGTTGCAGCTCCAGTTTCAGCAGTTTCCGGCTTCAAACTAGGGCAGTCGATATCTTGCAAACTGTTCGTTGGATTGACTTCATTCCACCACCAAAAGTTGCAGCTTTCAAAGGAGGTTCAGATGAACCTATAGCGTAGTTCCATAGAGGAGATATTCTAGGCCACGCAAGTCAATCTTTACTTCTGCAGTTGCAGCTTCAAATTCAACAGCTTCCGGCTTCAAACTAGGGCAGTCGATATCTTGCAAACCGTTCGTCAGATTGACTTCATTCCACCACCAAAAGTTGCGGCTTTCAAAGGAGGTTCAGATGAACCTACAACGTAGTTCCAAAGAGGAGATCTTCTAGGCCACGCAAGTCAATCTTTACTTCTGCAGTTGCAGCTTCAAATTCAACAGCTTCCAGCTTCACATGTGTGAGAGAGAGAGACCCATTTCAGCGCAGTAGAGAAGAGACTCATATCTGCGTAGTAGAGAGAGAGATATGTGATGAGATGAGTGAGTCTAAATGAGGAAAAGTCCTCTTATATTTATACACAACGTTGGTGGGTGAATAGATGCGACTGTTGGGCTTCTGAGCCTACATGAGTTGTAGGTCGGCTTGATAATAATTCCATAATCAAAATAAATTCATATCTCCATGAATACTTATCGGAATTGGATGATCTTTATATCAATCCTACACCTCTCGACGAGAGGAATCTAATAAAAATATTATTAGCCATGAATAAGATGACCCACATGAAGTTTTGCCCTGGTTTCCAATTTTAACACCTTTTGAGAGTCTATCCTGCGTGTATATGCGCCTTTGTTAAGAGGAACCTGTGTATATCTCTTTTTCCTTCATTCTGAGAGCCTGAACTGTGATCTGTCATTTGAGTGAGTTGCCATCAAGGACAACACCTGTGTCATAGCACCAAACCTGTGTCATAATGCCAACAATCTCCCCCTTTGGACTTGATGGCAACCCCAAATCACTCAAAGTCATTCTCCCCCTTTGTCATCAAGGGCAAAGGGTTATGCTCCCCCTAAGAACATGCTGAAATATCTGCTCTACTATGCTATCCATGCTCCCCCTGACTGTAGGCAAGGTCTGCAAAAAGATGTTCTACAAGAAAGAACATGACTCTATACATCATAAAAGACCTTCCTATCACCAAAGACTTATACATACATCCATCTCCCAACCAAGTGGGTATATATCAAAACTTGACTCATCCACCCAACCAAGTGGGGATACACCAAAAGTTTACACATGATAAAACAAGAATATTACATCATCCATCCCAGGCATAGTGGGGAAACCAACATAGGCCGTTACATGACCTTGATAATAAAAGAAATACATGACATAGAGACTAAATATCTAAGACAAGACTATGATAGTCATCAACAACTAGCAGCATTTGTCAATCATCATTCAGACTGGAAAACATGATCTCCCTCTGCACCTGTTCCACCTGAAACAAAAACAGCTGTGAAATTGAACCAAGATCTTCTAAGATAATGCCAACAATGCATTATTAGAAGTATATGCTCCCCCTGAACCTATGCCAGATGGTCTCTGTCAGACCCATATCAGACTCTTTTCATCCTGAGTCTAGCCCCACTATTTTTCTTCAAACCAACATATACGCGACTATATCCACAGAAACCTGCTTATGTATGCGGATATGCTTCATGAAACTTAAGTACAACCACTGTTCTTTGGAATAGATAATTTCAACAGCAAGATGATGCATCAACTACTCCCAGCTTCTGTCTGAGGTATTCAAATGTCTCCCTAGGCAGTAGTTTGGTGAGTATATTAGCAACTTGTTCTTTGGAGGGGACATACTCCAATTTGGCCTTTTGTTCAAGCACTTGTTCCCGGAGAAAATGATATTTTATAGGTATGTGCTTGGTCTTCGAATGCATGACTAGATTCTTTGAAATACTTATTGCACTTGTATTATCACAAAAATGGAGATAGGTGGAGTACAAGTTATTTGAATGTCTTGCAATATTTGCATCATCCAAAGGAGTTGTGTGCAGCAAGATGCAGTAGCCACATATTCTGCTTCAACTGTAGATAATGCAATTGAACTTTGTTTCTTGCTAAACCAAGATACTAATCTGGAACCCATAAAGAATGCACCACCACTAGTGCTTTTTCTGTCATCCATGCTTCCTGTCCAATCTGCATCTGTATATGCATGAAGTGTGAGATCTGTATCTCTAGGATACCATAAGCCATAGTTTTGAGTTCCTTGAGGATACTTTAAAATTCTCTTAACTGCCTGAAGATGAGTTTCCTTTCGATTTGCCTGAAATCTTCCAACTATTCCCACTACATGCATGATGTCTGGTCGGGTACCTATTAGATAGAGTAGACTACCAATCATGGATCTATAGGTTGGTTGATGTACTGCTGCTGATTCATCATTTGTGCTAAGGTTGCATCTTGTTACCATAGGGGTACATACTGGTTTTGAATCCTCCATCCCATATTTCTTCAAGATCTGCTTGAGGTACTTGGTTTGTGATAGAAAAATACCGTCTTTGTTTTGTTGGACTTGTAAACCAAGAAAATATGTGAGCTCACCAAGCAGGGACATTTCAAATTCTTTTTGCATCACCAAGGCAAAGTTTTGACTCATGTCTTCTTCATTGCTACCAAAGATGATATCATCAACATACACAACAAGTATTAGCAACTTATCATTGTCAATTTTTATATATAGATTGCTATCTGTTGATCCTTTTGTAAAACCTTGTTGATGGAGGTACTTATCCAAACGATAATACCAAGCCCTTGGAGCCTGTTTAAGGCCATAGAGAGCCTTTTTGAGTCCGCATACAAGTTTTGGATCATTTCCAAGGATAAACCCGTCTGGTTGCTCAATATACACTTCTTCTTCCAAGTCTCCATTCAAAAAGGCATATTTCACGTCCATTTGATATACTTTGAGCTTCTGAAAGCTAGAAAGAGCAAGAAACATTCTTATCACTTCAAGTATGGCAACTAGTGCAATAGTTTCTTCAAAGTCTATACCTTCTTGTTGAGCATACCCTTTACAAGCAAGTCTGGCCTTGTTTCTAATAAGATCTCTATTTTCATTCAAATTGTTTTTGAATATCCATTTTGTCCCTATGACATTCTTGTCATTTGGTCTAGGAACCAACTCCCAAGTGTTATTCTTTTCAATCTGCTCAAGTTCTTTGTTCATGGCCTTGACCTAGAATTCATCTTTGCATGCTTCACTTACATTTCGTGGTTCAATGGAGGAGAGCAATGCTAGATAGCTTGAAGCTTCTGAAATAGTTCTTCTTGTTTGAACACCTGCCTCTTTCTGCCCCAAAATTTGAGTTTTTGGATGATTCTTCTGGACGTACCTGGATGGAGTCTTTTCTTCTACCCTTATCTATTCTTCTGGTGCCTCATAGGTTTCTTCTTCATCATTAGTCTGATTTGATGTTGAAGGATAGTCCTCATCATCTATGAAATCTTTGGATTTTACCTGCCTTGGAATGTTTCCTTCTTCATCAACCACTACATCAATACTTTCAACAATTTTTCTAAGTCTTTTATTGTAACACTTATATCCTTTGCTTTGGGGAGAGTAACTAAGGAGAATGCCTTCATCTATTCTAGGTTCAAACTTGCCAAGGTTTTCATCAATCCTTTTGATGTAACATTTGCTTCCAAAAATTTTGAAGTATTTTACCGTAGGAGTCTTACCATACCAGAGTTCATAAGGAGTTTGAGTGTTGTTCACCCAGACGTTTGTCTTATTGAGAATAGTAACAGTAGCAAATGCAGCTTCACCCTAGAAGGTTGCAGGAGTTCCAAACTCATCAAGCATAGCATGAGCCATTTGTTGAACCATTCTGCTCATCCTTTCTACTACTCCATTTTTCTGGGGAGTCCTTGCAGTAGATAATTCCCTTCTTATTCCATGTTCTTCACAAAAATCGAAAAATTCATCCGAGGTAAATTCCCCTCCTCAACCAGACCTGAGGCATTTGATTTTGCGATCTGATTCATTTTCAACCAAGGCTTTGATGCTTTAAACTTTTCGAAAGCTTCATCTTTATGCTTCAGAAGTCCTATCCAACACATCCTAAAAAGGTCGTAAATGAACAATATGAAGTATTCTTCTCCTTGAGGTGACCTTTTCCTGGATGGACCACATACATCTGTATGGACAAGTTCAAGTGGCTTACTTGTTGATCCTTCCTTCTCAGGAAATTAGTTCTGGTTTGCTTATCAAACTGACATGATTTGCATGTTGTATTGTCTAGAATTCTGATGTAAGGGAGATCACGAACCGCCTGATACTTACATGCTTTCCTTATCTGAGAGAAGCTTAGATGCCCCAATATTCTGTGCCATAGCCAGTGTTCATCATTCTTGCATAGATAGCATTGTTTTTGTCCTCCCTTGAGTATGTATAAGTTATTTGGAGTTCTTATGCCTTTGATCACTGTTTCTCCTATATCAAGCTCACGAACAATACATCCATTTGATCAAAATATTACCTCATTTCCTTGATCACACATTTGACTGACACTCAATAGATTATGCTTTAAGCCATCAACATACATAACATTACCAACTTTGACCTTTTCTTTCAAAAGAACAGAACCTTTACCTTTTATGAGTGCAGGGGTGTCATTTCCAAATGATATCTTCCTTTCTTTTTCTAAGGCACTATATGACTGAAGTTTTTCTTTATCACCTATCATATGTTTCAAGCTTCCACTGTCGATGTACCACTGATTTTCCTGCCCTTCCGCATATAAGGCTATACCACATCTTTCTAGTTGTGGTTCTTTCTTTCTCCATGTTTTGGGACTCAATGAGGCTTACTCCTTCTAAGTTGTTCGCCGAAATCTACTCTTGCATTCAGAATCTTCATGATCGAAGTTATTACAAATAGAACATTCTATTTCATTTTCACGAGTAGAAAAGTTAATGTAGGTCCTTTTCGTGATCTCAGTCATACTCCTTTGTTTTTGAGCTTCTCTAGTCATGATGGTCTTGTAGGCAACACATTGAGTAGCTTTGTGTCCAAAGTTATGACAAGAGAAACATTGGTCATTGAATAAATTCCTGCGATTATCAAACCTACTGACCAAATGATTGTAGTTTCCATTGACATCCATTCTTGAGGCAAATTGAGAATGATTTACCTGTGGTTGGTGGTAGCTTCTATTCATCCTTGAAGTAGATTGCCCCCGATTTACTTGGTGATCTCTCCTCATTCTTGAAGTAAATTGTCCCTGATTTACCTAGTGATCTACATTATGCCTTTGCTGTCGATTGTCAACCTGTTCACTTCTCCTTACTACATCAAGATAAATTTTGGAGGTAGATGGCTTCTGTGCTTGAGATGCTTCTTCAGTATATCCAAGGCCTGTCTTGATTAGAGGAGAACACTGCACTTTGATAATCTCATCTAAAGTTTCAGATCCTTTAGCAAATCTAAGATTAAGAGCTTTTGTTTTCTCAATATCTTTTCTAAGTCCCACAATTTCACATTCTAACTTTTCATTGTGTTTTTCCCTTTCAGCAAGTTGGAATGTCAAAGTATATATAATCATATTCTTTTCTTCTAAACAAATTTTAAGTTTAGATATTTCTCAAAGACCTTATTCATCTATATCATCCAAGAAATCATCATCTTCAAAAGCCATCAAAAGTCTATAATCATTACCTTGTTCATCTTCATCACCATTTGAAAATCCATCACTGTCTTCATGTGTATAATAGCTCTTCTTACTTACATTCTATTTTCTGTTCCATCTAATTGGTTCCTTAACTTTGCCAAGCTTATCTTTATGAGGAAACTTGGCTGCATAGTGACCGACTCTTCCACAAGCAAAGTATTTAAAAGGTAGCTTACCTCTGAATCTTCCAGAACCCCATTGAAGGTTCTTGACAAAGTTTGATTCTTCCTCTCCTTTTGACATATGTCCTGACTCATTGTATTCTCCTTTTCCTGAGGCTTTGAATGCAGATTCTCTCATGTCTGATGGTCCCCATTTTCTCATTTCAAAAGCAGTTAGGATTCTGTGTAGCTGTGACATGGTAATGCTCTGTAGATTCTGCTTTTCTTCTATGGCAGAAACCTTTGATTTAAACTTAGAAGACAAAGATCTTAGAACTTTTTCAACCAAAGTAACTTCTTTTATCTCATCACCCAAGTTTTTCATACAATTAACAATCTCATCTACACGTAAGAAATAATTAGCCACACTTTCATCATTGTGCATTCTAAGATTTTCATATTGAATTTTGAGAGTTTGTTGTTTTGCCCGTTTTACCTGATCATCTCCTTCATAGCTCAGAACGATCTTGTCCCATATTTCTTTTGCGGTTTTGAGCTGCATAACCTTGATGAATTCTGATTGAGATAAACTCCCTAATAGAGTATTGATAGCCTTTGCATTTGTTTCATACTACTTCTTACTAGCTGTATCTGTAGGAGTTGCTGATGGAAATGTGTATCCTGTTTCCACGATATCCCAAATTTCTGTACCAAGAGATTAAAGATAGGTTGTGATTCTTACCTTCCAATAGACAAAGTTGCTTCCATCAAAGATTGGTGGCTTGATAGATGCCTCATTTTTGTAGTTGCTCATGATGATAGATTTCCTTCAAGCGATCAAGCTTCTTCTGAAGGACCTGCTCCGATACCAATTGTTGGAAATAATACTGAGAGGGGGGGGGTGAATCAATATTATCAGGTCAATTATTTTCATTTCACAATCAGATTTTCATATGCTACTTCAATTAGTAAAAAACACGTATGTACGCAACTTCAATTAAGGAAAGTAGCATATAATCAGCAGACTTGTAATTTAAATTATTCTTCAGATGTTGATCATTAATCTGTGCATCAAACCATATAAACAGTAACCAGAAAAAGTAAAACAGAATAGGCAGTCACACATAAGAAGACAAGATATAAGGTGGAAACCCAATGTGGGTGAAAACCACCTGCTGCAATTCGTCTTTGTCTTCTTTTAATTAGAAACTTCTTTCTAAAATGTTTCTGTACTGGGGCAGTCTTATACCAGTACACAAGCTACTACCTGCAGAAGGCTACAACCTTCTCTTGCTCTCCAGCTTCTCCTGGAAGGGAGCTACAACCCCCTTAGCTCTTGTACTAGCTAAGGTACTAGTACATAGGTGCTGACCTACAGAAGGCTACAACCTTCTCTTTTCTTCCAGGGACAACGTTTCATAAATTTTCGAACTGGATCCATGAATAACATCAATCAAACATCAAGTATATTTGCATCAACCAATCTCCTTTGCACCAAACAAAACTAAATCAAATAGTCACTTCTCTGAATGTTGTAACAAGAAAACAATAACAGTAACTAGACACCAATTCTGAACCCAGAACACTGCAGCAATAAACAGAAGTAGCTAAAACATATTTCAAGAGACGTATGCTACATCAATGTGTACAACCTGCATGCATACGTTGCTGAATTAAGGCCAACCTATGTATACGCTATTTTGACTTACAAAACCAGCATGTATACGCGTCTTTGCTTTGCCGAACCTGCATACAGATCTATAAAAGATAATTTATCCTTTTCACTTATTCAGACATCAGTTATACCCAGATTATCAAATTTATAGATCAAGTCATGCGCCAAATATAACATATCAAATCACACAAAGATACTATTATTCAAGCCTTAGGATCTTGACCCATCAATAGAACTTATCCTTCTCCTTGCGCGTAGGTTCCTCCTTGATTCAGATCCAGCTATGCACCATAACCCAATGACCAGTGTTCTAGATCTTTCCTTTCATAAGATATTCAATACTTGAGTGAATGCCTTTGCCTAATGATCTCCTTCCCCTTTTATAGTCTTAGGCCTTACTCAATACCATGGTCTAAAACCATAAATAATCAATACCTTGGACCAAATACCTGGGTTCAATACTTCAGACGAGATACCATGGTCCAAAACCATAGGTCCAAATACCAAGGACTAAATACCATGGACCAAAAATAAGTTTTCCCACACGTACACGCTTTTCTTTGCATGAAAGTGCGTGCATACGTATACACACCTTTTGATCATCTATATCGCATGTATACTTGCCTTTGTTAAGAGGAACCTGCATATATCTCTTTTTCCTTCATTCTGAGAGCCTAAACAGTGATCTGTCATTTGAGTGAGTTGCCATCAAGGACAACACCTTTGTCATAGCACCAAACCTGTGTCATAATGCCAACAAAGTTTTATAACAGGTCTCTGGTATAACAACATGAGTAATTTAAGCTTAATATCTTTATCTTAGCTAAACTATATCACTAAATCTTTGATTTTCTTTTCTGAAAGAAAATCGATAAGATTTTGATTGAACTTGGATTTCATTTCAGCGACAATCCTGCAGTTGACTTGGGGTTTGACCGTGATATCCTATGCTTATCTTAACGAACAGTTTCAATGGGATAGGGAGGGATCCATCAGGAAACCTTTCCCTATCCATCTACACCCTTCGCTACTGACCTGGAGCTTCTAACCTTGCAAACAGTGGAGTCAGCTATAGAAATCTAGATTAGTTGTGGAAACAAACCAATTCAGTAGCCAATTGCATTCTTTAACAAAAAAATAGGGTATAAATTCAAACATGAATAAGAAGACATATTATTGCACACCTTCATGAAAACCTAGTGGATATGGCTTTAGTTAGGTGGTAAATATATATGAAAAGAGAGGAATATTAGGCAAAAAGGGATGTCATGGTAAGACAATCTTTGGACTCTACAAGACCTAATGAACATCTATGTTTGAGGCCATTTTTATCTGTGGTACTTGAGACCATTTTTAGATTTGTATCCTTCCTTTAGAGGCTCCAAATTTTAGGAGAGATGCAACTCTTGATAGCTTTGTGTTATTTCAAGGCCTTTTCCTCTACACGCTCCATAGGGTGGGTTGGTAACTATTTTTTAGTGTTTGAGATACTTTATTTAGTGGATATTTCTCTTGGTTGACTCCCCCCTACTAGGTACTCTTTAGATTCTCTGGGTCACCTCCTACTATCCTAGTAAGACTTGAACCAAGTTGTTAGAGAGTATATCTATTTGAACTTTTGATAGATATAAACTAGAATAGTAACTACTAAGTTTTGTTCACATCTTTCTAGAAGTATTTCATTATGAGATATGTTTGTTAATTAACAATAATTCTTGTTCACTTTTAAATGTCTCAAACATGATTATCAAGTAGGGATGTTTGATTAAGTATTATAGTATTTAGAATTTACCATTGATAAACACATAATGACAAAACTCTATACTTAATCATGGGAAAAATACTTTAGTGGGCCTGAGAACTATCATAACCATGGTGTACAATTTTTTAATGTTTCATGTGGCTACCAAGTCATTTGTGTATATATTTCAACAATCTCTCTCCCTTCCTATGGAGATTTAATTTTTAGTGTAACACTATCCTCTCACATCTACCCAAGAAACTAGCCAACCAGGGTAAACATGTGACAAATATGATTCACCTCCCTATGTGTCAGTTAAGGAAGTGGAACCGATGGAAAATCACCATACTGACCTTCCACATCAGCAATAGAACTCCCAGAAGCCATCCCAACAACTTAGTTAACTAGCCCCTGATACCAATTGAGTTTTATACCATTAAAAACCTAGACACTCCCTTGACATGGATAAGCATGCATCCAAGAGGCTCCAGACGCTCCCATAGCATGGGCATGCATGTGTCCAAGAACTTTTCTACCTAGTTTTGTGCCTACGTCTCTAGGATTTTAACCACTTTTTCAGGCCCAGAGCCCAGGTCACTGCCCAAAACTAAATGACACTTTCCGAACTGAAAGATAACAATAGAACAATGATACAAGTTCAATTAATTGAACTAGGACTTGAATGGACCCCTACTATCCATGACAGGAATTTCTCAAACATGTCACAAATATGTAATCTATAGGTTTAAACAATATATATGAGCACAGGGGTCTCATACTCATCTGAGAATCGCTAAGAAGCATCGATGCCTCAACACATTAGTTCCAGTTTCATACATTAGGCCATAGCTACATTGTTCATTTATTTACAAGTAAAAACATGATGAGAGACATACATAGCCACTTTCATAATACATGTTCATAACCAACATAATAGCAACAAAAATACCAAGGAAATAATAGCCATATAAACCACATATAAACCAATGTAATACTCATGAAATAACAAGGAGAAATACCTCTTATTAATAATTCCAGGCCTTACTAATCATGATACTTCCATGAACCACCTGACCGTAGACATTCCTGAGCTAGTTCTCTCTTCATCCAGTCACCCCCATGTCATATTCCAAGCATAAATGTGGGATCTCATAATACATATCAATCAAAACCATCCAAAGCTTTTAGGGGACACACCACCTCAACCCATCATACAATGATTCCACCTCATGGTCATACATCACAAAACCAGCATCATATTGGTCTCTACCCAAGTCTTCCAGGGCTCCATAGCGTTTGTTCCAACCAAAGCTTCCATGACTAGTAACTCAAATCACAATTGTCGATGACTTCTAGAGAGTTTGTCCAACTAGAGCCTCCAAGACTAGTAACTCAACCCGCCAAGGGCTTCTAGAGTGTTTTTCCAACCAAGTATTGCAGGACTAGTAACTCAACCCAGGCTGTTACAGGATTTCTATATCGTTTGTCCAACTAGGGCTTCCAGGAACTAGTAACTCAACCCAAGCTAAAGGAAACATGAGAACCAACCATAAAAACAAAGAAATAAACCCATAACCATGGTAAATTTTAGGGGCGAATTTTAGCCCAAGGGCGAAATTTAAGGGTTTTTTCATTTTAGAGGTGCGAATTTTAGCCCAAGGGCGAAATTTAAGGGTTTTTTCATTTTAGAGGGGAGAAATTTTTATAAAACACCCATTTCATATATTTAGCCCAACTTTTATTTAAATTTTTTTCATTTTAACCCCAAAAAAAATGGGCGCATAAATTACGAAAAGACTCATTTGACACGATTGGCCTAGTTTGGGAGGTTATATTCCATTACAATCGCCCAATTTTCTACTTTGAAATGTTAAATTCGTTTGCAATCGCCCATTTTCTAGTTTGGGAGGTTGTATTTGGTCCCAATTGCCCTGATTTCTTCTTTGAACGACTCCATGTTTTCAAATCTAGTTTTCATCGATGGCAAGGGTGTAAATAAATGAAAATATAAATGAAGCAGAGGTATGGTAAATAAATAAAATTTCTTTTTATACTTACTCCAAAGGTATGGTAAATAAATAAAACCTCTTTTTATATTTAGTCTGTAACCCTCTTTCTATTTAAGAAGGCTCAAAAAAAGAGGTTTTATTTAAGTGAATCCTATGGGCCAAATACCATATTTATAAAAGGGGTATGATAAATTAATAAATAAATAAATAAACCAGAAGAATGGTAAATAAATAAAACATTTTTTTATATTTGCTCCATAAGTCACCTTATATTTAAGGACACTCAAAAAATGCGTTATATTTAGGTGAAGCCTATGGGCCAAATACCATGGGCCAAATTATTATTAATACCATGCAAAAAAACATTTTTAACCCTAGTATTAGTATTAATAAAAATAAAGATGGCACATGGTATTCACGTGGAATGTAGCCTATTTAAAGGGGGGAATTAAACTAGCATATATCCATCTTTACTCTGGATCTACTAAGTGCTGAGAGGGATCAAATATCATGATATGCAAACTAGAATAGAGAGAAAAAATATTTGATCCCTCTCAGGGCTTGGTAGATCAAGAGTAAAAATGGATCTTGTAATTTAATGTCACTTAAACATTCTAACTCGATTAAAATAAAAAATAAAAAATAAAAATCAATTAATTTTATTAATTTTTATAAATTACTAATAGTAGTTTTTAAGCTCTAAGTTTATGATAACCCATGGTATTGACCCATGGTAATACCATGGTATTCATGTGAGCATAGATTATTTAAAGGGGAAATTCTATCAGCTTAGATCCATCTTAATTCCGAGTCGAGTGCTGAGAGGGATAAATAGATTTCATCCCTCTAAAAGTTTGGTAGATGTGGAGTTAAGATGGATATAGGTTGGTTTTTATGATAATGAAGATAATATATAGAATTAGGAAATTATATTGTAAAAAACATCTTAAGGTGAATGGTTAAAGCTACATTTAGTCAATTCACAAAATTTAGTAAAAAATACCAATATCTCCATTAATATTGATTTTTCTAATTTAACAACAAAAAAATTCAAAATCTTATCGCTCTTTCTGGATCACCCTCGCAGAAGAGAGGTAATAGTTGGCTAGATTTCCCACAATTTTTCAAATGTTCTTAATATGATATCTTCATGAAAAAGTTAAGGTACTGATGCTGGATTAGTTGTTTGAAAAATATGTTGGTTTGTACAACCTTTCATCTTCTCTGTTATTCTTAGTTTGTCGTAATGATCTGCAGAAGAGAGATAGTAGCTGGCTAGATTTCCCACCATTTTTCAAACGTTCTCAATATGATATCTTCATGAAAAAGTTAAGGTATTGATGTTGGATTAGTTGTTTGAAAAATACGCTGGTTTGTACAACCTTTCGTCTTCTCTGTTATTCTTAGTTTGTCATAATGATCTGTAGGGGTTCATCCACTATACCATATTGTCCTAAAAGGCAGAGATTGTGCACTAAAAAGGAAATTAATCCGCATGTTACAACACTGTTAAAAAATGAAAGACATATGAAGGTAGTGAATTATGCTAATAAGAAATTTAGATTGGCAGAGACGTAATTAAATTTTATTATTTAATTGAAGATTTCCAATTAAAATAATAATAAATCTACATGTATATATTTATATATTGATTGGAAGGCTTCTAACAACGGTCACTTCTTTCCATTAGATCCCCTTCAGGCCTTTGGGATACCTACTACTTTCTTATATTATATAGATGGGGCTTGCTACTTGTTGGCATGTTGGGGTAAACAAACTTGATGTTTATTTTTGTTCTCGCAGTTGCAGTCTATGGAATAAGAAAGAAATTTGATTTGCATTTTCTCATCCTGATAAGTAAATGTTTGTAGATGAAGATTCCATCTTAGCAACTCTATCACAAGGAAATTATTTATATTTTGTTGTTTCTCAGTACAAAATCAAGTAATTTTTTTTTAAATCTCAACATTGGTTGCATTTAGGAGAAAATAGTTGTCTCCATGTCTTCTTCATGCAAGAAAGTTGTATGGTCCAACGATCATGCCATATGACTGTTGACAGCTAGCTTGCGATACAAGGCTATCTTTGATGATGAAGTAGTAGTAGTAGCTTGGTGGTGGGGAAGATTTGGAAAGTTAAATCTTCAATGAAATCCATGATTTTTTTGTGGTTGGCCCTAACAAATAATGTTTTGACATGATAGGTTCTACAAAATAGGGCAAGGTAGGGTCCTGGAATTTGTACTCAATGCAAATGTGAAGGGAAAACAATAGACTATGTGTTGGTGTTCATTTGTAATTTTTCTTAGGAGGTATGGGGTGTTATTCTCCCCTTATTTGATGATAGGGTACTTGGTAGGAGGCTTCCTTGTTGGACTGTTTGATGATAGAGCACTCAAATAACATAGATCATTGCCCCTGATTGCCTCTAGAGCCATTTGGATAGGATCAGAGGAATAACATTTTTTTAGACAAGGAGATCCCTCCTTTTCATGTACATCATCAAATAAAAACCTATATGAAGGCATAAAAATGACTCCAAAGGTTAAAGTTCCAAGGTGGGTTGCAATCTGGAGGTTGATAAAACTTATCCATGGCCTTTCTTTATTGGTGCTTGCCGAGGTGATATTCTTGTTATATATATTATCTGCAAATATGTGTGATATTCTTGTTATATATATTATCTTCAAATATGTGTGATATTCTTATTATATATACTATCTGCAAATATGTGTGATATTCTTGTTCTATATATTATCCGTGATTTGAACCCAAGTTAGTTGCTCCTGCATGTGTGATATTCTTGTTCTGTATATTATTTGCGATTCGAACCTAAGTCAGCAACATGTAGGAGGAAAATTCAAACTAGTGTTGCTTTTGGTGTCTTTCATGTCTACCTCTGCGAGATAATTATCCACAATACATCAAGTTCTAGATTCACATGTCTCCTGATATTTGATTATTTTTCACATTTTGAAGTGGGCACAGAGGATAACTCTTGTTTTAGATGCAAACATATTCATTGCGGGTCATAATGGGTAGTGGAGCAATAGGGACAGGCTTGTTGGCTCAATATAATTTGTACCCAACTGCAAATTTGATGCCCAAAACTTCACAACTAGTTTTGGGGGTTCCCTGGCAATGAAAAAGCAGAAAATTAGGAGGTTTGAAACTTTGAGGTCATGCCCATCATATAAACCTTTTTGTATCACAACAAGCTTGAAAATGGGAAATCCTTTAGCGTTCATTCTAGTGCAACCCTACAACTTCCCAGGTGTGCATGTTGTTCAAAATTCACGCTATGATTTATTTATTTATGTATTTGTTTTTGGTTGAAATTGCTACATGTATAGATAGCATGTGTGACATCCTTGATAATATTTCCATTTGAATACCAAGTGAAGAAAGCATAGATCATAGTTGAATACAGTTTAACTTGGAGGTGTTTAGAATATTCATTTGGGAATTGAGTTGTTGCAAATAAGATTCTTATCTTCATTTAATGAACTATGTCAAATACCTCAGTTTTATTTATAGTTTTATTGAGTTAATGGTTAGTGAATGTCTTGATAAAGACTTTGTTCTTGATCTAGATTCCCCTTGGATGCCAGCAAATAGAAATTGTAGACCTCAATAATACAATTAATGCTCCTATCAAATTGTGCCTTAGTTACCGAGGGTACTAAATTTATTGTTATTTCTTTATCTAGTTTGTAAATTACTCTATGCAGAGGGAAAGTAGAGATTTGTAGATCCTCCTCTAAGTGAGCTCAATCCTGAAATAAATGTGATAATTGAGAAAGAAAAGTAGTTGCAATTCAATGGCTTGGAACTTATTTTTTCTAAAAATTTTACATCCTAGGCGATTATGGAAGCTGTTGGATCATGTCTAATAAACAAGTATTCAGAAGGACTCCCTGGTAAGAGGTAAGTGCCTGAAGATATAACTTGGAATGTGAAGAATGGCACCATCATGGCTGTGATTTTGTCTAAGCTGCTTGGCATTTTCTTCTTTCCACTTGGTAGTTTTTTCTTGTTAAACTCAATTTCTCTTAGCTTTTGGACCTGTACTTTTTAGTTTGAATGTTTTACATGTGTGTAATGGTTTCTAGGTTTAGTGTTATAGTGTAGAGAATTGTAGTTGTTGAATGAGTATCTGTTATCACAACAATGGATACAGTTGTTGGACACTTTTATATATTTATTCACTATTGTGTTGGGTTGGGATTTATGCCATACATATAATATGCTAGCAATGAATTCATTGACCAAAGTGAGAGGCTTTGCTAGTAAAGGGCCCTAGAAGCAT
This sequence comes from Pinus tabuliformis, assembly GCA_031772625.1. Lineage (NCBI taxonomy): Eukaryota > Viridiplantae > Streptophyta > Pinopsida > Pinales > Pinaceae > Pinus > Pinus tabuliformis. The sequence continues at coordinate 751,997,959 of CM062819.1, forward strand.
TCCATCTTGAAAACAATACATGCGATGTTAATTTTGAACTATGAACCTCTTTCGATAATATTATCATTCCTATTTGGACATGTAACATGTGAAAATTTTCTTTGCAATGTTTAGGGTTTAGACTTACTACATGGAGGGAATTTGTCTCATGGATTCATGATAGCAAAAAAGTGGGTATCTGCTACATCAATTTTCTTTGAATCAATGCCATATCGTCTAGATGAGTCCATAGGTGAGCTCGCATTTCCAGTCTAATAATAATTAGGAGGGAAACAGTTCCATCATTGACAAATATTGAACCAATCTTTTGGGGAAGTGTTCAAAGTGTTAATGGTCAAGTTTGTTTTCTTGGGTTATAGGATTTATTGACTATGATATGCTTGAGAAGAATTCCACCCTTTTTAGGATCAAGCTTATCATTGTTGGTGCTAGTGCATATCCCCGAGATATTGATTACCCTCACATGAGGCAGGTATTGAAGCTGGGTATTTCTACAGATCTTATAATGGCAGTCCTTTCAAAAATTTCTCTTTCCAACAATGTTTATTCTAGCATATTTTATTAATATGTTCTTATAGTATGTAATGTTGGATTTTTTATGATTTTTAGTACTAAAAATTTTGTGGTTTGGGAATATTTCCAATATCATTGGGGCATACTTAATTATGGACATGGCACACAAAAATGGTCTCATCGTTGCTTCTATAATGGCCAATTCATTTGATTTTTGTGTAGTAAAAACTACAATGCACAAGGTGAGTTGATGCTATTAATTTTCTCTACACTTCACCCTTTCGATTAAAAATATGACTATATTAGATGTATTTGTTTTTGGATTTATCTTAATGCTATATATTTGTGCCATTTCCCCCTTGTATAAGAAAAAGAAACCCATAATGTTCAAGAAACAATGAAGAACTAAAACAAATATGTCATTCCCATCATAGGAAGAGTGATTATAGAGTTAAGAGGTGTAGATTTTCCCTTTGATTCTCTTACATGTTCTTTGATTCAGTTTCCTGTTTTCATTTTTTTATGTTCTTTCTGTTTCTTATCACTACTATATCAAAGCTTCGATGAAACTCATTATGTTCCTTGAATTGTTTGTCAATTGTTTCACTTTTTTCCTTCCATTTTTATCTTTTTTATATTTTTCATTCTTAAATAATTTTGGATTGGAGGGTTGTGTTTTTTAGTCTTTATGAGGTCCTTGGGGAGGCATGATATTCTTCAGGAAGGAACCAATATTGGGGGTCGACCTAGAGACAACCATAAAAAATGTATTTTTTCCAGGGTTACAGGTCAATCTGAGTTCTCCTTCCTTTCCTCCATCATCCATATTGTTCTCGTGCTCACTAATATCATACTATTAGATATATCAATTTTTTGTATCATTTCATTTCTAAAAGATACATGAAATAATTTATGGCTTTCTAGGGAGGACCACATAACCATACCATAGGAGGGTTGGTTGTTTGTTTAAAACAGGATGTAACTGCAGAGTTCAAGGCTTATCAAGTACAGGTGTAGCACTCTCACATGTCTAAGCTTTTGTAAAATTCATGCATGTGAATTATTTTTTGAATGGATTTTGTTTCTTATCAAAGGTAAAATAGTTTTAGTAAGTTGTAGCAAATTTCCGAGCCCTTGCAAAGAGCCTAATGGATTTGGGTTACAATTTGGTGTCTGGTGGTAGTGAAAATCACCTAGTTCTAGTTGATTTGAGGCCCTTGGTAAGGATCCTCTGTTCATATGCTGGAGTACACAACCTACTTGTATATTGATTTCTATTGGATTTAGTTGGTTGAATGTAACATGGTATATATTAATGGGGTTGGACGGGCATTGATGGTGCAAGAATAGAGGACGTTTTGGATGTTGCTTCTATCACACTAAAGAAGAATTTTGTACCAATTTATATGAATGTTTTCTTTGTATATTTAGATGTAAGGGATTCATTGATTTTCCTTTCTCCATGGGATGATATAGCTTACTTTAATACCTTACATTTTTAGGTGATAAAAGTGTTATTGTTCCTGGCGGTATACACATAGGGACTCATGCATTAACCACCCATGGGCTTCTTGAGGATGACTTTATTAAGGTTGTAGATTTTATCCACGAGGAGGTACATATAGCCATTGAGGCTAAGGGCTCTGTGAAAAGTACAAAATTAAAAGATTTTATAGAATTTATTAATTCAGACAATTTCTAGCTACGAAATAGCATTAATGATCTCAAAAAGTAGGTTGAATCATTTGCTAGCCAATTTCCATTGTCTGGTGTTGGCACTGAAAATCTTAGTTAGATATATGACATGATCACAAGATCAAAAGTGTCCTTTATTAACTTTTAGGTTGGGCTTCAGTGACGATAACTAGGTTGGTAAGATTTGGTTCCGTGTGTATATTATAGTGATGAATAATGTTTTAAGCTGAATTTTGTCTGAATTTATGTGCTTTCCTAGCATTAGCATTAACAAATTCTATTCTGATGTGTTGGATGTTCATTTTTCCATTTTATTTATTGGAAATTATGTACGACTCTCCTTTTGTTCATTAAAGAATTTTTGGTTGAAAAATATTGATAACTTGTATGGAAGCTATTATAGAACTTATTTATGTGGTGTGACTATGGATATTTTATATAGCTTGGAAAGAAATATTCCATACTTCGTAAGGGCCTAGGTATTGGGCCAATTACACAGTTTCATAAAGTGTGTTCACTAAGATACTTCTACACATGCACAGATTCCATGTATACATGACACATTTTCACTCAATTGGGCTTCTAAGATTTTATTGTTACATTCATCATCTCGCATAGGATGGCAAGAATTGGTCCCGTTTATACATTATAGCAATGAACCATTTTGAGATCTGTATTTTTCTTTAATTTATGTGATTTCCCAGTATAAGCATACAAAATCTGTTTTGGAGTGATGGATGTTGAGTTTTCTATTTTATTTATTGGCAAAAAAATTCTACATAATTTGTATGGTACACCCTTTCAATCCTTCATTTTCCTGAGCAATTATTTAGACTCTCTTCTATTGGTTAGGACTAAGTAATAGGAATAGTAGGCATAAAGACTTAGGTAGGAATAAATAGAAATAAAGTGCTACTGTTACATTTATTATACACACCCTTTATAGAATGAATTTACCACCCTATCCATGGTTTATAGATAGAATTGACGTAGCTTGAGTAGGTATTTACACAGGGTTTGATTATTGATTTTACCACTTTACACACCATGTCTGTGTTTCATTTGACTAGTTGACTACTCTTAATATTTTGAATTATATTAGTATTAGTGAGTATATTAGATCGATTGGACTTACATTATTAGGAAGATAAATCTTGAGTTTATTGATTCTATAGAATCAAGCTCTCATTTAGTCTATAGGACAGAGGAATGCAAAGTATATAGAGACAAATTTGAGAGACAAAAACACAAAAAATAAGTGGAGTATTTGATCCAATTACTATTGGATTCACTTATTCCAAACAAGTTTATATATAATTTGTTACGAAGTTTTATGGGGTGAAGAAAAAAGTGCAAGGATTATTGGATTAAGGCTGTGAGACATGATGTGATGTACCTGAGGACTGTAAAATATACCATGACTGCGTGGTATCTATTTTTCCAAAATTGCATAGGACTTGTAACCAATCCCATACACAATAAGAAGCCGCTTATGGAGGTATTCCAGTCCAAGAGAGGTGAACATGTCACTTGGGGGAGTTGAACCCCAGTGGTCATGATAACAACACTCCTCTTTCACTGACCAGGTAAGACCCTGTTGACAACATTGTTTATCTTTTGATTTATTAGTCTTCTGGTCTTAATTGTCTTAACAGGAGAGGGTATTATTCAATGGAATCATAGTATCTAAATGATGAACATGGACTAAGTTTTGTTTCAAAATATTTGACTCTTGAATGCTCAAATTTTTGTGTGACCACCAAATTCAAGGCCTTTCAACCAACTGGATGTTCAAAGTAGCGCAAATTATAGTGAGTGTAGTCTCACATTACTAGAGATTGTTTTCAGTTGGAAGTGCTGAAAAGAATAATGGGAGTTTTCTAAACTGGGATTGTGAAACATATGAGAAATTGATTGTATACCTTGGTGAACTTTCATTTGCATATACATATATTCCAACTAATCTCTTCTTGAATTAGCAGGATGTAAAATATTTTGTGAATGGTGGGCATGGTGTATTGGGATGTTTCCATTAACTCAGGTTCTGAACATCATGATTGAGTGTCAAGTTACAGGTAGAAACTTGGCATGTTTTGAATTAGTAATAATTTATTTCTCAATGCAAAATTTTCATCTGCATATACATCCTAGCTAGGCTCTCTCAAAAATGGCAGAATATAAAACTTTTTTTTTTGTGTCATGGATGGCATAAAGTAATATGATTTAATTAGCTTAGGTTTTCATTAGGTTAGGTGTCGAAGATCGGGATTGAAATTTGTCTACAACCGTGGTGGTTTATCAAATGGTAATGGTGCTTTAATGAGAAACCTTCATCTGCATGTACATTCCAACTCAACTCTTTCAGAAATTATGGAATGTACTTTTGTGTTTTGAGTATTAGGTCGAATAAGATAACATTACTTAGGCAACTCAATTACTGCATAGCCACCATGATTTTCCTCTGTCTAGTCATCATCTCAAATTTTTGTGTTTGTTTTTTTGGTGTAAACTGCAAAATTGAGATTTTTTTCTTTTGATCAGCTACTATGATTTTTCAATGGGAATTTATGTCTGATAATGTGGTGATTGTGCATGATTTGTTTTAATTCCTACACAACTATTGTGATATGTCATTCATCAAAAGATAACATATTTATTTATTTTTATTTTATTTTATTTTATTTATTTTATTTATTTGGTTATTTATTTATCTATTTATTTATTTATTTATTATTATTATTATTATTATTATTTTCTTTTTTTTCTTTTTTTTTTCAATGTGGATTATTTTTCATTTCTCTGCTGCCAAAACACAGAAGTCCCTGTTGGGTTATGCATATATTTGATTCTTGGGATTTTATGTCGACAGTTCCTCTGTTGTTCGTTGTAATACATTTGAAATTAAACATGAGGTGTTGTTTTTGGTGTGATAATACATTTGAAATTAAACATGAGGTGTTGTTTGTGGGGTAATACATTATTCTTAAGCAACACCTCTTGTTGATCAATGCTTTGAATATGTTTGTATTTGATGTCATGATCCCTAGTCGTTCCTGCTGTAATGGAGATTGTTCTCACAAGCATTATTTCATGCTTAATGTATTGTCCTAATATAGTGACCTAATTATGTTTTTTATTGTTGCAACTCCATTGATATTATTGTCAAATTCTCATTGGTTCTATTCAATTGTAATCAATGCCTCATCAGTTTGTGATTCTGGAGTAGGTGATAAACTAGGGGAGGGAAGCCAGTAGTGGAATGGGGACCAATAGTGGAGATAAAACCCGACCTCTAAAGCTATAACAAATCAGAACACAACACACCGATAACACATTATAAAAATGGCATTAAAATAACGAAGAATGATCACAAGTTTAAAAATAGTCCATAAACTCACTAGGAATACAATTGTCTAGAAAGTGACTCTTAGTTCACTACCATACAAAACATCATGTCCAAACACATCTTTAAATTCTCTAACATAAAGACACTTCAAATACTTAGACATTAAGAACCATAGATTACCTATCACATCTGATAGAGAGGTTGATTGTCGGATAATGTTTGCAGTAAATGATGTTCCAATATGTATAACCTCAAGTCCATATGAAGCCCAATGATTCTTTCCCCTTGTACATTTTATCAGACATGAATAGGTAATGCTTATAATTCAATGCTTTCCATGACCCACCCCTAAGTTTGCAATATATAATGCAAAGGAGTAACTTATTCAACTATGTTCAAAATGACCATTAATCAAATCAATCTTCCAGGGCAATTAAACATTTTAGAAGCACCAACATATGCTAGGAGAAACTAAGAGCCTTTAGATCATAATCAAATCAATCCGAGACATAGATATCATCATTTTGTATCTGCAATCCATTCCGATGACCATTCACCACTCAACTTTCCAATGGAATGTTATACATTTAATCTATAATTCATGGAAGCACCATTGTGGCAACTTAGTTTAAAATACTTCTCTCTAAATCATTGTCATAATTTCATACAATGTTAGGTCCCTATAATACTAGTGATTACCCCATTACTATTGTAGTTTTATCCCTTGTTAATATTTTTGTGCCCCTATTGTCCCCATATTGTTATTACTATGCCCCATCGAATCCCCCTATTGTTATTTTTGTGCCTTTATATTATTATTGTTAGGTCGGCTGGGTTATATTGTGACTCCTTAGACTCCTATATATAGAAAGGAGGTTTTGTCATTTGAATCATAAAAGAATAATTCATTTGTGTAATTTAAAGGAGGTTTCCCCATCGAAGAGGCTGAATTCTAAAGCGTTGATCTATCTTTTCTATCTTTTTGTGAGCTTGTTTCATAACATTTGGTATCAGAGCTTTGAATTCTAGGGTTTCGCTGCTCCAAACAAGTCATTGTGGCATTTGTGCTACAACTTTTTTTCTGCGACATTTCAGATGCTAAAAAAAAAACCATTTGGGCCGAAATCGTTCTGAACCACAGGTCTGAATTTTAGAGCTTTTCGCGCTATATTGGCAGAGATATGATCTGAGGAAGTTGGCATTTTTGCAGACTCCCGAATTACATTCCAAACAGGTGACCTGGGGAAAATAGTCATAAATTCTGTTTTGAGCAACAGATTGAAATTTTGTAAGTTATAGAAAGAGGATGGACTTTAGTTTCCTGTGTATATTTTTTAGATCCTAACGTCGAAACAGTGACACGTGGAACTTCCTACAAGTTCGCTCTTCCGAAAAGGTCTATAATCAAGTCATCTTGGGAGATTGTGCATAACTCTACCTTGGAGAATCTGAATTCCATCAGACTGGTAGCAATGGAAAGAGGACATAGAGGGCTACTGCAAGTCACAATTTTAGAACTGGATGATCCAAAATTATAGAGATACATCAGAGGCAATATTGAGCTCCTACAACGTGAAAAAAGGTGTGTAGATCTTTTTAAATTTTTGCTTAAGCTTAGTTTGAAAAATTATTTTGAAGGAATCTAAAGGGCATAGTAGAGCATTATTATCAGTAACTGATGCCCCGAGGAAAGAAAATGCAAACACCTAGTAAGCAACCTGAAAGCTCTAGCATGACTTATGAAGAAGAGGAAGAAATGCAACATGATATATCAAAATTACGAGACCAAGTGCAACAAATGTCACTCGCACAAAAAGTAACAGAATCTAAGATGGATGGTTTAAAGAAAGATGTAGAAGCTAAGATGAATGACGTGGAAGCTAAGATGGACGATTTGAAGATAGATTTGAAGACAGGCATGGCAGATTTGAAGACAGATTTGACAAATTTTCTACAAGAAATACTTACTAATGGTGAAAGGGTAGTAAAGGAAACTCATGATGAGAACAAAAGAAATGTTAATCATGATTTCATAGACTCTAATTTTGGATTGAAGACCCACCATATTCCAAAAATCGATATGAGGAAGTTTAATGGCAAGGATCCCGCAACATGGATATTATAGATGGAGCAATTTTTCGATCTCAATAATGTGAAAAACACACAAAAGGTACGTATTGCAACTTTATATTTGGAACAAAATCAGTTTGTATGGTATCAATGGTTTTTCTCTCATAAACAAATTATCACTTGGGCAATTTTTATGGAAGAATTGATAGCACATTATGAGGATACAAAAAGCAACCCCTTTTTTAGCCAATTGATAAGTCTCAAACAAAAGGGTTCAATAATGGAGCACATTGAGGAGTTCCAAAAATTGAACATAAGGATAAAATATATTCCAGAGGAGTATAAGATTGATGTGTTCATAGGGACTTTAAAGGATAATATCCAACATGATGTTCACCTTTGGGAACCTAATTCATTAGAGAAGGCATTAAGGTTAGCAAGAAAAATGGAAAGCAAAATTATGGCAACTAGGAAGCATACCACTCACAACTATAAAGATGGAAGTTTTGTTGCTCCTAGCCTTCCACAACATATAAGGTTGACACCACAACAATTGGAAGAAAAAAGATTAAAAGGGTTGTGTTACAGTTGTGATAGCAAATACACTAAAGGTCATAAGTGTGCTGAGAAGAAGTTATTCTACATAGATTGTGAAGAGGAAGAAGAAAAGGAGCAAGAAAGGTCAAAAGAAGAGGATATACTCCAGGAACAAAGCCTAGATAAAGAAGAAATGAATCCGACCATATCTTGTAATGCATTGGCTAGAATTACCACTCCTCAAAGCATCAAGATAGAAGGACAAATCAAGAAGAAAAAGGTAATAGTGTTGATTGATTCAGGAAGTACCCACAATTTTATTCATTGTAAGATAGCAAAAGAATTGAATTGCTTCCTATATCCAGCACCAAAGTGTCAAGTGATGGTTGAAAATGGAGGAATGATAAATTGCTTTGGAAAGTGCCATAATATCAAGCTATCCATGGGAGAATATGTATTGACTAGCCCAATGCTTTCCATTCCAATGGGAGGTGCTGATGTTGTACTAGGAGTCCAATGGCTACAATCCTTGGGTACAATAGCTTTTAATTTTCAAGAACTTTTCATGAAATTTTCTAGGGAAGGAAAGGAAGTTGAATTAAGGGGTATTACAGGGAAACCGAGAAAGATAATCAGCTCTAACGTTATGACAAAGCTTCTAAAAAAGGAACAAAGAGGTGTAATTGCACAATTATGTTCACTAAATGTTTCCACATCGAAATCATCTATTTCTCCAGATCTCCAAAAAGTCCTGGACAATCATTCCAAGGTATTTGAGACTCCCAAAGGTCTCCCACCTATTCGTGATCATGATCATGCTATTCATCTGATTCCAGGAAGTGTTCCTCCAAACATCAGGCTGTACACATATCCCTATGCCCAAAAGAGTGAAATTGAACGTAAGGTTGTAGAAATGCTAGAGGCTCCAAATTATAGGGAGCTCAACAAGCTCACTATTAAAGATAAGTTTCCCATTCCTGTCATTGATGAATTACTGGATGAATTGCATGGATCAATTTACTTCACCAAGTTGGATCTTCGTTCAGGATATCATCAAACTAGAATGAAGACTGAAGACATTCTGAAAACAACACTTAGAACTCATGAGGGTCATTATGAATTTTTGGTCATGCCTTTTGGCCTTACCAATGCACCTTCGACATTTCAAGGTTTGATGAATTCCATTTTCAAACCCTTCCTTAGAAAATTTGTGTTAGTATTTTTTGATGATATACTAATCTACAACAAGTCTTGGAAGGATCATGTTGAACATGTTGATAGGGTGCTACAACTATTAGAGGAGAAACAATTATATGCAAAAAGATCCAAATGTTTCTTTGGAGTACAAGAGGTGGAATATCTGGGTCATATTGTATCTCATGAAGGAGTTAAGGTAGACCCTAGCAAAATTAAAGCCATTAAGGAATGGAAAATCCCCACATCCATAAAGCATAAGCGAGGATTTCTCGGGTTGACAGGGTATTATCGCAAGTTTGTTAAGAATTATGGGAGAATAGCAGCACCTCTAACAACATTATTGAAGAAAGATGCATTTTCATAGACTCCAAAAGCAACAAAGGCCTTCAAGCATCTTAAAGAGGCAATGTGCCAAGCACCAGTCTTAGCTACACCGGACTTCACAAAAACCTTTATTGTGGAATGTGATGCTTCAGGAAATGGAATTGGTGCTGTTTTAATGCAAGATGGAAGACCCATTGCTTTTGAAAGTCATCCAATCAAGGGAAAGTTTTTACAAAAAGCTATTTATGAGAAGGAAATGTTGGCAATACTACATGAACTTAAGAAATGGCGACCCTACCTAATGGGAAGACACTTCAAGGTAAAAACAGATCATGATAGCCTTAAATACTTTTTAGAAAAAAGCATATCCTCTGAAGAGCAATAAAAGTGGGTCACAAAGATGTTGGGTTATGACTTTGAAATCATCTACAAAAAAGGGAAGCAAAATGTGCTGGCAGATGCACTCTCAAGAAAGGATGAAGATGTGGAAGCATTGTTGTGCGCCATTTCTATTATCCAACTAGATTGGATAAACGAGGCAAGGGAGGAATGGAAGAATGATGAAGAAGTGTGGGCACTTATTCGAAAGTTACAACAAGATTCCAGCACATCTGATACATTTATCTAGCAAAATGATTCGTTATGGTACAAAGATCGCTTATATATAAGAATTCCCAACTCAAACAAAAGATTCCTATGGAATTGCACACTTCTCCCTTAGGAGGGCACTCGGGATTTTTAAAAACTTACCACAGGGTTAAGAAGGATTTTTTTTGGGATGGCCTTAAATCGGATATTCAAAAGTTTGTGGCTGAATTTTTGGTTTTCCAACAAAATAAAGTTGAAACAATTAAGACCTGGGGTCTATACAACTTTCATCCATTCCAAGCCAACGTTGGGAGGAGGTTTCAATGGATTTTATCACAGGTTTACCCAAGTCTGATGGAAAGAGTGTCATCATGGTGGTAGTTGACAGACTTACCAAGTATGCACACTTTTGTGCATTATCACATCCATTTAAAGCCAGTACAGTTTCTACTACATTTATGGAAACAATTCAAAAGCTACATGGAAACCCAAAGATTATTGTAAGTGACAGAGATCCCATTTTCACTGGAAATTTTTGGACAAAATTATTTTCTTGTCTTGGTACACAGTTAGCTCATAGCTCATCTTATCATCCTCAATCTGATAGGAAAACTGAGATAGTAAACAAATGTTTGGAAGGATATCTTTGTTGCTTTGTATCTGATAAACAGACACAATGGGTCAAATGGTTGCCTCTGGCTAAATGGTGGTATAACACTTCCTTCCATACAGCAACAAAAATGACCCCATTTATGGCACTTTATGGATATCAGCCACCATCCATCACATCATATTTAAGAGAAAATTCTAAGGTTCAAGCAGTGGAACATCACATCAAGCATCAACAACAAGTCCTCCAACTCTTAAAGGATAACCTCGTGTTGGCGCAAAATAGAATGAAACAACAGGCACATCAACATCATAGCGAAAGAAGTTTTGATGTAGGTGATTGGGTATTCCTACGGCTACAACAATATAAACAAATGTCCCTCAAGCAAGCTAAGAAGGATGATAAATTATCACCAAAGTATTATGGTCCGTACAAGGTGTTGCAAAATATTGGTACTATGGCATACAAATTGGAGCTTCCTACAGCTTCTCGAGTGCACCTAGTTTTCCATGTTTCATGTTTAAAGAAGGTTATAGGCGACAAGCTCCCAGTTCAAACAATATTTCCAGAACTTGACAAGGAAGGAAAAATTATATTGGAACCGGAAGCAGTCACAGAAACAAGAACTCGACAGCTACCAAATCGATCAATTTCAGAGATTCTCATCAAGTGGAAGAACTTATCCACTGAAGATTCCACATGGGAGGATGAGAATTTTATACAAAAGCATCTAGAACTACTCAAGCGTTGAGGACAACACTTTTTTGAAGGAGATGGGTATGTTAGGTCCCTATAATACTAGTGATTACCCCATTACTATTGTAGTTGTATCTTTTATTAATATTGTTGTGCCCCTATTGTCCCCACATTGTTATTACTATACCCCATCAAATCCCTCTATTGTTATTTTTGTGCCTTTATATTATTATTGTTAGGTCGGTTGGGTTATATTGTGACTCCTTAGACTCCTATGTATAGAAAGGAGGTTTTTTCATTTGAATCATAAAAGAATAATTCATTTGTGTAATGTAAAGGAGGTTGCACCCTCGAACAGGCTGAATTCTAAGGCGTTGATCTATCTTTTCTATCTTTTTGTGAGCTAGTTTCATAACATACAATGTATCTTTATTCTTGGGACTCATCAATCAAGATTTCCAATGGAGCATTATAAATTTAAACCATCATTAATGGAAACACTATTTCTTCAACTCAGTTTACAATACTGCTCTATAGGTCACTGCAAACATTTCTCTCACCATGAATCTTTAGTAGGGATCAACACTATTTCATAAACTCTCTCCTTTTAAATTTGTGTTTCTTGTCACCTATGTTTACCTTAAACTTTTTTGTTTCCTTGTTGCTATGCACTACATCAACCTCTATTATTCTACAATATTTATTGTTTAATGTTTTTTTGTCATGCACGAGGAAATATTGTTGCTCTTGTGAGGGTAAGAATGCAAGTGACAAGGGGTCATCATTTACAAAACTTTTCCTTAAATGAGGAGTTAAATCCAATAGGTTTTGAAGAGAATAATTATATAAAAGTTGAAGAGCATATGATGTAGATGTTGAAGGTGGTGCTTCTGCATGACTTATAGTGCAAGGTGCAAGTTTAACCTAGAATATTAGTGTTAACAGAGTCCAAACTAAAGAGGATATGCTAAAGCAAATTGATGACGTTGACTTCAATGGATGCCTAATAAGAGTTGCAATGAGAAAATATGGAACTCACTAGCATCAATACATTATTGGCTAAATAACTCATGCAAGGAAGAAGAAGAAAGGGGTTATTACAGTGTTAATTGAACAAAAGGAGGAAATAGTTGATTGGTGTAAGGAGATACTTGAAATTGGCCATGACCTAGAGTTGATACAACTTAAGGCTAATGTTGCTCCACTTTGAGTCCATTCAAAGATGGATTTTGGGGAAATCAGGGTGTGCAGGAGTTAAGAAAATATATCAAGAGTTGGCATTATGAACAATTGAAATCCTAAATAGAGACAAAGCTATGGATTTACACCCTACAATTCTGACCAAGTTCTATTACACTCTATCTAAGGCATACAAATATAATTCATATAGTTTAAAAAATATATATGCAATTGTGACGAGTTTCCTTTCCAAGTTGGAAGGAATTGTGGCATGTGGATAAATGCCAAGAGAATGAGTGAAAATGTGTCAAAGTGTTTCCTAACAACAACTTGAATAACTATATTTTGTTGTTCAATTACAATTGGTTTATCAATGTCTAGGCTATATGTTTTTTAGGGAAATAAAAATATGAAGAACCATGTCAAGAATTGTGAGAAAGGAATATCTGTGGTTGCACATCCTAATGCATGGATGACTAAATAATTGTTTATGATTTTGCTATACCATTTTGTCACTTTTTACCTGGAGGCGTCTATCTTACAAACATATACTTGTTAATTTTTTAGGGCCATCACAACAACATAGTTTTACAAACCACAAAGGCAAACACAATAGGCATACATAGTGTTGGCACTCCTTAGACATTACTCATAAGTTGCAACCCCTAGAAGTGTGTTCGGGCCTTTTAAGAAATATTTAAGGTTTGAGAGAATAAATTGGATGGAAAAGAACCCACAAAGAGAGGTAAAAAGGTTTGAAACAATTGAAATTGCTAGCATATCTATTGAAATGACCTTGACACCCTCTAATATTTATGTGGAATGTAGGTGCATGGAATTTGGATAGTCAATTATGATGCTCTTACCAATGATGAGGCTTGTAGCCAAGTTTTTGAAATACCTAGTGATAAAGATGTAAAAGTTGTTATAAACATGTAGAGTCTACCTCAAGGATGTCATCATCCATTAGGTGAAGATGATGAACATGGCAATGCTACTTAAGAGTATGATGGAGCAATTCAAGAAAAAATAGTAGTTGTTGATTAAAAAAACCACATACAAATTTTACAAATGCTAATCAAAATGAAATTGTTAAAATAAATATCATTGAAGGTGGTCGAGTGATGGGAAGCATTAATGAGAAATTTGGATTGCCAAGCCAAGTGAACCTAAATGAGTGGTTAGCAAGAGCCAGGATGAATATGAATTGAAATGATCTTTACAAAGACTAATGAAGAAATCCTTAACATTCCTTCATTCGTGCTGGGCCATAAGGTGTTCAGGTGGTGGGGACCAGAGTTACATAAATATTTTATTGTTGGTCTATTAAACTCCATCATTCAAGGTAGGAACCATTTATTGGTTGGGTAAGATACAACTATTCAGGTAAGAGAAAGGAAGTTTGGTAAGTAAGGGGGCCTTGTTTCATTTTCCTACTTGCATAAATCCTGCTTGAAGGGGAGGGACTTTAACACAATGAATCTAAATAGAAGACTGCATCGTAAGACCATAGGTAAAGTTCATGGGTATGGGATTCACTCGATTCAACTCTTCATGACATGGTAGAATGACTTTCATAACTTATATATTTCTTTAAGAATGGAGTGTAATGACCAAATATCATATGGAAGGATGAACTAACTAAAGTTCAATTGCTTAAAAACTACTTGGAGAGTGAATGAAAGTGTTTATAAATTTCCCCTACAAATATAACAACTTCTCCTTACAATGAGGCTGCAAATTTGTAGAAGCAAGAAATTCCTTTGTCACAGTTAGGCTAGCATTTGAGAAATTGGTTTGATATGGAATCAACAAGGTAGTGATGGAAACACTCAAGGAAACAAAAGTTGGGAGAAAAGTAAAACAAAATTTGTACAAACATTAATCTCTCATAGCTTGAAAAAAGTGGTAGAGAAAATATTAATCTCTCCTACCTTGACAGAATTGGTGGTCAAGATCAACACATACAAGAACTTTGTTGTGGAATATTATCAAAACTAATAGAAGGATATGAAAGAGTGTACAGTAAGAACCTTGACAAACACGACCATTGAAACTTGCAACATTGTTTGCAGGAAGAGTTTCTTTTTTCCAAACATTTATGTTAGTATATTACATTTTAATGAATATGTTTTCCTATTATCATATATGGTTTCATACTTTAACAAAACTTCGCCAAGACTTCACAATGTTTTATTATTCAGTGAAAGATTTGCCATGATTTTACAAGATAATATAATCTGGTGAGAAATTCACCATATATATCTATCTATATATATATATATATATATATATATATATATATATATATATATATATATATATATATATATATATATATATATATATATATATATATATATATATATAGATATAGATATATATATATATTATTGATAAAATCACCTCCCATTTTTCCTATGTATCATGGGGATTCGCCTATTTATTATACATATAAATTTAGGGTGGTTATTAAAATTTTCCCTGCCCACAACACCATGGTTATAGGAAATGGAAAGGCTAGGCAAATCCACTGTCAATCCAGGAAATCCTCCATGCCAATGATAGGGCATGACCAATAAACCACATGCATATGCCATGCATGCCAAAACTAGTGAGGAAAACATACATGCAACTTGGTACCTGCAATCAAAACCCATTGTAATTGTTGATCCCAATATCCTATTGTGATTTCTTGCTCTTCCTTTGCCTTCTTTCACCAAAACTCTAAGTATGCCACACTCTCTAAGAGTGCTCCAAGAAACTCTAAGTGTCCAAGAGTATTAGAGAGAGAGAGCTCCAAAACTAAATGGACAAAAGTCTGTGAATTCATCCTCATAATGGATTTTGTTAATGAGGCCTCTATTTTCTTCATTTTCCATTATTTTCCTGCACTTTCCTCCTCACATGCAACCTGTTACCTTTCACCTCCCCTTTCTCCTAATTTCCGTTATTTTCATAAATAAATGTGCCAAAAATTCCATTTTTCCTTTCCAAAGCCTTTGCCATTGCCTTTTCCAATTTCCTTAGCCATTAATCAATCACTAATGATCCCCATCACTATGATTTTTCCCAACATTCAGCTTGGAGTACATGTGCCATCAACTGTGGTTATTATTTTTCCTTTATTAATTTTATTACATGGAATTTTCACTAGGGCTGTTATAGAACCCTCTCCCTTGGGGGAACACCATCCTTGGTATTCAAAAACACCTACAACAAACAATATTGTTGTAAGAAAAACATACTGCCCATTGGGCTTTATATCTTAGCTCGTTGTGGTATTTACATCGATCATCCTACTGAGAAGAAAACCAACATGACAACATAACAATTATAACATCATAATGACATGACGTCCATACCTCTTATTGCATATTTATAACATAGCTCGTGGAGGTATTTACATCCATATGCATATGTACATATACCAAACATCACTAAAACATGTACCAAAAGAATATACCAAAGAGATATACCAAAACATCTGCTCAACTAGTGAATAAGGAAGGATACATAGCCTGCATCTAATCTGCCATCTTCCATGTATCTTGATTGAGCCCAAAGTGCTTCCATTGCACTTTAACATGGTCGATTGCTTGGTTTCAGAGCATAATCATATTTCTCCGCAAAATGCACTGAGATTCTGGCTAGAATTCTCTTTTGGACTCCACCTGGAATACAAACCATTCAATCACATGATGAACATATTTAACATACTTCTTAAGAAATGACACATGGAAAACATCATGGACTTTCACTGTCGAATGCAGTGAAAGTTGATAGGCTACCGATCCAATCCTCTCAATAATCCTAAAAGGTCCACAAAATCAGGGTGCCATCTTGGCACATTATCCAATCTACAAAGGGATCTTCTTCATTTTGATGCACAAGTACACCTATTCCCCAACCTGGAACTCCTTGAACAACGTATTCCAATCTGCATAACTCTTCTTCCTATCCTGTGCTGCTTTCAAATTCTTCTTGATTACCTATATTTCTCACTCCATGTCTACCAACATGTTTGGTCCAATCAACACCATGTTAATTGGATCACTCTAATTGATGGGAGCATTACAACTCCACCCACACAATGCCTCAAACAGACTCATCCTCAATGACTCATGGTACCCACTGTTGTAAGAGAACTCTACCAGTGGAAGGTAATCTTCCAACTTCCACTACTGATGCATCACATACATCCTCAACATGTCCTCCAATATACTGTTGACCCTCTTTGTCTGTCCATCTTTCTGCGAATGATACATTGTACTAAAGGCCAACTCTATGTCCAAACCTGTAAACAACTCCTTCCAAAACTTGGAAGTGAACTTCGCATCCCTGTCTAAATATTCTTCGGAACTCCATGCAGTCTGACCACATCCCTGATGAATACATGTGCTACATCACTCGTTGAGAATGTATACTTCACTGGAATGAAGTGCGCTACCTTTTTCAACCTATCCATCACTACCATGATGGAGTCATGTTGTCTCACTGTCCTCACAAAACCTGTGATAAATTCCATGGAAATGACCTCTCATTTACACTCTGGAATTGGAATCATTTGTAGTAGTCCACCTGGATGCTTACACTTTTCCTTCACCTACTGATAATCCAAGCACCTAGCCACAAACTTTGCTACATCTCTCTTCAAATTCGGCCAACAATAGAATTTCTTCACTACTATTAGTGTGTTCTAATAACCTGGGTGACCTGAATATGGTTTCACATGAAACTTCATCAAGATCACCTTCTTGAGCTCATTGTTATCTAACACATATATCCTATCTCAACCTGGCCAATCCATATATCATGAAACAATAGTCCACATCTTGTGCACTTGCATCTGTACCTATACCTATACCACTACCTATACATGTACCTATACCACTACTTGTGCCTATACCTGTACCACCATATGTACCTATACATGTACCACCACCTGTACCTGCACTTATACCACTACTTTTACTTGCACTCATACCACTACATGTACCTGTACTTGTACCACTACATGTACTTGTACCAGTAACTGTACTTGTACCTATACCTATACATGTACGACTGATCAAATGCCATAGTATTACCTCACAACTCTTCCTTGTTTTACAGGGGAAGATGAACAAGTAGCAAAGAATCATGTATTAGCATTTTGTAATTTTACAGACAGCCTAAACGTTGAACATTTAGATGTTATTCTAAGACATTTTGTTCAGCGCTTGGATGGAGAAGCAAGGAAATGGTTTAAACGGCTTCCCAATAATTCTATTCCTTCTTGGGAAGAGAGGGAGCATTTATTCATTCAGAAATGGGGAGAAAAAAGAGATCATGGGTATTCATTAACAAAGTTTAATGCCATAAAGAAAAAGTCTGATGAAAATGTGGTCGAATTTGTTAGAAGGTTTAACAAATTTTACAATAGTCTTCCAATGGAGATTAAGCCTCCTCCTGTTGGTGCAAAAATAACTTTTGAAGGGCTTTTGAATCAAATTTTGGATTCATATTAAGGGAAAGAAGAGCTCCAACCCTTGATCAAATCCAAATAGATGCGTTAGAGATAGAAGAAAATCTGGTGGTTACAGGAAAAGCACCAGAGACACAGCCTATCCAAGACAAGGGAAAGGCAAAGATGGAATACTCTGAAAGTCAAGCATTGGAGGATATGTGTAATGTAATTAAAACTTTGTCAGATAAGTTGAATAAGTTAGAGTTATAAAATAAGAATTTTCAGAAGCAAACACAGTATAATAAGAACTTTAATCCCCAATACAGAAGACAACCTAGCAAATCTTGCAAAGGGAAAGAAAAGATCAAGATCAAATTCAAGCACCATTATATATAGAAGCAGATCCTGTTGAAAAGCAAGAGCATCCTAAAGATAAAATTTCTACATTATATGCAGTAGATGAAGATGAACTTGGTATTAAAGGAGAAGAATATGAATATGATGAAACATATGACATTCATGATAAAAATGAAATTGATGAATATTGGAAACAATTTTCTGATTTTATGCAGGCTGAACTACATAAGAAGTATGACTTGAGATCGAGGAAAAGATCAAGAAATCAAGAAAATGAAAGTGATTAGCAAGTTTCAACTTCTTCACCAAAGGCAACTCCACAAGAATCTCAGTCTGCAAAACAAGTGAATAAAGGAAAGCAGCAATAGAATGAAAATGGCAAGACATAGATACTTCAAGGTGAGTCTT
Organism: Pinus tabuliformis; assembly: GCA_031772625.1. Lineage (NCBI taxonomy): Eukaryota > Viridiplantae > Streptophyta > Pinopsida > Pinales > Pinaceae > Pinus > Pinus tabuliformis. Next base: position 752,016,928 of record CM062819.1, read on the forward strand.
CTCAAGATCAAATTGAAAAAATTCCTTTGGAGAAACTTGTTTCAATTCCTCAAGTAATCCCAGTCATGAAGAAAGGTGAAGATGAGAACGAAAGGACTGCTAAACAAGGTCACTTGTTTAGTCTTACTAAGGAGTTGGAAAAGGTAAGAATACAAGTTCCCCTTGCAGAATTGGCAAAAACACCTATTTATCAAAATGAGATTGTTGAGTTTATTAATTTAAAAGAAAACAAGAGTATAAATGACACTGTGAATCTACAGGAAGATAAACCAGTAGTGGTTTTTGGTCCACATGTAGAGGAAGTAGATTCTTCAATACCTCCTTTTTATATTTCCTTATTGGTTCATGATTTCCTCCTACATAATTGTATGTTTGATTTGGGAGCTTCACATAATCTTATGCCATTGTTAGTGATGAAGCAACTAAATCTACAAGTTACCAAACCCTATAAGGACTTGTGTTCTTTTGATTCGAATAAATTCAAGTGTCTTGGGGTCATTAAGGATCTAGCAATGTCACTAGCTCAAATTCCAGCTAGAACCTTGGTCATGGATGTAGTAGTAACAGATATCCCTGCTAGATTTGGAATGCTTCTATCTAGGTCCTGGGGGGGCTAAATTGGGTGGTGTTTCGAAACTAGATTTTACATTTGTTGTTATACTGACTTTTTGTGGGGAAGACAAGAGATTGTATAGAGAAACTAGATTTTTAAAAACAATTACAGAAAATGGAGTAGGTAATTCACCTATATATAGCCAGGAGAAGGTTGACTTTGCTTGTTTCATGCTGCGTGATAATGCAGAGATGGCTGAAGATAATCAGAAGCAGCTTGCTTCAGCCAATGTAATTACAGAGCTACAAAATGGAGTGTGGAAATGCTTCTTTGATGGAGCTTATTCCAAGGAAGGAATAGGTGCTAGTTTTCTTCTAATTGCACCTGGAGGTAATATGTTCCCTTTTTCCTTTAAATTAGAGTTCGAGGCAAAAAAAAATGTGGCGGAATATGAGTCCTTGATTATTGCTCTACAGACAGCTAAACAGATGGGGGTTAAGTCAATTTCTACTTTTGGATATTCATAGTTGATTATTAAGCAAATAAAAGATCATTCCCAAACAAAGCACCCTATGCTTAGGGCATACAGAAATGAGGTATGGGATTTGATTGAGAAATTTTTTGAAGCTTTTAACATTAAATTTATTTCAAGAGATGAGAATAGATTAGCGGATTCATTAGTTGTGGCTGCTAGTACTTTCAAACCTCCTATTAATCCAAGACTAAGATATGAGGTAGGGATGAGACACACACCCTTTGTTCCTGATAATGTTAAAAAATGGAAAGCTTTTGAAGAATATCAGCAGATTAAAGAATTTTTTACTATAGTTGAGGATTTTCAGGGCACAAAAATTAATCAGGATGAAGAAGAAACAACAAAAGTTGCAGAAATCAGTGGTTTAAAAGATTCAATAGCTAATCAGAATATTTTTCAATTGAAGGATAATATTTTGTCATAGGGACTTGTTCCCCTTGAAAGGCTTTCTAACCCCAATGATGTGGTTGTTGACTCAGGGAAGGTTTCACAAGATGAACACATTTAGGATCAAAACATTGGAACTCAGGAGAAACTCAGAATGAATTGTTTTTTCAAGATTCACTGGTAGAATGGTTCTAGATTAAGCACTCAAATGCTAACCTGGTACCATTGGAAGATTGACTTCACCTGATGGAGATCAATCATGTACATATGTAGGAACTTGTACATAAATAAGCTCATGTGTTGAGCATTTGGTTTCCAGTTGCAGTTCTTTAGTTTAATCATTAGTTGATGAATAAGGGTGACTTTCCCAGTTGAAAACCGGTTTGCAAAGGTTTCAGACTTCGAGATTGTCAAGTTCCAATTTGTCAAATTTCAGGGTTTTCACAGTTTTGGACATGCCCAACTAAGGATACTGATCTACGATTCTCAATATTTTGCTATCAAAGCACAAGCATCATATTACTGTAGATATTGGCGTGGGTTCACTGTACAAATTTTTACACAGTTAAGTTTGGCGAAGAAATATATGACTCCATGCCCAATGGATAAGGCACTAATCTGCAGTTCTTAGTGCTTCTGTGGCAAAAGCACTATCCCCAAGTGGAGCTAGATGTTGTCACATGCATTTTTTTTTACCTTTAATATTCATGTTTCATTAAAGAATAACTTGAAAATATCTTAAAAAAAAGATCAGGCAAGAGGGAAATGTAATAAATTACATATCGGAATCAAAACACAAAAGAAACAAGTATAAAAGAATTGGCCCATGCGATTAAGTTAAATCGCAATATAAATAGTTATATGAATCCATAATCAATATATGTGTGTGTGTGTGTGTGTGTGTGTGTGATAGCAATGCGATTAGATCGCAATCACGAAATGCAGTGGGAATTTGTATGAAGTTACCATGGGAATCACTGATTGCCGATTGTGATAAGTAGTTAATAAAGTGCTGAATAGGCTAGACCCGAAGCATATATTGGCGTGGGTTCACTGTACAAATTTTAACACAGTTAAGTTTGGTGAAGCAATATATCACTCCATGCCCAATGGATAAGGCACTAATCTGCGGTACTTAGTGCTTCTGTGGAAAAAGGACTATCCCCAGGTGGAGCCAGATGTTGTAACATGCATTTTTTGTTACCTTTAATATTCATGTTTCATTCAAGAATCACTTGAAAATATCGTAAAAAAAGATAAGGCAAGAGGGAAATGTAATAAATTACATATTAGAATCAAAGCACAAAAGAAACAAGTATAAAAATAATTGGCCCATGCGATTAAGTTAAATCGCAATATAAATAGTTATATGAAGCCATAATCGATATATATATATATATATATATATATATATATATATATATATATATATATATATGTATGTATGTATATATGTATGTATGTATATATATATAGATCTGTGTGTGTGTGTGAGAGAGAGAGAGATAGCAATGCGATTAGATTGCAATCTCGAAACGCATCGGGAATTTGTAGGAAGTTACCACGAGAATCACTTATTCTCGATTGTGATAAGCAGTTAATAAAGCATTGAACAGGCTGGACCCAAAGCATATATATATTATGTTTTATAAGCCCCGGCGGGTCTGCGATCATCGCATAACGTTTATATATGTATATGATTTACGCCGATTGCGATATGCGATGGCCTAACCCAATAGTTTATATATGATGTGCTTTATAAGTCTGGCGGGTCCGCAATATTGCAAGGTTTGAGTTCAAGCACCAATTGAAAGCGCCAATTGCAATTTGCGATAGCATCTAGACCCAAAAAATGATATATTATGTTTTATAATGCTGGTGGGTCCGTAAAGCACCAAACACATATGTCTTGGTTCTTTTGTTGATTGCAATCCGTGATAATGATTCCGGACCCGATGAATTATTAAATTAATATTTATGACAAATCGAGTCCATAAGGGTATTAAGGAATATTAAAAAGGCAAAAGGGCGGATGCAATAAGTTTTTGAAGCATTATTGATTCATTTTCAGTTCCATGAGTCTCATCATTATTTAAAAGGCATTTGAGTTTAAAAGGCGCAATCAAGAAGTAAAAGCGTTGCAATCAAATTGCAATCACAAATTGCAGTGGGAGAATTTATATGGGGTAATACCCTTCTGCCGATTGCGACTTGCGATATTGTATATATGGGAACATTGAATGGGCCGATCCAATGGGTTATGAAACATAGTTAACTCTTTCTAAGTTCCGCTTTGCGTTGATTTCACCGAATAAAGGGAAAATTAGTGTTAAAGCCGAATCCAAAGAAAAGGTGATGGGTCGGGTTTGTTGGTGTTTTCACCAATCAAAACACTCCTGACATATATGCGGCCCCCTTTCAAAGATTTTTCCGCAGTTTTAAATTTTTTATAAATTCCAATATTTTATATGTAATAAAATTGAATAATCTCAAATAGGAAATAGTTTTATAACTTTTATAAAGAAGTTTATTAGTTGTTCCAAGAAATCAGTTCCAAAACTGATTTGATAGAAGAGATAAAAGCCCAAAAAGGGAATTGTAAAAGGGGTTGTTCGAATTTTGGAGAACCTAGAGACAAAGACACTATATTCTTGATATCGTTGTTGATTAATGAAAGAATCAGAAGTTTCCATGAATTGTTGGGTATAATTTTGTAACTTCGTTGTCATGTGTCATCTTATGTTTTCTTCTTTCAAGTATAGTATTGAAGCTGCAATTCTTTATTTTCTTATGTAGTTAAAGTTAAAATCCCTTTAAAAAGCACTCCTATACTTTAAGTTTTCATCTTCCTTTCTAAGTTATAGATAATAGTTTCTGTGTAAGGTAGAATATTATCTTTAACTTCTCCAAGGATCACATATAATAGTTTCTGTTTCAAGAAGCATATTGTCTATGATTCAGTTCTCATTTTCATAATTCTTCTAAGTGATAGATAGTAGGTTCTGTGTTAAGCAATATATTATCTTAAACTTCTCCTTCAACCTTTCTTCATTCATCATTTATATCTAGAAACAAATGGCATTATGAGGTTTTCCAGTCACATATATATTAAGGGTTAAGGATCAAGTTTTCTAGGTCCTTCATTTAAGAATACAACAAACAATAAAGTCACAAATAAGTGATAGCAAACAATAATCATTAACGTCTTAAGCACAATTTCTCCACAGCCAGGAAATTGGTTTCTTAAGGTACAACACAATGCATCCATGTAAACCTACTAGACCCAACAATGGAACGTTACAGACACATCCGCCTGCTTCTCCAAAGAGATGAACTAGCTTTGTGCAGTGGAGAAGACAAGGTGTGTTACAATATTGTCCAAGCTCTTTCCAAGATAGTCTTATCAGAAGCTTGGCTAACCAAAAGCCTATACAATGAGTTATCAGGGACTATTTATAACAAAGGGTGGGGTGGCCCTTGACATTCCCCTTTGTGATTGTTCAAATACCCTCATGACTCTTCACCTACTCTATGACTGTTACATCCACTATTGACACTCGACTTACACTTGACATGACTCAATATTACGAAGCACATATACCCATGTGAACACAATGGCTTAAGCAAGCCAAACTAGACATCACTCTAACTTGGACAACTATAGAAGCCCAACTACTCAACATCCTCATGGTGATCAACAGTAACATATTGATTCCAAGCTCGGTAGTCCCTAATAGTGTCTGTGTGCTCTGCGGTGACATCCATTTGAAGCCTGACCTTCTCCTCCATAGAATCTCGGTACACTGCTCGAGCTCCTCTGTCCAACTCTTCTAATAGCATGCGCATCATTATCTTCAATGTGGTTGGACCAATAACATACTTGTGCATGATGTCTGCACTGATAGGAAAGTCTGGGCTTGTGGCAATGCGCATCAACTCATTGAAGTAAGAGTCAAGCTCTAGTCAAATGTGCTTCTTTGTCTTCACCTGGGTGAGAGTCCTGATTGATGGGATCATGTACGTGCGCACCACAACATACATACTCTTGAATACTCATGCATTGGAGGTTGTATGCTAGTGATGAACTATGGGAGCTATTCATAATTCCATATCTGACTCCATATACGTGCCTTTAGCTCGACTGCATTAACCCTCATCATCTTAGGCCAGTGAAGTGAGGCTCCCTTGTACTCCATCATCCATGATTGCATGTCACGTTCGTCAAGATGTGTGCTCTTCTAGCACATCCCTATTGTTATCCGTTGAGATGGACGACTCCTTGAGCATGGTACCAAACTTGGAGTACAATGCTCACATAACTATGTCAAGGGAAAATACTTCATCTAGTATTTCCTTCTTCAGTTCAGCTCAGGCGGACATTGTCACCAAGTCTCCTCCTTTCTTGGCCATTTGTAGTTCCTTTGCCATTCACTCATTCTCAGCTATTAGGAAGTGAACACTTGAGCTAGTGGCTTCGGCATACACTCTAGTTGCATCGAGTAAAGAAGTTGGATATTTGCACACATCAGTCATAATCACTCGTTCTTCAACTTCCATAGCAAATGTTTGATCCTCTGGAGTTGAAACTATGCGAGACTGCACAACTCTATGTTGAGATTCATCAAACAAGATGTTGTGCACCTCTTCCTCCAGCTGATCACCAGTGATCTTAGTGCCTCCTTGGTCATCGAAGACTTTCTCCTCTTCTGGATGCATTGAAGCAGGTGATTCGACCTCTTTGTGGTGATGCATGAGGTTGGTGTCCTGTTCCAACTCTTGTTGCTCCATGTCTGCATCCAACTGTTGAAGTGCCTATTTTATCTCCTGAGCAAAGTCTTGCCCCTATGATGATACACCCTATTTTCTTGATGCTAGCTATTCAGATGAATCAACTACTTGTACAGGCATTGCTTTTTCTGTTTGCACATGTTGCATCCCCTACTATATATATTTATGTTGTGTTTCCCTCTCCTATTTGTGCAGCTCTTGTTCCTTTTGGAGTTTCTCCCTTAGCTCATGCAACTCCTTCTCTGCTTCTTCCATTCGCTTCTTATCCTTTTGCCTTTGTGTGATTCGCTTGTCACGCTACTACCTTTTTGCCTCTATAGCCATAGCTACTTTCTCTATAAGTGGATCTGCTCGTAACTTGCACCTTTGCTCCTCCTCCATGCAATTGACAATCTTCCTCTTCCCTTTGTCGCACATTGGTATTCTTGGCTCTACTACCACTACTGCTACTGCCGGTGTTCTTCGTCATGATGCTTCACACTGCTTTACTAACCACTCCACAGCGAAGCCGACCAGTTCATTAGGTCTAGAGAAACTATAGCAATATCTCCATGGGTCCTCCTCAACCCAATGAAATGCCCCATTGATCTAATTGAACTGAACTCTCGCGCAGTGATCTTTCACAATGCCATGTGGGTCATACAGATTGTAGCTTCAGAGTTCAAATGGGTACTTCTTCATTAGTTCTTCTTTGACATCCGCTTGCTCGATACTTTTGGATCTCATATAACCCAATCCGCAATGGAAGATCAACCGTACAAGTACAGGTATAGGTATAGGTACAAGTACAGTTATGGGAGTAATCACACGGTTGTCCGATCATTTTGAAGTCACTAATTGTGGCCAACCACTGAGCCTGCCTACCATTCATATTCAGCTGGTCAAATAGATACCATAACCATTGTAATCACTCATCAATACAAACCTCCTGCCAAGAAGATAGTGCCTCCACATATTCAATGCACGTATGAACATTGCCAACTCAAGATCATGTGTCGGGTAGTTCTACTCAAGCTCATTCATTTTCCGTGACTCATAACATGCCACCTATCCATCCTGCATAAGGACTCCACCAAGTCCTCTTTGGAAAGCATCGGTACATACTACAAATGCTTTGCCAAAATCTGCAATATTTAACACTGGTTCATGTTTCAACAGCTGCTCAAAACTTTCCACACACTCCTCTGTCCATTCAGATTTTTTGCCTTTCCTCTGCAATGATGTGATAGGATAATTAATATTTGAGAAGTTCGTAATGAACCTCCTTTAATAACCTGGTAACCCCATGAAATATCTCACCTCATCCACGTTCCTTGGAGCTACCCACTCCATGGAAACTCTTACATTTTGTAGGTCCACTGCTATGCCATCCTTGGAAACCACATGTCCCAAGTAGTGTACCTCAGTCTAAAAGAAACTGCACTTCCTAAGCTTAGCATACAACTAATGCTCTCTCAACAATCTCAACATTGTTGCTAAATGCTCAACATTCTCTTCTTCATTTTTAGAATATACCAATATATCATCAATGAACACAATAACAAACTTGTTCAAATACGAATGAAACACACTACTCATCAAGCACATAAAGATAGTTGGATAATTAGTTAAACCAAATGGAACTACAACAAAATCATAATACCCATACCTGGTCGGTAAAGTTGTCTTGTAGATTTCCTCTTCTTTAATGCGTACCTGACGATATCCAAATCTCAGATCAATATTTGAGAACATTGTTTCTCCCTCCTACTGACCGAACAAGTCATCAATCATCGATAATAGATACATGTTATTGATGGTCACTTTGTTCAACTACCTGTAGTCAATGAATAGCCTAAGAGTACCATCTTTCTTCTTCATAAGCAGTACCGATGTGCCCCATGGTGATACACTTGGCCAAATGTTTCCCTTGTCCAACATTTCCTTCAACTACAACTTCAACTCTACCAACTCAAGTGTACTCATCCTATAAGGTGTCTTTGATGAGAGATCTTTCCCTGGCACCAACTCAATAGAAAATTCTACTTCCTTGTGAGGTGGAAACTCTAAAATATCCTCAAGAAATACATCCTAAAACTATTGTAGAACTGGGTACCTAATCAAAACTTATGCATCCTCAACTTCCTTATCTTTGTCACTATAAATATGCAATGCAAATAACTCACACCTTTTCCTTCGACTATGTGTGGCCTGCATATCTATCACCATTCTAACCAGTGTTGCTTTCTTCTTACCCCGCAAGACTCTTTGTTCTCCATTATCATCCAAGAACTCAATGGATTTGTCATAAAAATCCACCTTGGTTCTATGAAGGTACAACCAATACATTCCCAACAACATACTATATGATCCCAATGGTAATACATTCAAATGTGCTAAGGTAGGCATACCATTCAAATCAAATGCACAAGCTCTTACCCAATGATAAAATCTCTTCTTGGTACCTTTAGCCAACTGCACTAGCCAAGAATTTGCATGCACTTCTTTATTCAAACCACACTTATACACCAAGTCAGGATTAATATAACTATAAATTAGATCCAAGCTCAATCAAAATAGAAACAACTTGATCACAAAGATTACTATCCATCTCAATGATAGATGTGTGATGGTCTTCCTTTTTGTTATCCAACACTGCATAGATCGTAGGAATACTTTTCCCAGCATCTCCCACTGTCTGTGCCTCCTGAGCACTATAGATCTATGGTCTACCACCCTAATGCTTTGGACAATCTCTCCTACGATGGGACTTGACACAAGTCCAACACTCTATAGGCTTCATCCTTATTCTTCTCCTCAAATCTAAGTTCATGTCCTCTGTTAGATGCATTGAAATTCTTAAAAAATGTTTCATTCTCTTTATTACCTATACCCTGAGGTCTTGATCGCTTCTTGTCCCATTTTCCTTTATTCTTATCATTACCCTTCAAATCCGTCTTATTCTCAGATCTATGCTTTGATTGTTCAAAGCAATGCTTTAGCTTGTAGATGGCCTCCTCCATTGATCTAGGCTCATCAAACTCAATCATATCTTTGAATACAATCAGTAATCCACTAATGAATCTCTGAATCTTGGCCTTCTCCTCCTTGAGGTAAGGAACATACCTCAGTAGCTCGATGAACATACTAGTGTACTTCTCATCTTTCATTTTTCCCATCTTTAGTTCATAAAATTCTTTTTCCCTGTCATCAAAGTATCTCTCTGATATGTACTTCTCCTTGAATAGTCTCTCGAATGCATTCCAAGTTAAGTCATCCTCATGAATACCTATAACATTCTTCACATCTTTCCACCAAATATCTTCTTTACCTTTGAGACTAAATGTAGCTATTTTGGCTTTCATGTTCTTTGAATAACCATGCAACCTGAATAACTTCCTCATACCAAGCAACCATGCATCCGCATCATGATTTCTTCATGTCTCCATAAAATGTATGTGGCTTTTCTTTCTTAAAATCATCTTAACAATATCACTATCACTCCTCCTGTAAGGATGATAATGATGCTGATCATAATTCCTGTCAGAATCAGAATTAGAATAGTACTTGCATCCATCACCTCTCCGATCTGGAGTATCCAAAGATCTGCCATCTCCAATCGTGTCATCTCTATCCAACTAGTGACCACCATGAGACCTGCTACCATATGTCCCATTAGTTTTCTCCTCCTACTCATGGCTGATCTAAAGTGGTCCATATCGTTGCAATTCTGACAAACTCTGAAGTATCATTGCATTTACCTCTACTTGTTTCTCCTGTGCCTATACGATTCTGTCATTGTTTGACGTACAACTCCTTATTTCTGCCTTTAAGATTCTCAATGTGTCTGCCAAATCAGAAGAGTTCCCAACACCATGCTACTCATTTGATCCATAGGGAGAGTCTCGAGAACTGTAGTCTACCATCTTGCTAGTCATATTTGATTTTCTTCCTACAAGGTATATCATGTCAACTAAACCAAATCACAATAAACCAATGTATATTAGCATAATCTGGGGATGATAGCACATCTACAAGATCAAAAAAATAGCGTAATACATGTATAACATAATCATGACAACATATAGAAATATAACCCATAATCATATAGCCTTATAACCATTATTCTAGCTAGAGTCTAGTCATCAATGCATGACAATATCAACTACACATACCATGACCTCATGCTTAACAACAACCACCACACCATGTTACACTTGACCACATGAGAATACTGATGTGCATAAACAATGCATAATCAACCATGCACTCATGATGACACACTCGACAACAATACTATCAAATTCCCATTGCGACCTCAATGAAACCATAACCCATACCATATAAATGCAACAATCACATGGCCTTACAACACAAGAAACACATATGCAACCAACATGAATGCATGACCAACACACATACCATCTAGTTCGAGGTGTGAACCATTCTCTGTTACCACTCTATAACACCCTCCTCCCACATCTACCCAAGTAACTAGCAAACCATGGTAAACATGTGACGAGAAGTTACTATGATATGATTCAACTTTTTATGTGTCAATTAAGGAAGTGGAACTGGTGGAAACACACCATATAGACCTTCCGCATTAGTAACAGAACCCCCAGGAACCATCCCAACCACTTAGGTAACCAACACCTGAGACCAGCCGAGTTTTTAGACCATTAAATCCCCAGAAACTCCCTTGATATGGACAAGCATGCATCCAAAAGGCTCTAGATTCTCCCACAACATGGGTATGCATGCATCCAGGAAATTTTCTGCACAATGTTATGCCTGTATCTCCAGGATTTGACCACTTTTTCAGGCCAAGAGCCCAGGTCACTACCCATAACTAAATGACACTTTTAGACCTAAACTATAACAATAGAACAATGATACAAATGCAATTATTTAAATGAGGACTTGACTAGACCCCTACTAGCCATGACAAGAAGTTCATCAAACATGTCATAAATATGTAACCTACAGGTTTAAACAACAGATCTAAGCATAGAGGTCTCATACTCATCTGAGAATCACTAAGAAGCATTGATGCCTCAACACATTAGCTGCAATTTCATCCATTAGGCCATAGATACATTGTTCATTCATTTACAGGTAAGAACATGATGAGAGCCATACATATCCACTTTCATAATACATGTTCATAACCAGCATAATAGCCACAAAAATACCAAGGCAATGACATATATATAATCCGCATATAAACTAGTATAATACTCATGAAATAACAAGGAGAAATAACCTCATATTAATAATTCAAAGGCCAACCAATTGGGGGACTTCTACGAACGACCCGACCATAGACATGGTTGAGCCAATTCTCTCTTCAGCTAGTCACCCTCGTGCCATATTCCAAGCATCAATGTGGGATCTCATAAAACACATCAATCAAAACCATATAGGGCTTCTAGAGGAAAAACCACCTCAACCCATCAAACAGTGGTTCCACCTCATGGTCAAACATCACAAGACCATCATCATATTGGTCTCTATCCAAGTCTTCCAAGGCTCTAGAACATTTGTTCCAACCAAGGCTTCCAGGACTAGTAACTCAACCCACAGCTATCACCAGGCTTCCAGAGTGTTTTTCCAACTACGACTTCTAGGACTAGTAAGTCAACCCATAGCTATCGCCAGGCTTCCGGAGTGTTTTTCCAACTACGACTTCTAGGACTAGTAACTCAACCCACCAAGGGCTTCCAAAGAATTTTTCCATTCAAGGATTATAGGACTAGTAACTCAACCCAGGCTATTATAGGGCTTCTAGAGCGTTTGTCCAATGAGGGCTTCCAGGAACTAGTAACTCAACCCAAGCTAAAGGAAACATGAAAACCAACCATAAAAACAAATAAATAAACCCACAACACCATGGCTATCTAGGAAATGGAAAGGCTAGGCAAATTCACAATCAATGCAAGTAATCCTCCATGCCAATGACAGATCATGACCAATAGACCACATGCATATGCCATGCATGCCAAAACTAGTGAGGAAAACATATATGCAACTCGGTATCTGCAATAAAAACCCATTTTAGCTACTTATCATGATGTCCTCTTGCACTTTCCTACTCTTCCTTTGCCTTATTTCTCCAAAACTCCAAGTATGTCACACTCTCCAAGAGTGCTCCAAGAAACCCTAAGTTTCCAAGATTATGAGAGAGAGAGAGTAGAGAGAAAGCTCTATATCTGAACTGAGAAAAGGTTGTGAACTGAGCCTCATAAGCCTTTTTATTAATGAGGCCTCTATTTTCTTCATTTTCCTCCTCACATGCAACCTGTGACCTTTCACCTCCCTTTTCTCCTAATTTCCATTATTTTCGTAAATAAATGTGCCAAAAATGCCATTTTTCCTTTCCAAAGCCTTTCTCATTTCCTTTGACAATTTCCTTAGCTATTAATCAATCACCACTTATCCCCATCACTATGATTTTTCCCAACATTCAGCGTCAAACACATGTCCCGTCAATCGTGGTTATTATTTTTCCTTTATTAACTTTTATTACATGGAATTTTCACCAGGATTGTTACATTTAACTTTTATGTTGTTAATTAAAGCATTCATATGCTCTACTTTGCTTTCTTCATTTAGTTATCTTTTCCTAGCTTGCAAACAAACATTCATGTGTTATCTTTTTACAGTTTTTATCGTATATGTGTTGTTCTTCATAATGTTGCAGGAAAATTAGTTCTTGAAAAACATACTTGGAGCCAACTCTGAAAGCTCTCAAGGATCAATTTATGACTAAGAATGTGGTATGTTGTCTTCCTCACACTTCATTTTACCATTCCCCAAGTATCCTTAGACGAATATCACTATAACACTATATGTTATATCATATCATACATTAATATGCGGTTGTTAAAACTATCAAAATAATACTTTTGTTTTACAGTAACTTTACTATAATAGGAAATAACTTTGTGGGATAATCTGGTCACATTTTTCTATTCCATATACCCCTCTTTTAATTATACATTTTTTCCTTCTAGACATTATGCATTGGTATGCACCAAAAAACATAAATAGAGTTCTTGATGATTCATTTTTTTTCATTAATATCCTTTCCTTCTATCTATCCACTGGAATGCTCAAGATTCATTGGTACCTGAGTCAAATTGTTGAAATATTTTCTAGTGTGATACCATACTTTTGAGAATTTTCCATATATTTTGACTTGATTCATATTTTTCAAAGTGTTCATCGAGGGAATAGTTTTTGCAATGTCTCAAAGTTCTAGAGACAAGAAGTGGAATTGGAAACAAAGAGTTAGAAGTTGTTGTAATTGACTACAAAGAAGGAGAGCTTGGAGAATAAGACAGTGAAGGTGGTGAGAAAAGTTTAGTTTTTCATAGAGGGATTTCTACCATAGCTCAAAGTTGTCTCAATTTAGATTTATTTTTGTTTATGTTACAGATATATGCAACTTGGAATTGATGACCATTAAATAATGTTGCAAAAATATTAGGTATTTGTTTTTTCTTTGTTGGATAAAGAATAACAGATCACTCATTTTCCACTTGATAATGGAGTCATGGCTCCATTAGATGGGTGTAGGTACTTAAGGTCTATGAAGTTAACATATACAAGCCTTGGTTATATTAGGAAAAACAATTCAAAGAGAAGGTGTATGCTCTTGGGTTTTGATGGAGAATATGACCAAGATATCCTTGAACTTTAAAATTGATTCTTAAAATTGGAGAGACTTGAAATGGGAGGTTTCTATTTCATCGAGTTTCCAATAGTGGTTTCAGTGTTGAACCTAAACTCATTGAAGTATATCAGGGTGCAAGGATACAAAGGAACTATAATAGGTGAGAAACTTTTGTCTACATAATGACCATTTTGGAACATAGTGTTTACCCCACCTCTTAGAAAGACATGTGATGAAATTGATTGATATGGAAGTAGTGATAGGACACCGATCAATGCATATTTTGGCTTATTATTATTTGCCTAGAAGAAGAATATATAATCCAAGTTTGAGATCCTTTTATTACCTCACTCTTGCTCAGTATCAACAAATTAATTTGGTTTATGCATTTCATGATTGTGACCTAGATTAGTGTACACTAAGTAGTAGGATATCATTTATGTACCTATAAGTGTACCTTCCTAACAATTTGGATACAAAATTATTTCCATTCAACCCCCACATCCTCCTACTTCTTTATGCCAAATAAAGATTTGGGAAAATGAAACCCTTCCATTGTGCTTTCCTTCTACCTCTCATCAAAAAGAGTGTCTGTTGGTAATTATTTCCATATATAATATTGTTTTTTCAAAGTTGTGACAAGATGTACACTGAAAGGAAGTAGACATGCACAAAGATTTAGATATTTGTATTTCAAGATTATTTTGAAATATGAGATTTGATAGGTGATTTGAGTTATACTAACTTGATTATGACATAGAAAATGAAGTCCCAAAGTTAGAGGATGGGAAAGATATTTATGACAATGATGCTCTTATTCTCATAGCTCAAGTATAAGGTTAACATATTATAGAACAACAACACTATTCAGATTAAAGTTAAATGACCCTATAACAAATTTGAATGTCAAAATAGGAGCATGCAATAGTAGCTTATAAAACTAAGTGTAAATATGAGATATGAAGATATGTTTAGAACCCAAGAACATGACCAAAAGTCTCCACCTTCCTATAGTTATTGTTATGATGGATATTTTTAAATTAGGATAAGTTACAAAGAATGGGTTTGGAATTTCCATATATCTTCTTTATGACTAAGAATGAGGCAAAAACAATAAAACACCTATTCAACCTATTTATACCAAGATAAATTTAGAGCCATTATTAATTTAGAATAGGTATACCTTATTTAGAATAGGGGTGCCTTAATTTATAACATTCTAAATTCTTAAAAGATTTGAAAAGCTTGATATTTTATGGTCAGTCCTATGTCTATTGTGATTGATCATCAACATGAAGATGAAAATGTTGGAATTCATTGACACTAGGTCTCATGGATTTGCATAGATAAATGTGCACCAGATCCAATGTATTTGTGTTGAATAGAGCTCTATGTTGTTTTTTAGCTAAACAACTAGAACATAGATCATTTATTTTCTTCAATGAGGGAAGACCTCTCACCATATTATGCCCGCAAAGTGCAATCAAGTACCCAATATTGAGGTGTTCATATATCCTATGTTAGTGATTTGTAGAGTGTGTTTTTTATAACTAGAGCTTGATTGTTATTATCAAGCTCATACATTTTTCCTATCCCTAAGGCTCTTGCAACAATTTTCAATTATTAAGACTTTTCTCAAATGCGACATATTTTGACCATTTTGTTAATAAAATTTAATCATAAGGTTGTGGTAGATAAATTGGCTCATGGACAACAAATTCTTTGTTATTGTTGGAACATAAAGAAATTATGTGATTTTACATGCATGGTTATCAAGTGGTAAGTACATATCACTCATACCTTAGATATGGTAGGATGAACCATGACCCAAAGACACTTGGCATGTACCAAGTGTAACATCTAGATTGGTGAACCAATATTGTCTTGTTGTCATATGCTGAGTTTCTCTAGAGTCACCGTACTAGAAAATTCAGAGGCAGAATATCCTCACTAGTCCATGTAACATAAATGTAATCTTTGTTAGAAGGATAGTTGTCTTCAGCAACAATATTTCCATGCTACAGTTATTCTGAAGGCGTCTTCCAACTTCAAGTGACTTGTATCTAAAGCCAACGTACCAGAAAATTCAGAAGAGGAATGTCCTCACTATTGTATGTAGTATAAATGTAATCTTTGTCAGAAGGATTGTTTTCTTTAGCAACAATATTGCCACACTATTATTGTTTCAAAGGTTTCTTCCTCCAACTATAAGTAACTTGTGGACTTTTCTTTGGTCCGTGTGGTGATCACTGCAATGTTGGCTTCAAGATGTTGGATGAGCCATTAATGACTACATTATATAAGTTCCAACAATTTGTGAGCTCATTGTCAGTTTTTCCATAGATGAGACATCATTTGGGAAGAGGGTTGTGATCATGTTAATTTTGTTGTGTTTCCTATTTAGGAGGATGATTTTAAGGCCTCATAGGATTCTTCCTCTTTTGATGAACTACCAATACATGATATTCTTCCATTTTATCTTCACCATGCATAGACTCTTCTTGTTGCAACATATTAACCAACTACGCAAAAGTGAGTTTTTGATTTTCGACGGCTTATTGGAGAAAAGTATGAATTCTCTCATCAGTCTTTAGTTTCAACCTATGTATTTGATTTTGTAGATGTGTTACCTAATTTTGATTCTTTGCATTAGAGACAATGTCAAGTTTCTCCCGATCACCTATGTTAGCGGTTCAGTCATATATATGTGGTTGGACCTAATTTGACACCCCAAACATGATAATCAACTAGGGTTTCTTATAACCTTGTTAAATTTTGACTGTTTTTCAACATCAATTGCATGTCAATAATTGTTCCATCCAAAACTCCCCATAAATTTCAAACTCAAGATGAGTTTTCACCTTTGTTTTCCACATTGATTAGTTGTTTCCACAGAGAAGTTGTTAATCAGGCAGAAAAAGCTTTGGTGCACTTGCAGCCATGATGTGTTACAATGTACGAACTTGCAGTTATATTTTTTACATTATCCTTACACTTATTTGCTTTATAACACAAATAAGTCTATGCTCTTCCCTCTTTCAAACTTTTCTATCTCTTGCAAAAAGATCTCCAAGCTTCTTTTTGATCAAAAGATTACATGCATTATTGAACCTCAAAACATAATATACATTTCCACTATCATTCATGCCATCAAATAAGCTTTTCCTCTTTTGAAGTGATTTTTTAGTTTATCGTTTTTAAATGTTCATATATAACATAAAAAACTAAATTGGTTAATGTATATCTAGTTAATATATATTTAAATTTTGAAAAAAATGACATGTAGATTATATATTATCTGTTTGGCAGGTAAAAAAATTATAATATGATCTAAAATCAAATTATGTATTTGTAAAGTTACTCCTATTCTTAACGAATCTCCAAATGTTGTAACTTTAAGAGCTTCAGTTGAGGGACCAGCCTTCAACACAGCTAGAGGTAAAGGAACAACGGGCGGCCACTGTCACAAAAGTAGTCGCGGCCGTGGAGAGTGCAATAACAGACTGCACACAGTTGTTCGAGAAATCGTTTGAGGTCTTGACAAGCTTGCAAGAGGACCGAAACATAGAGAGGTTGGAGAAGGAAGCGCGTGAACTCCAACAACACTACGATGAAGTTAAAGGCACAGCATGAATCGTTGCACTGACACAGAGGCTAGCCAAGCTGCAGGAGGCCAAGCAGTTGAAGGAACAGGTGGACGCAAGCGCTGCACAAGGAAGCAGTGCTAAAATCTGCCTTGCACAAGTTCAATACTTCATCTCTGATTTTAGTAATTGTGGTTCTAGGTTGCCAGGGTTTATGGGTGTGACTACAGGTGTGGAGACACCATTTCAGAAATCTAGGATCGTTGGAGTGTGGAGTTGCATCACATGTCACACATGAATATATAATATGTACAAATATAAAAAAAATGAAACCAAGAAAATTTAAAAGTCTAAAATGAACATAAAATATTTATGATTATTGATGTCATTGAATAGTGAATGTTATAAAGAAAGAAAATATAAATTGACAAATATGGCCTAAACCCTTTCTTTCTCTTCAAAGATTAAAGAGTCAAATGATTAATGAAGGATTAATAAAGGAGATATAGAGTCAAATGATTAATGAAGGATATACACAAATAGGGATTTTTGAATTGCCATCAACTTCACATCAACAGAGTACTAAAGGCACCAGATTTTCGTCAACTTCACAACATCTAGCAAGTACCAGAGGAAATAGATTGCCATCAACTTCATAAAATATGGCAAGTAATGCAGGCACTGGATTGCCATCAACTTCAAAAAATCTAAGTAATGCAGGCACTAGATTGCCACCAACTTCACATCTAGAAAATATTGTAGGCACTCGATTGCCATCAGCTTCACAACACATGGAAAATACTACAGGCACTAAATTTCCATCAACTTCACAACATTTGGCAAGTACTGCAGGCACTAGATTGCGATTAGCTTCACAATATTTGTGTGGTACTGTAGGCATTGGAGTTGATGGTGGTTATCCTCTCCATAAATTTTACAACCTAAATTTCCCTAAATCCTAAGTTGTGTTTTATTGCTAGTTTTGGATTATGTAAAAGACCAAAACCCTAACTTTCCTTATTATGTTTATTTTCTATGTTTGTTACTTTGACTTTCCAAAAATCTTATTTTTCCTTGCTGCTTCTTTCAACCCAAAACCATAATTTCACTAAGTAACCCACGGTTAGTATCCTTGCTAATTCACCAAGCATAAAGGAATAAATTAAAGTTTTTATCCCTGAACCCTAAATTCAATTAACAATTCATCCAAGTCAAGAAAACTCTATATTGAATGGTGATTGTAATGAAAAGCCGGTTTTCCTTCCTTGGCATAATTAGTAAATTTGATAATTCATTAAAGCCTTAAACATTGACATGGTTGCTTTATCCCAACCTTGCATGCAAGTCATTCTTGAATCGTAATTTAAGTTTCTTTGCCAAAATTTAAAATAATGTTCAAAAAAAAATTGGAGGTGAATTGATTTAATTTCTTTAAATTTCCAACACAATTTTGACACCTTAACATCGTAATTCCTACACAAAGAACATCACAATTACTATGATAATACCATAACACTTTCGATGTCTAAACGTCGCAATTACAATGACCAATGTCTCCATTACTATTCAAATAACACCGCAATTTATATGCCCTATCATTGCAATTTTGATGTCTAAACATTGCAATTTTGATGCCCTAATGTCGCAATTCCTACGCAAAGAATGTCACAATTCCCACACTTAAACATCGAAATTCCATGGTGTATCTTTCACAATTACCACACCTAGGTGTTGGTATTGTGACAAAATTTTTGATCTTACAAATAGGTTATCTTCAAATGAGATGCAATGAAAATGTTCGTCGAAATAATGACACCAATAATTGCGACAAAAAGTACCCTTGAAATTTTGACGATCAAGGAGATGTCAAAAAATACGATGGGAAAATGTTCAACATTTGGTGAAATCTTTTTTTTCATTATAGCTACGAATTCTCGTCGCAAGAAAGATAAAGAGTCATCACAATTTAGTATTATATGTGGTAGTGTGTTGTTTTGTCATCATCTTCTACTTAATAGTTTCAATAATTATTTCTTTGGCTTGGTGGCAAGGGCCACAAAATATCTAGTCCTATACATGAAACTAGGAATTGTTGCGACTTCCTAGGATTCTTGACCAACTTACCCTTTTCTTGTGTGATCTTGAGAGCTTCTTATGAAATTGAATCTAGCTTATCTTGTTGATGCAAGTCATCCAATAATATTTCCATTAGAATGTCTTTCAATTTTATAGTAGATTTGATGTTTGAGTCAACGTAGGACTTCATGGCTCTTTGAGTGGAGCCTTCTTAAAATACTCTATAACAAGTACTAAGAGATCGAGTTTAAAAATCCTAGTACATAGTTCTACTTCCCTTTCCTCTTAGTAATCATAGCCTGAGAGGGGTAAAATTATGTCTGGTGGTGCTTCCCAAGCTTGAGGAAGAATTCTTAAAATTGTGTTAGCATGTCGACTCAGTTCTGTGAATATCTATCCTATTGTGCGCTGATACAACAACTATTGGGGGTATACATCTAAATAATCGACATACCAGACCTTAGTATTTTCAAGGCATAGTTGAATGTGTGATTAAGGAGGTAACATTATTTGGATGTGTTGTGGTACCCTCCACCTATTAGATATTGTTTTTACATTTAAAAACCAACTTCGAAAAAAGTTTTTGGGGCTTAGTGACTTAGGTTTACCCGACCAACTATGAGAGAAAATTTTGGGGGCTTAGTGACTTAGGTTTACCCGACCAACTATGAGAGAAAATTTTGAAATTATTCATTAAAGGAAATTAACTCTTGGTAAATTTTATTTCCCAGCCAACAAAATTTGTTTCATTTCTAAAAAAATAAAAAAAGGAGGGAAACCAAATGGCCTTACCATAATTATGACATTCATAATAGTTTATTTTGACCATGTTAGCGACATGTATTGCCCAATTAAAAAATTTACCATATTTGACCATTTGTCCAATTGCTTCCAACATAGAGAGTTTCACATCAGAGGGCCTCCCAAGGTGGGTGAGACACAATGCAACAATAATTCACGCTCATTTGGCCACTGGATTCTGAACTTGATTAATTATTAATCCTTTTGAATTCTTAGCAGTGGTAAGCCCAGTGAATTCCTGAAGCCAAGAATTGACATCAACGGGTTTTAATATTTTCTCTCCTTTATAAGGGATACCAGTAATGTTATATATAACATTTGCAAAAAGTGGAAATGGATTTTCTAGCAAGGGAAATCCATTATGAAAGTCACTAATCAAGAATTTTGTATCTTCCTCTTTAAAACCTTGCATATCTACAATCAAAGGGCTTTAAGTATATGTTAGATACCAATTGTATTGAGTATTTATGTTTTTGGAATCCATTGATCACCAATTTTACCCCAAATCTGAAAGGATTCATTATGCTACTCCCAAGAAGGCTCATCTATCTTTGTTTCTTTTTTGTTATGGAGTCGACTCTCCAATTTTGTTGTAGATTTTAGGTTGAATCTTGCTTTAGTTCTTGGATAGACTATAAGTTCATCATCGAATCTGACCCATTTATTATTCATTCCAAAGTATTTATGAAATTCTTTAGTTCTTAGGTAGTCAAACAATTTGGAGTCTATAAAAACAAGACTTGGCAATTTTGTTATTTCTATAAGATCAAAATCTATATTTGGGGGTAACATCCGAATAATTGGAAAGTCTGATAGTTCACTCAAATTTATAGGGATCAAAATAATTGTGTCATAATTTCTATCTACTGCCACCTTCCTTAATGTTAGAAATTGTAGCAAGAAAAAGGATCAATATTAATTTGTGCCTTAGTCAAATTGAGTAAATCGAATTTCACATCAGCAGGAAAACTTAGAGGCAGATAACTAGTATGACATGGATCTTGTCACTCAGTTCGCTCAGTAAATTCATGTTATTGGGCTTGGATTTTATTCATGCATGTGTTGATTCCTAAATTTTAGCAATCTAGTTCAATTATTTGCAATTGTACTCAGTTAGTTGAAGGTCAATTGAGCAATGAGACATCAGTATAACTCAGAGATCTGTCAGTTAACTAATAAATCAACCCAAAATAGCTTACGCATGCATGGAATTCAAATTTCTAAGTTGGGGTGGAGGAATTAAGCTAACGTAAAATTACTTGTATACTAGTGGAGTGTACATATTTTTTCATGCAGGTAGTTGATCAATCCTTTGGAATTATGCAAGGAAATAGGAACTTCCCTATTATTTAGGAGCTCGAATTAGATCATATTTTTGCAAGGAAATAGGAAGTTGAAGGAGGCATAAATTGGATAATTTTTTTCCAGAAGTTCTCATTCAGTAGGGAGAATAGTTTTGCCTTTGCAGGTGGTGCTCAGAGTTGGAGCATGAAATTGTAATAGTTTCTCTATTTATCTGATTAATGAAAAAAGGCCTGAGAGATTTTTCTCAGTTGGGTTCCCATATAAATAATTATGTACTTATGGTTTTTATTATTTCATGTATTTTCATGTATCTCTAAATTGTGATTTCCATTCCGCAGAATTGTAGAGTAGAATTGGGTCACTTGTTTTTCAGTTTGAAATCTTGAGCAATTGTAATTTTTATTAAATTTCTGCATGGTATCAAAGCCCTGAAATCACATTAGAGACCATTGTTCCAAATTTACAATGATAATTTAATAACTAATGAGTTGTTAGGAGGCAGAGTTGATGGATCCCTAGTTTAGGGAAGATCTGGAAGACCCCATGTGCAGACTTCTTAATGTAGCTAGAAGGTTTCTAGTGGGCAGATCAGTGAGCCAAATGTTTAGTGACACAAAAAGGAGTTGTGACCATTAATATTGGCATATTCAGGAGTAGAGATATTTCCCACAGGGAGATCGAGACTCAAAGGGAGTCTAGTTTTAGAGGGATCAACCCTATGGAAGCTTGTACTTCAGGATCTAAGGAGATCAAACTCATTATTGTAGTAGTTACAAAAATAGTGTGGAAGCAACAACCGAGAACTTGCAGCAGAAATATGAGTAGATCATACTTCACCATGCATGTAGTTATACCTCCAGGTGTGAGGTGGGGAAATGTAGAGCCCTAGTCCCAAAATTACAAATATTTGGGCAAGGTCCATAGAAGAGAAGTAACAGTTGTAGTATACTCTTCCAATGGATCATTACCCTTGTTATAAGGGCCCACAGTATTTAGTATCAAAAGGATTAGTGTCAGTTGATGCAGTCAGATCTTGACTGATAGTTGCAGAATAGTTGCAATAAGATGTTGAGGAGCACAAAGTAGTATTGATAGCAGTGCAGGAGTGATGAGCCCCATAAATGGGTAATTATATGGGTTCATTTTACCTCCTAACATAGTAAAATCAACCATTCTCTTAGCTTATTGTATGTTTTTTTATTATATTTATGCTTATGGAGTGAGTTGAGTTATTTATGATGCCATGTGGTCTAATGTGTGTTTAATGCAGTTTATTGTTGAATTTTGAAGACAAAGTCAAAGATTCAGTGGACAAATGGTAGTAATAACTCGAATTGGACAAAGGAGAGGACTTATAGGAGGGAATCCCCCTCATTTATTACTCCCCACTTCATATTCCCCTTCATTCAGCTCGAGTACAAACAGCCAAATCAATGCACTAGGAGGCAGTCGAGCAAGTGGAGGATAACCGATGATTATCTCGAGTTTTGGGAGCCAAGCCTACCCAATTTTAAGTAAGTTGTTGGTAGCTTTAGTTGTATAAGTAGAGAGGCTTAGGGCCTCACTAGGGCCAGATTTTTGTTGGAATTTTTTTGCAATATTGCTTATGTAAACTCTGCTCAACTTCGAGCTTATTTTTGTGACAGTTTCATGTAATCTTATTATTGCTTTGATAATAAAGATGGAATACTTTTTTAGCTAGCACTGAGTTACCTCAGAGGACTAAATCTCTTGGGTTAGGGCCCAATCCAAGCATCCAAGCTCCTCTTTACTTGTATTTATATGCTTTGTTTCAGTTTGTAGATTAGTTGTTGTTTGATGTATCTCTTTTATGGTTAAGAATAGGTTGATTTTGATGATTTAGGATTTTGCTTCCATTTGTGCTTTCTATAATAGGTTAAGCAATGATAAAAAGAAGATTCAAAAGGCTAGCAACAATGCCTTGGCATCTCTTCCTCCATTTGGGACCAAAATTGAGGCAAAGACCCTCTTGCTACCCCAAAAACACATATTTTCCTCATTCATAAGACTTCTAGTGTTTGTAGTTTGTTAGAAGGTTAATGCTTTGCTTTAGATATTTTCCACCAGGCTCACTTCTTTATTTGTAATCAGTCTTCTTCCATGCTTTCTTTCTTGTAGCATTTCTCAACATTTGCTTTCATAGATCATAGTTTAGACTAGCTTGATGCAAAATTCTGTTTTTTAGATACACTTATTTCCTTGCTTGCTTAATCTCATTGGTTGCCTGTCAGTTGTTTATGCAGCAGATATCTTCTAATAGTAGGCCAGCCTATCAACCATTCCATTCTCCATCTGATCCATGCCCTATAGGTCGCCCAAGTCTCCCCTCAATTCTGCCTTAGTTTCCTGCATTTTCCATAGAATTCCTTCTTCTCTCCTTGAGTAGATCCTATCATATTTCTCTCTCCTAATGATTCTTGGTAGACCCTAGGTGCCCTAACACTTCATTCCAACCTTCATTCACCTTTTCCACCCACTCTCACACCCTCAAAATAGCCAAAACTGCTCTTGGCCTCCTCCTATAGACCTCCTGTAGACCTCTTGTAGATCCCTTGTGTCTTCCTGTAGATTTTCCTATAGGCTTTATTTTGAAGGCTGAGGGTGGGAAAAGCCTTCAGAAGGATACCTAAGACCTCCTAGGACCCATTCACACCATCCTACATCCTTTCATGTCCCAAAGTCGCCCTTCAACCCCACTTATTTGCTTCCACCTTCACACACAATAAAATACATGCATGTAAAATTCACATAAAAATACATAGAAATCCAAAAAGATTATTTTTATCATTTACTTCCAGAAATAGCTTGAGTATATGTTGTTTACTTCCTTGAGTAGGTAATGGCATTCATTTCATGGTTTTCATAGTTCCTTCTGCAAAAGTAGGACTAGTTGGTTAATTAGGGTTTACTAGGTTTGCTTTACATTTCAGTCTTTCTTTCTGCAATTAAAGTAACCTATGTAGAGTAATCTCTTCTTTCATCACATATAGAGCTTCTTCTAGCATCCATAGAAGTTGGCTTGAGCTCCTAGTGATCTTGCGCCGGCTAACCAAGTGACAACCTGCAGTAAGAACTAGTACTTGTGTATATAGCATCATCGCTTCCAAGTTTGTTACGAACTACAGGGTTGATAAGAGTAAAGTAGGCAGCCCAGGAGTTGCAACATTATTGCTGCAATATTGGTGCTTACCACTTTTTGGCACCATTTTCGGGGAAGTGTCAGAGTATTTTATGATTACTGCTTTGTTCTATTTTCTTCTTGCAACATTCTACTAATAGTTTATTTCAGCAAAAGTAGAATAGTCATTTCCTTTCGTTCAGTTCTATATTTATTTTTCTTTCCTTTTCAATTTTGCAATTTTCATTTCAGCAAAAGTAGAAAAGTCACTTCCTTTATTTCAGTTTTGTATTTCCTCACTTTCCTCTTCAATTTTGCAAATTTCATTTCAGCAAGTTCATTTCAGTTAGTTGCAAATTGTTTTGTTCAATCAATTTCAATTTTGCAGGTACTATCAGTGTGGGGAAAAAAGAAACAAAAACCAACCAAAAAAATTTCCTTCCATGCCTCGTAGGAATAGAGATAATTCAGGAAAAATTTTGCCCAACACCCCCACTACCTCACACAGCCAACCTTCTCTCTTCTTCGGTGGTAGTGATCAAGAAAAACCTTTAGGTGAGCAACCTGAGATATTTGAAGAACCTATAGGGGAAGAAGAAGAAGAAAACATCCCTCTTGAGCTGATGGCTGAAAATAGAAATGCTAGGGGAAATGGAGAGAGAATAGAGGGTACCTTTCCCATTCGGGAGACCAATGGGGACACCAAAATGAAGAATATAAGTCCTTTATCCCTACCTCACTTCCATGGTTTGATTACAGAAGATCTTGACACCTTCTTGTTTGAGTTTGTTGTCATCTGTCAAACCTATGACTATGCAGAAGATGAGAAAAAGTTGAAACTATTCCCTTCTACTCTCAAGGATGCAGCATTGCGCTAGTTCATGGGGTTACCTGGCAATAGCATCACAACTTGGGCTCAGATGCAGCAAGCCTTTAATGACAAGTATCGAGACTACTGTAGGTCAAAAGATACCAAAGATGAAATCTTCTGAATGACCATGGGAAGTGACGAATCCTTGGAAGATTATGAAGATAGGTTCCAACTCAATTACAAAAGGGCTAGGTTTACACTTGACCCTGAATCTCTAAAGTTGGTCATGCTCAGGGGAATTTCGGAAGACCTTCTAGACACCCTCCATCTGTTGGCCAGGGGAGACATTTACCAACTATCTTATGAGGACATAAAGACTATTTTTAGAAACCACTCTAGAGCAGCCAGAAAGAAAGGTAGGGGGAGTCAACCCATAGTCAGTACCTCTTCTTCCAATTCATCAATTAAAGGAGAAATTAGAAACATGTTGGAAGACTTCAAGAGTGATATGTTGTAGACTCTGGCAATGCAAATGGATACCTTACATATCAAAAGAAAACAAAAGGAAGCAGAGAGGGCTTTGGCCATTTTTTTACTAGATGCACCAGGAGGCATCGTAGGAACGAATGTCCATTAAACTCTATAGAGGTTTGTTTAGTCTGTGAAGAATATCATTCTACAAATAAGTTCCCTTCCTTGCCCAGAATTAAAGCAGTATACCAAGGGGCTGAAGGAGCCACTAAACCACTCTATTTCATGAACCAAAGGAGACTGCATAGACCTAGACCATACTAGCAGGGGATGTAAGGTACATCTCAGGCATACTACCACCCCTACCAAGTCACTTCCATACCTTCTTGGATCCCTCCTTCTCATCCTTCCTAATTGACACCTCCTCCTTGGTCCTTCACATCTCAATATCATGCCCAACCAGCTGCTCATTCATTTCAATGTTATGCTCAATCGCAACCTCAGTGGAATGCATCTCATCAAGGGTGGAGGACCCAGTACAACTCTCCTCCCACTCTTTTGCCTCCACCACCTACCCAACCACAACCATTACCTTCTGCTCCACCAAGGCAACCCCAAATGCCTACCCAACTAAACCTGAACCCGAACCTGAACAACAGACAGGATTAGCAAGTGTATAGTGGGGAACCATCATGCCCAACTTATGCTGTGGAGATTCAGGATATTAACCTGTGATCTATGAAGGTTCTCTTAGATAGATAGCCTCCACCTAGGGAGGTTGAGGAAGATAAAGAGGAAAGTGAACCTAAGGCAAATCCACCCTTTCCTGAGAGACTATATGCAATAGTCCAGCCTACCCCAGAAGAAACTGAACTTCTGGGAGAATTGAAACAGTTATGTGTGAAGATACCACTTCTCCAAGCCATAAAAGATGTGCCTATCTACAATAGGTTGATCAAAGAGAAGTGCTTTAGGCATCCAAGAAGGCGCAAGAGAGATGCCCCAACCATCAATATCATAGGACAACTGTCTGACCTAATGTTGGGGTAGGTAATCTGTCCAAAATATCTGGACCCTGGAAGCCCAGTAGTTGATGTCCACATCAATGGCACCATGATCCCACATACCTTGATTGATCTGGGAGCTACCATTAATGTGATGACAAAGGACACAATGCTTAAAATTAACCTCCAGGGCTCCTTAAGGAAGACCATGACAATACTGCAGTTAGCAGACCGCTCCATCGTGACCCCTGAAGGTATTTTGGAAGATGTGATGGTCTCCATTGATTCTTGGAACTGATTTCTTAGTTCTCCAGCCAAAGGCAAAGCTCACTGGGTATCCTCTCATCCTAGGAAGACCCTGGCTAGCTACCGCCAATGCCTACATCAGCTGTCGAGCTGGGAACATGACCATAAAGAACAGGCATATGTCCAAGCAGTTAATCCTATACCTTCCTACCCAACCCTTGCTAGAACATGATCTACCTCTCTGGTTGGATGAGAAGGATGAGGATGAAGTCTATTCTACACCACTTTGTGCATTAGAAACCGTCATGGTGGGAAAACCGCAAGATGAGGATGATATGATTGAAAATTTGATTCAGAATCCACCTCCTAGTGTATTACCCTTAGAGGAACCCAAAACAACCCCTCAACTGATCTCTATGTGGCCGACCCAACCCCTCTCCATGTTAAGAATATAGGTGTCGGCCCAGAAAGAACCTTGAAAATCAATCCATCAATATACACTTCCCAGGAGGAGCTGTGTAGCTTACTGAGAAAACATTTAGATGCCTTCGCCTCGAGTTATAAGGAGATGAAGGGAGTGCACCCTTCAGTATGTACTCATCATATATACATTAAGGAATATTGCAAACTAGTCAGGTAGCCTCAAAGGAGGATGAATCCATCACTTAAAGATATTGTTAAGGAAGAACTGCGAGATGTGTGCTTGATGCAGGATTCATTTATCCCATCTCTGACAGTGAATGGGTCTCTCCTTTAGTGCTAGTGCCAAAGAAAAATGGCGAGTGGAGAATCTGTGTCAACTATCGGGAATTGAACAAAGCCACTAAAAAGGACCATTTTCCTTTACCTTTCATAGATCAATTGTTAGACGATCTGGTAGGGAAAAAGTTTTTCTCTTTCCTAGATGGGTTTAGCGGGTACAATCAAATTCAAATCAGCTTGGAAGACCAAGATAAGACCACTTTCACTTGTCCTTGGGGTACCTTTGGATATCGAGTCCTTCCTTTTGGTTTGTGTAACGCTCCAGCCACTTTCCAAAGAGCGGTATTAAGTATATCCTCTGAATTAGTTCATGATGCAGTAGAGATATACATGGATGACTTTACTCTTTATGGCTCTGACTTTCAGGAAGCTTTATCTAACCTAGGAAAAGTTCTAGACAAGTTTATTGAGATGAACCTATTCCTCAGTCCGAAAAAAATGTGAAATTTTTATGACTGAAGGGACCCCAACAAAATTTCCATTATCCAAAGGGTCCCACCTCCTCAAAATGTGAGAGATGTCAGAAGTTTCCTATGTTTAGCTGGGTATTACTGGAGATTCATTAATGATTTCAACAAGATAGCCTCTCCTTTGTTTGGCCTCTTAGGCAAATATGTAGAGCTCATATGGTCCGAAAATTGTCAAGAAGCCCTAGATACCTTGAAGAACAAGTTAGTAACTGCCCCAATTCTCAGAGGTCCAAACTGGGCCCTACCTTTCTGCATTCACACAGATGCCTCAAACAAAGAAATGGGACAAATTGATGAAAATTTGCCTTATGACATATACTTTATAATCAAAAACTTGTCAAAGGCGGAGATAAACTATACAGTCACCAAAAAGGAACTCCTAGTTGTCGTACATTCCTTAAACAAATTCAGACATGACATCATAGCCTATCAAACTTTGTGCACACTAATCATGCTGCAATTATATATTTAATGAACAAACTGGATGTGATTTCTCGCATTATTAGATGGTTACTTTTACTGTAGTAGTTTGATTTGACCATTGTTGATAAGCTTGGTAAAGAAAATGTTGTTGCTGACTTTTTATTTAGAGTAAATTTTCCTGTAGGTGAAGAAGGAATGGTGGGTGATCAAATGCCAAATGTACACCTGTTTTCTATCTCAGTACTCTCTCCATGGTTTGTTGATATAGCAAACTACTTGGTTTCAGCACAGTTCCCACCACACTTATCCTAAAAAGAGAAGAGCGAGATAGTAAGGAAAAACACCCCTTTCACTTGGACTGGGGGCAATCTCTTCAAAATTGGCCCAGATCAGATCTTGAGAAGATGTGTCAGGGAGGAGGAAGATTTAGACATCCTCCTAACCTATCATGATGGACCTTGTGGAGGTCATTTTGTAGCAAAAAGAATTTCCTTCAAGATACTGTAAGCAAGCTACTATTGGCCAACTCTTCATCAAGATGTGAGGAGATACACCAGCCAGTGTGATAGGTGTCAAAAGATGGGGAAACCTACTCCAAAGGATGAAAGGCCCATGCAACCTCAAGTGACCTTTGAGCTATTTGAGAAGTGGGGCATGGACTTTGTGGGTCCTATCAGCCCTCCTTCAAAGCAAAAGCAATACATCATTGTGTGCACCGATTACCTAACAAAGTGGGCAAAGACAAAAGTAATCAAAGCAGCAACAGAGGAAAAAGTAGCTAAATTTTTTAGAGAGAACATATTCTACAAGTTCAGGTATCCAAGATAGTTGGTCATAGATCAAGGCAGCCAATTCACTTCCAATTTGATTGAAGACTTGCTCACACATCATAGAATCAAGCATAGGACTTCCATCCCTTATCATCCACAATCCAATGGGTAGGTGGAAGTCACTAATAAAGCTTTGGAAGGGATCCTGACCAAGGTAGTGAGAAACAGTAGGAAAGACTGGGCGGACAGATTAGTTGAGGCCACTTGGGCCTACAATACAACATGGAAGACCACTACAGGGTTCACACCCTATGAACTGGTCTATGGGAAGAAGGCTTTGCTGTCAATAGAATTTGAATTCAATACACTAAGGATGGTAGCTCAGCTGGACCTAGACCTCAGCCATGCACAGAAGGAAAGATTACTCCAGCCCAATGGATTGGATGAACAAACGTTGCAGGCCCTTCTCCACATAGAGGTAGTTTAGCTTCAGAGGAAGATATGGCATGGAAAAAATATCAAGGAGAAGAAATTTCAAGAGGGATATTGGGCACTACTATATGATTCAAGATATAAAGATTTCAAAGGAAAGATGAGGACAAGATGGTTGGGACCCTACACTGTGGAAAAATGCAATAACAATGGTTCAGTTCTGATCAGAACCATTGATGATGAAGCCATCCCCATGCTTGTCAATGGACATCGGTTGAAATTTTACAAGAAGCTCCTCTCCAAGCAAGAGTTCATTGAAGATTTGAATAAGACAGTGATGGTAGTGGAGCATGTATTAGCCTCCACTTCACCCACTCACTGAAGGAAAAGAAAAAATAAGGACTCAAGTGAAAACCTCCATGAGGCGCTTGAGTCCCATCATTGGGTTGAAAACCTCTCCTGAGGCGGCCCAGTGATTTCAAAAGAAAAAAATAAAAAGATAAAAATATCCCTGGGTGAAAACCTCCCCTGGAGGCACCTAGGGCAGGAAATTAGGGTGAAAACCTCCTTGAGGCACCCTAGTTGTTTTCAAAAAAAAAGAAAAAAAAAAAAACTGAATTTTAATGTGCATTGTAGGTTTGCAGGAGGACTACAGAGAGAAAGAGAAGATGCCACAGAGCCCTGACATTCACACCAGCACCTATCTTATCTCCTCCACACTCTTCTCCATCATTTCTGACATTTCTTTCACCCCACTGTGCTTCTTTTTCAGAAACTGTGTGTTCTATAGGAGGCTTTGTGTTTTCTACAAGAGGCTCCTATAGGAATTACAGAGAGCCACAAATGAATATAAGAGGTAGTTTAAGGGGTAGGGAAGCTTTAGGAAGAACATATAAACCCTTCTACAGTCTTAAATCCTCCTTGCCATCCATTCCACACCTGCATCACACCCCAATCATCATTTTTTATACATGTCCCAAAAAAACAAAGAAAAATAGTTTTTAGTAAAGAGAAAAAAAAAACAAAAATAAGAGAGGAAGCAGCACATTAAATCTCACCTGCAGATTACCTATTACCTCTCCATCTCCATCTACATCTCTGGCACCATCTTCACAGCTCCCAGCATAGAAAGAAGCTAGAGATTCAAGGGGAGAAGAAGCTACAGGAGCTCTTGTAGGAATTCCTATAGCAGTTGATCCCGTTAAAAGCCAGCCACAGTAGCGAATGAAGTGCAACCATGAGGATTGAAGGAGACATATGAAGCTTAGATCCAGCCAGAGGATACCTCCACAAGACAAATAGCCACACATCAGCAAGCAGACAGCATGCATCAAAGGAAATACAGGCATGCAGCAGTAGAAAGAGCCAAAATACCTCACAACACATGCATTCGAATCACAAGTGACTAACCCACTCCTCTATTTGCATTTGTGTAATTGAAATATATGCATGAGAAACAAGATGGTTGAGGTTGAACGAGGAAAAGGTGGCCAGTTAACTTGACCACCTTCATCTAGTTGACTGCACTCTCCAAGGATGTCACCCACACATGCGCACATTCAACTCAAGAGAGATGTAAAGGACAAGTAGTGGAGGGTGTGTAAATTCCGATGCAATGATGAGAGGTGATTGTGAGGAGAAACCATGATGACAAGGCAGGTGGGGACCAATGGTCCAAATATGGCCAATGTACACTTTTTCCAGCTCACCCCCATCACCGGAAATATCAAAAAAGAGTAATAAGTACTCCTCCTCGAGCACTCTCACCACCTTTTCCTTCATTCTCTCCTTGTAAAATAAGCTACGGCAGACTCCTTGTACCCCCATAGCCTTGAAACCATCTTTCTCCATCAATCTCTCCCATCCTCCTGCTCTCAGCATTCTCTACAGGAGCACTTACAGGTTCTACAGGAGCACCTACAGGCAGTTCTACAGGAGGGGCAGTGAGTTGTTTTGAAGAAGAAAACATGGGGTTTTAGCATGATTTCTAGCCTAAGTAGGTAGGTTCCATGCATACCCACCTTGATTATCAGTATATGAAAGAAATGATATCAATTTAAGGAGGAATTAGGTCCATAGGAGGAATTGATATCTTAGTTTTCTGCCTGTTTTCTTAAAAAAAACATAGTTTTCCTCTGTTTTCCTATTTTCTTCAAAAATATTCTCTCCATCTCCACATTTTGTGTTCCAAAGGGGTATAAACACAATGACAAGAGGGTTCATGAGGAAGGATCCCACTAATTCCACCAGGCTCCATGAACATCCCCAAGTAGTGGCCATATTCACAAGGGAAAATTGGATGAACTTTTTTTGAGAAATTCCGAGGGTTTGATGAGGAAATTTCCCAAGAATTTTCCCTCTCTTTAGTCCCTCACTCAAGAACACATGCCACTATCACTTTTAGAGGTCTTTCCATGGATATAACCCCTGAATTTATTAGTAGGGTTACTACCCTTCCTCTTGGATTACCTTGGAGCAAAGATGAAAAACCAATTGGACAGGCTGCCAAGAAAAACTTCTTCCAAAACAATGAAACCCCTGTAGAGGATAAAAATGGCATTAGAAGGGCTAGCATACCATACCCTTGGGATGAGGTTAGTTACCAAATCATCAAATACATTTCCTATGAAGGGAGGTACAGCATAGTCTATGGTTACCATTTTAGAATCCTTCATGAACTAAGATATGGCATGGACACTCCAACACCCCAGAAACTTAGCATCCCCTATTTCCTCATGTAGTCCCTCATAGACTCCAGCATTAAGGTTAAGGCAGGGAATTCAGATCAGTTGGCTCACCATGGGTTAATCAAAATCTTAGTGGAAGAAGCCCTCCATACATTCACACTCCCTATAGCATGGGAAGTCTTCCGAAACATGACAACAAAAGATGAAATAAAGGTCCTCACCTATGATATCAGTCCTTCTGACAACGAGGAGAAAGAGCAAAAACGGGGAGAAGGTGAAGCAACTAATGACTTAGTAGGACAAGAAAGGGAGGAGGAAGAAACTAAGATAAAAGAGGAGAAGGTTGAAGAGACAGAATAGGAAGAAACAGAGCAAACAGAAAAAGAAAAAGGGACAAAGGGAGGAGAAAAATAGGCAGCAGAGGCAAAACAAAGAGAAGGGTCCCCTAAGACTCTAGAAAGGGAGACAGCAGCTGCCCTCACTGCCTTGAGCACACCAATTAAGACAAAAGAAAAGAGAAAAGGGCAGGCCTCCATGTATTTCAAGGCCATGAAAAGCACAAGGATCAAAACAGGGAAACCCCAGCCATCTTCAACAGTGCCAATTATAATTGAAGATTCACCCTCTATCAAGGGGGAAGAATCTCCTTCCAAAACACCTATCACATATGAATGAGGGACTCCTAGATATTCCACCTGGAAGGAGAAAGTGCAACTATAGGACCCAAAAACAGTCCTACAGGAGACTTAGACAATTCTACAGGAGATACTGTCAAAATTACAGGAGACCCAATAGCTTGAGAAAAGAATAGAAGAACAACCAAAGGGGAAGGAGGAAGCTACAGAGCTACAAGAACTTGATCCCCAGCCCAACCTTGCATCTTATTACCATCTTCTTGAAGGAGGTAGGATAATTCCATAAACATTTGCAATTCCACTAATCTTTGAAATAGAAAAGGAAATAATAAGAACACATCGGTGGATGAAAATAGCCAAATCCAAGGGAGTTGAGTATGTTGGCCATATGGAAAATAAACTTAGAGAAATGGGCAGAGAGTTAAGTGTTGTCAGACATAGAGAAGTAATTGCAAGAAGCCAACTGGAAACTGAAAATGAATTTCTAAGGAGGTAGCTAAAGGAGAAAGAAACCCAGCTACCATGCATGGCCAGCTTATCCATGGAGGCATTGTAGTGTAGAACACCAGCAAAATCCTATGGCTTTTATCTCAAGGACCAATGGCTACAATTTCAGATCAAGACTTTGGCACAAAGAGGCACAATGCCTTTTTAAGATTACAGGCAGTTTATGGACCTGTGTGACCAAAGCACAATAGAAGATAAGGCAAAGATGGCAGAATTTTACCTGCATAATATGGCCCTCACAGACATGAATGTGTGGGATCCCAATGCTAGGTTAGGGGACCTAAAAATAATGGCCATGGCCTCATGGATGAACCATGAAGATTTGAGGGCAACAAAAGTAAAAAGGTTGATAATAAGAGAGCAGAATGAGCCATTAATGATCAGAGGTGAGCCATTAGATCCCATGGCACTCATCAACACACACCAGCTGCTTTCCAATAATCCTCAGATTTCCCCTAGATATATAAGTGATCAAGCACAAGCCATTGCACATTTTGAGGACATGGAAAGGCTACTTGGGGATGACTGTGTGCATGCATGTATGAGGAGATGGAACACCTTACCACACAGTCTGAAGATTAGGGAATATCATTCCCCCATGAGGATGAAGGAGGCACTAAGGAGAGTGCCAATGTACAAGCACTCCATGCAGAGGCTGCAGGTCAACTGGATTGGCCTCAAACTGAGTCCCCCACTATTGTTAGGCATGCTAGAAGGAAGAATAGAAGAAGAAGAGTAGAAGCAGTGGGAAGAGATAGACAGAAAGGCAAGCTTCTATGACAAGGAAGAGGAAACAACATCAGAAGCTTGGGATGCTAGAGAGGCCACCAGGGCCATAAAAGATGAGGAGATGGACTAAGTTGCTCAGAGGATGAGCAACACCTTCAGTAGGGGGTGATGATGAGCCCCATAAATGGGTAATTATATGGGCTCATTTTACCTCCTAACATAGTCAAATCAACCATTCTCTTAGCTTATTGTATTTTTTTTGATTATATTTATGCTTATGGAGTGAGTTGAGTTAGTTATGATGCCATGTGGTCTAATGTGTGTTTAATGCAACTTATTGTTGAATTTTGAAGACAAAGTCAAAGATTCAGTGGAAAAATGGCAGCAATAACTCGAAGTGGACAAAGGAGAGGACTTATAGGAGGGAATCCCCCTCATTTATTACTCCCCACTTCAAATTCCCCTTCATTCAGCTCGGAGTACAAACAGCCAAATCAATGCACTAGGAGGTAGCCGAGCAAGTGGAGGATAACTGATGATTATCTCGAGTTTTGGGAGCCAAGCCTCCCTGATTTTAAGGAAGTTGTTGGTAGCTTTAGTTGTATAAGTAGAGAGGCTTAGGGCCTCACTAGGGTTAGATTTTTGTTGTAGTATTGCTTATGTAAACTTTGCTCAACATCGAGCTTATTTTTGTGACAGTTCATGTAATCTTATTATTGTTTTGATAATAAATATTGAATACTTTTTGAGCTAGCATTGAGTTACCTCAGAGGGCTAAAGCTCTTGGGTTAGGTCCCAATCCAAGCAGCCAAGCTCCTCTTTACTTGCATTTATATGCTTTGTTTCAGTTTGTAGATTAGTTATTGTTTGATGTATCTCTTTCATGATTAAGAATAGGTTGCTTTTGATGATTTAGGAGTTTTCTTCCATTTGAGCTTTCTATAGCAAGTTAAGCAGTGACAAAAAGAAGATTCAAAAGGCTAGCAACAATTCCTTGGCATCTCTTCCTCCCTTTGGGACCATGGATTGAGGCAAAAACCCTCTTGCTACCCCAAAAACACAGATTTTCCTCATTCATAGGACTTCTAGTGTTTGTAGTTTGTTAGAAGGTTAATGCTTTGCTTTATATCTTTTCCACTAGGCTCACTTCTTTATTTGCAATCAGTCTTCTTCCATTCTTTCTTTCTTGTAGCATTTCTCAACATTTGCTTTCATAGATTATAGTTTAGACTAGCTTGATGCAAAATTCTGTTTTTTTAGATACACTTATTTCCTTGGTTGCTTAATCTCATTGGTTGCCTGTCAATTTTTTATGCAGCAGATATCTTCTAATAGCAGGCCAGACTATCAGCCATTCCATTCTCCATCTGATCCATTCCCTACAGGTCGCCCAGATCTCCCCTCAATTCTGCCTTAGTTTCCTGCATTTTCCATAGAATTCCTTCTTCTCTCCTTGAGTAGATCCTATCATATTTCTCTCTCCTAATGATTCTTGGTAGACCCTAGGTTCCCTAACACTTCATTCCAACCTTCATTCACCTTTTCCACCCACTCTCACACCCTTAAAACAACCAAAATTGCTCTCGGCCTCCTTCTGTAGACCTCCTGTAGATCTCATGTGTCCTCCTATAGATTTTCCTGTAGGCTTTCTTTTGAAGGTCGAGGGTGGGAAAAGCCTCTAGAATTCCACCTGAGACCTCCTAGGACCCATCCACACCATCCTACATCCTCTCATGTCCCAAAGTCGCCCTTCAACCCCACTTATTCACTTCCACCTTCACACACAATAAAATACATGCATGTAAAATTCACATAAAAATACATAGAAATCCAAAAAGATGTTTTTTCTCATTTACTTCCAGAAATAGCTTGAGTATATGTTGTTTACTTCCTTGAGTAGGTAATGGCATTCATTTCATGGTTTTCATAGTGCTTTCTGCAAAAGTAGGATTAGTTGGTTAATTAGGGTTTACTAGGTTTGCTTTACATTTCAGTCTTCCTTTCTGCAATTAAAGTAGCCTCTGTAGAGTAATCTCTTCTTTCATCACATATAGAGCTTCTTCTAGAATCCATAGAAGTTGACTTGAGCTCCTAGTGATCTTGCACCGGCTGACCAAGTGACAACCTGCAGTAAGAACTAGTACTTTTGCATATAGCACCGTCGCTTCCAAGTTTGTTACGAACTACCGAGTTGATAAGAGTAAAGTAAGCAGCCCAGGAGTTGCAACATTATTGCTGCAATACTAGTGCTCACCAAGGAGGCATAGTGCAGAATCAACAACAATGTAGTTTTCCTAGTAGACAATTGCAGAGATAGATGATTTTGTATTTTGGATGCTTCTTAGTTGCAGTTGTTGTAGTAGCAACAACAGCAGTGATAGGGAGTGTTGTTATAATACATTTCTATAGGAGAAGGATCAGGGTTGTACAAATCTCTTTTCTTGCTAAGAGAGAGTCTTAGAAATTGTAGCAAGAAAAAGGCTCAATTTTGACTTGTACCTTAGTCAAATTGAGTAAATCGAATTTTCACATCAACAGGATAACTTGGAGGCAGTTAACTAGTGTGACGTGGCTCTTGTCGTTCAGTTAGCTCAGTAAATTTAAGTTAGTGGGCTTGGCTTTAGTCATGCATGTGTTCATTGCTATATTTTAGTGATCTATTCAATTATTTTCAATTGTACTCAATTAACTTAACTCTAACAATTGATAGGGTCAATTGAAGGTCAGTTGAGCAGTGAGACAGTAGTCTAACTCAAAGATTTGTCAGCCTACTGACCAATCATCCAAAATATCTCATGCATGCATGTAATCCAAATTCCTCAGCTGGAGTGGAGGAATTAAGGCTAATGTAAAATTATTTTTATACTAGTGGAGTGTACATAATTTTGCATGCAGGTAGTTGATCAATCCTTGGGAATTTCACAAGGAAATGAAGAATTCCCTATTTTTAGGAGCTCAAATTAGCTCAGATTTATGCAATTGAATAAGAGGCTGGAGGAGGCATAAAGTGGCTAAGTGTTGGCCAAAGTTTCTCATTCATTAGGGAGAACAGTTTTACTTTTGCAGGTGGTGCTTAGAGCTTAAGCATGCAATTGTAATAGTTTCTCTATTAAACTGATTAATGCAAAAATGATTGAGGGAATTTTCCTAGTTAATTTCCCCTAGAAATCACTGTGTACTTGTAGTTTTACTTGTTTCATGTCTTTGCATGTGTCTCTAAATTGTGATTTCCTTTCCATATAATTGTAGAGTAGAATTGTGTCTCTTGTTTTTCAATTTGAAATCTTGAGCAGTTGCAATTTCTATCAAATTTATATACTTAAACGTCTTGTCGCATGCTGATTTAATTATTCCATATCATTTGGTTCATGTTAACTGGTTGACTGCCTTGCTTCTGAAAATTCAGTGGTTGATTTCATTATATTTGAATTGATGGATGACATGGTTCTGACTACAATGTGACCTTAGGATTGTGTGGCATGCGCTGATTGGACCTATCCACTCTAGTTCTCCAACTTCCATGTTGTCTATTATTATTTCCCATGACATAATCATACGTTTTTCTCTCTCCTCAATAATTATCTTATTTGAGTTGGGTCTATCTACTTCGTTTATTATTTCGTCGGAAAAATGAGCCATAAATGGATCAATTGTTGTTAAATTGTTATGCCCACAAATATCGACATATATTCTCAATCTAGTTAGGTCATGCTTTTTCAGTTGCCTGACCATTGGAATTTCCCATTCTGACTTGTCATTACGATAAATGATACCATTTTCTAACATCTCCTCTATAGCTTTCTGTAAGATGGGCTTGGTGTCCAGTAGATAGTGCACATTGGTTACTAGTAGAAGGGACATAAGAACTCACATGAGCATATGCAACATAATAATAAAGGAAGAGACACAAAGTAGTATAGAACTAGCAAAGCAGTATATTTTATTATGATCTCTTGAGAAGCCAGTCAGAACCAATACATTGATACATCCATTATCATATATATACTCAATTGATATGGTTACATCAATTTAACTATTATAATTAACTTAACCTATTTGAATTAGACTCTTGACTAACTAGGGAATCAATTATCTTTACAATGAAGATTCTCGACTCAACTTAGCTAGTTGACTAAGTCAACTAACCCTTCAAATAGGTTCATTTCTCTTTAAATAGTACATCAAAATTAATTTTTCAATTATCAAGTAATTGTCAAACTTTTAATTACTGTAATTGAATTTCACTAAATAAGTGTTTAAAATATTTACATACATTTTTTCTGTAAAGGAGAAATTGGAAATACTAATCTAAGTAAAGATAAAATTGAATATGATATATCATAAACTAGCTTCTGGTTCCACTACTTCCACAGTTGGAGGTGGTCTAGATGTGGTTAATCAAGCAACTCTCGGCAAGCTATCTTTAAGTTTGAGTGCTTAGTATAATTCATCTTGGCCATGAATAGGGTCTTGACTAGCCATAGAAGTTGAAAGTCATGTTGCAAAAAATTAACAATTGTTTGGCCCTTTAAAAATTTAGATGATTCACAAGGCTTGGTAGCTTCAATTTTCAGATTCCTTAAGTCCTTTTCAAATGACTCCCGGGAAAGAAATTTTGCATTTTGATCACAACTAGGCAATACAGATATCATTCTTTGGTAAAATTTGTTGTTAAACAATGAGATCACATTTTGAACTTCTTTCAGTCAGTTAGAGGCTTGGATGTAAAAAAGGTGTTTCGTGATAACATTTTTTACTCCTACGATGAAATATTTTCTGTCAACCACATCTAGTGCCTTGAGCTCATTTGGAGTTTTATCATTTAAATATTTTATCATCTGTTTTTCTTTTGGGACTTTGTCTTCCAGCTCATTTTTAATTCTTTTGATTATTGGATCTAAATTTTCCAGAAGATATTTTTGTTCTACCATAATGCAAATATATTCCCAAACTGAGTACACCACTTGTATCATTTCTTCCCAAGCTATCCAATTTGCTTCCAATAGGGAGGCATTCCATTTCAATTTGGCCTTTAGTTTATTGATTTCTTCTTGAGAAACTTGTTTTTCATGTATCAATTTGTTGTTTCTTTCATTTTCTAAATTGAGATGTCCCCCTTTGATATTTTATTATTCTTTTTCTTCTTCCAGAGTTCCCTGTGTTTTCCTCAATTCTACTTCACATAATCTAAGATATGATAATGATTTGGACATTTCTTCTGTAATATCCTTAGTTCTATGAGATTTGAAGTGGAAGAAACATAGACATGAGTCTTCTGAGACAATTCTAAATGTTGAATATTCTCTTGTAGTTTGGCAATTTCACTATTTCTGCATATAATCTCTTCTAACAATTTCTCCTTTTCCTTTTTTACCTATAAAAGTTATGTTGTTTGTACATGTTCAAT
This sequence comes from Pinus tabuliformis, assembly GCA_031772625.1. Classification (NCBI taxonomy): domain Eukaryota; kingdom Viridiplantae; phylum Streptophyta; class Pinopsida; order Pinales; family Pinaceae; genus Pinus; species Pinus tabuliformis. The sequence goes on from CM062819.1 coordinate 752,057,107, forward strand.
TCTCGTCATTTTCAGATTTTTCCTCAAGGATTTCATTTATGTTTCTATGTTTTGTAGAAGAACCTTGATAGCCTCTCTGTCTGTTGGATCCACTCCCAACTTCATTATTAACTTCTTATATTCTTCTAATTGCATATGCTTTTCCCTTGAATTTTCTCTTTCTTGTTTTAATTGATTGTTCATCTTTTGAAGTAACTTTTTTTCTTTAGTTATAGTCAAAGTATTTTAATTAAGATCATTATGAATCATTTCTCCAAATTGACTATGTAAATTAATATTATCTGGTAAAGGCACTTCATTCATATTAATAGACACATTCATAGCTTTAAGCTATGGTCCTGTCGAAATAGTATGTGTAGTAGGATGAATAATGATAATCTCAATTGATTCCTTTCAAGATCCATGGTTGAAAGTAACCTGGTCTGATAATCCCAGGTTGGTTGCATCCATGTTGATCAGGAGCTCAAGTCTGAGCTAGGGAAAAAGCTCAAATTTTGAATTGCTCAAAATTGGTTGAAACCAAAACAACCGGATAGGCCTCGTTGATACGATCTTGTAGCCATGAACGACACTCAAATCCAACACTATATGTGAAAGTTATTCAAGTTTGAAGTTTACAAAAATCAGTTTGACTTGGGTTGACTTTGACTTTGAAAAATATTTTAAAAAAGAATATTTTGGGAATATTCCTCAAAATATTTTGAGAATATTCCCTGGAATATTCTCTGTTGGTTGGTAATATTCTCTACAGGCCAACCAGCTTGTGACACTTGGCAGTTTGTGATTGGATGTGTATATAGAAGGACCAATCAATGGGCGACACGTGGCAAGCCCAAAGGCCGCCACGTGGCCCCTAGTTGGAGAAATGGTGGGCAGTTAAAATTTTGGCACTCCACAGGTTTTGAACCATGGTCTCCGTGCTGCCAACCGAGCGGCCTAACCGGACGGGCCACGTTTATTTCTTAACAACTACTGGCCAAAAATTGTATTTAAACCATACTTGCCTAACAGTTAAACCTTAACTGTCGGCGGTTTTCTATCCCGCATGTGATCATGTCGCCTAACCTTTAATGCTAGCAACTAATGGTCTGACAAGTTTGGAAGGTGCACTCCAAAATTGGCGGAATTTCCAAACTAGCGAAGTTAACTGGTGGTTATCCACATTTAGTGGAGTTTTTTTAGGCCAAACTGGAGAAAACTTCAGTAGGTCATAACTTTGGCTAGAGAGAACCTTTTTGGATGAATTTGTTTTTGATTTCATACTTTCTTATCATTCTGGAGCCATTGGGATAGGTTCTAGAGGTAGTAGAGGTGTTCTATAGCCTGTTTAGCTTCAGGGAAGCTTGGAGAGACATCAGGGTCATTGGGGAAATGGAGTTATTCGTAGTTGAACCTCACTGTTTGAGGTGAACCAAAAACCGTTTTCTGCTATTTTCAACCTTATGAACCTAATGGAAGAGGTTTCAAAACTGTTTGAGGACTTATACAGCCAGAAAAGCTTCAAAGGAGTTGAAAGAGCCATTAGGGCCCAATGAAGAAGGCACTATATTTGGTAATTTTTCAATGTTTAGTGAATATGGAAAGGCATTTTTATCATTTTAATGTCTTCTGAATCTGTATTTTCATTCAGATTTGCCTATTGAGGCATTTTTAAACTTGTATTGCATTTGAGAGCATTATAATACGAGAGGACAAGCTCATTTTGGGAGGCTTGATCTAGTAGACGTAGCCTAGGAGAAGTGAACTGCTCACCAAACATCTGTTTCATGTTATGCTGAAGTTATCTTGCTGTGTATTTCTGATTTAATATGTTAAACAACAAATTAAATTAACTTTCCTTCACACAGAAACTCATAAACAGCTACCAAAAACACTTTGTGTAATCAGGAAGACATGGAAAACTTTGCACACATTTAATTTAATGGAAATGGATACCTTGCACACATTTTCAAGTACTTCCATTTTCAGATCACATGTTCATCTCATCATATCCTTCTCCATCTTATTTCACTTTTCTCTTACTTGATTGTACTCCCCTTGTAAGACTTTTGTTTCTTGTGGAGCTTTCCCAACAAATTGTTCTACTATTTCAATTGCACTTGAGAGAGGAATTGACCATTAAGGATTTTGCAAATGCATTTCAAATCCAGGTTGTTATGAAGGTAGTTTTCTCAACTGAATCTTTGGGATTTCTTCTTTAGTTTCATCATGTAATTTAGCCCTCTTTTAAAAATTTTGATCTTCCATCTCAATATCTGATTGTTCTATAATTTCTCTCTTCAAGCCTTTCTCCTTCAAAGAAGGGGCTTTATTGCCAATACTTTTTTTTCTTCAGTTTCATTTGAGAATGGATCCTGCAAAAAATGATCACTAATCTAGTCATCTAGATTGGCTAATTTTTCTAGCCCATGTCTATTGTCAAGCATGTAAGTTCTTGAACCAACCTTGAGTCTCCTATCTGAGATTACATGGTTAAGATCATAGCGCCGTGTCTCTCCCTTTGGAAAATTCATATTTCGTAGTATATCCTCCCCTTTCTCTAGAGATTTTCTTGTATTCATAATAAATGGTCCCAATTTTATTTCAAGCTTGAAAATATGCTATTTACACCCGGAAACAAAATGTGTCTAGTCCACCATTAAACTTTTCCTTATAAACTCCAAAGAGAAGATCCTCATTAGCAGAAAAACTGGGAGTTGGTAGGATTTATTTTATGCACCTTACAATGTAATTTCTATGTAATATTTGAAAAGAAACCAGTCTCCTACCCTTCTATCGACACTGAGCTGCAGGAATTGCTTCATTTCTATCCAAATTATAGGAAGATGTTAATCATTTAGGAGAGTGAAGGAAATAGGCATAAAAGAAGTGAGGAATTAAGAGAACCCTTCATTTTCCCCATTATTTCTAATTGCATTGGTCCATTCAATAATTGCTTGGATTTGACTTTATACATTCAACATATTCAAGCTAATAACTGAAAACTTAGATATATGTAGATATAGAAATAAGTGAACTAAATACAAAGGATACCTGAAACATCCAATGTTCTAAAAGTGTTGTAATTGAAATTGATTGGTTGGGATAGGTAAGTAGGGAAATCCAAGTTAATTTATCAATTTAACATTGTATTAAGAAGAGTGATGACTTTTTCATTGACTATGTTAATATTATCTTCCCCGAGAACATATATAATAATTGACATAGTTTATTGAGAAACCTCAGAAAATGTATGAAGAGGGTAATAAACAATTTATTAGGGAATTGGGGTTTCTAAGGAAAGAATAACTTTAAATATGTTTTCATTATAATCCTAAGAAAAATGCTTATACACCTAGACCAACCCTTCATCAGTGAATTGTTGGATTTTCCATCAACTAGGAATTGGAAAGCATCTCAAACAAGGGATGGGGTAACTTCAAAAACATTTGTAACACCCCACCCCACATTTACCCGCTTTTACAATCTCTCCAGGGTAAACATGAGACGATAATTACTATGCATTACCCAACATCAAATTTATAGTTATGAAAGTGGGGCCTACTACCTATGACTTTCTAGGAAAACTTGATCAACTAGATGTCAGTATTCCGAAAGAAAACGCATACTGAGCAGTATCTTCATGCCGATTCCCATCATTTCCCTGCTCAAAAGATGGGTATTCTTAACACCCTTGCTACTCGTGCCCTGAGGATTTCTGATAATAAGAGCTTTGATAAGGAGAGATCCCATCTCCTTAATGTCTTTGTGGAGAATGGCTACAGTAGGTGCCTAGGTCAGAAGGATTTCCTTAAAGCCTCTAAAAATGCGATAATTAATAAAGAACCGAAGGAGCGCCGTCTAGGGGTCCATATTCCCTATGTTCAAGGAACCACAGACAAAATTGCTCGGATCCTCAAGAGGTATGATATCCCCTCTACCTTTAGGACCCTCAACACCATTCATAAATCCCTCCGATCGGTGAAAGATCCTGTTGACCCTATGGACATGAAGGGTGTCTTGATCCCTTGTTCTTGTGGAACCCCCTATATCGGGGAAACAGGGCGCTCCATCCATCAAAGGACAAGCGAACATGCAGCTGACCTAAGACATGGGAGAACCAAGTCTTCAGAGTTAGCAGAGCATGTGGAAAAGATCAAGCATCAGGTTTGTATTGAGGAGGCCAAGGTTGTTGCTAAGGTTGCTCAATTCCATCATCGTAAATTTAGGGAAGCTATTGAGATTGAAAGAAGGCCTAACAATCTCAATAGAGATGACGGCTGGAAAATCAGTAGTTGTTGGATCCCTGCCCTGTCGTCTTAGTCTTTCTCTTCCCCCCCCCCCCCCCCCCCCTTTTTTTTTGCTAGCTTTCTGTGTTCCCCCTGGAGCCTTCCTTCCTCCTGGGTTGATCCGTTTTTCTCTGTGGTTTCTATTGGTCTTTTTCATGTCCCCCCTTTTATTTGTTGTCGTTCTGTCTGTTTTATTTTTATTTATTTATTTATTTATATACCTTATATTTACATGTATTTATTATTATTATTATTATTATTATTATTATTATTATTATTATTATTATATTTATTTATTTATTTATTTTTATTATTATTAGTATTATTATTATTATTTTTATTATTTTATTTTTTATTTTTTATTTTTATTTTTATTTTTATTTATTTTATTTTTTTAATTAGTTTATTTATTAATTAATTTATTTATTATTATTATTTTTAATTTTATTTTTTTTTTTTATTATTATTATTATTATTATTATTATTATTATTATTGTTTTTTTTTAACTATCTTTTACCTAACTTTTATCTTAATAACAGAATATTATAGCTTATATATATATATATATATATATATATATATATATATATATATATATATATATATATGATTAATTATTAATAAATAATTTAAATAAATAAATTAAATTAAAGGTTTTTAAAACTAACCATTAAAAGTATTTTATTTATCTATATATTTTACCTAATTTAACTTATTTCCATAAATAATAATAATAATTATTATATTAAAAATAATAATAATATTAAATTAATAATAATATTTTGACTACTAATATTTATAATATATTAAGACTATATTACTAATATAATATTAATTATATTTATTAAATAATTTAATTAAACAAAAAATTACTTATACTATTAATATATAAATATATATTAATAATTTAATTAAATTAAATAGATTACTTTTTCTAACTAACCATTTAAATTATTTTATTTATTTATATTTTTTATGATTTTAATTGAAATATATATATATATATATTATTAATAAATTACTTTTTAAGATAACCAACGAGAATTTTTCTCGTCCTTAACAACATATATATATATATATATAAGTAAATTATTTAAATAAATAAGTGAATTATCTTCTTAAACTAACCACTAAAAGTATTTTATTTATTTTTTGATCCTATCTTTTATCTTAATAACCTAATATTATAACTGTAATATATTTATATTTATATATATATATAATTATTAATTAATTAATTTTTTAAAAAACTAACCATTAAAAATATTTTATGTATTAATATGATAAATAATAATAATATTAAATTAATGAATAGCAATTTGACCTGGGTCCGTAGGTCAATATTAGTCGTTGGTAGATTTAGCCATTGGAGTCTCTGCTCAGACTATTTAACATGCTAAGCTGGATCTGTTTCTTCAACTTGTCCTGACGATGAACCAAAAATGTTGGTTCGTAACGCGTCGACAAAGGTCTTTCCTCATGTGATTTTCGCCGAAGTTCTGCTTACAACATCCATTGATCATATTTTCCTGGACTAGAACTACATTTTTGACTCACTTCACATCCTAGTCGCATGCATGCCAAGTCGTGCATGTGGCCAGAAGACCCCAGTCGCATGCACATTTCATTGTTCATGTGGCTACAGTCAAAATTCCCCAGATAACTGCCTTCAACCCTGAATTCAGTGCCACAATTTTAGGGCTAGCCTTCAGGCCACTACCCAAAACTGCCCATAACTATCTAGAATCAAGTCTAAGATAATAACAAGTATGCATAACATATAATTAGGCTTGTATTTTTCCAAAACATGCAAAATACATGATAAACATCTAGAAAAACATATGGTAAACATAGTAGCTACAAGTTATGAATGCATATCTTTTCATTGTCTCATAGTTTCAATAGAGAATCATCAAGAAGGATCACTTCCCTCTCAAGCTAGCTACAACAAACACTTTTTAGCTCATACATTCATTTAACCATTTGATGACATTGAAACATGAACAAGATCCTTAACAAGAGCACATCATTTAACCATACCTATAACTAGCATGTTGGGTAATTTAATTGACTGCTAAATTACTTGCATTTATATGTCAATCTGGGTATGTGAGCTTGCAAAGTACACGAGACAATATGTGCTATGAAATTAGATTTCAATATTTATGCATAAATGAAATGAAATATAACTATCAAATTGAAAGAACAACTATTCTAAAAACATGGAATTGAAAACTATTATTGAAAGCATTGAAAAAATTATATGTTGACAAAATTTCAAATGCAAGAGCATGCAAAGATTACTAATGTGTGTATTCTATCAAGAACCAACCATATCTATCAAAATGATGACTAGAACAAGAATGAAAATCAAAGCAAATACTTCAAGGAAAGTGTTTTTGGATTTTAAATTTTATATTGAGCACTCAACCTCTAACAGACAAAAAACAAGTAAGAAAATTATATTGAAAGTAGAGAATTCAAATATCTAAAGAGATTGAAAACTAAATCGAAGAAAATACTAAAAAAATGAAATTAAAATGAAAACTATACTATCTCACAACTCCACAAGGGGCCCTCCTAGTGAGTGTGAGGAATTATGAACTCAAATCACTTGATTTAAATCACCAATTTCATTCAAATATGCGCCATATGAGAGAATACATTCGCTGGGAAAAAAAAAAACAAAACAAAACAAAAAAAAACAAAAACAAAAAACAAAAACAAAAACAAAACAAAAACAAAAACAAAAACAAAACAAAACAAAAAAACAAAACAAAAACAAAAACAAAAACAAAAACAAAACAAAACAAAAAAAACAAAAAAAAACCAAAAAAAAAAAAAAAAACAAAACAAAACAAAAAAAAAACAAAAACAAAAAAAAAAAAAACAAAAACAAAAACAAAAAACTAAAAACAAAAACAAAAAAAAACAAACAAAACAAAACAAAACAAAAAAACAAAACAAAACAAAACAAACAAAAAAACAAAACAAAACAAAACAAAACAAAAAACAAAAAAACAAAAACAAAAACAAAAATAAACAAACAAAAACAAAAAAACAAAACAAAACAAAAACAAAAAAAAAAAAAAAACAAAAAAACAAAAAACAAAACAAAAAAAAACAAAAACAAAAAACAAAACAAAAACAATAAAAACAAAACAATAAAAAAACAAAAACAAAAACAAACAAAAATGAAAACAAAAACAAAAACAACAAAACAAAACAAAAATAAAGTTTTCTTCTTCAATCAGTGGCAACAGTTACACATTAATATTCATCCTTGACTTATGATCCCTCCTCTTATCAAAGAGACTACAATTTATAGAGTTTTGAGGCAATTAACAAACTCAGAATTTTCTTGCTTGAGTTCTGGTCATGAGATAAGTTTTGAAAATAAAATCCAATATTATTTCATGGATCCTTGGATGAAATATATGCCCATATATGATAAGAGTGATCTCCCTACCACAAATTTTCTAAAGAAAAGCTCATTCCAATCTTTTTGGTGAATGTGCATTGAATGATGAATTGGAAAACTTGTTATCCATGTAATCTGCAAAATAGGGCTCCAAAGAACCTGGAAAATCTCTCAAACGGTAATGAATTTGAGAAAAATACTCATGGAGAGATTAATTGGGCTCGTGCTGAAAAAACTCATGTTTTTGTTTTCCGAAGTTTGTTTTCATTTGCTCATAAAATGTGTTTGAGGTTGATTGGTCAAAACTGTAACATATTTCCTTTGATCTTTTGCTAGAGGTCCACACGTGTGAGATGGGTGGAGTTTGACCAATAAAAATCCATATTGGAGCTTCTAGAAACCAATGCCAACTATGAGATTTCCTTCTAGAGTGGTGCTACTACCTCAACCATGGAGATAGTTATGAAAACTTGACTAAACTACAAAAACTTGAACTGTAAAACTATCATTAGTAAAACCATGCATAATTCTCCTTAATCTACTAAAAATAAAGGAAAACAATTTTAATTATCCACTTAGACATATAGAGTCATACCATGAGGGATTATGGTAAAAATGGTGGCAAGTGACTGAAATGGTATAATGGATGGTTGGAGGTAATGGCTTAATGAATGACAAATACAAGTGAGAATGATGACAAATTAGTCACCCAAGATCTCCCCCACACTAATATCTTTGCATGTCCTCATGAAAATTGAGTCCCAAAAATAAAATTATATACCTCTTTTCTTTATCCACACAAGGTTGTCCTACTTCATTCTTGAAGAGTGATGTTTTAAAAGATGTTGGTTGATCTCTATCAATGAATTTCTTCTTATATCACCTATCCTTTCTCCTTGCTAACATCATGAGAGGATAAATCATTGATAATTGCTTGATTGATTCCATAAACTAAAGAATTTTTATTTTTTTTGACACTTTACTGAATTCCACACCAAGTTTCATCTCCATGGAATAAAGCTAATTTCCAACACCCCTTTCTTTGATGCCTAAATCTAAAAGTTGAATGTTTCAATGGAAAATGAAACATCAAAGAAAAATCCAAAGTAGCTTCTCCCAAAATATACTATTTTTGTATTTTACTTCTATTGTATTCATCTTATAATCCACGTCACTCAATTTTGTTGTAATTAGACCATAAAGTGTCTAAGAAATGGAGTTGAACCAATAAAAACATCTCCGTCGTACAAGATTTTTCAACCAAGGGACAATGAACCTATAGAAAATATTCCAAGAGGAATAAAAGGTTGATGAAATGATTGAAGAATGTCACAACTTGTAGTAATAACAACTGGCATCATCCCAAAGTAGGTGAAGTAGAGGAAAGTGAAAAATATGAAGAAGAGGAACCATAAAATTTTGCCAAGTGTCCACTCAAGATAAATCATGGAGCAGAATCAAACTGATTTGCATTAGTAAAAATGAGCAACAACTTACCACATCCAAGGCTTAACTCAATTCTTTGCAATGTGAATCATGTTCATTACCATACTTTTGGAGGTGTGCCTCAAATCTTTCTTATGCATGTTGAAATAGGGTATCAATGTCCTCTACATGAGCCTTGATGAATATGTGTTCAATATGTAAAGAAAAGAAAGCATTTTCTTTTGCTGCTAAACTCTCGTTGCATTTCCTTTAGTATAGAAATGAAAACAGAGGATCTCTTTTTTACCTTTGTTGTCTTCAACATATAATCTAAGAAGGTAGGATCAAAGTGTCATAATGTTAGGCATTGAGATATATTGCATAACATATATCACAAAAGTGATGGCCACCAACCACTGCCTTCATTATTTCATAAGCACATATCATCAATTAGATTTTGCTCCAAACCCTTCAAATTCTGACTTGAACCTAGCTCTTAAGCACATCATATTCAAATTTCCAAAAGCTAGTAGATTGATATCATATTTCAAACTCAGGGACTGTAAGACATTCATGATGACTTCTACTATGGATCACTGCCATGCCAAGCTTTCATACTCATAATATTTGCATGATGACTTTTGAATATATTGCACATTGTTTCTTGATGACAAAGCTTGTGGATGGAGCATGAATTTGGTATGAGGGATAGATCAATGATGGAAAATATGGTTGAGTGGTTAAGTCAATGATGAAAAAGGTTGTTGAGGGCTAGGTCAATGATGGAGAATATGGATTGCATGAATGGTAATTGAAGTGGTTATTTATCACATTTTCCTGAATTTTTAATAAATTAAAAAGTCTTATACAATTTTTTACCTCAAGTTTACCTTTTGAAGAACTTGGTGGAGAAGAGAACATGATCTAAATGTTGATATGATGTTGATTTTGCTTAGGTATGTCACTCCATCACTTTAACCTTGCTCCACAAAATGTACCATCTTCATGTAGCAAACTTATTTTTGCAATTTCTCTCAAATGGTAAATAAAATTATCTTGAAATTTTATGAGGTTGTTACCATTAATATTACATATCTTCCCACAAAAACGTCTCAGCCAATGGGTGCACAAATTGAAAAAAATAAGAAATGGTTGTACGTGAAAGCAACCAATTTCTTGAAAAATACACACTGGAATTTCTTGAAATTTTTTATATTTATTTACCCTACATTCATGAATTTACCATACAAATTTCATAACCAATGGATGCACAGTTTGCAAGATACGGTCGAATCAATTTCTGCCTTGTTTCACCCTTCACGCTACCCAATGTTTTAACAAAAACATATGCCACAAACTCATTTTAAGACCAAATTGAGTGCTTCAAAAGGAAAATGGTGTATTTGTACCCTTTTTACTGCCACATGGCTTCGAAACCCCATTTTGATGAAGAAAAGGCATTGTTGTGAAAAAATACTAAATGTTGTATTGATGTGCACACAATGGTGAAAAATGAAAATATGCCTTAAAAACCCACTTGAAATGCCATTAAAAATTGTTGTTTTTTTTTCCCACATTTTACACAATTTATCATATTTTGAGAAAACCCAGTAGCTCAGAATTTTTTATTTTTGCTCCAATCTCTTGCAATATTTGTGCCAAAACTACCCTGGAACAAGCTGCTACAACTAAAAAAATCCTCGATGCTACAACAATAGCTATAGAAAATGCAATTTTTCCTAGTTGTTGCAGAAAACATCAATTTTTGCAAAAAAGTTGTTTTGTTTCAGTTTGAACTGTTGATTTGGATTGTGTACTACATTATCAACCCTCTCAAAACCACTTTCAGCCTCTTCTTGTAGAATTTCCTATAGAACTTCCTGTAGATCCCCTGCAACCTCCTGTAAAAGTTCATGCAAGCAATTTTTCGAAGTCCGATCATGGTGGAAATCTCTAGAAGGATGCTAGGGACTCCTTAGGTCCTCTCCACACCTTCCCAACCTCTTGCAAATTCCCACTCCATTTCCTTTCGCCACTAAACCTCTGCACAGTCACAAATAGTTAAAACACAAGCATAATAATTCTGCATAAAATTGCTCAAAAGTACAAAAAGATGATTTTTCCATATTTTCCTTCAGAAGTAGCTTAAACACATGCATTTTACCTTTTCAATAGTCAATGGCATCCATTTTAGTAGTTTACATCTCTTTTCTTGCACAAGTAGGGTTAGTCGGTAAAACTAGAGTTTGCTAGGGTTTGCGTTTCCTTTTAGCTTTCATCTTCTTTCTACAAGTAGACTAGCCTCTTTTGATTTAGCTTCCTTCCATCATAGTTAAAATATTCTTCTGAGAACTCATAGAAGTTGTCTTGAGCTCCTAGCGAACTTGTGCCAGTTGATCAAGTGATAGCCTGCAATAAGAGCTAGTACTTGTGCATATAGCACCGTCACTTCCAAGTTTGTTACGAACTACCGGGTTGATAAAAGTAAAGTAGGGAGTCCCAGGAGTTGCAGCATCATTGCTGCAATATTGGAGCTCACCACTCATAGGGATGACGGACCGTGAAGCTCTAGAATAAAGGCTCACGCAATTGGAAGAACTTGAGGAAGAATGGTTCTTGGTTGGGTTTCATCAGCAGGTACAAAAGCAGTGTGAAAAAGCCTGGCACGACCGCCATATCAAGTTGCACACCTTCAAGGTAAATGACTTAGTACTATTGTATGACAGTAAGTTTGAAAAATTTCCCAAGAAAATTCAGAATGCATTGGTTGGGACCATATGTGGTTAAGGAGGTCACAGATGGAGGCACGGTCCAACTAGTCAAACTAAATGGAGAACCCTTCCCAGGCAAAGTAAATGGCAGCCGCTTGAAGCCCTACACGGGTGGGCCAGATATCTAACTAGCCGGCTGAAGCAAAGTCTTTGCACTCCGAGGAGCCAGATAAAGGCACGGGACTATAAACATACATAGCAGATGCCGGTACAGATGTAGGGAAACAATTCAGACAAAGGTCTTGGAACAACAGATGCAGCAGGTTCAGCAAGCAATAGCCCAATGCGCTGCGGACATCAGTATCGTTCGAGAATAATTGGAGGGACTCTGCGCTAAGATCTCCGCGTCGATAGAGTGACTCGAGGGTGAGTCACGATGTTTGTGTTGGGGGCATATTGGGCATGGAATCCCCCCATGGCATGTTTTGGGGCTCAAAGCCCAAGTTTTGAGTTGATGTTGCTGTAAAGCTCCGCAAATTGCAGGCGTGAAATGTATGTTAGAATCATATAGCTATTCGCCCTAGTCTTGAATGTAAGGTCGGCCTACCCATGGTTCGCAGACCATGGGATTGTATAAATAGAGCGAGGTTCTAAGTTGTAAAAAGATCAAATCTAATAGAGAATGGGCATGAAAGGTCCTAGAGATTAAGTCGAAGTATGAAGTGTGTCTTGGGTCGTAGAGTAGGAAAATGCTCAGTAGCTGAGTGAGCAGAGGCCTAGTAGAGTCCGCAGTTGAGTGCGCGGACCCCTGCAGCTGAGTGCACAGGGTGGAGTCGAGTTTATAATTGGAGAAGATATTAATAAAGAAAGGTTTTGTTACCAATTCTATGTATCTGTTCTGAGTTATTATATGTTTGATATCATTTGCGAATATATTATTTCTTTACTGCTTGCACTTGTATGAATTGTGAAAATTGTTAAGTATAATTGAAAGCAGACAAATAAGCTAAGTTAATCAATTGATATCAGATTACTAGTAAGGACTTGGATAATAACACTGTTCAGCCCCCAAGTAGGGCTACGTAAAGGTAGCAACTCAGGCTACGAGGAACAAGTAAGTGCGTGTAGCGCCGTACGCGCAGGGTCAAACCGCGAACCACTTGAAACCATCATACATCTCAAGGGTGTGGAAACCTGGTTCTAGCACCCTCCCATACTACTTCGAGTGAGACCTCAGTCCGCACTCCACGGACTGTTGCCGAAAGGGCCAGTAGTACCGGGATTTGTTTGGCTAAATGAACTCCAAACCTGGGTCAGGCCCTGTTGATGCCTCGAAAATTGTTGCATCAACATCGGGGGATAACCACCCGGTCCGGACCTTAATACAACTCCTTTTTCGTTTGGGATGGTGGCTCCGAATGGATATAATGGGACCAGTTTCCCAGTAATGAATAAAAAGGGGATGGATGAGTGATTGGTTTTCTAATAAATGATAATGAATGGATGACTTAATCTAAAAGCGAAAATACAAATGACTATTCTATCCCAGGAAGCTTCTATTCTTAAGTGCAACGCTTGATGATCTTTGTTCATCAATAGGCATATAGATGACTCTATTCAATAAACATAGACATTCATTCATATAATAATTGCTTTGTTCAAATAGTTGAACAAAGTAATTAATAAAACATTGTTACACTTATCTTTTTATATTACTGATACATGTATGATTAGAAGAAAAGCATGCTGTAAACATCCAATAGTGGAAAGTATAAAGAATGCTGTTAAAACACATGCATATATTCAATAATAGCAAGAGTGATCAAATAACAATTCACATAAAAAGAATGAATTCAGACATAGATAATAGTACCATATGAGCTTAAAATCATTCCCAACATCAATCACAATTCGAGTTCCTTCTTCTGACTCAGAAATACTTTTAAATAAAGGCAGTAGTGCACATCCACATAAAAGCTTCGTTATCAAAATTGGAATAATTGGCCCAGTCTTTATAAAAAATATATACATGAAGTACAGTAGTGTAACTTCAGGTTTAAGTCATATACAAAAACTTACAACCCTTTCCAATGCATTGAAAGGGTCTATAAATACTTGATTAAAACTAACAAACTACAAAATTAAAATGCTACTTAATTGGTACAACTTGACCTTGAATATCTTCTTTATAGCAATCTGGCAGTCGGAAGCATGATTCATCACTCTGGTCGTTTGCCTTTCGACCTGAGTTGGCATATCGCTAGCATTGGTTCCACTTCTTGAGGGCGGCTGAGACGAGAATTGAGTTGAGCAGCATAGGTGGCATCTTGTATATCGGGAATGATACACCCGATTGCATCTGTTAGGCACTTGAGGGCGGCTCTTTGGCTGTATGGTTTTACTAGGAACAACCAATAGGTGTCAAAAGTTAAACTGTTAATACCTGTGATCAATCTCCCATTCTTTTCCAGCTCTTGATAACATGATTGCTCCAATGTTTTAGCTGATAGTAATTTACCTGGTGTACATTGAGAGATCATATTAGATAAATAGAGAATATCATTAATTAATTCAACCAAATTACTTGTGGTTAATTGGCATCTAGAAACTGCTCTCTCTTCCTTCATTAACTGGGACTACCATTCCATAAATAGGATATCTTTATGGGATTCTAAGATTTTTGGCAAATTAGCTGCCTGTCCCTCATCAGTGTCCTACCAATCAAGAAAATTTGTCAAGGTCTCATCGGCCTGCTCTAAGTCTGTTCTAGCATCGACTAATTTATCAATTATTGATGCTGTTATGTCACACAGGGGTTCCACTTGAGCAATTTTCTGACATAATAATCTTATTTGTGTTACCAATGCCTTATTAATCTGTAGTGCTTCTGCTCTGAACTCGGCAGGCTGCAGAAGATTCTTGAACTTCTCTATTTGACCTGATAATTGAGCAATTTGCTCATCTTTTGTCTTTACCATCTGTTCATTCATTGCTTTCAATTTTGCTAATGCTTCTGACAGCTCTTTCTGCTTTTGAATTGCACTCAAATCGATCCTTTGTTTCTCTTCATGCAACTGCTTATTCAATTGATTATTTATCTATTGCTACATGGACAATTGTTGTTCTAATTGTTCTGCTTTCTGCTATGCCTCCGATAGCTGTGCTTGTAGCGAAGTGATTGCTTGGACCTTTTCTTTTAACAAATTACACACTTCTAATGCCTTGTCCATGGTGGCCTCCGAATAGGCTCCAGCATATTGGGAAAATTTTGTTAGGTCATCAGAAGGATCAAACTCCTCCTTCCAAACCACATTGGATGTCACTTTTTGTTCAGGGAACAAAGAAGGTTGATCAATCCTTCTCCTTTTCTGCTATCGTTTTACTACGGCCCTGTGCTTTGGGCTGTAAAAGAAATCCAATGGAGGTATATCCTCCACTTGAAAAATGATTTGATCTGAAGGATCTTTGGGAATTATTTCTATGTCTGTAGTAGGGGGTAGGCCGCTGGTTCCACTTGGAACCTCTTTTGATGTTGTATCTTGTGTATCAGCCGCTTTGGATGTATCGGCTTCTTTTGAGCTTTCTAGATTGCTTATGATTAAATCGAATTGCTGCCATTCCTGGAGCAACTTTGGGTCAATCTAGGCATCGACATTCACGTCCATGCTGCTGTGCTCCTGTTATTTCCTCTACGCTTCTTCCTGTTCTTTCCTCTACGCTTCCTCCTGTTCTTTCCTCTGCGCTTCCTCCTGCTCTCTTGTTTGGATTTCTCCAGCAATTTCTGATGTAGCAGGAGGTTCGTTGGTAAGTCGTTGTTCAGGCTCGCTTGGCTGTGTCATCGAGGCCGTTGCTAACAAATCTAGAGGCAGAGTTTGCAACCTTTGCTCTCTAAGTCTGTTAAATTCGACTAACCTGTCATCGTGATATCTCATTCTGGCTAGCGTTTTAACCTAAAATAATGACTCGGCCAAGGAGAATAGGTCATCAAACTCATCTTATTTATGTTCAAATTTAGTGAGTTTTGCCTGTTCAAGTGCATTATAGGCGACTTTGTTTGGATCAAATCGTCTGTTAGGAAGAGTGGCGAGATTCATTGTATTAATATTTTATGCTTCTTTCTCTGCATGTTTGTAGTCATGCAAAGCGTAAACGCCACACCTTAGAGGAAAAGGAGGCCAGACCTGCTTCTTTTTATTCCTTAGAGTCTGTGTAACTCCTTCGAATGTAAGCTGATATGCTATCTCTCGAGCCAATAGTTTGTCGGGTATATACAAGGGGAGGACATGAGGCCTGGCATGACTGCCGAAAACTCTTACATATGTAAATTTTTCTTCTCCGAACCAGTTTCCTAAGGCTGTCAAGTCAATCTGTGCTTGTGAGGAAATCTTAGGAGCAGGTTTGTCAAAAATTGCATAGTAAATGGGTAACATAAATCCATTGCAAACTTGATATAGGTGGTGTTTATAGTGGGCTTTCCACAACTTCTGGTGGTAGATATGAATGGGCATGGGGTCCTGTGGAGTCCATCTCCACCCCAGCACAGGAAATTCGGAATTAAAACAGAGAGTATCTAAGATGTAGGCACTAAAGTAAAATGGAGGAATGAACCTTTCAGTAACGCAGGATTTGTTTCTGAATTCAAGGACAGCTGTTGCTAACTTATCAGATAATATATTCCCCCAATCCATTATTTCGCTATTGCATGCTGCTTCCATTAAAGGTACCATCTCTATAGTGAAGTTTGAGGAATCATGCAACCCCCAAATCCTACACATCATTACTCCGGCATAACAATAAGGAGAACACAGGGAATCGACAGAGTACTTACCCGAGGACTCATGCTTGTGTTTCGCTGGGTTTTGTCTCCAATCCCGTATAGGTGCTGATTCAATGTCATTTTCATCTCTGAACTTCTCCAGAAACGCTTTGTTATACTTCTTCTCCGGTGCAGGCAAATGGTACATTTGTCTCAAATCATCGGGTTGAAACGAGCCGAACACTCTGCCGTCAATAGTGCAAAATGTTCTGTTTGTAATTGGGATTTCCTCAATTGCCCATCTTACCACATCTGTGTATGGAAGAATTTGCTCTCGAGCTGCTATCCGGTGTAGGTAAGAGTCGGCCAAATCCTTTAGGGTTGCATCGGACTTCCGGGTCGGGTCTGCTGTGGCTTGTACTGATGTTACCTGAGGCTCTTCGGCCTCAACCAGATTATAGATGCTCAGCCAAGTAGTTTTACCGAGACCAAGACATGTGGTGTCTGAGATTAATCCCTTTTTACTTGGTCCCGGATCAGCAGTGTGTTGTCATGTTACTGTGGAAGCTGAAGCTGTTCCAGATTTCTTAGACTTCTTCCCCATTTGGCCTAAATTCGCTGCTTCGGAGGAGCTCTACACAGGAGATAAAATGAACGTAATGCGGAGAATAGGTTGCGCAAACCAAATATGAAAGAGTTATATCAATCAATGAATAATGGAAGACTAACATAAGGTGGCCGCGAATACAATCTCTAAAGAGATTTTGGCCTTACTGTTCCTTTAAATGGTCGTTTAAACCTGTCAATCATTTAAATTCTCATCATATCATTTATTGGCCGAATAATTCATTTAAGCGTGGCTTTGATGTTTTGGCAGTTGGGAGTAAGTGAATCACTATCGGGAAGAGAAAGGCCTTTAATACTAATTAATCATAATATATCCCAGCCTTATCAATCCTTTTTGAAAGTTGCGCCTAGCTTTATCGCAATCGGCGATCGGAGGAATGCTTAAGTTGTTATATTGGTGTCCTTTCGAAATCCCCGATCGTCGATAGCGATATCGCCAATTCGCATCAGGAGGCTTTTAGAAGAGGGCTTTTAATTGCATGCATGTTACATTCCCCGATCGTCGATAGCAATATCGCATCAGAGCAAAGAGAGGGGCCTTTTGTTATGATCGCTTGCCTTCCTGATATCCGATAGTTATTCGTGCTTGTCGCATCGGGGAAAACCAATGGGTCTTTTGTTATGCATCCTTTGTTATTGCGATATGCGATCTTGCGATCGCTTTATCGCAATAATAAAGGATTATTCATTTTTTTTATTATAAGACCGATTATGTGTTTTCTCAAAAGGTTTATAATGTTTTATTTCTTTTCGAACCTTTTGAGGAATGATAAGTTGATACCAATTTTAATCTAAAAAGGGACCCATTTCATATTATAGTTTTGAAAGTAAAAAAAATTGAAATGGGGGGTTGTTGTAGAGCACAACAGGCCCCAACAAGCCAACAAGCAAGGAATGATCATGGATGGATGAAGTTTGAAGGAGGTTTTTGGCTATGAGATCTCTCTTTACTTCTGAAACACTTGCACTGCATCAAACATTGATACTTTCCCAAAAATCATGTAAATAAGTAGAATTTCAATAGGCTAGGAAAACATAGTTTAATGAGCTAGCTGTCTACTTCATGCATGAGGAAAAATTGCAGAATAATATGGAACCATTGATGATATCTACTGTAGGACTAAATATTGAAGAAATGATAACTAGATCCTACTTTTGCAAACTAATCAAATGCTAGCTTAAGTACACAAAACTCTAAATTCTATGAGAAAGTAAAATTCTGTCTTTTTGGGGTTGCATAGGAGTCCTTTCCTCACATCATGATCCATGAAGGAAGAAGTGAGGCCAAAACACTTATTGATAGTTTTTTGATGTTCCTTTATCTCTTCTAAACTACTGCTTAAGTAAAGCACAAATGGAAGCAAACTAATCAAATCTACACCACTTGCAATGAAATACTTATAAGGACAATTTAACCATGAATCTATGAAATCAATCTAAGAATATAGATGCAAGAAGAGGAGCCTTTTCTACTAGGGTTGGTCCCTAACCCAAGAGCTTCAATCCTTTGAGTTAACTTACTACTGGATCAAGAAAAATCTCATTCTCATTATCAAAATAGAAAATTACATAGCAATGTCTTCCACAATTCTAGAGCTCAAAAATAACTAGTGTTTGTACAACAAAAATTAGAATCATAATGAGGCTGTAGGCCTCTTTATTTATACAATTTAAGTCTCCAATTACTTCCTTAAATCTAGGGAGGCTTGGCTCCAAAACTCGAGATAAACTAACTCTTTGACCATCACTTTCTCGAATTCCTTTTGATCTTTATGACTTGCCTTTTTGTACTCCGAGCTAGTGTGATTGATGGAGGAATATTTGAATGAGGGACTAGTAAATGAGGAGGATTTACCTTCTGCAATCTCTCTTCCTTGTCCCATTTGAGTTTCAAGCCTTTATCTTTCCAAAATTCCCTGATTTTCTATCACAAACCTGCATTCAATGTACATTAGTCCACTAGGCATAATAACTCACTTTAACTCATCTCATTAAACAAAATATAATCAACACATGTAATAAATTGTGAGAAGATTTGATTTTACTAAGCTAGGAGGTGAATTAAGGTCCATATAGTTACCCAATGATGAGGCTCATCATTTATTGGATGATTAAATTGACCAATGACCCTTAAGGGAAAAAAATCATGCCATGTGGGCCCATAAGGCCACGAACTAGGCCTTAACGCCTACCCTCGCCAACCTAACCGCTTAACTACTGAGTTCGTGGTCATTTGGTGCCCATGGGGTTGAGGCCTAGGTGAATAGCCCACCCTTTTATATGAGATTCTTTTCTCCGTGCTCAGGGTCCTATTGAAGGCCATATGGCCTAGGGCTATTCCCCATATGTAGCTCCCTTTGTCGGCGTCCTTTTGTTCAGCTCCCGCCTGTGGTCATGTGGAAGGTTGGTGACTAGGGGCTAGGCCAAGGTCTTGAACTCCACACATTTGCACCATAGTTATATGATTACACTGTGACCGAGGGTCAGGGATGATAGCCTGACCCCTTCTCCCATTTGTGTGCCTATGAAAATATAAAAGCCGTTGGCACCATAAGGTGTTAAGAAACATTGTGTAGACCGACTGGTAAGGTGTTACGCTTGAACGATGTAGGTCATAGGTTCAAACCCAATTGAGGCTAGCCCAGCCTTAACAAAATTTTGTTCACTCCTAGGGTGCCACGTGGAAGCCCATGATTGGGCCACGTGGCACCCAATCATTGGTCCACCAAAAGAATCCATCAACCAATCAAATTTCGCCAACATGCACCAATAAAATGAGGGTGCTTGTCATTCTGTTATAGGCACGAGGGTGCACAGTCAACCTGTTGAGTCAACTATATGGTCACCCAGTCAACTCCCCAGTTTACCTGCTAAAATTTTACCTATTGAGCCAAATGGTAAGCACATTATAAATTGAGAATAAGATGTCAAATTGAGGTGAAACAAACATCGTTGGATTCTGAACGATGAGCACTTCGACTTGACACCAATTTCAAGACTTTTTGGGCAATTCATTTTTGAGCTAAAATTTGATAACCTGATCACCATAGCAAGGGAGGTAGTCATTATGCAAGTCTAGATCCCAAGATATAGTTATTGGAAAGAGACCTGTAATTCTTGACTTGTTTTTCCTCTTTTGTACACATACCTTTGACTTAGAGAGACCTTCACCATTATGCACGTCTCGTTGAGATGAACCTAGTGATGTGAAACCTCGCCTCGATAGGACCTCTAGATTAGGAGATCTTTCATCTCAAAGGATAAACTAATTCTCTCCACATTTCCCATATTCCACGTGGGAGTCTATTATATGCCCGCACGTCGGTGGGTGCATGGAATGATCGAGGCTAATCTAACTTTCCTGACTCGTTCTCGCTTCTCTCAGTTTGACGCCCAATTTATGACATTATTGGAGTCAGTCTTACAATCATGAAATATAAACATTCTCACCATATACTAACTTCAGTTCTCCGACTCAGTTTGGTAAATGATGTCTCAGGGTCTTGCTCTTCGTATTTTGGCCTAGTGGAGGTCGAATCTCTTCTCCTGTGGCAATATTCTTCTACAGCAACCCCGACTCTCGAAATCCAACATTCGTCCCAAGCCTAATCACCTAACTTGGCATGGGGTCAATTTCTAACTAACCACCATGTTGTGTGATCTAAGCAACTAGTCTGGAGTCACCACACGTATGGTTTACCTCTACGAGGTAGGATAAAGTTTAGGTAATCTATGCTATAAATTTAGAGCGCTTCTCTTTGTGTTGCATCGAAGTGCCTCTTTTCCTTCATCATAAATCATCTAAGGAATCCCTTCCTTGCCATCTGATGTGCATTAGGGGAAGTCCTTTATGGCTGCTATGGAAATAGGTCTTATTTTTGCATTTATCATCTCGAGTTGGTTTCCTCAACCATGGATCTACCTCAGAGGTTCCACAGACCCTAGATCGACATAAGTGATTGGTACTAAAAACCATGGGTATTTAATACGTTCCTCAGTGCTACTCCTCCTAATATTGGGAGCTATATTCCTTAATGTGCTCTAACCCATCCTGATTTCCATGAACTCGAATAGGGAGTTCGATGCATGGTGAATCAAGCGCTCCAACGTCCATTATTCGCCATGAGTTTTGTGTGAACTCCTTAAGGGTTTCCACCTATCCTACCACACACTGTTAGTGCCAAGACCCTTCTCCAAGCTGCAAGTAGCTACATGGCGCTGCGTATAACCTTCTGGTGCCTGACCGACAACTCGAGGATGCTAGTAGTAGATACCCAGTTTGCTAAGGATGCAAGGTTGGCTAAGCTTTCCTGCAAGGGCCTCGAGATACCTTCAGACTTAGGAGAATAAATAAATCCTTCAACGCCCATGCGACATTCTTTGTATAGTAGCAAGTTAGAAGTCGAGACATCAAGATTGGACAAGAACACTCAGACCCTTCCCATACAGGAGATCCACACGTAACCTTTTACATTAATAAAAGGGGTATTTGAGCCCTCTATTTTCTTTTAAAGTTTGATCTAGACTCTCGGGGCCTTCACTACAGCCCGTAACTTGATCTGCTACTTCTCTGTATTTAATTATGTGTTTCTTTTAGTAAAGTTAAGCATGTCATTCAGAA
The DNA here is from genome assembly GCA_031772625.1 of Pinus tabuliformis. Taxonomy (NCBI): domain Eukaryota; kingdom Viridiplantae; phylum Streptophyta; class Pinopsida; order Pinales; family Pinaceae; genus Pinus; species Pinus tabuliformis. Next base: position 752,078,937 of record CM062819.1, read on the forward strand.
TGACGTTCAACTCAGAGTTACAACTTAGTCTTTATTATCATGTGGTTGATTACACTTTTAGTGTATTAGATGCTCTGTGATCAACACCATCAAGTCATTTACACAACACTTTGCTTCCAACTTGGAAGCTCGTTCTTACCTTATCAATGTCTATCACATCAATAAGAGACACATGCACCACTATGTCTAGCATGCCCATCACCGTCATATTCCCATAGGTATGTAACCACATGTTTAAGAAATAATCAACAATAATGTACACCCAATTCCATAACCATTATAGTCAGAATGCACCGTAATTCATCAATAGATATACAAGTATCAGTAGATGCTTATCTTTGAATTTGTAGGGAAATTGAGTCTCCACCCAATCACAGACAGCTGCAACCACATTTACTTGTTGTTGTCACCCCCGAGCTAGATTCCAGAGTCTAAGGGGGATACTTTCTTAATGGATTGAACACCAACCACCAACAAAATAATAGGGACTATATAGGGCATCCTTCCTGTTATAGGCATTTTTGGGCACTGCAACCCCAAGCATAAATGTCCATAAACCAAGGGATCCTAAGTCCCTAAAGGTGTTGTTCCAACCCCTAAAAGAACAAGGTCAACTGATTACAGAATCTCCCAGAAGTTCTCCATGAAAAACTACTCAGAACTGGTCAAAACTGGACCATTTCACCTACTCCATAGGCAAAGTGCGTTGCATCCCACCTGAATACACACAGTAGGTGTGATGCATGTCAAAAAACCCTTCTATGGGGTGCGATGGACAAGAATGGACAAATGGCAGGGTCAATCCGCAAGGTGGAGGAGCATGGAATCTTCCAGAAACCTCTCCTGTGACACTTGCCTCTCTGAATTCGACCAGGGATGAGTAAGAGATCATCAATCTCCAAGTGGAATCAAGAACTATCAGAGAGAAGACACTAATCAAATCTCAAAATCTGACTCACCTCCCTTGCAGACATCTATATATGGATCCCTCATCCCAGAGATCCAGAGGCTGGAATTTTGTATCTTGTAAGGAAGTGCTGTTGGTTTCTTGGTGCAATATCATAGTGTTGGGTGATCTAAGCTTTTCATGAGGAGAAGAAGGGCTTTCTTGCTGAGAGGATGATGCTGGGTCAGAACAATTGGTTGTAATCCTATTTTCTCTTTCTTGATTATCAATAAAGCTATTCAAGTTTTCCTCCACATTCTTGTATGATTGATGATTTATGCATTTGTGTGGTCAATGTACATCTAATCCTATATTTTTTATGATAATAGATCTATGTTCTTGGATAGTGTTATGCTACTTTGATTCTACAGGCACTCCTTGAAGCTGGGTAGACAAGGAAGCGAGTGGCAAAGACCTACCAGAAGAGAGAGGAATCGAGCAAGGAGCCAAGCGCAAGACAGAGGTTGGTCTCCTTATTCTTCTCTTATCTATTTCTCGTAAAGGAAAACGAAAGTAGTTTTTAGTGTGTTTGTTTCTAAAGTAGCTACCAGCCTTAGTGGGACTAGCAGCTCTGCATAGACACTAGTTTTCCCGATAAAAAAATGGTGACTCCACTGGGGAGTGAGTAGATTGTTTGTTCATCTACATTTGTTTACTTTATAAACTTACAGACGGAGCCTGAAGTCAAGCTAGCTAGCCTTCGAACTACATTTGCTATGCAAGTGCAAAGTAGACCAACGCTACTTCAGTCAATCTCCAAGTTTTGTTTATGAATTAAACAATTGATTTACAAGCTTTCTAATTGCCCTCGTGGTGGCTCTAGTAACCTCCTTACATATACCCTTGTGATTGATTTACTGATTACCACTTGCTCGGCTTAAATCCCTGAACTGAACTGCAAACTGTGACCCGGAATCCAATCAAAGTCTCGTCTCTGGTCCAGTGCACTGTCTGTTCTGTGAACTTCAAATGCATCGCACTTCCCGAGTGTAGTAGGTGCGTTGCATTTCAGTTTCACTGTGTTATAGGTGCGCTGATCAGACAAGGCCTTGTTCCTAAATTTTGGTTTCTGCGTTCACTCTTTTTAGCTCTATTCAGGAATTTTACTACCTGTAGTCAGCACACCTCTGTTGAAACCCCTTTCCTTGCTGTTATTCCGCCTCCATTGTGCAAAGAACTGTAAATGTTTTCTTGTATTTTTGAGTCATTTTCAGTTCTCCTTTACAAAGAAGTAGCGTAATTGTACTGTCGTTTCTTGATTTGAAAGTGTCGCAAGTGTCGTTTTCAGTCATAGAAGAGAATCTGATTGTTCTTGATAGTCGATTACACTGTTACTCTTGTATTTGATTTGAGTTAGTAATTTTTCAAGTGTCGAAAGCAAGTTTTCAATTCCAAATAACAAAGTGTCGTCATTGTCCTCATTTTGTTTTGAAAAGAAACTTGTTAGTAATTGTCACTTTGGAAAATAATTCAGATTTGCGCTTAGCTTTCCTTTTATCATTCACACATTAAGAAGGCTGGAAAACAAATACATGCATGTGCATTTGCATTTAGACTGTTTGTTGGTTTGATTTAGGACAGTGCATATAGTGTGTGCTCTCTGCTCTTTGTTGAAAGAATGCCATCCCTCTTTCCTTAGTAGCTAGGATTTTCATTGCAAAAAGAAGATTAAACGACTTTTTATCATCTTAGATTGCATTTTAGGAATTGTACATCTACATCACGCAATGAACCTGAAAGGCAAATTTCTTAAGCAAGATCAACCATAAAATAAATTTAATGAATATAAAAACACTTTGGAACCTAACGCACAACATCTATAAGTCTAGGCTAGAGATGTATTCTAGCATCGTAAAGCTTAGTAACTATTGTTTTCACTGTTGGTTGGGTGATTCCTCCACTTTGAGACGATAAGTGCCAGTACAGAATTGTGCTCCCACGTACCGTCGAGTATATTTTGGGAGACCACAATAGGCTTTATCCTTTATCCATAGGAAGTTGTGTCTGCCGCCCTATCGATCGCAATGCACTGAAGATAGCATTCGGGAAGATTGACTACCGTACCGTAAAAAGTATTCTGCGGTTTTGCGATTGGTTTGGTAATCCCTCTATCTAGATTTCCAGAGCAGTCCCTTTCATTCCTTTTCAGACTCCTTAACAGAAAAGGTCCATCTGAGCACTTGTCACTTCAAGCTCATTAAAAATCGAAGGCGACTAGAGTCATCTTCTGTTTTTTCCCAACTCTTAAAAATTGAAAAAACAAGTTGTGTCAAAGCGTCTAAAATTCATCTAATTTGGAAACATACTTCCCCTTGATTTTTAGTTGATTGAGTAATCCGCAATCGTGGAAGAAAGTCAATTGAAACCCCGTCATTCACGGAGGCTTACAAGTCAACCGTCTTTGTCTCCAGAGTCGAAACTATTACGGACAAAGCGAACTCGTTTAACTGGTTCCAAATCCCCTGGTAAAGTTAGAACAAGTGTTTCGACACCATCAGAGACTCCGGTTACTCCAAACATTTCTGGTATCCCTGCCTTTACAAAAGAAGTTCAGCAGCCACCAAAGGACAGTAGAACTGATCCTAGTGTGAAGGTAAACACTTGTGTTACTAAGCCAGCTCCATCTACAGCTGATTCGGAGGGTGTTATTCCCCAAACATCTGTCGCTGCAAATTCTATACCTTCTTCGGCACCAGAAATATTTTATGGACCTGACGATCTACCTCTTCCACCTGGTCTGATTTCTATAGAAGAGATTGTGGAGGATCCTCCATCTAGTACTCCATCGCGATTTGGAGTCGGGATCACACTATATCCTTCTTCATCAGAAATTAGTCTACTACCATCGGAAGCTCCTGTAGAATCGCTAGGAAATCTTTTGGATAGACTAGAAATGTCTGAACAACCATCGACATCTAGAACTGTGTCATCTGACACAGCGACGGCAGAACTCCCTGTTGTCACCCCAACAATGTTCGTCGGCATACCTTCTGTCGTAACTAGCTCTCAATCGCTAGACGAGGCCCACTCAGGGGCTATTTCGACAGTATGGTTCGTTCCTGTTTTTTCATCCGGAATAATATCCGAGAACTCTTATGTTGAGTCTCAGCAAATTGATCCTTCAGGGTGTCAATTTGGGCAGTCCGGTCCTCAAGGGCAAACAATTCCTTTAAGTACTGGATTACCGCCGTATGGGGGGTAGTATACCCTTTCATTATCTCCTCTGGGAGGACAACCATACGAGAGTTCACAACAAAATTCAGGTTATGCTGGAATTACATCTAGCGGTTGGGTACCAATACTACCTCAACAACCAAGAGTTGTATATTCGATGCAACAATGCTTACCTATGTCAAATATACCGACTACGCCAGCTATTGTGACAGTGTCGCAAGTACAAGCATTGCCTGTTGTATGCCAACCTCAGGTTTCTCAGGTGGTAATGCAACAGCCTCTTGTCCCTATGACTCAACCACAATCGCCAACTAGTGGAATGACACAGGCACAAACGGGTACAATTACCCCTCATCTTGGTCAAATAGTCAGTATTGGACAACAGCACATGGCTTCGGAACCATGGCTGGTGCAATACCAACAACCGCAATTCCAACAAGTATACCAAGGATCTAAACAACAAATCTTTGCAAATAGTGGGCAATCGTATATTCAAAACGGTCAAAATCAACCGTTCTACAATGGTTATGCCCATCAACCTTACCAAAGTTACCAGCATCAAATGCATTATGCTGGTATGCAAAGACCAACTGCTCAGGAAATTCCGTCGTATCCTGGGTATGCTTCGCCAAACCTGAATCAACAGTTACCCTTCGTGGCAACTTTGGAGTTACCGGATCTAAATAGGTTAACAAACGATCCAATTGCTTACGCCCCTTGGTGGCCAGCGATTCCGCATAAACTTTCGTCAGATATTCCTAAATTTAATGGAAATCCAGGTGAAGACCCATCGAATCATGTGATGACATTTCATCTGTGGTGTTCATCAAACACCCTAAACGATGATTCGATTAGACTTTGCCTTTTCCAGAGGACGTTAACTGGTCCGGCAGCAAAATGGTATATCGAGTTACCCAGAGCTTCGTTTGACAACTTCAGTACCCTAGCCACAACCTTTTTAACCCATTTTTAGTTACCGATAACGTACGAAACGGGAACAGAACTCCTTACCAATTTCAAGCAAACAACGGCCACTCACATATCCGATCATATTCATGAGTGGCGACGTCGTCGTAGAATGGTAAAAACGTATGTTCCTGATCAGCTTTTAGCTGAATGGTTTATTAAGTCTTTATTACCTTCCATTACAGAAGATGTGGCAAAAGGAGGAGTCATCACTGAAGAGCAAGTTATTGCTCATGCGCAATATTTAGACTTGATTTATACTCAGTCTGGCACGCTCTACGATAAAATCCCTGATGCTCCCAGACCGGAATTTTCCATCCCCCCTCCTCCTAAATCAAACAATGACTCTCATGCCGGCAATGGCGTGATTGGTACGACAGACACGAAATCGACAAAGGCTACATCTAAAAAGGCCCGTAAGATTTCCAGTCAAAATGCAAAAGAAGAACTTCTCGCCTCGGAAGTAAATGTCGTCTCGACAGATAAAGGCAAAGAAACCAAGCAACCGGGAGGCAAGAAGAAAAACAAAGGGAAGAAGAAGAAACAGGAGGAATCATCACCTGAAAAATCTTCTGCAAACCCTCCTGGAGATAGGAAACCAAAAAATCCATGTATAATATGTGATGAGGATCATTGGACAAGAGATTGTCCACATAAGGCTGAGCTTAAAAGATTCATCAAGAATTCAAAAACCTCGGCAGTATTAACTGATCTGTTTCCAAATCCAGGGACAAATCTGGTTGCTAGTGAAAATGCTTCCCCACCCCAAGTACTAATGTTGTCGGTTTCGAAACAGCAAAATGATGCTTTGATATCGACAAGGAACAAAGATTATGGGAATCCACAGCTGTTGAAAAACAAGGATAAAGATCAAACCTAGTAGTTCGACAACGACTTCGACAGAAGTTGCGCCGCCCATCATTCATGAGCTAACAATAAAACCGCCAAAGGGAGTAGTACACAAGTTGACATTTAATCCTCGTGCCAGAGCAGCACAACATTATAATATAGTGGAAGATCTGGCCCAATCGCCATCCGCTATGTCGACACTTGAGGTACTGCAAAATTTCCCATCCCAAAAGCAGGCTTTATTATCAGCTATCGGTGGGATAGACCCAAAGGATTCTAATCTTATGTCCTTTAATCATAAAGGATATGATTCTCAGTTACCAGCTCAACTAGCTTTCCTCATTCAAGTGAAAGCCCTCAACAAAACTATTCATCGAACAATTATTGATGAGGGGGCATCTACATGTACTATGTCAATGAGTTTCTGGAAAATTTTAGGATCTCCAACCTTGTCGCGATCTTCGACAACATTAAAAGCATTTGACTGACGAACGTATACCCCATACGGTATTCTAAGTAACTTGAAAGTTGAACTAGGAGGGAAAACAGTAGAAATAGATGTCGAAGTAATCGACGGAAACCTCGATTACAACATCCTACTGGGAAGACCATGGATATATGCTATGGCTGCATTTGTGTCGACCTACTTTAGGAAGATTGCATTTCCTTTCCGAGGAATTACAATCGTCGACCAACAAACATTTCTTCCGAATAGTTCCCAAGTTACGGGAAGCATTCCAATGATCCATGGAAGCCCCCATACGCTTCAAAATATCAGAGTAGGCCTACTAAAAGACCCTATATTAATGGGGACTTTTACCCTTCCGCCTCCAATCAATCTGGCGGAAGTAGCGTCGGTAGGAACCTGCAATATGATATCTTCGATTCAAGAGGTCTCAGAAAACGATATAAACATGGATCATACGACGGTATTACCTCCAAGCCCAATATAAATATTGTAGCATGCAATGTTTTTGGCATGGGAGGTAGACCTGAATCAACGCTCATCAAGCGTTTGGATAGATAGGTCAAAGGAATATGGCACCCCTTCAAATCCTTGGTCGCAAGTACATTACACCGACGAAGGAATTGTTCAATCAATGGTAATTGAAGGGGCGCCATGGGAAGATTACCACCATCGTTCCCATCTTCCGGATTGTAAAGAAGATACTCCTAATGACATTCATCATCCTTCAGTTTTTGATTTCCTATCAAATACTGTAAACACAGTGGATTCCGAGCGAAACTTGTCCAACATTGAAGAGACTATCGCCATAAATATCTCGACCAAAACAGATGTTGAAGAGAATATTTATGTGGGCAAATGTTGTTCTCCTTCAGAACTGGAAATATATAACGCTCTTTTTCGCGAATTTAGAGATGTCTTTGCTTGGTCATATGATGAAATGCCAGGCATTGACTCGAGTATAGTTGAACATGAAATCAAGATGTATCCAGATGTCAAACCAGTACGACAACGGCTACGTCAGGTGCAACCCAAGAAAGCCGCTGCCATCAAGGAAGAAGTTGAAAAGCTTCTCCATGCTGGTTTCATTTACCCGGTTCCTCTAACCGATTGGGTATCGAACATTGTTCCTGTTATGAAAAAACAAGGAACGATCAGAGTGTGCATCGATTATAGGGATGTAAATCAAGCTTGTCCGAAAGACAACTACCCTACACCCTTTATTGACCAGATAATTGACGAATGTGCCGGATGCGAAATCTTTTCATTCATGGATGGATTCTCCATGTATAATCAAATAAATATCCGCCCACAGGACCAGTCAAAGACTGCATTTATTTGTCCGTGGGGCACATTCGCATATCGCAAATTACCCTTTGGTTTAAAGAAGGCAGGGGCAACGTTTCAGATGGCAATGAATTATGCCTTCCATGACATCAAAAACATCGTTCAACCATATCTCGACGACCTTTCGGCTCATTCACGAAAGCAGACCGATCATCCACAGCATTTGAGAGCAATATTCCTACGTTGCGGACACTACAAGATACGACTCAATCCACACAAATGTGTGTTCTATGTCAGTTTTGATCATTTTCTTGGCTTTGTAGTCTCAAAGGACGGGATTTGTCTCAACCCATGTAAGGTTCAGGCAATAATAAATTTGCCTCCACCTTCAAATTTGCTTCAGATATAGAAACTCCAAGGGAAAGCAAACTTTCTGAGGAGGTTCATTCCGAATTACGCCGAACTTGCTCAAGGTTATACACATCTATTGAAAAGGGAAGTGCCCTTCGTCAGGGATCAGGTCGCGCAAGCCTCCTTTGATGCGTTAAAAGAATCCCTAATGAAAGCATCATTAATGTACGCTCTTGATTATCAACCTGTATCTAGTTGCAGCGAATACAACCATCGCAATGGTTTTAGTTCAAAAAGACAACAGAATTGAACATCCTATATATTATTTAAGTAGGAACTTAAATGATACAGAAAGCAAATATTCCTATGTTGAAAAGCTGGCGCTCGCAGCTATTCAAGCGATACAGAGATTTTGACACTATGTCCTCTTTCGAAAAACTACCATTCTGTCAGATTGCAACCCCATGACTTATACATTGTCGCGACAGTTGCTGGGGGGCAAATATTCAAAATGGATAGCAATTCTACAAGAGTTTGATCTAGAATTTGTAAAATCCAAATCAAAGAAAGCCCTGGTTTTCGCAGAATTACTATGCGATCTCCCATCGTCGTCCAACGATGAAACATCAGATGAAACAATCATGGATGAATCTTTGTTTCTGATATCTTCAAGCAATCCGTGGTATGGAGATATAATCATCTATCTCCAAACCCAGAAATATAGGCCTAATACCTCCCGCTCCGAACAAAAATGTATTCGATACCAATCAAAAGACTACATGATCGTCGGTGATACACTTTACCGTCGTGGCGTCGATACGGTTCTGAGGAGGTGCCTCACCCATGAGGAAGCCGAAAAAGTCCTGAATGATTGCCATTCAGGCGCGTGTGGGGGGCATCAATCTGGTTACGCTACGACGCAAAAAAATTTACGAGCAGGATACTTCTGGCCAACAATGTTCAAAGATTGCATAACCGCAGTCAGAAGTTGCCATGCCTATCAAATTTTCGATAGCAAAACCAGAAGACCACCTGCACCTCTGCAGCCAATAGTTGCTGTTGGGCCATTCGCCAAATGGGGCATTGATTTCATGACATGTAACCCCACCTCGACCGAGGGGCATGGGTATATCATAGTCGCAGTGGACTATTTTACCAAATGGGCCGAGGCAATGCCTACATTAGATAACACTGATGAAACAGCTACCCTTTTCTTTTTCAATCATGTAGACGCCAGACTCAGCGTTCCATAGGCTATAGTCACAGATCATGGATCACATTTTCGCAATCACATGATGGCCGAATTAGCTTCCAAATTAGGGTTGTCTCACGACAGCTCTACTCCATATTACCCGCAGGCCAACAGACAAGTTGAAGCAATAACAAGATCCTGAAACGCATGCTGCAAAGGATGATTGGAGTCCAAAAAAGGAGTTGGCACCTGATCCTGTACTCAGCCTTGTGGGAATACCGAACATCGGTAAGGAACGCAACCGGGTTTACACCCTTCCAACTAGTGTATGGCCTAGAAGCAATCTTACCAGTTCAGTGTGAAATCTCATCCCTCAAACTCGCAATTGACCTTCTCCCCGGAACTTCAAAAGAGGAGGATCGTTTCTTGGAACTAATCCAATTGGATGAAACCCATCGTGATGCCGCTTTGGCTAACGAATCCCACAAGAAACGAGTCAAGGCGCAGTTCAACAAGAATGTCAAACCCCATGTCTTCTCAGAAGGTGACCTGGTCTTACTTTACAACCAAGAATCTGATAAATTGGGAGCAGGTAAATTCAAGTCTTTATGGATGGGCCCCTATATTGTTAAATGTGTATTAGCAAAAGGAGCCTACAAGTTAATGGATTACGACGGAATTCCACTAGCGCAACCCCGTAACGGGTTGTACCTTAAGCGTTACTATGCATGATTCAGCGTAGTAACCTATATGCTTTTGTTACATTTTTGTTTTTGCTAAGGGTAATCGTTTTGGTCAAGTAAATCCACTTTTTACATTTGTCGCAGATGTCAAACCTATTGGAATCTTTTGTTGGATATGCCGACAGAGCAAGTCGTAGTTCGCGGAACCTATCTTTTGCGGCCTAGCCATTTTTGATCCAAGCGGCGAGTTAGTAAGTTTCAGAGGGGTATGTATTGGTCGATCAACGAATAACATCGCTGAATATAGCACGTTGATAGAACTTCTCTCTGATGCCATCACACATGGCATATGCCGACTTGTCGTCAGGCTAGACTCACAGCTCGTCATACTACAACTCACCGGTATCTACTCCATCCGAAATCCAGCTATCTATCGCATGTTCCTAAGGGTCAAGATTTTGGAAAGGCAATTTGATTTTATTCAATATCAGCATATTTCCAGAAGCTTAAACACATTAACTGACTCATTGGCAAATTATGTGTTAGATAGACATTTGCAACATTTATAAAAAGAAGCATTTCATCAATATTTGCATTCGGATCATGTAACTTAACCAAAATAAAACTTCGAAAATCAAAAATATATATATATAACTGTTTATGGTTTACACATAATGTTCTGTAACCAAGAAAAAATTGGTCAAATGACCCAAAACTCAAAATGCTAGGGGGCACCCTAGTCTAATGATGCTGGTGATAACAAGTCACCACCTGTGCAATCATGCGTAAAAGCCTAGTCCATCGACTTGGCATGCCAGTAGTATGCCGCTACAACCTTAGAGGCAGCTCGTCAGTCCTCACATCTAGAATACCGAGAGTGAGGCCCTCGACCTGATCCTGTAATGCTGAAAGAGTCTCAGCCACATCAAGGTCGCGAAGGATAGCCCTTCCCACAGCCTCTCCTGCTGGAGCAGCAGCTGGCACTCTTAGGCGTACTACTGGTCGAACGGGACCAACATCTGCATGAGCACATGAGTTCTGACTAGTCTTGACAGAATAAAGCACAAGGACATTATAAATAGAAACGATAAATAGAAATATGGTCAAAGAATTTACCAATGGCACCCCACTGCTCGCCAGCCGGCAGTAACAAATCCGGGTCACCCCGGAAGTCCATACCAGCATATGGATACTCGGAAAAAACCATCTCCTGACGATCGAGCCACCCGAAGAAGGTATCAGAAAAGGAAATCTGAGACTGACCAGCATGTCTGGACATATGGTCGACCCATCTCTGCGTCCGTGGTTCAGTCGATGGAGGTAAACCAAGTGAAATATACTGCGGCTGCATCAACGGGATCTCTTCCAAGGCGAAGGCGGTCAAAATAGAACCATATCCAAAGTTCTTCAATCTTCCATTTTTCACCTTGGAGAGTACTGCATCACACCAGTTGAACACCTTTGGTTCAAGACATTCTAAGGCATACTGCATATAAGATCGGTTGGCCACGTGAAGAGCCACACCACCAGCCATCCTACCAAAGGTGAACAAAATGGTCCTCAGGGACCTGTCAGTGACATCTCGGATGATGATCTTTCCATCTTTACTCGGCTGAGATCCCTCTCTACAATACCTGTGAATGTAATCTCTCACAAATTCACCCCTACGGGCCGAACCTGATAAGGAGATAGGAGCACCCCGCCTCGATAAGCCGGTCAAAAAATAGATGTCCATGACAGTCAAGGGGATGGATTTTCCCCTAATCTGGAACACCTGGCTGGTAGGATCCCAGGCATCGAGCAAATACTACAACAAGTTGATTTATAGCCTCATGCTAGAGATACGGAAAAACTTGAACAGGCCACAGTTCCGCAGTGCATTTACTGTAACCGGATCATGTAAAGCAAGCATGTCCTCTTCTTCATGCTCACGTTCTCACCATGTAATAGGCATTTTTCTCCAATAAATCTCTGAAAACAAACAAGAGAAGAGTTAGATCCTGATTTGGTGAGAAACAGGCAAAAATTTCCATTGAAAACTGTGCACAAAATTCCCTCCTTGCGCCCATCGCACCCCCAGCAGTGTCCTGGGTGCATTGCATGCCAACTGTCCAGTGAGAAGGCCAACATGCAACGCACCTTTCAATATATAAAGGGTGCGATGGAGCCAGAGCGAGTTCTTCAAACCCCAGAGGATCAGAAAAACTAGAAATCAGACTCAGAATGCAAAATGGAAAGGATGAAATGAAAGAGCTCAGGTTTAGCTCCTACCTGGTCCAGACGGCGCCAAAAATCGTCCACAGAATCTCCCGGAATCAGCTGGTGAAAATCAAGGGGGAAAGCACCTCCAAGGCTCCAACAAACCAAAGTTCAAATGAAATGGTAAAATGAGGGGTAAAAGCACTTTTAAATTACTTTTTACGTAATTCAAGTAAAATATTAGTGTCTTAACTCATTTTCCAAACATGTATTGTTCATTTCTAACTAGTTTGATGAAGCAATTGAGCATGCAGCGCAACCTTTGAAGGAACAAAGTCATTAATGGTAAAGTCAAGAAATGACCATTATATCGAGAAGTTTTAACGTGGACTTCAAGCTCGTTAAAAAATAAACATAAGCAATGAGCAAGTGTTTCCCCTAGCGTTTAAGCTCATTTTAAAATAAAAAATGAACCAATTTCTGGTAAATAACCATCGTGAATATAGTACTTTAGCCTTTGAAGCCTTGGTCGTGTTCTCATCATCACCTCCACTCTGTATTGGCCGATCATTCACCTCCACTTGATTGTTTACCCCTTTTGAGGAACAGCTGTGAAGAGTGATCTTGTTAGCCATCCTTGTGACACTGTCGTGATTGGAAAATTCCAAACTTTACCTGGAATCAGCTACTACCCAAATCTATCACTCGTTCCTCAAAAAACGAGTCTCCTTTAAGCTCTTTTCCACTGACTCGTAAAATATGAAAAGATTACCGAGCCATTGGCCTCTCCAACTCGTTAAAGTGACCGAAAGTTCTATCCCTCCTTTAGATTTTAATCTTTTTTGGACCTGAGGGATTATAACACAAAAAGATCGAGCGCTTGTTTTGTTCAGCTCGTTAAAATTACTGAAAATTCATCCCTTTCGTATTATTTTATACTTTTTCGGACTTAAGGGATTAGATGACGAAAAGGGATTTTTGGAGTTTCCTTTACGTCCCTTTTCAGACTCTCTAAAATTGAAAAGGACCATGTTATCTTTGTTGTTAAACTCATTAAAACCTAATAGCGACAAACTTGTCCATAACAGACAAGAACGAGTTTCACTATCGCTAGGCTCGTTAAAACATAGCGATGGGTTTGCTCGAAGGGCAAATTATAGAACAAGCATATGTTATCCTCCTCAAGCTTGACAAAAATAAAGAGGTACTTGTTAGCAATGACTGGGGAAAAAATTGGGAAGAAAACTTGAAGAAACTTTGTTGGTAGCAAGTCGCTCTTGAACATGACACTTTCACTCCACATCCAAGTTGGGTTGGGTTGTTCCATTCACTAGTCACATCACCATGGTTCCATCACACCATCCACATTTGGGGTTAATGCTACCAATCCATCATGTCAGTGTCGCCGGTATGTTCAAGAGAAGTCGCTCAGAGAATTCACCTGTGTCTCACCCACTATAATACATTTTCGCTCCATTCTTTCATGACCGCCACCCTGAACCATATATCACCAAATCGTTTTCACCTCCATTAAAATCATTTTCTCCATTCCGTGTCATTGATGTGGGATTCACTAAGGCCCTCCTATGACAGATCGCTTCTTGTCGACATCAGCTCATTATCCAAGAATTTGATCTAGGAACAACCCTTTTAGTACTTTGAAGCTTGCATGCCTCAATGGCAAGTTTCTCACTTCCGGCAACAGGTTTACATCAATGGCCTTCGACCGAAAGATTTTGCGTGATGTTCGACGCCAAGTCCCTTATTCACACCACGTAAATTGTACTGCAGTACCTTGAGGATCATTATCATTATCCGTGATTCCTCTCGCGCCTGTTAACAGCTTACATCATTGGCTGGTAATCAGGCGATGTCTTTCCATGTTCGACTCCAGAACATCTCTCACATGGATCAACTTGTACTTTGAGTGAAGATCGAACGAGATTGAAGACCCCAAATCTAGTTTCATCCATCCGTGCTGCGATATATATTCAGGAAAATAAAGACATCAAATGTACATCATTGCTGCACAGATAATCATCCAATCTAAGGGATGATGGCTCTACTAGAATCATCAGTCTACACTCAGACGATTGTCTGTCCTATGAACATGAAAATGAATTTATAAAGCTGAGCATGGGAATGTCTGCCTCAGCTAGATCATGAAAATAATATGAAGATTATGTATTGTATTGTATCTTATTACAGGTCGCCTTCCAGCTCGAAAAAACTTTGGATCCTCATGATAAAGCATTTCACCCGACATCAAAAGATTAACGACCTCATGCTTTAGGGGGCAACTGTTATAGACATTTTTGGGCACTACAACCCCAAGCATAAATGTCTATAAACCAAGGGCTCATAAGTCCCTAAAGGTGTTGTTCCAACCCCTAAAAGAACAAGGTCAACTGATTATAGCATCTCTCAGAAGTTCTCCATGAAAAACTACTCAGAACTGGTCAAAACTGGACCATTTCACCTACTCCATAGGCAAAGTGCGTTGCATCCCACCTGAATACACACAGTAGGTGTGATGCATGTCAAAAAACCCTTCTATGGGGTGCGATGGGAGAGAATGGACAAATGGCAGGGTCAATCCGCAAGGTGGAGGAGCATGGAATCTTCCAGAAACCTCTCCTGTGACACTTGCCTCTCTGAATTCGACCAGGGATGAGTAAGAGATCATCAATCTCCAAGTGGAATCAAGAACTATCAGAGAGAAGACACTAATCAAATCTCAAAAGCTGACTCACCTCCCTTGCAGACATCTATATATGGATCCCTCATCCCAGAGATCCAGAGGCTGGAATTTTGTATCTTGTAAGGAAGTGCTATTGGTTTCTTGGTGCAATATCATAGTGTTGGGTGATCTAAGCTTTTCATGAGGTGAAGAAGGGCTTTCTTGCTGAGAGGATGATGCTGGGTCAGAACAATTGGTTGTAATCCTCTTTGCTCTTTCTTGATTATCAATAAAGCTATTCAAGTTTTCCTCCACATTCTTGTATGATTGATGATTTATGCATTTGTGTGGTCAATGTACATCTGATCCTATATTGTTTATGATAATATATCTATGTTCTTGGATAGTGTTATGCTACTTTGATTCTACAAGTACTCCTTGAAGCTGGGTAGACAAGGAAGCGAGTGGCAAAGACCTACCAGAAGAGAGAGGAATCGAGCAAGGAACCAAGCGCAAGACAGAGGTTGGTCTCCTTATTCTTCTCTTATCTATTTCTCATAAAGGAAAACGAAAGTAGTTTTTAGTGTGTTTGTTTCTAAGGTAGCTACCAACCTTAGTGGGACTAGCAGCTCTGCATAGACACTAGTTTTCCCGATAACACTTCCTCAATCCCGCCAACTAGCTTTCTTTGTCAACACAGAGGGCCCAGAGGTGTTGTACCTCACCCTAAGTCCAACCATAGTAATTCACCCCCTTCCAAGGAGTCCATAATCCATTGTAGCCACACTTTTCAATCAGGTCTTCTTTTGGTGCTTCTTTAGGATGGCCTCTTACCAAGTTTTTGTAGGGCTACAGAATCTCCTATCTCAACCCATAGCCTCGAGGGGACCCAAGCTATTACAAGGCTCCATAGATTGCATCCCAACCCATAGCCTCAAGGGACCGAAGTTGTTATAGGGCTCCAAAGACCTTTTTCTGAACCCATAGCCTCTAGGGACCCAAGTTGTTACAGGTCTCTAGGGATCCTATCTCAACCCACAACTTCCAACTACCCCAATAAATTACAAGCCTTGAGAGACTAGCAGCTCAACCCACAGCCTCAAGGGAATTCAAGAACCAATTCCCTTCTCTTCTCTTCTCCTTTGCATTGTCTTTTGATTACCCTCCCCGAACACCCAATATAGTGCCTTCTTTGCATGCCTCCAACATGCATGATTTCTCCCCTCTTTATTTTTCCTGGTATTCTTTTCCTATCTCCTATATTTATTCATCCTCATGCTTGTTGCCTTGGAATTTACATTCTTCCTTACTGGACCTTTTTGTCCTCTTTTTGTTGTTACTAATTTGCAAGCAACATGGGTTATGTACTTTATGTTCTAGCTCATTCAATTTTGATAGTTGTTTCATTAAATTCATGCACCAACATCCTTTAATTTTTTTCCAAGAAATTCAGGTTTCTCTCTCTGCACAATAAACCATAACATCCCAAACAAGCCATCCCTTTCCCCAACTCTAGAATCTGTTTCCCTTAACTTGGCTCCCCTTTTTCTTATTCCATATATCTATACCATATTTAGAATGAATTTTATAAGGAAACCATGGACGGGGTTGTCACATTCCCCTCCCCCTTGCGAGAAAACCACCCTCATTGTTATTTCACCCATAATCAATATCAACATTTTTTTTTAATGTAACACATACTGTTCCATGGAGCTTTATATACACATCTCTATACAGTATTCACAATCATATACACACTTGTTTCAATCAACAAACAAGAAGGGGAATTTTGTTTTCATGGCATTAACCATTTCCCATGTGGCCTCCTCCGGCCCAAAGTGCTTCCACTACACCTTGATTTTTTATATGACTTGATTATGGAGCATGAGACTCCTTTGGTCTAGAATGCACATTGGTTCTGGATGGAAATATCCTTTTAGTTCCACCTATAGTACATACCAATCAATCACATGATTAGAGTTCGATATGTATCGTTTAAGTAAAGAAACATGGAAAAAATCATGAAATCAATCACATGATTAGAGTTCGATATGTATCGTTTAAGTAAAGAAACATGGAAAAAATCATGAAATCTAACTTATGAAGGTAAATCCAGTCTATATGCTACTTGTCTAATCCTATCAAGGATTTCAAATGGCCCACAATATCCTGGTTACAACTTGGCACATGTCCCAATTCTTAGGGAACTCTTCCTGGGTTTAACTCTTATGTAAACATGTTCCCCAACATGGAACTCTTTATGCACCCTATGCTAGTTTTCATAGTTTTTCTTCCTACCTTGTGTCACGTCAAATTATGCTTTATGATCTAAACCCATTGTTCCATGTCCTTGAGCATATTACGTCCTACATGGACCCTATTTACTAGGTCACTCCAGCTAATAGGAGTATTGAAACTCCTCCCATACAATGCCTTAAATGAGATCATGTTTATGGATTCTTACTATCCATTATTGTATGAAAATTCCACAAGTGGAAGATATTATTCCCACTTCTTGGGTTGATGCATCACATACACCCTTAACATGTCCTCAAGGATTTTATTAATCTTCTCTATTTTCCAATATGTTTGTGGATGATATGTCATGCTAAATGCTAATTTTGTTCCCAATCCTACAAACAGTTCCTTCCAAAACATGGAAGTGAATCTAGCATCTTTTTCTAACACAATTTTTTGGGGTATGCCATGTAGTCTCACAATATCCTTTATGAAGATTTATGCAATGTCACTAATATATTTAGTGGACCTAAATTCCACAAAATGAGCTACATTTCTCAACTTATCCACCACTACCATGATTACATCATGATTCTTAGAATTTTTGGAGAATCCTATAATGAAATCTATAGAAATTACCTCCCACTTCCATTTTCAAATGGGTATAGGCTGCAACAACCCTTCCAGATGTTTTCACTCAAGGTTTACCTGCTATAATTCTATGCATCTTGCAACAAAATCAGCCACTTCATTTTTCAGATTTAGCCAATAGTAGGACATTTTTAAGGTTGTAAGGGTATTTTGATACCCAAAATGGCTTGAATAAGGCTTAACATGGAATTATTTCATTATCAGTATTTTCATTTCATCATTGTTAGGCACATAATTTTTTCATTTGAACCTGATTAGGCCATCCTCAGTGAGGTGGTTTTCTTCATCCTCACCTCATTGCAGAAACTTTTCTCTCACTTGTTGATATTTCTTGTCTTGAAGTCCAACACTTTTGACCTTTTCTATCAGATCTAACATGTATGAACTCACAGTTTCTAATTGATTGTCTTGAATGCTTCTACTCAGGGTATCAACTACCTTGTGTTCTTTACCTTGTATGTGATTTATTTCAAATTCTAATTCACTGGGTGCGGCTAGCCATCTTGATTGCCTCGCATTTAGCTTCCATTGTCCAAAAAAATACTTGAGCCCGTTATGGTCTGTCATGAGTGTGTATTTCCTACCAAGGAGGTAATGCCTCCACATATTTAAGGCATGAATGATGGAATCCAATTCTAAATCGTGAGTTGCCTAAATCACCTCATGCTCATTTAACTTTTTGGACTCATAGCATACAGCTTACCCTTTCTACATTAAGACTCCACCAAGTCCTTCTTTAGAGGAATTTGCACACACCACGAAATCCTTATTAGGATCTGCAATTCTTGACACCAATGCATTGGTGAGTAACAATTATAGTAGCTCAAAGCTCTCTACACATTATGCAGTCCAATCAAATATTTTACCTTTTCTCTACAAGGTTGTAATGGGATGACCTTCCTTGGATAAATTTTTAATAGATCTCTGGTAATATCCTACCAATACCATGAATTATCTAACCTCATCCACATTCCTTGGAGTTGGCCACCCCCTTATGGATTTTATATTTTCGGGGTCAGTTGAGATTCCTCTCTAATAGCCGATCTGCCCAAAATAATGTATTTGTGACTGGAAGAAATAACACTTATTAAGATTTGTATAGATCTTATGCTCTCTCAACAATTGTAATACTACAACCATATGTTTTTCATGTTCTTCTTCTGACTTTGAATACACCAATATGCAATCGACAAACACAATGACATGCTTGTCCAAATAAGGATGTAACACATTGTTCATCGGGCACTTGAATGTAGCAGGGGTATTGGTAAACCCAAAGGGTACCACTATGTACTCGTAATGCTCATTAATTTTTCTGAAAGCAGTTTGATGGATGTCCTCCTCCTTAATTTTCATCTAATGGTATCCTGACCTCAAGTCAATCTTAGAGAAAATTGTCGTTGCCCTTAACTGATCAAAGAGGACATCGATTTTTGGAAATGAGTACCTATTCTTAATGGTCACTTTTTTTAATTGCCTATAATTGATGCATGGTCTAAGGGTTCCATCCTTCTTCTTCACAAATAGTACAGGCGCTCCCCACAAGGACATAATTGGCATTATGAAGCCCTTTTCAAGAATTTCTTTTAGCTGCAACTTCATCTCAACTAACTCTATGGTGCTCATTCGATATGGTGCCTTGGACATTGGTGTTTCTCCAGGTGCCATCTCAATAGAAAAATCTATCTCTCTATGAGGAGGAAATCCATGCATCTCCACTGTAAAGACATTTTCATATTGCTACAAAATAATGTATCTTTTTACAAATTCAACTTCCTCATATCCTATTATGTTTTCATTTCTCTCATCCTTAAAAACTTATACTACAAATAGTGTGCAAGCTTTCATGTTGTAGCGTTTTTCTTGAATAGAAGTGATTAGTCTTACTGAAATGGTATTTTTCTTACCCTGCATCACTCTTTTTTCTCTTTGCTCATCCAAGCACTCAATTGCTTTTTCATAGAAATCTACTTTAGTCTTATGTAAGTACAACCAGTCCATGCCCAACAATATATCATACACGCCCAATGGTAATACATTCAAGTGGGTTGTGGTGTGCATGTCACTAAGCTCGAATACACATGACCTTACCCAATGGTTGATCCTTTACTTTGTTCCAATTTCCAACTGAAGAAACCAAGGTTCCTCATGAATTATATGACTAGATTGAATTTATAAATGATATATGGGTTGCTATAACTATAATTAGAACCTAGATCAATTAAAATAAAAATGACTCTCTCTTCTGTCTTACCTTCCATCTTAATGATGGATACCTGGTGATCTACTTATCGGTTGTCCACGGCTGCATAAATTCTTGGCATACTTTGCGCTACTTAACCCACCTTGCTCACCTCCTAAGCACTGTAAACCTTTGGTCAGACATAAAACTTGGGTTATGTTGTCATTGGTTGCTACACAATTTTTCCTGGTAGCGATATTAGCTTTCTATTGAAACTATCTTATCTGAGTTGGGTGCTCACCTTATTTCCCTTCTGATCTTTTCTTGGCCAACTCTTCTTATGTCCAACACTACCCTTGGCTTGCCAATTACCTCTAGTATCAAGCCTATGTTGCACTTTCTCATAGCAGTGTGCTAAATTCTTGATAGCTTCTTTCAGAGATTAGGGTTTCAAAAACTCAATTTTGTCTCTAAATTCCATGGGCAACCCACTAATGAATCTCTAAGTTTTTCATTTTTCATCCTTGAGATATGGAACATACCGCAATAGTTCTAAAAACTTGGTGATATACTCATCACTGGCTAACTGACCCATTTTCAATTCATAGAATTCTTTGGCCTTACTATCATAGTAGTTTTCAGACAAGTATTTCTCTCTTAAGAGATTCTCAAACTCCCCCCAGGTCATTTCTCTCTCAACGATGGCCCTAATGTTCTTCAAGTCCTCCAACCATATGTCGGTTATTCCTCTTAAGTTGTAGGTGGTGACTCTAGCTCTCGTATTTTGAAAAATAGTCGTGTATTCTGAAAAATTTCTTCATTCCCAGTAGCCAAGACTCTGCATCCTCTACTTTCTTCTTGTCCCCATAAAATGTGGGTGGATTGGCTTTCTTAAACTCCTCAGGAATGTGATCCTTCTTTTTTCTTCCTAAATGATTATGGTGATGGTGAGAATGGTGGTGCCTCCAGGAAGTAGAACTAGATTGTTTGCTAGAATAATGCACCTATGTGCTCGTTCTTCCCCTTAGGGTACTCATAGGTACATCCCCTAGAAAAACTTCCTCACTTCCTTACCTGTGTTTCCTTCTATACTTGCCACCATTCGCTCCGTTGGTGTTTTTTCTTGAGTCATGATGGTCCTACCTATCTCTATGACTAACCCTCATCTCATAATTCCTTTGTCTCTGCCAATTAGAGAGACTCTACAGGATGACTGCATTAACGTTCACTTTCCTTTCTTGGGCTCTTACTACCCTCTCATTTTTGGCCTTAACGCTTCTTACCTCAACCCTCAGAATTCTCAAGGTGTCCATCAAATCTGGGGAGTGATTCCCTTCCCCTTGGCCAATTGATATTTCTTCTTCATTAGATTTGACCCCATCACTTCCATGTTGTGATTGATCAGAGTTGTATTTAACCATTCCGGTCCTCATTGTTGTATTTCCTCTATTTTATGATTCTTGCAAAGTGTTTTCAACCACACACATTGTTAGACATTTCATGATAAATGTATAAACACATAATCATAACCTTGAGCCTTGCATTCATGATTCTTCCATGGAACTTTTTGATGTTACAAGAAACCATGTTCAAACCTACAATTTCTATCATGATAATCAACAGTAGATTAGTAGTAAGTGGCAAAAAATAGTTCAGACTAGTTTCTAACAGTTAAACAATCACTTAGTATGTCTTTAAAATCATCACTCGCTCGTTATTAATCCCATCCAGTCCATGTGTTAAACGTTGAGCTTTAATACCACTCTGTGACATACCCAACCCCACTAACCCATAGCAAGGGGGGTAGCCATTATGCAACTCTAACTCCCAAGGTACAGTTATGGGAACAAGACCTATAATTTTCAACTTCTTTTTTTTTCCTCTTTTTTACACTTAACTTAGACTCAGAATGACCTTCGTCATTGTGCCCGTCTCTCCGAGACAAACCTAGTGATGTGAAACCTTGCCTCGATAGGACCTCTGAATTGGGAGATCTTTCATCTCAAAGGACAGACTAATTCTCTCCACGTTTCCCATCTACCACGTGGGAGTGTTCCATAGGCTCGCATGTCAGTCAAGTGCATGGAATGGTCAGTGCTAGTCTAACTTTTCCAACATGTTCTTAATTATCTCAGTCTAATCCCCGATCTCCGAGCTTATCGGAATTGGTCTTACAATCGTGCACAATAAACCTTCTCACCACATCCTCACTTCTGACCTCTGACTTGGTTTGGTACCTGACCTCTTAAGGTATTTCTCTCTGTCCTTCGGCCTAGTCGGGGTTGAATCTCTTCTCTTGCAGTGGTATTCTTCAACAACATCGACTACTTCTGACCTTTGACCTTCATCTTGAGCTTAATCACCTAACTTGGCAAGGGGTCCATTTATGACCAACCACCACATTGTGCGATCTCAACAACCAATCCAGGGTCGCCATGCATAGGGTTTACCTCTCCGAGATAGGATAAGGTTTAGGTAATTTACACAATATAGTTAGAGAACTCCTCTCTGCACTACATCGACGTGGATCTCAGCCTTCATCATGAATTGACTAAGGGATCTCTTCCTTTCCATCTATAATGGATTATAGGAAGGTCGTTATGGTCATTGTGGAAATAGTTCTCACCTCTACATTGATCATCTCGAGTTGGATCTACCTCAAAGGTTCCGCAGACCACGAGATCAACGTCAGTGCTTGGTACCAACATCAATCGATATTTAAGACATTCTTTAGTGTTATCCCTCCTAAGATTAGGTGCTAGATTCCTTAATGTGTTCCATCCCCTCCAGCTTTCCCCGAAATCGAATAAGTATTTCCATGCATGGAGGCTCAGGGGCTCCAGCGGCCATTATTCCCCACAAGTTTGGTGTGAACTCTTGAAGGAGTTCCACCTCTCTTGCCACACGTTGTTAGTGCCAAGACTCTTCTCGAGGCTGCAAACATCTCCATGGCATTGTGCATAAACTTTCAGTGCCTGACCAACAACACAAGGATGCTAGCAGCAAATAACCAGTCTATTGAGGATGCAAGGCTAGCTATTCCTTCTTGAAAGGGCCTTAGGATACCCTCACAATTAGAATAAGAAATAACTCCTTAAACACCCACGTGGCTTTCTCTGTATAGCAGCACAAGCTATAAGTTGAGACATCAACTGTGGAAAAGAACACTCAGACCCTTCCCATACAGGCAGTCCACATGTAACCTTTCACATTAATAAAAGGGGTCTCTAAGCCCTTTGTTTTCTTTTAAAGTTTGATCCAAACTTTTGGGGCCTTCACTACAACCTATTATATGACCTACTACTTTTATGTATTTAATCATGTGTTGATTTTAGTAAAGTTAAGCATGTCACTAAAAATGGCATTCAACTCAGAGTTACAGCTTAGTATTTATTATCATGTGGTAAATTACACTTTTAGTGCATTATATTCTCTATGATCAACACAAGTAAGTAATTTACACAACACTCTTCTTCTAGCTCAAAAGCTCATGCTTACTTGATTTATTTATCAGTGTATATCATTTCAATAAGAAACACATGCACCACTATTTCTAACATGCATGTCACTATCATTTTCTCACAAGGATGTAACCACATGTTTAAGAAATAATCAACAATAATGTAGAACCAAGTCCAAAACCATTACAGTCAGAATGCACCATAATTCATCAACAGATAAACAAGTATGAGTGGATACTTATCTTTGAATTTGTAGGGCTACTGAGTCTAGGACAAGGACTCTCCACCCAACCATAAACAATTGTACCCACATTTACTTGATGTTTTCACCCCCGAACCAGATTCCAGAGTTTGAGGGGGATGCTTGCTTAAGGGATTGAACACCAACCGCCAAAAAAACAACAAGGACTTTAGAGGACCTCCTTCCTCAATCCCACCAGTTGTTTGTTACTTCTTTGTCAACAAAGAGGGTCTAGAGGTGGTCTACCTCACCTTGAGTGCACCCATAGTGATTCACCCCTTCTAGGGAGTCCAAAATCCAATGTAGCCATAGTATTCAATCAGGTCTTATTTTGGTGCTACTTTAGGATGGCCTTTTCTCAAGTTGTTGCAGGGCTACATAGCCTGTTATCCCAACCCACAACCTTTATGGGACCCAAGTTGCTACAAGATTCCAGAGATTCCATTCCAACCCACAGCCTCCAAGGACCCAAGCTATTATAGGACTCCAGAGACCTCTGTCTCAACACACATCCTCCAAGGACCCAAGTTATTATAGCGCTCCAAGGGCTCCTATCTCAACCCACGACCTCTAGGGATCCCAAGTTGTTACAAGGCTCCAAAGACTAGCAACTCAACCCATAGCCTCTAGGGAACTTGAGAACCAATCCCCTTATCTTCTCTTCTCCTTCGCGTTGTTTGTTGATTACCCTCTTTGAGCACATGATCCAGTTCCTTCTTTGGGTGCCTCCAACATGCATTATTTCTCCCCTCTTTCTTTTTCCTGGTGTTCTTCTCCTGTCTCCTATATTTATTCATCCTCATGCTTGCTGCCTTGGAATTCACAGTCTTTCTTGCTAGACCTTTTTGTCTTCTTTTTCTTGTTACTACTTCTCAAGAAACATGGGTTGTGTACTTTCTGTTGTAGCTCATTCAATTTTGATAGCTGGTTCATTAAATTCATGCACCAACAACCTTTAATGGTTTTCCAAGCAATTCAAGTTTCTCTCTCTGCACAAGAAACTATAACGTCCCAAACAAGCCATCCCCTTCCCTGGATCTAAAATATACGTCCCTTAACTCAACTCTCCTTTTTCTTATTTCATATATCTATAAGATATTTACGAAGAATTTTATAAGGAAATCGTGGGTAGGGTCGTCACATAATTAGTCCCTAAAAATTTCTTTTTATAATGCTTTTTGGTGTGGGAATAAAAAAATATAGCTAATATCTTCAAAAATATTGCATATTGCTAAGTTCCTTGGCTCTTTTTAATATGTGTATATGCCCATTCTCATGGTTGGTCTAACCTATATGGTAATGACACTCTTTTTCCTATTTTATTGTCTCTCAAACTTATTTTTCTTGTTTTTCTCTCAACTCTCCCTCTTCCATTCAAATTTTCCATGTATGAATGCCACCAATAAAAGTTACATCCACTACTTCTTGTTTCAGGAATGTAGTGGAGACACATTGTTGCACTATGGAGTGATGTCTTAATTCTGGGAATCGGTTTTCTCCAATGCTATTGGCTTAAATAATGTGAAAATTATACAGTAAGATAGACGAAATAAATATAGGATTTTTAAAAATGAAGAAATCCTTTAGACCCCCTCAACATTCCCCAATTGTGGTATCATAGCCTCTTTAGGTATTCATGGTTTGTTAGTCTTCGTCATTGTTTTCTTTTTATTAACCGCAAAAGTAAATTACTTAAAATATTCAAGAGGGAAAACCAAGATATTGCATCAACCACCCTAGTGTAGTATATTAGATTCATTTTATTTTCTAAATCTTTTTCACATCTCAAATTCTCTTTGAATTTAGATGTAATAATATTTTTAATGTTTATCACTATCCTATAGGATGACATCTTCATGTATATATTAATGATCTATCCCAAACTTAGCTTCTTGATGCCATCCTTGCTTGAGCCAAAGTTAGAAGCAATTTTAAAAATATAACAAATATTTTAAACTTGACATTTGAGATTTAATGTGAAATTGTGCAATATTTTTTATCTTTAATTCTCTTAATAACATTAAAATGAAACAAAATAAAATAATTCCAAGACATTTTAGGAATAGTCAAACTTTCTATTTAATTATAAATTCATGAGAAATCATTTTTGTTTTAAAATATATACATTTTTTATTTTCAAAATTAAAATTAATCACTTTTAATATTTTTTTTTCATTATTGTTAATTATGATTTTCTTAATATATTAAACTAAATAAATCATACAAAATTATTTATATATATATATATTCAAAATTAAAATTAATCACTTTTATAATATTTTAATGTTTATTTTCATTATTTAAATTTAACAAATAGTAAATTATCAGTTTCTTAATATATTAAAGTATAATAAATCATGCAAAAGATTATATATTTACTTTATATCGATATTTTTTTTAAGAAAGGAAGGAAAGAAACAATCTCTCCGCAAAAAGTAAATATTTTTATTTGTATTATAATTAATAATAAGAAAATTTTCGCAAAAGGAAGGAAAGTGGCAAACACCATTTGGAACCTCCCCCTTCCTGAAGGTGGACTGGCGGATTCCTTTAACAAGCTCTCTCAACTCGGTACTGCACACTTCAGAGGATTATACAAGAGCCCAGCAGGCACAAATCTGGCTGAAATCATCAATGTGGCCTCTCATTTCCCCAGATTTGTAGATGAGGAGGATTCTGAAGGACTATCTGCACCCGTCACTATGGAAGAACTGGAAAGTACACTCAAATGGTTTCAAAAGGAAAAGAGCCCTGGGCCGGATGGCTGGACCATAGAGTTCTACATCGCATTTTTTGATCTCATGGGTGGAGATATCCTTAAGGTGGTAGAGGAAAGCAGAATAACGGGTCGTCTCTATAACGCTATAAACTCCACCTTCATTGCCCTCATCCCTAAATCAGATTCCCCATCCTCCTTTGACGACTTCCGTCCCATCTCCCTGTGCAATGTTCTCTATAAAATTATCTCTAAGATCATCGCCAATAGGATCAAGCCCATCCTGTCTAGGCATATCGCCCCTCAGCAATTTGCTTTCCTGGAAGATAGGCAGATCCATGAAGCTATTGGCTCCGCCCAAGAAGCTATTCATTCCATTTGGACCAAACACCTTAAGTGTATTCTGCTGAAGATAGACCTATCCAAGGCATTTGACCGAGTCAGTTGGCTTTTTATTAAGATGATTCTCATTCATATCGGTTTCCCCCTCGCTCTCATCAATTGGATCATGGCCTGCATTACAACTCCCACCTTCAGTATCTTGATCAATGGATCTGCTTCTCACTTCTTTCATTCCGAAAGAGGGTTGCAACAGGGCTGTCCTCTATCGCCACTCCTATTCCTATTGGTCATGGAAGCCCTAAGCCGGCTAATCATCTCGGCAAAAAGGGAAGGGACTATCAGAGGCCTCAAAATCACTGATGAATGCTACCTCACTCACCTACTGTTTGTAGACGATGTTCTAATCTTATTGGATGGTAGCATACAGGACACATCTACTTTCGTTCGCATTCTAGGTCTCTTCTCGCTTGCTACAGGTATGGAAGTAAATCGGTTGAAGTCTACTATCACTCTGGTTGGTACTTCAGCAAACGAAACTCATATGGCAAGGCAGGCTTTTCCATACTCTACTCAGCCACTGGACAGGGGGCTAAAATATCTTGGATATTGGCTAAAGCCGACATGCCAAAAGATCGCAGACTGGGTTTGGCTGGTAGCAAAAGTGGAAAAAAGATTATCTTGCTGGAGCCACAGATATCTATCCAGGGCTGGGAGGCTAACCCTGATCAAATCTGTACTAGAAGCAACGCCGGTATTCTGGATGGCACTTGCCTGGATCCCTCGGAACATTCTGGCAAAACTACAACAATTATGCAATAGATATTTATGGGCAGGTAATCAAGACAAGCGTATTTTCGCCTGGATCGGCTGGAATAAGATAGCTTTACCAAAGAAATGGGGAGGCTGGGGGTTAAAGGAGCTCCCCACCTTTGCAAAAGCTCTGGCAGGGAAAATGGGCTGGGCTCTACTGACAACACACAGCTTATGGACCAGACTTACCTACCATAAATACATTTGGCCTCTCAGCAGCATCGATTGGGTTAGACTTCCAGTATGGAACAAAACAGGCATATCATCCATCTGGAAGGCCTTATTACACTCTTTGCCACTAATCAGAGACAACCTGGTATGGCGTATCAAAGCCGGGGATAGAGCTCGGATCGGGCTCGACCCTTGGTCCGGCAGTGGCGGGAGACATTTACCCCCTCAAGACTTGGTGGATTATCTCGCTGCACAAGATATCAAAGTGATCTTGCAAATCGCGGATCATGATCATTCTGATATTTTCCATCAGGCATGGAAATCTGCGCACCAGCTAAACCTCCCCAGAAGATGGCACCCAGCTTGGAGAGAATAAAGAGAGGCCCTGATTGAATCACATATCAGAATTACAGAGGGGCCGGATGAACTCGTTTGGAACCTGGCTGAATGCGGACTATACACCCCCAAGGTAGGCTACAACCAGCTAATCATTCATAAGAAGCCCGAAGTCCTAGCTAGCTGGTGGCAGAATATTTGGAAACATTCTGCATCACCCCGCTCAAAGCTCTTCACCTGGTGTATCTTGCGAAATAAAATTCCCACTGGAGAACAGCTCATGCAAAGGGCACAGTATGGTCCCACCTGGTGCGTTCTATGCAAAGAAGCCACAGAATCATCAGAACATATATTCTTGAGATGCTGTATTACACTGAACCTTTGGAGAAATCTTAAGAACTTCACAAATTACTCTGGTGAATGGCACGGAACAGATCTCATTAACGCCTGGACAGAATGGGAAAGGAGAAATAAAGGTTCAAAGAATATCAACCTGCCCATCATTGTAAACTGGTCCATTTGGAAATCTAGAAATCGGTTAATATTTGAGGACAAGTCGATTCACTAGCCATCGATTGAGGCTGGTATCATCACTGCTCTGAGAGAGCTTCCAGACCCGCCACCCCCTAAACCTCGACATCCTACCTCGCCCCCTCACATCGATCAAGGTACACCATGGGCCTACTTCGACGAAGCCGCAAACATGCAAAGCTGTGGGGGCGGCATCATTATCCATATATCAGAACACCATCTATACAAAATTAAGGCTGGACTGGGTGCCGGAACCAACAACTATGCGGAACTCATCACACTGCGCCACTTACTTCATTTTGCACTGAGTCACCACTGCACTAGCATCAACATATTCGGGGATTCTCAGATCATCATAAATTGGTTCAATGGCACATCCACATGTCACATACACACACTCAGCATTATTTTGAATGAAGTACTCGAACTCAAGTCAGCATTTAACAATATCACTGTTTCACACATCTACAGGGAACATAACAAAGGCGCTAATAAATTATCCAAGGAGGTAGCGATAATGGACAAAGGCATCTGGGAGATCACCGAGATACAAGACCAACAGGAACAAAAATTTTACCACCGTCCATACATAGACCCGGGATATCCAACCACGGGTCATCTAACAGTATAAATGAATTGCACGTCAATGACAGCAGTATATATATTGACAATTTTGTAAATTTTTGTTTTTTCAGTTAGATAGGTGCCGGAAAGGCACACTGTGAACAGCTCAAAAACAGAACACCCTGCGTGGTGAAGATGTACAGCAACTCATATCGATATTTTTGAAAAGCTCAGAAGTAACAGAATGACCATGGCATATGCTTCAATGCATCTACACATGTAAATTTTTCATATTAATGAAATTTACTGATTTTTCCAGGGGAAAAAAATTAATAATAAGAAAATAAATAATATATAAAATTAATTTTTTTTTAACAAATAATATATTTTGATTTTTTCATGAAGAAGTTAACATATATTTATTAATAGTTATTTTGATTAAATAAAATTATAAATATTAATATTTTTTTAGTATTATTGTATTAAAATTTCATGGAAAGCCATATAATTGGTTTGTACCATGTAAATTATAAAATTAAAAGATATAATTGGTTGGTACTATGTAAATTATAAAATTAAAAGTTCAAGTTATATTTCTCAAACTAATAAAGAAAAAATATTATATTAAAAAAATAAAAAAGAAAAAATATTATATTAAAAAAATAAAAAATAAAAAATTTATTTGATTAAAATTATTATTTTAATAAAAAATTATTAATCAATAATAATATATATATAATTACACAAAAGCAATCCAAAACAAAGTTAATAAATTATTTGATTAAAGACCCACAATAAAGATACATATAATAATGTTTGTTGACCAATTTAATCATAATTTGGTCTCGGCAGACGTTAACCACCATCATCATCATCATCAAGAAGAAATGCTTAAATTCATTGTTATATGATGAATTACAATAAAGTGAATCGAAATAATTGTGAGGAGGTCTAAGAAGGCATGATGCTATAATAATAATAATGCCATACACATTTACATAATGACTTCGTCTAATCAGAGTTTGAGGTGGAGGTCGAGATTGTACACACGAGATGAAACAACTTGAAAACACCGATGGTTTTTTATTAAACGGCGGCTTAAGGTAAAGGATAAGGACCTTGCCCTAATGTTATTATAGTATTATCTTATTTGATACTTTTTTGAAAATTCATCTGCTTTTAAGTTTCTTCTGGGTGAGAAAATAAGATATGAGAAAAAGCATGGAGTTGATTAGTACTATTTTGAAAAAAAGGAAGGAGAATAGTATTTTTGAGCCTTGTCTTCTCATTCAACCATTTGATAATTCTCAAAGAGTCTCCAAAATAATTCAACTCGGTGATTTTAATGTATTTTGCTCACTAAAAAATTAATTTCAATACAAAAAGTTCCACATAGTTGGTTGTAGTCAACTTAATATCATAGTCAACTTAATATCGGAGGATAAGGTGAATATATGTGAGTCTAATAGGTATATGTAGCTCTTACACCTACACCTACCACTATAGGTGAATATTGAGAAGCACCATCAAAGAAAACCCAAAATTTGTCCTTGATAATGATGATGATTTGATTCATGATATATATATATATATATATAAAAATATTTTTTAATATTAAAAATAAATAATTATTTATCTTTTATTTTTTTGTATTAAGAGGCACTCTCCAACCCAGTATAAAAGATATGTTGTAATATGTTGTTATGATATGTTGTAATATGATGCTATGGTATGTTATCTAAATATTTTGACTAGGTCAAATTACATATTAAAAAATAAATTAAAATAAAATTAACATAAAATAGTCAATATAACCTAGATCCATTTTAAATATGGATCTACCAAGCGCTTATAAATATCAAATCTCTTTTCACATTAAAAGAGGTTTGCACCTCAACATATTTGATCCCTCTTAGCTTAGTAGATCCTGAATTAAGATGGATCTAGGCTATTATATTAAATAATGTTAAAGGATACTTACAACATACATGTGAAAAGAAAAGTTTAACTTCAATGTTTAAAAGAATGTTAAACATTAATTTTCATGTTTAAAAGGAAGTTGAATATTTACTTTTATGTGAAATGAAAATTAAACATTTATAGTTATAAGTGTATCTATTTTAGAATGGAGTGTTCAAAATTTTAATATATATATATATATATGATATTTTTCCTTAAATAAATATAGCTTAAATATGTATTATCATGTTATCTCAAATATATAAAAATTATTAATTTTATTTCTTGAATAAACATTGGTTATGTCATTATCATATTATCTCTTACATGACATCAGTAACTTAAAAGTCCCGACAATAATTGTGGAAAAATCAAAATTTCCCTTTGCAATTTTTGTATTTAAATGAATTTAATATTAAATAAAAATATTTTAAATAATTAAAAAGAAATTGATAATTATTTTATATTTTTATATATATTTATTAGTATTTTTTTATATTTTATTTAAAAGAAATTTGTATAGAAATAAAGAGGTTTTTTTAAATAGTTTAAAGTAAGTAACATATATTATATATTAATTTTATGAATCATAATTGACATTTTACACTATTTTTATCTTCTTTGAAATTATCATAATCACTTTCATAATAGTTATTATTAGCATATTTCTTGTTATCATTACTTTTATGTCATCAAACCATCGTTATAATGGCCATCATTTTAAAAATATATTTTATAAATTATATATATATATATAGTTATTATAATTATATATATATATATAATTATACATATATATATATATAATTTTATATATATAATTATAATAACAAAATAAACTAAATATATTTTATAAATTAAATATATATATATATATATATATATAATAAACTAATAAACTGATTAAAAAAAATCATTAAAAAAACATTAATGAGCATCATCAATTTCATGATCATAACTTAGTTTATAATTTAAATATCTAAAATAAATGAATAATATAAAAGAATTCATATAAATTAAAATACTATATTGAATATAATATGAAATATGATGACTTTTCACATAAATTAAGCCTTTATGTGATATACGTTTTAATAATTAATATATAAAATTCCTGAGTTTAGGTACATATATATAAATAGCATTGTTTTGCTTTAAAAATGTATTGCCTATGAAACAAATTAACAGAAAAGCTTTATTTCTTATATTGACTTGTAATAGACTTGTAATAGCTTCTTAGGATTCTTAGTTCTTTGAAATTGTGATGATGCATAAATGTTCAATAAATTTATCGAATGGAAAAAGGGTCTAACTATCTTCGAAATAACGTCACAAAACTCGTATGATTTAAAAAATTATAAAATTTTCAGTTAAACTTATCTTCCATGTAATAAAGTCTTACTAAACTTTTTAATATTATTTTTGTTTTTAATTATGGTGACTATTATAATTTGAATTACAATAACATTATATTTTTACAGTCTTATTTCACATTGGGTAGAATGGATATATATATATATATAAGTTTTGGTCTGACTTTATGTTTAAAAATTTTATATATGTATTAATTTTTTTTTTTAAGTTTATTTGAGGTTCGTTTAGAGTTTTGTGAGAATTTTTTTGTTGATTGTTGTGATAAGGCAGGAGTAGCTGTGGTGAGCGATTTGTTTGAGGAATTAAGGAATTAGTCTGAAGGTTTGTGTAGGAGTCCATGTACAAGTTCTTGTAGAGAAAGAAGAAAGATCAATGAAGCTTCAGCCTTCGTCGAAGGAAGCCTCTAACATCACAAATTTGATCTTGAAGAATCCACAAGCTCTCATTTTGAAATTTTGTCTGATAGTTGTTGTAAATCTTCTGTGAATGATGTTGAAATATAAGTAGTTGAATATAAACCACAAGTTGCATAGAAGTTACCAACCATCTCTCCTTCCAGTGTTTATGGAGATTTGAATTGTTTTCATCTAAAAGCTATTAGAAGAGGCATAGTTAAAGAGTTTGTCTCACAAGTGCAACAGAATTGTGAAGCAACTCAAACCATATCCATTATAGATCCTAAACAAATCCAGAAAGAGACCCAAAGCATGGAAAAAATTATCTACGTATCAGACAGATAAGAGTTCAGATTTCAGCATTAGTTCATAGAGGTATAAATGACTATGTCTTATGCACTGTAAGAGACCTCACACATCATAATTTTATTGATTCATTAATTGGAGGAATAGTGTCTCCACTGTGTAATGGTCCATTTGGCTAGACCACTATCCAAACTTCTCAGTCTATGCTTTTGATGAACATTTAAGAGATATTCTTAAATTTCAAATCAAAACTATTTGTTTTGATATGAAATCCAAGAGAACTAATATTTCCATCCAAACCCGTGGTTGTTTTAGACATACCAACATTATCCATATTGTAGTATTACACACCCCAACCCAAAAGTCTCAGTCAAGTACTTTGGTCTTGACAAATCCTTCAAATTAGAAGATGGAACATCAGTTCATTAAATGGGAAGGTCTCTCTTTACCAGAAACATGGGTTGTTGATGTTCCCAAGGTTCTGAAGCAACAATCTATCACTTCTGCACTCATTAAAGAATCCCCTTCTTTTGCAATTATTTCATTTCCACATACTATAAAACCATCTTGTTCTCATATTTAGCTAGTTACATTACCTAAATCACTTAACTATTTATACTACTATTTTTTTTTCCTGACTATTCTACTGCATTCTTTTTGCAGAACTTTGCAACCCAGCATGGTAAGAATGTTATTTCGTTTGAACACTAAAACCACAATCCAAGGACAAATATTCCTCCTCCTAGTTCAAATGTGCATGAACCATGTCCACACCCCTAATGCACAGATATAATCTTTCCTCATGATGATCATATCCTAATGATACACTCTTTTGAAAGGGAAGATCCCAAACTCACAAAAATGTTCAAAAAGTTAAGGAAACCTGGTACTCCAAGGTAGGGCCTAGGATATAAAGATCTAGGGGATGATAAGATTCCACAATGCGAATTTGAAAATTTTCTTCCCCCGGGAATGCAAAAGCCTACAATTCCATAAATGAAAAAATTATTTTCAATGTTGATTAGGGAGATTATAAAAATAATTCGAGATTATTTATCTGAATTTATTATTAAAAATTGGAAAAAGGAAATTACAAAATATTTAAAATTAAAGTGATTTAAAAATGTATTTTAAACTCAATCGTAAAAACAATTAAAGTGATGTGGACTTCCCAAAAAAACCAATGAGATTAATATAATTTAAATTATATATATACATATATATATATATATATATATATATATATATATATATATATATATATATATATATATATATATATATATATATATTCCAAAAAAATCTAATATGTATATAAGAAAACACAAATTATAATAATAAAAAAAAAATTGGCATTTTTACCTGTTGTATTATTTCCCCTTTCATCATGTCTTTATATTGATCTAAATGCAATTAATAATAAAGTTATGATGTCTTTAAATAAGTTAATGAGAGGTTTTTATAAGTGGTGAGTTAATTCTTAATGGATGAAAAAAATGATAAACTAGGACCTATATACTCATCCACAAACAAAAGAGTTTAATGCTTCAATTTCTAATGAACAAAAGCAAATTCTAGTAGAAGAATGGAAAAATTATATCTTATAACAAAATTGTTGAATCTCCTTTTATGAAGGGAGACATAAACATATGAATAATTATATTTAGATGATGAATGGTGGGAAAGAAACCCAAGAAATTGAATCCATTCCCCCAAATCATCAATGGAAGAGCCTAGACGACAACAAAATAGAAACTAAATCTAGAGGAGTCATTCTTGAATATGAAAACAAGCAGTCTAAAGAAATCCCCTTGGTATGAAGTGAAGAAGATCCTCTGAGTGGAAAAAAATCCAGTATCCAGACTGTTAGTGAACAACTAAATTGGACCAATATTGCTTTAAGGGTTATGGAAGTAAATACTTTAGTTACAAATGACTATTCCAGCAAAAGGAATATTGATAGCCTTCAAGTGTCAATAAATTCTATTACATCTTCTATAAATGAAATGAGTCTTGTTTCAGAAATCAAAGATGGAGTAAATGACACTAGAAAGGTTGTTTTTGATGCAAGAGAAAATTCAGAAGAAAATTGCAAAGAGTTGGATAAAAATTTGGAAACTACTTTTGAAATGATGGGAGGAATTTTAGTAAATATAAATGCAAAAATTGAAAGTATAAAGAAAATATTGCCTGAAAAGAAGAAAGAGAAGATTACCATTTCTCATCTTATTGCCCATACTACTCCTTGCATTACAATTGTAGCCCCTCAGATATCCAGAGAAAGCTTTACAAATTTGTTTCCCAAAGAACAACCTGAATCTTCTTCAAAAGAAGAAGTAACAATCCTTGGTTACTCAAGTCCTACATGTTAGAGAAGCAACACCTGGTCTATAAGGAAAGGGAAAATTCTTGAGTCTCAAAACTTTGCTAATGATTGGTATCCAGAATGGAACATTGATGACATGTTTGTAAGGCATATTAGATGGGTTTTGGATAGGATGTTTGTTTCCTATAAGATCATGTGCATGAATGGAAAAAGTTAAGTAGAAACATAGAAAGCAATTATTCAATGCTTCACAAGGTTTCAAATGGTGGGAAGCATAATCTTGTCCTACGATGGTAGAGAAAATGGAACTTGAAGTTATGAAAGATGAAAGTGGCAACATGGACAAGAAAATGTCTCGTTATGATGAATTTCATAAAGAATGGACTCAGAGAACCTATGAGGTAAAACATAATAATAACATTTTATGGAAGCAAGTTTATTTGGCTTCTATTCCTATCAAGTTTGTTAAATATTTGAAAACACAATAAGTGTTCAATCAACCTTATGAATTGTATACATGTGGACAAATTTATTCATTAATTATTAGTGCATTAGTAGGATCATGCACTAATATGAAAGTTAGAAAATCTATATAGAAGATGTCTAGACTTCTTAACAGCAAGTCCATTTATGAAAAATATGGGTTAATTGTAGATGATATCGTAAGAAGAAAGAAAAAATCCAAGAAGATCTTAAATAAAATTCAAATATTTAAAACCAAGAGAAAATCCTATCCCAAAAGGAATAATTCTATAGGGAAAAGATACAAAAGAAGAGAAAAAACCCATTATTTTTGTCCATGGGATATTAAACTTAAAACTCACAAGTTTTAGGCTATCCAAAGAGCAATATGTTGGCTCTATGGTCATACGTGCCACCTTGCTAATAGATTCCCACAAGGTGACGCTCTTAAAGAAAAATAGAGGACAACTATTAGCATAGAAAGCAGAACAGATCAAAAAACAAAAAGACCAAAGAAAAGTTTTTCATTGCAATAGGTGTGTCTCAAATGAACATGACATAAACCATTGTCCTCAATCTCCTTTTATGAAAAGAGAAGAAGTCCACCTCTTGTAAGAAGGATGTTGTTCCTCTAGCTCAGAAACCTCTGACTTTGATCATGATACTAATGAATTATATGATTTAGAGGAAGAAGCACTAATGATTGCAAACTCTTGTAACTGCAAGAATCCTAAAATGTGCAGTTGTAGTACTGAAGAATACAGTGATTTAAGCAGTGAAGATGGAGAAGAAGAATATGATATAAAAGGAAAAATAAAAGTTTGCATGGCCCAAGTCAAAGAATATGGAGATGCAAAAATATTAGCATAAATTAAAGAATTACTAGAAGGTGATATGAAGACATCTATGTTAGAAACTTTTGTCAAAACTATAGCCAAAACTCACAGAATGCTAGAGTCATCAAGTAAGAAGCCCTTGTTCATTGATGCTTCTTTTGAAAAAAATACTAAATCATTCATGAGAGATCACATAAATGAAAGATTACAACCTATGAATTTGAATGATTTAGGAAAAGAAATTAATATTCTAAAAAAAGGAAGAGAGTGATCTCAAACAAAAAATGAAAGAGTTCGAAAATCATAAGGAGGAAGAAGAAAACAATAAGGTAGATCAATGGGAAAAGGGAATTAAAATATCAAGTTTCTATCTTGTAACCTCCTCCTTTAGAAGACACATCTGATATATGAGAAAATCCCAACATCAATATGTTCCATACATCAGATATTGAAAGAATAAATGCTATGAAAATTTTGGCTAATCAACCTCAAAAATTTTATATTCAGATCACACTAAGTATTAGAGGCCAAAATTTTGAATTAGAATCATTATTGATTCATGTTCATATCTGAATATTTTGAATAAATAATTATTCCTTACATGTATTGGCACAATGCCAAAACTATGTAATTTGTCTTGGGAATTAATCCATGAATATATAGTATGTAGTTCCCAAAGGAACTCTATGTTTTGGAAAACAATATTTGGACTTGAAATTTCTAGTTACATAAATTCCCATTTACTGCATATTGGGGACACCTTTTATGGTCGTTGTTGAACCACATGGGTCAATAAGAACTAGGGATGGGAAGGTTGGATACTTCATCACAGTTCTAGACCTACAATAGAAGAAGAATTGAGCAAAGAAAAATATTCTTCCTTTCA
Source organism: Pinus tabuliformis (assembly GCA_031772625.1). Classification (NCBI taxonomy): domain Eukaryota; kingdom Viridiplantae; phylum Streptophyta; class Pinopsida; order Pinales; family Pinaceae; genus Pinus; species Pinus tabuliformis. The sequence continues at coordinate 752,116,517 of CM062819.1, forward strand.
TTTCAACCCCTCAGTTGTCCACCATGGTCTAAGTTACTAAAATTATAGCAGAGAAAGAGAGAAAAATAAAGGAGCTGCAAAACATAAGTAATATGAAAATCAAAGAGAATCTGAATACAGAAAATGTCAAGCAAGAAATATCTAAATTGAAGAAAATGTTTGAAGAAGAAGTTTGCACAAAAAATCCTATAGCATTCTGGGAAAAGAAGAATTTTTTTGTAGAACTACCCTATAAAGAATATTACATAGGAAAGGCCTAGAAAAGAAGATAAATCCCAATGAATGATCAATACCACAAGCTGTGTGAAGAAGAAATTAGAGGACTCCTGAAAAAATGTTTTATCAGAGAATCACAGAGCCTGTGGAATTGTTATGGATTTGATGTAAATAAACATTCTTAGCAAATTAGAGGATTTCCAAGATTGTTCATAATTTAAAATCCCTTAAATCAAGTATTATTTACTGATATGTATCCCATACCACATAAATCTAATCTTGTGAAAAGAATCATCGGGGAAAAAATATTTTCAAAATTTGATTTGAAATCTAGATTTTGACAAGTTGTGAAATAAGAAGATACATTTAAAATAGATTTCAGTGTTCCAAATAGTCATTATGAGTGGAATTTCATGCCATTTGGACTTAAGAATGCACCTACAAAATTCCAGAGGGTTACAGATAACATTTCGAAGCCTTATGTTGATTGGTTAATTGTATATATCAATGATATTTTAGCTTTTCCCGATTCCATTGAGGAACACATAAAGCATCTGAAAAAGTTTTTACATGTAATAAGGGATGTTGGCCTAGTAATTACCAAGAAAAATATGGAATTATTTCAAACATCCATTAAAATTTCTTGGTCATACTGTCTCAAATGGTCAGATTGTGTTACAACAGCATGTTATCGATTTTGCAGACAAGTTTCTAGATAAGATCACTAATAGAACTCAATTGTGGAGATTTTTAGGAAACCTAAATTATGTGAGTCATTTCTACAAAATATTGTGTTGTAGATAGAAAAATATTGTGAAAAGATACTGCGCCATGCACTAAAAAGCATACAAAGGTTGTAAGAGAAATCAAAGCCAAGGTAAAAACATTGCCTATACTTCATGTTGCAAATGATGATTTACCAAAAATTATAGAGACAGATGCAAGCAATATTTGATGGGTAGTTGTACTTAAGCATGTACAAACCACCGGCACAGGAAAAGTTGAAGAAGTTATTCAATTTGCATCTGGGATATGGATGGAATCATAAATAAAATATGCAACTATTGATAAAGAAATTAAAGTTGCATTAAATGCATTAGACAAATTTGAAATATTTATGATCAACAATAGATTCTTGTTAATAACTGATGTTGCATCCATGAAGAAAGTTCTAATAAACGAGGTGAAGAAAGCTAGTGAGGCAAAATTTGCAAGATGACAGACATTATTTGCAAACTTTGATTTTGATATTAAACACATTAACGGAGCAGAAAATTCAATCATTGATTTTCTAAGTATAAAACATCTACAAAAACCATAGCAAAACATAAGAAAGAGAAAAATTCAAATCAAGTGAGCAAGAAAAATTGAAAACAAGCAAGTGGGAAAATAGAGGCAAGTTTTTTTTTAGCGAGCATGGTCAAAAAAATTTAGGCGAGTGTGACCAATGTCTAGTAATTATCACAAAATGAACCAATGGACAAGAGCAAGTCAAATAGATCCCTGATAACATGACCTACAAAGGTACATGATGGAGTGGAAGCCCACATGGCAACTTCGCAGTACACGGATCTTAGATCCAAATCGTCAACTCAGTAACACACTAGTCCATCTAGTACCTGAAATCTGCAGATGACCTACATCCACAGTTGAGGTATCAGACATGATCTATGAAACATCCCTTCAAAAGGAAGTCCAAGCTTAAAATCATATGCGGACTATTTTTCGAGATATTATTATTATCTCGTAGCAGATGAATAATAGAAATGGCCTAGTACACCAATACTTCAATCTTGAAAGACTCGAGACTCATAATGAGTGTGAAGATTAGCTTCCCCTAATAATGCAAAAGCCTACAATTCCACAAATGAAAAAAAAATCCTTAATGAGAGGTTGTTATAAGTGGCAAGTTAATTCTAAATGGATGAAAAAAGGATAAATTGGGATCTATATACTCATCCATGGATAAAAGGGTTTAATGCTTTAGTGTCTAATGAACAAAATCAAATTATGGCAGAGGAATGGAAAAATAATGTGTCAGAACAAAATTATTGGATCTCCTTCTATGAATGGAGACAAAAACAAATGAATGATTCTATTCAGATGATGGAGGGCGGGAAAGAAACCCAATAAATTGAATCCATTCCCCAAAGCATCAACGAAAGAACCTAAACAATAGATAAATAGAATCTTAATCTATTTCCCCCCTTTTAGAGGAATCATTCTTGAAGATGAAAATAAGCAGTCTAAAGCAATCTCGTTGGTATTAAGTGAAGAAGCTCCTATAAGTGGAACAAAAACCAAAATTTAGATTTTTAGTGAAGAACTAAATTGGACCAATATTTCCTTAAGGGGTATGGCAGTAAATACTTTTGTTACAAATCATTATGTCCGCAAAAGGCATACTAATAGCCTTCAAGTGTCAAAAAATTGTATTGCATCTTGTATAAATGAAATGAGTCTTTCAGTTTTAGAAATAAAAGGTGGAGTAAATGACACTAGAAAGACTATTTTTTGTGCAAGAGAAAAGTTAAAAGAAAACTACAAAGAGATGGATAAAAAAATGGAAACTACTTTTGAAATGATGGGAGGAATTTTAATAAAGATAGATGAGAAAACTAAAAGTATAAAGAAAATATTTCCTAAAAAGAAGAGAGAAAATATTCCCATTTATCATCTTATTGCCCATACTACTCCTCACATTACAACTATATCCCGTTAGAAATCCACAAAAATATTTCCAGCACTTTTTCCCAAAGAACAATTTGAATCTTCTTCAAAAGAAGAAGAACATTCCATGGTTACTCAAGTCCTACCTATTAGAGAAGCAACGCCTGATCTACAAGGAAAGGGAAAAATGCTTAAGTCCCAAAAATTTATTGATGATTGGTATCCAAAATGGAACATTGATGACATGTTTATAGGGAAGATCAAAGAGGTTTTGGATAGGATTTTTGTTTCCTATAAGATCATGTGCATGAAAGGAAAAATTGAAGTAGACTCATGCAAAACAATTATTCAATGCTTTACAAGGTCCCTATTTAAATGGTTGGAAGTAGAATCTTCTCCTACCATGGTAGAGAAAATGGAACAAGAAGTTATGAAAGATGAAATCTCAACTCTTATGCATCCGATATGCAGATAATTTGTTCCATGCTTTTGGGCCTCTTTCTGGATTTGTTTTGGATCTAGAAGCAAAATGGTTCGGGTGACTTCACAATTAATGTATTGCATTTGTGAGATAGCTTCTTTAACTATGACTCTACTAATATAGTTTAGATGAAAACAATTTGAATCTCCATAAACACTCGAAGGAGAAATGACTGGTAACTTCCATGAAACTTGTGGTTTATATTCAACTAGTTCTATTTCAACATCATTCACAAAATATTTACGATAGCTATCAAACAAACTTTCAAGACCAGAGCCTGTGGATTCTTCAAGATTTTTTATATTTTTAAAAGAAACTAATCTAAAGTTTTGTTCCATAGTTAATTTCAGAAGTAGATGTGTACCCATATTTTGTGGCTCTGATACCAATTTTTGACACAAGAGGCTTCCTTCAACAAAGACTGACGCTTGACTAATCTTTATTCTTTCTCTACAAGAACTCATACGTGAACTCCTACACAAACCTTCAGACAAGTTACTTAATTCCTCAAACAAGTCACTCACCATGGCTACTCCTGCCTTAACACAACAATCAACAAGGAATTGTCATATAACTCTAAGCGAACCTTAGATGAATTTCTGATGAACTTCAAGAAATAAATTTAACACATATGCAATATTTTTGAGAACATAATCACACCAATATTGAAATATATATATATACATATATTATTGCAGAAAGGATTTACAGATCTTCAGAAATATAGATGCTTAGACTCAGACTCCCTAAAAATCCCACCACTTTAGGTTCACACATGCATCTACATGCACATGTGCAGGCTTGTCGGATTTACTCTAGATTGTCTTTGAGTTTGTTGAAGATGCATACATGATCACAATAAGCATAGTTAAATCAAGACTAACTGACTTCCACTTCAAATGAGAATAATGAACCTCTCTTCTCTTATTTATAGATCGTAATAGGAGGCAAGATGAATCTCCTCGGATCATGACCTTTTGACTGAGTACAAAAGAATCATCCTCAAAGTATGAGGCTCTAACAAAATTAGACTAACTTTTTCAAACTACTTTTATGTAGATTCCCTGGGATGTGGATCAATCCTCACATTTAGTCAAAGAATTCCTCTGAGTCCTGAAGGAATCACGCGGAAAGTAATCAAATACAAACTTGAAATAGTGTAAGATATATATATGTACATATTCGAAATACCATTACTCATTTGAGAGGATAGACCCCCCTCCTAGTCAAAATGCATGTTATGATCTGAAAATCATTGATCATAGTACAAGGTATCCCAAGACTTTGAATATATTTTTTGGGTAATGATGGGCCTCCCTTGCGGATTTTGTACAGACAACTTCATCTTTACGAGCCATTTATGATGATTATAGAGAAATGTATCCATTGTATGCCTTTCATCCATGACTTCACTTTCTTTTAAATCTCTAATTTGTGAGATCGAGACTTCAAGTGACTCATATTCACCCTCAATTATGTAAGGGTCCACTACGCTTCTATTTAGGCCAAATATCTTCAACTAATCTAACAATCAGTCAGGATGTTTCGATGAAAGTAAAGTATTTACTACTCTAAATTTTACGAATGTGGTATAAGTTTCTCTTGGATTATCTTTGCATAGTAATTCCCATCATAAGTTTTTGTACTGATTATAGTCATAATCCGTCATTGGGAATTTGAGAGTGGGGTTTTGACTTGGCCACTCATTATGAGTCCTAGGTCTTTCAATCTTGAAGTATTGGTGTAATAGGCCATTTCTATTATTCATTTGTTGCTAGATAAGAAAAATATCTCAAAATATAGTCTGTATATTATTTTCAGCTCAGACTACCTTTTAAACGGATATTTCATAGATCATGTCTGATATCTTAATTGTGGATGTAGGTCTTCTATGGATTTCAAGTACCATAAGGACTAGTGTGGTACTAGGCTAAAGATTTGGATCTACAATCTATGTACTATGAAGTTTCCATGTGGGCTTCCACTCCATCTTGTACCTTTGTCAGGCCATGTTCTCATAAATTGATATGACTTGTTCTTGTCCATTGGCAAATTTTGTGACAATTAATAGACATTGGTCATGCTCGCCCAAAATTTTTCAACCATGCTTGCCTGAATCTCGTTCACTTGTATTTTCTTGCTTGCTTGTTTTCAAATTTTCCTGTTCGCTTGATTTGAATTTATCTCGCTTGCTTGTGTCTTGTCATTATTTATATATATGTCCTCTACTTAGAAAATTAGGGATCAAATTTTCTGCTCCTTTAATGTGTTCAATATCAAAATCAAAGTTCGCAAATAATGCCTTCCATGTTGAAAATTTTGCCTCACTAGCTTTCTTCCCCTCCTTTGTTATAACTTTCTTCATGGCTGCAACATCGGTTCTTAACAAGAATCTCTTATTGGTCAAAAATATTTCAAATTTTTCTAATACATTCAATGCAACCTTAATTTCTTTATCAATGGCTTCATATTTTATTTCTGATTCCATCCATGTCCTAGATGCAAATTGAATAACTTCTTCAACTTTTCCTACATCGGTGATTCTTACCTGCTTAAGTACAACTCCCCATCTAATATTGCTTGCATCTATCTCTACTTTTTTTGGTAAAACATCATCTGCAACATGAAGCATAGAAAATGTTTTTACCTTGTATTTTATTCTTCTTATAGCCTTTGTATGCTTTTCAGTCCATGGCTTTGAATCTTTTCTCAATCTTTCATTCATGACTTTTCTATCACAACACAATTTTTGTAGAAATGGCTCACCTGATTTAAGCTGCCTAAAAATCTCTACAATTGAGTTCTATGAGTGATCTGATATGGAAAATCGCATGTAAAATCAACATGTTATTGTAACAAAATATGACCATTTGAGATAGTATGAGCAAGAAGTTTAGTGGTTGTTTGAAATAATTCCATCTTTTTCTTGGAAATTACTAGGCCAACATCCTTGATTACCTATAAAAACTTTTTCATATGCTTTATGTGTTCTTCTATGGAATTGGAAAAAACTAAAATATCATCTATATATACAATCAACCAATCAAAATAAGGCTTCAAAACTTTATCCATCACCCTCTGGAATTTTGCAGGTGCATTCTTAAGTCCAAATGGCATGACATTCCACTCATAATGACCAATTGGGACACTGAATGTTGTTTTAAATTTATCTTCTTCTTTCACAGCAACCTGCCAAAATCCAGATTTCAAATCAAATTTTGAAAATATTTTTTCCCTGGCGATTCTTTTCACAAGATTGGATTTATGTGGTATGGGGTAAGTATCATCAACTAATACTTCATTTAAGGGCTTGTAATTTATGACCAATCTTGGAACTCCTCTAATTTGCTCAGAATGTTTATTTACATAAAATCCATAACAATTCCAAGAGCTCTGCAATTCTCTAGTAAGACCTTGTTTCAGGATTCCTCTGATTTCTTCTTCACACAACTTCTAGTATTGAGAATTCATTGGGATTGCTCTACTTTTATAAGCCTTTCATGTGTAAGAATCTTTATAGGGTAGTTCTATAAAATATTTCTTCTTTTCCCAGAATGTTATACTTTTCTGAGCAAACTTCTTCTTCAAACATTTTCTTCAATTTATAGATTTCTTGCTTGACTTTTCTTGTCTTTAGCTTCTCTTCAATTTTCATATTACTTCTCATGTTTTGCAGCTCCTTTATTTTTCTCTCTTGAATCCGTGTTATCATTTTAGTAACTTGGATCATGGTGGAAAACTAAGCGATTGAAATGAAAGGAATACTAATTTTCTTTTCCCGATTCTTCTTCTGTTCTAGGTTTGAAACTATGATGAAGTATCTTGTCTTACCATTCCTGGTTATTATTGACCCATATGGTTCAACAATTTCCATAAAAGGTGTCCCCAAAATGGAGTCAATGGGAATTTATGCAACTAGAAATTTCAAGTCCAAACATTTTTTTCCAAAACATAGAGTTCATTTGGGAACTGCATACTACATATTCATGGATTTATTCCCAAGACCAATTACAGATTGGTTGGTCTTGTGCAAATATATGGAAGGAATAATTTCTATATGAAAAAGATTCAAATTTGAACCTGACTCAATAAGAGATTTTAATTCAAAATTTTGGCCTTTGATCCTTAGTGCGATATGAATATGAAATGTCTAATGGTGAATAGCCAAACTTCTCATAGAATTTATTCCTTTAAGGCTTGGTGTATGGAACATATTGATGTTGGGGTTTTATCCCATATCAATTGCATCATCTAAAGGAGAGGTTGCAAGATAGAAACTTGATCTTTTAACACCCTAATTTCTTGTCTTTCCTGTTGATCTACCTTATTGGCTTCTTATTCCTCCTTATGATTTTCCAAATCTTTCATTTTCCATTTGAGCTCACTCACTTCTTTTTTCATAATATTAATTTATTTTCCTAAATCATTCACATTCATAGGATGTATTCCTTCATTTCAATGATCTCTCATGAATGATTTAGTATTTTTTTCAAAAGAAGCACTAATGAATGAGGGCTTCGTACCCGATGAATCTATAATTATGTGAGCTTTAGCCATAGTTTTGACATTTTTTTTCTAACAAAGATGTCTTCATGTCACCTTCTAGTAATGCTTTAATCTATCTAACATTTGTGCATCTCCATCTTCTCTGACTTGGGCCATGCATACTTTAGTTTTCCTTTTATATCATATTCTTATTCTTCATCTTCGCTACTTAAATCATTGTCACCTTCAGTATTGCAACTGCACATTTTAGGATTTTTGCAATTACAATAGTCCGCAATAAGTAGTGCTTCTTCCTCTAAATCAGATAATTCATTAGTATCATAATCAAAGTCAAAGGTTTCTAAGCTAGAGGAACATCATCATTCTTGCAAGAGGTGAACATCTTCTCTTTTGGAAAAAGGAGAGTGAGGAAAATGGTTTGTGTCCTGTTAATTTAAGCCACACCTATTGCAATGAAAAAAAATTGTTGTTCTTTTGTTTTCTTATCTATTATGCTTTCTATTCTGATAGTTGTCCTCTATTTTTCTTCAAGGGTTCACCTTTTGGGCATCTATTAGCAAGGTGGTATTTTTTCCCATAAAGACCACATACTACTCTTTGAATGACCTGAAACTTGTGAGTTTTAAGTTTAATATCCTCTGGAGAATAATAATGAGTTTTTTCTCTTCTTCTGTATATTTTCCCTGTAGAATTATTCCTTTTGGGATAGGATTTTCTCTTGGTTTTGAATCTTTGGATTTATTTAAGATCTTCTTGGCCTTTTTCTTTCTTCTTACAAGATCATCTATAGTGAACCCATATTTTCCACAAATGCACTTGCTATCAGGCAACCTGGACATTTTTTGTATAGATTTTCTAACTTTCATATTATTTCATAAGCCTATTAATGCACTAGTAATTAATAATAAATTTGTCCCCATGTATACAATTCATAAGGTTGCTTGAAAACTTCTTGTGTTTTCAAATATTCAACAAACTTTCTAAGAATAACAGCCGAATAAACTTGCTCCAATAAAAGGTTCTTACTATATTTGACCTCATAAATTCTTTGAGTCCATTCTTTATGAAATTCATCATAATAAGACATTTTTGTGCATTTCATATTCATGAGGATTAGAGCATGTTTATCAAATATTTATTGTCCAGTTCCAACCAATGCTCTAAAATTAAAGTAGTAATGGCATGCATCACATTACTCACAAGATGACCATCTTCATGGTAAACCACGTTGCCACTTTCATCTTGCATAACTTCATGTTCCATTTTCTCTACCATGGAAGGAGAAGATTTTGCTTCCCACCATTTGAACAAGGACCTTGTGAAGCATTGAATAATTTATTTGCATGATTCTACTTCACTTTTTCCTTTCATGAACATGATCTTATAGGAAACAAACATCCTATCCAAAACTTGTTTGATCTGCCCTACAAACATGTCATCAATGTTCCATTTTGGATACTAGTCATTAGCAAAGGTTTGGAACTCAAGCATTTTTCCCTTTCCTTGTAGATTAGGTGTTGCTTCTCTAATAGGTAGGAATTGAGTAACCAATTAATGTTCTTCTTCTTTTGAAGAAGATTTTGGTTGTTCTTTAGAAAAAAGAGTTAGAAATCTTTTTGTGGATTTCTGAGGGGCTATAGTTGTAAAGTGAGGAGTAGTATGGGCAATAAGATGAGAAATGTGAATTTTTTATGTGTTCTTTTCAAGAAATATTTTCTTTATACTTACATTTTTCTCATCTATCTTTACTAAAATTCCTACCATCATTTCAAAAGTAGTTTCCAGATGTTTATCCAACTCTTTGTAGTTTTCTTCTGATTTTTCTCTTGCATCAAAAACAATCTTTCTAGTGGCATTTACTCCATATTTCATTTCATAAACTAAAAGACGCATTTCATTTATAGGAGATGCAATAGAATTTATTAACGTTTGAAGGCTATCAACATGCCTTTTGTGAGCATAATCATTTGTAACAAAAGTATTTATTGGGATACCCCTTAAGGAAGTATTAGTCCAATTTAGTTGTTGATTAACTGTCTGGATTCTAGTTTTTGTTCCACTTCTAGGAGCTTAATGACTTAAGACCAAAGGGATTACTTTAGACTTCTTGTTTTCATCTTCAAGAATGATTCCTCTAAAAGGGGGAAAGATAGATTTAGATTCCATTTTGTTGTTGTCTAAGCTCTTCCATTGATGCTTTAGGGGAATGGCTTCAATTTCTTGGGTTTCTTTCCCGCCCTCCATCATTTGAATAGAATCATTCATCTATTTATGTCTCCATTCATAAAAGGAGATCCAACAATTTTGTTCTGACATATAATTTTTCCATTCTTCTACCAGAATTTTCTTTTGTCCATTAGACATTGAAGCATTGAACTCTTTTGTCTGTGGATGAGTATATAGATCCCATTTTATCATTTTTTTCATCCATTTAGAATTAACCTGCCACTTATAACAACCTCTCATTAATGAAAAGAAATTTTTTATTTCTAGAATTGAAGGATTCTTCATTACCCAGGAAGGATATTTTCAAATATGCATTGTGGAATCACATCATCTCCTAGAACTTTGTATCTTAGGTCATACCTTGGAGTACGAGATCTACTCAAATTTTTGAACATTTCTGTGAGCCTAGGATATTTCCTTTGAAAAGAGTGTATCATTAGGATATGATCATCATGAGGAAATCTTATATCATCACGTCAGGGGTGTGGACATGGTTCTTGTGCAGTTGAACTAGGAGGAGGAAGATTCGTCCTTAGATTGTGGTTTTAGTGTTCAAAGGAAATGTCATTCTCACCACGTCGGGTTGCAAAGTTCTGCAAAGATATTGCAGTAGAACAATCAGGACAAACAACAGAGTAGGAAGAATAGTTAAGTGATTTAGCTAATGTAGCTAGTTGATTATGACAACATGATGGTTTTACAGTATGTGGAAATGAAATAATGACAGAAGAAGGGCATCCTTTAATGAGTGCAAAAGTAATAGATTGTTGCTTCAAAACCTTGGGAACATCAACAACCCATGTTTCTAAGAAAGAGAGGTATTCCCATTTTATAACCTGGCATTCCATCTTCTGATTTGATGGATCTATCACAACTAGGGTACTTGACTGAAACTCTTGGCTTGGGGTGTGTAATACTGTAGAATACATCGTGTTGGTATTGTCTAAAACAATAATGAATTTGGATGGAAATATTAGTTCTCTTGGTTTTCATATCAAAACCAGTAGTTTTGATTTGCAATTTAAGAATGTCTCCTAAATGTTCATCAAAAGCATACACTAATAATTTTGAATAGTAGTCAAACCAAACAGGACCATTATACAATGAAGCCACTATTCCTCCAATTAATGAATATGTAAACTTATGACACATGGGGTGTCTTACAGTGCATAAGACATAGGCATTAATAACTCTATGACCTAATGCAAAAATCCCAACTCTTATATATCCTATATGCAGATAATTTGTGACATGTTTTTGAGTTATTTTCTAGATTTATTTGGGATCAGTAAAGGATATAGTTTGAGTGACTTCACAATTTTATTACCAGAGTGAAACATATTTTTTAACTATAACTTTACTAACAGCCCTTAGATAAAAACAATTCAAATCTCCATAAACACATTTGGTAGAGCCTTTTCCTAACATACTTGTATCACCTCTTTTAAAATAAGAAAAGTATATAACTTTAGGCCTTATGACTTGGAATATAAAAACACAATGTAAATGTATTCATATATTTTAGATCAGCCACTCATACCAACTCGTCAGCAATTATTATAGGGTTCCCAACTCATAATAATTCATGTACATAATTATTAAGTTCCATGACATACCATTAAAGACATAACGACATAACCAGTCACGTAGGTCCATCATTGATTTAAAAAACATAAAAAAACTCCAAAAAACGAATAACCTAATCCTAGACACGTAAAGTCTATGTCACATTCGATACGAGTTAGTATTTAAATCAAACATAAAGTAAAAGAATATTATAAAAATTGGAATTGATATCTTAATGTCAACCTATCGTAATTTTAACTTTCATATGAATATTATAAAAATTGGGATTGATATCTTAATGTCAACCTATCGTAATTATAACTTTCATGCACTTAACAGTTTCTAGTGTCACTTTAACTTTAATAGTTTTTGTTCTGTTTCAATTAATTTCATAAGGGTTATAAATATAATTAATATAAAAATGTGTTAATTTAGCTGTATTAAATAAAATTAAATTTCTATAACATTAATTAAAAAATAAAACTATATTAAAATCGATATTATGTTTTTAATAGTATTAAAAAAATAATTTAAAATGTAATTAATTTAAAATATTTTAACATTAATAATAAAATATAATCATTACCATTCATATCTAAAATTATCTGGATTAAAAAAAAGTGTGCACTTGTTCTTCTCAACCGTTTAAGTTATATTAAATTAACTTATAAAATATCATTATAAAATCATAAAATTATTAATGTTTTCATCTTTCATAATATTTTAAATATAAAAAATAATATATAAAAATAATTAAATTCAATTAATTCAATCAAATAAAAAAAATTAATCTATTAAAATAATTAAATTCAATTAATTCAATCTATTTTAGTTATAGAATTTTTTTTTTAAATCAATATATAAAAAAAAATATAAGTAATAATTATATTAATAATACGTGTTTATATACATGAATAAGTATATTAAAAAATGGGTTGTTCCTTTATGGCATTGTTTTGTTTATCCCCAAGAAGGCAGTGTTTTGTCTATCCCTAAGAAGATTTCTTGAAGAAAAAGGCATAAAAGGACTCCTACCAAAAATAAGTAGATCAATTATATGCATTAAAAAATATATACATAAATTGTCTCATAAAGATCCTAACTCTAATCACAAAAAGAATAAAGTCTTGTATCCAAACAGTGCCTTTGTATCTATATGTTGAAGTTCTTATATAGGTTGGTTAAGTATATTGAGATAATATAAAAAACATAAAAGAAAAACATTAGACATTCAACCCCACGGGTCAAGAAAATGTTCTATGGTTTGGCCCACTTGATCTTATGAGACTTTTCATATTCTTTTTTCCACTTTCATTCCAACTTTTGATAAGTCATCTGTTTGTTGTTTCTAATATATGTAAATATGAGTAAAAGATATGGGAAAAACTATCTGTTTTTTGAATGATTTTTGATAAATAGGACATACTGTGGTTCCTCAATCAAGTAGTGCCATACATCCAATCTATCACCAACTTTGAGTCTCCATAAACATGAGGGGAAGAGATGTGAAAGAAGTCAGCAAGTTACAAGATTTGTTTAGAGCGAATAATTCAATATGATTATTTGTTTCCTAACCAATGTTGCAAGAGGTGTATAAAATGGTCATTTGACAAAAAGAGGATACCCCTTATTTCATTAGTTGAAGGATTTTGTTATGTTTCCCCATCAAATAAAACCTAAGGCCTATCCTTTTGGATGAGCACCTCATAGTGAGACTTTTGCTAGGTTTTATACTAAGGGGTACCAATTCCTGAAGGGCTAACCATTAATGACAACCTGAATAAAAGATTTTCCTTGATTTTCAAAAATTTCTTGATTCCTTTCCAACCATATTCTCTAATTTATAATCAGGGGTAGAGATCTAAGAGATTCATTATGTTTTGCAAAGAGTCAAGATTTTAAGCATTCCTAAATGGATTCCTCTTATCATTTGATAGTTTTCCCTTCTTTATTATGAATTTCCTTCCATATTATTATCGAGAAAGGACAATGTATGAAGAGGTGAAAGATCATTTCTAAATCCTCTAGGAATAATGGACATCTACTGGGGGCGCAAAAATATCTCTTTTCAAAATGTCCCATGTGGGGGCTTTAATTTTTAACAGCAACCACATGAACAACTTCATATTGAGAGGATAATGAAATTTCCATAGTTGTTTTTTCCACCATGAAGTTGGTGATTTTCTCATGAGATAGCCAAATTTTGATAGTTTAATTTTGGATACTAATACTTGGTGGGGCTTCCTAACCAGACTAGAAGATCCTCTGAATCAAAAAAAGTGACAAGGGACTATTGTAGCGAACTAGTGTATGAAAACCATTCATTAGGAAATTATCCTTCTAAAGATAGAGATTCAGGGAAGCACAAAATTTGAGGACCAAAAAGATGCCGCCTATTTGAGACTTGTTGTAGATAGAAAATATCATGATCATTTAATTTTTGTATCGAAGGGGCTAAGAGGGAGTATCAGAGATGGCTTCCTATCTAAGGATATTTTCCAATGAGGAGACAAGCACCATAACCAATTTTCCACCTTAGATTGATCCCAATGATTTCAAAGGAGTTGATTATGGCTTCATATGATGGATCCCTGTTGTAAATAATTTCTTGAGGGCTTGATCCAATCTATAGTGCAAGAGGGGAAGATATATTTTTCGTTATCAAATATGATCAGAGGCATGAACCTTGGATCAATATCCACACACCTTTTGCAGCTTTGCAATCGGATCTCTTGAAAAATAGAGGGATTTTTTTTAACCCCGTCCACCTAAGTCTTTGGGAATGGAAATAGAGGTCCATGAAGTCAAAGAAAAGAGATTTTCTTCCTAGTTCCATTCCCAAAGGAAACATAAGGAGAGTTGTCTTATCTTGTGTAGAATTCTCGTACAAATCTAGGATAATGAGGCCTAGTAAACAAGGATGGCCTCAATGACATACTTACATAAAACTAATATTTTATCCCTTGAGAGCCATATGTTGCACCATTTTCTTATTCTGATCCTATTTTTGACAGAAGACAAGCATAATCCTTTTTTTTGTAAGAGTTTGGTTTTAAATAAAAATGCAAGTATTTGAAATAATTTTCCAATGGTAAAGGATTTTCTGAGAGGAGCCTTGAGATGTTCTAAGTGCATATCGCCTCTAACACATTTCCATATAGAGTATACTTTTCCTAATTTATCTACATTCTAATAGTTGACGAGAAAAGGTCAAGAATATCTTTGAGGCACTAAAGGTGCAATACCATTGTTCTGGGGAAAATAAGGATGTCATAGACACAAACAAATGTGTGAGTGAACAATCCTATGTTATCTGGATGCCAAAAATTTGATTCCTTATTTTGGCGTCTTGTATGGCTCTACTAAGACCTTCAATGACCAATAAGAAAAGGAGATGGAAGAGGGGACAACTTGGGCTAAGACCTATAGGATGGTTAAATAATGGAGAGTCAAAACCATTTACCAATAAATCCATTAAAAAGGAACTAATGCAAATGAATATCTAAGAAAAAAAAGAGGGGGAAAAACCCATGTGGAGGATGAGCCTTATATAGAACTAAGCTACCTTATCAAAGGCCTTGGAGAGGTCTACCTTGAAGATAATTTCTTTCTAGTTTTTAGTGTGAATGGAGTGAAACCCCTCTTGAACCTATCCAATGGCATCATGGATTTTTCGATCCTCCAAGAAACCAAATTGTTCCATAGAAATGTGATCACAGAAGAAGGGATTAAAGTGAAAAGCAATGATTTTTGAAATAATTTATAAATAATGTTGCATAAACAAATGGGATGGAATTGATCAAAATAAGTGGGCTTGTATGACTTTGGTATCAGGGAAATGAAGGTATATTTGAAGGGATCCAACATTCTACCATTCAATCTAGATTACTCAATCACCCTTAGCAAATCATCCCCTACGAAATCATAATAGATGAGATAAAATTCAATAGGAAACATGTCTTAGCCTAGACTCTTATCCTTTTAGAAACCTTTTAGGATGGATTCAAGCTATGATTTGGATACTTCAGCCGTTAGATCCTTATTTCCTTCCTCATCTATGATTCTTGGAAAAATATTTACAATTTTGAGAATTTTGTCAATGTTCACTCTATCGTCATTTTGGAAGATGGATTTAAAGTAATTGCACCCTTCCTTAGTTGTATCAGTGAAGGAGGAAATGGTGTGGCCATCTAAAATTTTTATTTCAAAAATAGTATTAATGGCTTTCCTATGGTTGGAAATTATCAGGAAGTACTTTTTATATCATCTCCAACCTATCCAGAGGGTTCTTCTCTATAGCCGCTACTCTCATTCTTTTTCCTGGAGAAGGGATTTTTTCCTCCTCTAGTGATTTTATGGAAGATTTTAGCTATTCTAAGAAAGTTGAAGGGTTTGATTGGATTTTCCTCTATATTTCTACAAGAAATCAATCATCCTATAATTTTTTATAATGGGCCCATTTGGAAATAATCTCTTTTGTTTTATTTTAGATTCCAGTGGAATTTGATTAGTGGAGAGTCCCTAATGGAGGTATTATAGGGCAACTAAGATTATTTGATTATATCCAAGAGAGAGTGGCCATCAATTGAGTGTGGGTTTATCTTGAAGGCCCCTAATAGATATTGTTGTGAAGAATTCATATCTAGGATGATGGGCCAATGATATGAGTCCCTCTCATAATAATTCCACTAATGGATTTGAATATTTTGATCCAAAAAAGATTCAAATATAAGAAAATGATCCATCCTCTTTAAGATATATTCATCACTAGTTATGTTATTTTTCTAGGTAGGGAGAACCTTGGCAGGGAGGACATAAATCATCCTTGAAGCATATTGATATTTTCCACAAAATAATCTGCCAAAGGACCTTGATGTGTTGCAAGCCCATAAATCTCTGAGTGACCTAAATTTAAGGTTAAATATCCACCCAGAAAGATTCTATCTAATAAGAAACATGGAAGGTTGAAAATATTCTACCAAAAGGATTTTCTTTCAGTGTATGGTCCATAAATATTTAGTCATGTAAAAGGGAGATCTTATCCTCTTGACTTGAAAAAAAATTCCATACATGACCATGAATACTAGGTTGACATTTAGAAGAACATACTTCCATTCCAACTAGTGATCAGGAAGTTAGAATGCCCAATAGCATCAGTGTAAGGGAAGTGATAAGCCAAAAGAAGGGAGCTCGGAATTGAAGCCACTTTTGACCCATCTGTCATAGTTTCCCAGATTAAAAGGATATGGAGGGAAATTTGGGTGATGAGGTGCTTTATTAAGAAAAGGTATTTTGTCAAGTAGGCTAGAACCCAAATATTGAGGGAAAGAATTCTCATTTAGAACCCTTTGCAGGGGAATTTTATTTAAGGGCCCCTAAATTACACTTTTTCTTTCCCTAATGAATTTAAGAGAAATTTTGTTTCATCACAATTGATAAGTAAGACCTCCTTCCCCGGCGCTGACCCCCAAGCTCCAATTCTATAGAGGTCCCTAAATTCCCTCCTAGCTCGAAGATGAAGGAGGCTAAATAATTGGCACGAGGAGATGGAGAAGTGGAGGAGAGGGATTGAAGATTGTATACAAGAGGTAGGGGAAATGAAGGGGGAGGGGGGAAGTGTTCATCCAAGAAGAAAGCAAGGGAAGAAAGTGGCAGAGAAGGGGAGATAGTAGGGGGTATGTAATAGAAGGAAAATATAGGGGAAGGGGGTGGAACTAATAAAGAAGATAGCTCCACTAGAAGGCTAGAATAAATTAAATATTATGACTTGGAAGCATTGCAAAAATTTAATGCAAAAGTATTTTCAAAGGAAAGAGGAAGAGGAGAACAGGGAAACAAGTTCATAACCATAGAGGCAGATATTTCCACTAGAGAAAAAACTACTAACCCTTATGCTTGAGGAGTAGGGTTATCTTCAAGGGGTGTAAGAGGATTATCTTGGTTCTTATTAGCATCAACTAAAAGGTGGCCCATAATATTTTTTGGAAATTATAGAATAACTTATTAAGAGCCTCTAGGTAGTTATTTTGTGCATTTAGCTCCAAAGATGATTTTATGACCCATTTTTTTGTAGCTCTTCCCTGTGCACAATCCACTCCCAAATGGCCATACTAGTGATAGCACCTACATTTGAAAGGGGTGCCCTTGTAATCGATGGTTTGTTTATGAGTAATATTCCTTTGTTGGATAAAAATAGAGTCTAGAAGGCTCAAAGCTAAGTTTATCCCTACCAAAATCTTGGCCATATTAATATCTCCCAAGGAGTGTAAGGAGTTATCCACTTCATAGAAAAACCATAAATTATTTCTAATCTCCATGAAAAATCCTTTAGACCAAAATGATAGTGGAATACTAGGATGGAGAATTCATATCAAGGTCACTTTCAGTTGCTCCAGGTGAGCATCAAAGTCCACTATCCATTTTTTCAAATATAGGGCTTGAGAGCCCTAATTCTAGTGCTTCTGCAAAATCTTCCCAACGTCTTCCATTAAATTCAATATCCAACCCATACAACCTTTGGCTAAGTTAGGCATTGTGATGAATAACCCAAGTAAGTTGAGAAATGTTTTTTCTTCCATGACCTCATGACCACAATGGTCATTATCTATCTAGCAAAACGTCCCACAAAATCATTCCTCTCCATCATAGAAATGTCATTAAGCTTGATGTCTTCCCCTAGAATGAGACTAACCTCATCAAATTTCCTTTTTATGCATTTTTACTTATTTTTAGAGGGTCCTTATCTGTTAACTAAAGGGATGGTGACTGGATAAGTGAGAAGGAACTACCACTAAGCATCTTGAAAGTCATAAAATTGTTAAGAAACCCAGACAGTGAGCTAGGTGGGTCAGTGAAGATGGCTAGTGAAAAAAGAGAAAAAATACAAAGAAATAGAATCCTCACTCATAATAACCACCTAAAGGGTAGACCATGGGGAGGGATTGTTATCTAGAATAGAAAATGAAGGCCTACAGTGAACTTAAGGCAAAGGTGAAGGAACCAAGGAGGAACCCATGCTAAGCATTGAGCTTTGATTGGTGACAACAACAATAGTACGATCCATGGGTGAACAAGATCGAGCCCGTTTAGCCCACTCATCAATAGGAGAGTGCCACAAAACCATGTTTGATAGGTGATTTGTTTTTTATTGTTAGTTTATGTTGTGGTAATATTAATTACAAATTTATAAACATGTGCTTTCTTATTGCTTCTTGTACTGAGGTTTCATTAGTTGTTTGTGTATGTAATCAGGTAAATTTCCTTAAGTTTAAAATGACATTCATGAGAAAAATAGCTTCAAAAATAAATACTAAACAACAGACATTCAAATTACAGTAAACCATCAAATAAACACTTTAACACAGTGTTTTGATGAAGGATTTCACCCCTCCTGGGCTACATCTCCTTGGTCCAGCTTCCATGTCTTGGGCCTCTGTATTAGCTCAATATGGAAAAATGTTATTTTAAAAAGCTCTATGGCTCTTGATACCTGCACCAATGTGTTCATAATGTCCAAATTAACCAAGAACACCTCTTCCTGAGACCATTTTGGTCGAAAATTGCCTTCCCTATGACTCAAACAGTCTTCTCCTAAAAAAGTTCCTCTAAATCTCGAATAACTCCAGTTAGATCTACTAAATGTGGACGCGGGCCCGAAATTAGTGGAATCACCAAACTTTCATTGTTTTAAACTCGGATTTAATTAAATTAATCTGGATTAATTAACAATAACCCCGTGATTAGTGTTAACCCCGCAGTTTTGTTAACCATAAATCATCGGTTACGGTGTAGTGTTCACATGTGGTGTTAATATCGCATTAACCGTCAGGGTAATGATCCATTGGAGTGCTAACCATTTGGTGTTACAACAATCGTGTTCACATTTCGGATACCATTGTGGTGTTGGTGTGTTGGGCTGTCTGTCGAATAAACCGCAACCATGACCACGTCGTGGTGTTCACATGGCATGCATTAAACCGTCGGGGTAACGGTCTATGCCGGAGCCGCCGGGTGACATAACTGTAACCACCAGCATTTGGGTTGTTGCGATCACATGCGGAAGGCTGGTCTATGGGCTGGCCCTCCTAACTGCCTATTCCCATAGTGTTAAACTTTTAATATATGTAGAGAACATATGGGGTAAGGAACACGGTCTAACGGAAGTGGTTAAGACTTGGGGACGATATGCCGGAGGTCGCGGGTTTGACCCTAACCTCCACGAAAAAATTTTGCTCCACTGTCGAGACTTTCTAAGCCATTGGGAGGTGCCACGTGGCAGCCCCGGGGCTTGCCATGTGGCATTCTTTCATTGGCCCAAAAACAAACCAATAAGATTTGCTAACACACCACTTGTGTAACCCAATGAAATGATGCCACTTGTCCATCTGTGATTCATTGTTGACCATCATTGACCCTGCCTAGTCACTTGCCACGTCAGTAGTATGGACTACTGACTGTGCAGTGACTGGGCTTTTTTTTGCAAATTTTGCCTGTTTAGCAAAGTGATCAGAACACAATAACTTTCTCATATGAACTTACTTTTCGGCGAAATGAGTTGTGTTAGGATATTTTTCTGAGACGGGCATAGTCGTTCAAGTTTCTAGCCATTCTAAGAACTTTGATTTTTGAGCTAAATACTGAGCACTTGATCATTCCTCCCCACTAGAAGCCTTTTGGACCCCAAAAGATACTATCAATTGTTCAGCAAGTGAGGGTACAGCTCCCTCACCTTCTCGATCTACAACCATTTGTCTTGAGAATGATTTTGTCCCTTGGGTCCCACTCTAAGGTATTCGACATCCCCTCTCTTCGAAGTCCTGATTCTTTTGTCAAGTATGAGATCTTGCTGAAGCTCATCTAGATATTCTAGCAAGAAATCATCTATCGATGGCAGCTGAACATGCTCTCCTTGATCATCAATCAAAGGAGGCTCAAATAATCTCAAATTCTCAACATTAACAACAGAGTATATTTTCATATAAGGAGGCAAATCAAGCTTAAATGCATTGTTACCAATATTTTCCAAAATTTTAAAAGGACCATAACGGATTGGCTTAAGCTTTTTATCTTCCCCTTGAAGTCTCTCTTCGCTAATATATAACCAAACTTCATCGCCAAATTGAAATTTGTGATCAACCTGGTGTTTGTCATGCCTTGCCTTGTAGTTGCTCTGACTTTTCTCATGTTGTTCCTGCATTATATGATGTATCAACTGAATTTTCTCTATGAACTTCCTTACCTTATCGATGTCATTGTGACCATCAATGGTGACATATTTCTCAAAGATGAAGTCCAATGTCGATCTTGGCAAGTACCCATAACATGCCTCAAATGGTAATGTGTTTGTGGAAGAATTCTTTGCCCTGTTGTATGCATGTTGTATGTAATGCAACTGTTCATCCCACAACTTGGGATGTTTGCTGCAATATCCTCTAAGAATATGAATAATTGTTCGGTTGACCACCTCGATTTTTCCATCTGTTTGTGGATGAAAGGTTGTACTTTTCTTCAAATTTGTGTCCATCATGTCCCACAAATTTGACCAAAAATTCCTAACAAATCAAGAATCTTGATCACTTACAATAGAAGTAGGAAGACCAAAACGAACCCATAAGTTTTGAAAGAAAATATGCGTTGTTTTTTCAACTGTAATTTTATTTTTACATGGTGTTAATATGCACATCTTGCTGAACTTATCTACAACTACATACAAGTAATCATGACCTTTCCTCGAAAATGGAAGACCTCCTACAAAATCCATTGAGATACTCTCCCATGGATGTGAAGGTACTGGAAGTGGAGTGTATAAACCAAGTTTCCTATTTCTAGGCTTACTTGTAGCACATAAATAACATCCTCTTATGAAACGAGAAACATTATCCAACATGCGTGGCCAATAACAATACCTTTGAAGGTTCACTATTGTCTTGCATACACCAAAGTGTCGAGCAATCAATGAGGTGTTCGCCTCCCTTAGGATATTGTTTCTTTCTCCCTATGGAATACACAACTTGCCCAAGTGATATAAAAAACTACTATGTGCATGATAATCCAACTCTTCAATTTGATTGACTCAGCTACCTTATTGTAGATTCCCTTTTTATACCCAATAATCAAATGAAATTGTTGTATAAAACCCATCCATCTGAAATGTCGTGACTGTTGCAACTTTGACTGTGACTGTAAATACTGCAATGGTTGATGGTCGGTATGGATTTTGGTCTCCTTCCCCATCAAATAATGCTTCCATTTCTTAAAACTTTGTACCAATGCATAAATTTCTTTGTCATAGGTGGGATAGTTAGTTACATCTCCATTAAAAATTTCAGAATGAAATGAAATGGGCTTACCATGTTACAATGGAACTACTGCCATGGCATAATCACTTGCATCTGTTTGAATCTTGAATGGTTGTCTAAGATTCAAAAGAGCCAATACCGGTGCTGAATTTATCTTTTGCTTCAAAGCATCAAATGCTTTATGTTGTACATCTCCCCAATGGAAGACTTTCTTGACACTTGTCAATGCATGTAATGGAAGAAATATTAGCAATAAACTTTCTCCAATATTGTGCTGACCCTAAAAAGCTTCTTACCTCTGTAATTGTATTGGGCTTGGGCCAATTCAGAATGACCTCAACTTTAGAGAGGTCAATCTTCAACTCACCTCCTCCACAAATGCGTCCCAAATACACTAAAGAAGTCTTGCCAAATTCACACTTCGACATCTTTAAAAACAATTGTTCTTTTCTCAAGACATCAAGTACTTTGTTTACATGCATGACATGTTCATCTCTTAACTTGTTGAATATGAGAATATCATCTAAGTAGACAATGAAAAAATCATCTAAAAATGGTCTCAATACATCATTCATTACCCTCATGAAAGTAGCTAGAGAATTTGTAAGACCAAAAGGCATAACAAGCCACTCAAACAATCCTTGTTTAGTTTTAAATGTGGTTTTCCAAATGTCTTCTTCAGCTATCCTAACTTGATGATAACCACTTCATAAGTCTAACTTAGTGAAATACTTTTCATACCTCAATTGATCAAGAAAATCATCAATTCTTGGGAGTGGATAACGATCCTTTACCGTGATTTTGTTCAGTGCACGGAAATCCACACACATGCACCAAGTTAAATCCTTCTTTGGCACCAAGACAACGGGCGAACCACATGGCGAAGTGGATGGGCGTATGATACCTTTTCTCAACAATTCTTGAATTTTCTTTTTTATTTCCATGCTCTCCATAATCGACATGTGATACATGCCAATATTTGGAAGTGGAACATCCTGTTGCAACTAAATCTCATGTTGAATTCCCCTCTTGGGAGGTAACCCTGTTGGTTCCCTGAAACATCTCGCCATGCTTGCTTACCACATCAAACAATTCAGATTTCAGTTTATCATCACAACCTTAAAAAGATTCATAATCAATATCATTCTTTTTCTTGATCATGAGAAGCAAAAAAATTTTACTTGCATTTACTAGTCTCTTCATCTCCCCTGCATTAACCAAAGAAATGTTCAGCTTTTTGTGATGGGCTCTCACAATGTACTCCACCCCTTTCTTGAGCAATATGTATTTGTTGTCATGGCAATAAAATATTGTTTTCCTATCATACAAATAAGGACTACCCAAAATGATTCCTAAGATGTCAAGTGGAACTACATCTAACTCAACTTCATCAATGAACTTTTCAGTAATGGCAAACTTGAATAAACACTTCCTTGTAACCTGTAAGTTTTCATTGTTAATTATCCAACCCAATGGATATGCCTTATGATGAGGTACAGTTTCAAGGTTTAGTTTTTTAACCAAATCTTCTGAAATCAAGTTTGATTGTGACCCACTATCGAATAATGCATCAATCTTTGTATGATTTGAAATCACTCTTACATGAAACAACTCTATTCTTGACTCCTCATTTGGAGTGTTGTTTTGACTATGTGAGGAACTAGTGCTTGCAACATTATATTTCCCTTTTGTAATGATGGCTAAAATCTTGGTCTCATCACTAGAGTCTGAACCATGGTCATGTTGTGTGGTAGCGGTCGTATTTTGTTTTCCCTTATTGTTTTCTTTCTTAGGCCTTAATTCGGGATGCAATTTCCAGCAGTGGGCTTCATCATGCCCAGCTTTGGAATAATGTTGGCATATGGTTTTCTCCCCTTCTTTCTTCACACTTTCGTTCTTCTTTCCCTTCCATTTTCCACCCTTATCTTTCTCCTTTCCCTTGAATGGCTTCCTCTTACTACCCTCTCCTTGAATGTTCTTTCCTCTAGATTCAAGGTGTGTGGCTTGCACACATACCTTATATAAATTGTTTGGATTGAACATAAGAATAGTATGTTTCAAATAGGAATGTAAACCCCCAATATATTTCAACAGTGTGTCTTGGGAATTCAAATTTCCTCCTAACAACAAACCCCTTTTCCTAAACTCTTGTGTATAATCTTGGACTGTTTGGCCTTTGAGCTACCTAAAATTCTGCCAACTCATAATGGTTTTTTGCATATAGGCTAAAGGATAAAACTGTCTTTGAATTGCATAAACAAATTCAACCCAAGTAATGGATATCTTACCACGTATTTGCATTTCCTCTTGAGTCTTTTCTTCCCACCAAACTAATGCTGCTCCTACTAGCCTCAATGAAGCCAACTGTATATTTATGTCATCTTCTAGAAGGTTCTGAATTCTACAGTATACCTCCAACTATCGAATCCAATTGTCCAACTTTTATGCATTCACCTCTCCATTTTACATGGGAAGTTCAAATTTCATGTCCAATTTAAGTAAGGGAGTATTTCTTTTTGGGGTTTTTGAATGAGTATGGGAAGTTTCAGTGGTGGTAGTGGAAGATGATGTTGTGTGAGATGATGAATATGATGAGTAATATGATGAGGATGGTGGAGATGGAGGTGGCTTTCCACCATTCCCTTTTGAATCCTTCTTCTCATATTTTTTATCCTCTGAGCTTCCTTCTCCATGTGGAGGTTTAGAACTCTCTCCAACCATTCTAATGTTCCTCTCTTCATAAAGGACTTTAACAATCTCAGTTAAAGTGAATAAAGCTTTCTTGAATTCTTCCTCTTCTAAAGAAGGACCTTCAAGCTCTCTTTCTCCAGACATAATGGTTGTGGATTCAGGCTCAAAAACTGGTACTGCTTGTACCTCTTCAATCTCAGTTGAAGGAAAAACTAGAGGAGTTTCAAGTGCAACTGGAATTGGAACTTTGGGTGGTGGATATTGTGGCCTTGTGGCTCTCCTTCTTCTAGGAATTACCTCAGGAGTTACAACCAATAGCTTCCCTTCTCCTTTCTGCAACTTTAACCTTGTAAGCATCACAATTTTGCAACCATTAAAACCCTAATTGCACAAACTCAAGAAATCAAGAAATTCAACCTTGCTCTAATACCAACTTGATCTATTTTTCATTGTTAGTTTATTTTGTGCTAATATCAATTACATATTTCTAAACATGTTCTTGCTTATTGCTTCTTGTACTAAGGTTTCATTAGTTGTTTGTGTATGTAATCATGTAAATTTCCTTAAGTTTAAAATGGCATTCAGGAAAATAGCTTCAAAAACAAACACTGAACAACATACATTCAAAGTACAAGAAACCATCAAAGAGACACTTTAACATGGTGTTTTGATGAAGGAGTTCACCCCTGCTAGGCTACATCTCCTTGGTCCAGCTTCCATGGCTTGGGCCTCTATATTAGCTCAATATGGAAAAATGTTATTTTACAAAGCTTTATGGCTCCTGATACCTGCACCAATGTGTTCAGAATGTCCAAATTAGCCAAGAACACCTCTTACCGAGCTCAATTTGGTCGAAACTGCCTTCCCTATGACTCAGATAGTATTCTCCTAGAAAAGTTCCTCTAAATCTAGAATGACTCCAATTAGAGCCGCTAAATGTGAAGGCAAGCCCCGAAATTAGTGGCACTGCCAAAATTCTGTCATTTTAAACTTGGAGCTAATTAAATTAATCCATATTAATTAACAATAACCTCGCGATTAGTGTTAACCCTACAATTTTGTTAATCAAAAACCTGAAGGTTACAGTGTAGTGTTCACATGTGGTGTTAATATCGCATTAACTGTAAGGGTGATGGTCCGTCGGAAGTGCTAACTATTTGGTGTTACAACAATCACGTTCACATGTTGGAT
The DNA here is from genome assembly GCA_031772625.1 of Pinus tabuliformis. NCBI lineage: Eukaryota > Viridiplantae > Streptophyta > Pinopsida > Pinales > Pinaceae > Pinus > Pinus tabuliformis. Next base: position 752,142,362 of record CM062819.1, read on the forward strand.
ACCATTGCAGTGTTGATGTGTTGGATTGTCCACCAGATAAACCGCAACAGTGACCGCGTCGTGGTGTTCACATGGTATGCATTAAACCATCGGGGTAACGATCTATGTTGGAGCCATCGGGTGACATAACCATAACCGCCAGCATTTGGGTTGTTGCAATCACATGCGGAGGGATGGCCTGCAGGCTGGCCCTCCTAACCACCTATTCCCATAATGTTAAACTTTAAATATATGCCGAGAACATATGGGGTAAGGAACATAGTGTGGCGAAAGCGGTTAAGACTTAGGGACGGTATGCCGAAGGTTGCGGATTCGACCCCAACCTCCACCCAAAAAAAATTCTTCACTGTCGAGATTTTCTAGGCCATTGGGAGGTGCCACGTGGCGGCCCCCAGGTTTTCCACGTGGCATTCTTTCATTGGCCCAAAACAAACCAATAAGATTGCGCCAACACACCACCTGTGTAACCCAATGAAATGATGCCACTTGTCCATGTGTGATTCGTTGTTGACCATCATTGACCCTGCCTAGTCACTTGCCACATCAGTAGTATGGACTGTTGACTATGTAGTGACTAGGCATTTTTTTTGCAAATTTCGCATGTTTAGTAAAGTGATTAGAACACAATAACTTTCTCATATGAACTTGTTTTTCAGCGAAATGAGTTGTGTTAGGATCGTTTTCTGAAACGGACAAGGTTGTTCAAGTTTCGATCCATTCTGAGAACTTTGATTTTTAAGCTAAATACTGAGCACCTAATCAATAGGGGATCTGAAATCTCTATATTTGTGACAAGCCCAAGGATAACTTCGGAGAATGACAAGAAAGACTCCAAATATGGTCTCCTTCTAAAGGGTCATTCCAAAAATCCACAAGTTCCTCATCCATGGAAAATATAAGGAAAAGGGAAAAAAAATTATTGTAGAATGTCGAGATGGGAAAGGAAAATGGAGAGCGAACAACAAGACAGGGTTGGAATCCCATAGATTCAGTCCATCAAACCCTCAATTTTAATATATTTATAATGACTAAATATAATATATATTAATATGTGTTATTAAATAATAATAATATAGAGTGTATTAGTAAGTAGTCACATACAATTAATTATGAGGGTTAGCTCAACTAGTCAAGGTCCCATTGCTAAATCACCTCACCATTGGGAGTTCATGGGGTCAATTCTCCTCAATTCCCTCGAGGTTAGTCTTTGATTATTTTTTCCAACGGGATGTGATCACTTCGAGCAGATCTTCCCAGATTTTCCTCCAAAAAAAATTAGTAACATACAATTATATAATATGTGGTTGTGAAAGAGCCAGCATTGATTCATTTTAACTCCACATCTATCAAGAATTAAGAGGGATTAAATATCTGAAGATTTAAATCTCTTTTGAGTGAAAAACTTGAAGAAAGTTTTGCACCTCAAGAGATTTGATTCCTGTTAACACTTGGTACATCCAGAGTTACGATGGAATAATATTATTTATATCCAAATAAATTTCACATTTCTATATATAAATATTCTTATTTTTTATTTTATTAAAAATTTGATAATACATATAGTTATATATAACATTTTTCTTAAGCATGTTTTAGAATGTTTTTAATTCAATGTTTTAATGTGATATGCATAGCATTGATAATATATAGAGATATAGATATACAACTTAGAAGAATTTTTTTTTTAAACATTGATTTTTTATATGTTTATTAATTATTTTAATATTAAGTTTTGAAATATAATGGCTTCGAATATGAACCATCCATTATATATATATATATCTATATATATATATATATATATATATATATATATATATATATATATATATATATATATATATATATCACATTTTTATATTTCGAAATGCTTTGTTTTTAAATTATACATTAATTGATACTTATATTGAGTGGATATTGTTCTTCAACTCCATCTACACCCTTCTATAGGCAAACCTTTTCCATCCCCCATGGAAACCTCCTCTCTGGCACTGCAGATGCCCTCATTTAAGAAGGCACTCTCACAAAAGAATTTGATCTCTAAACAAACCTTGATAGGCCCCTCACCACGATTCTTAAACCAGCCATTCACTCAACCTATGCCTAACACTGATAATGCTTAGGGTTAAGACTCACTAGATGACAAGGGTAAGAAATAATCCATATAGAAACCACTAAGCACTTAGTGAAGCACCTTCTATGCCATGGAAGTTAGGGTAGTGCCTCCCTCAAGTAGTGGACACACCGAAGTATCAAATTAAGTCTTCAAAAACTAACAATTCCATGCAATGCATCAGGGATCATTCCATCATTAGCAGGTTCCTAGTCTTGTGGCCAACTAAAAAGGAGTTGGTCCTATGGATCAATACCCACTGGAAAGCCAAATAAAATATTGACCTAAAACTAGGATCTAAGGGTTATTTTACTACCATCTATTCAAATCAATTTGATCAAGAAAAAATATTTTAGGAAGGACCTTACTTCTTTTAGTATGTATGCCTTTAATATCATTATTGGACTAACCATTTTAACCTTGAATAATATGATTTCATCTCTACCTTTATTTGGATCCTTTTGTACTCTCAATTGCTAGAATATTGGCATGAAGAAACCCTAGAAGGCATAGGGAATTCCATTAGCTCCTTAATTAAAATATTTGAAACTACCAGACTAGGTCATTATACTTTCTATGCATGCATCTGTGTCCACATGAAAATTTATGTCCCTATCCCTGCCTTAATATGCCTCTACTATAATGAGAAGATGTAGATCCAGCCTCTAAACTGAAAACATATATCTTTCTGCTACCATTAATGCCATGAACATGGAAACATCTTCCAAGATTTTCGAGTCAATCATCCCTTGAAATTAGGCTCTGATACCAATAAATATGTTTGAGTGCTACGTTAAATCACCCTCTCATCATCACTCAACTCGCAAGCAACAGCAATCTAATCTTTCTCATATGCCCATCAAGGACTAGTATGCCACCCTTGACATCAGTAAACCTCCCACCCAAATCTCCCCTTTTCCATCCTCAAAAACTGCCAACCATCTCACCTTAAAGACTATCTCCTCAGAGGATGACAAAGATGACAACAACAAGATAAGGCTACAGGGAACTCAAGTAGTTATCCCACATAACAATTGATGAGCCTCGATTTTGCAACAAGAATGTTGCAACTCCTAAGGTTGTCATCTTAAATTATCAACTCGGGGTTTATACAAACTTAAGAGGTGTCAACACTATATGTGCAGCATGAAATGTGTACTTCTTTCATTGATCTGATGCCATGAAGTGAATCCATGAAATCTAAGCCTAAACTAATTGCAAAAATGGAAATGTTACTCTATTTGAATAAAGGAAACGTAATTACTTTTGTAGAGAGGAAATCCTAGTTACTTTTGCAAAAAGGAAAGGCTATTCTACTTCGAATGAATGTAAATATTAATCCTAATTGCAGAAATGTAAACATTAACCTATTTGCAAAGTGTAAATGGTACATCAAAAGGAAACCTAGTCTATGCAATAGAAATAACAATGCTGGAAATGAAAACCTGTTGTGCTCCACAACACCCCCCCATTTCATAACATTTTATTTACAAAATTATTATATATGGGTCCCTTTAGAAGTCAATTGGTATCAATATTGCATTATTTGTAAAAGGTCCGCAAACCAAATGAAGGCATTATATAAAACCTTTTGAAAAACCCATATTGAATCAAATATAACAATCTTTTATCATTGCGATAAAGCAATCGCAAGATCGCATATCGCAATGACATAGAAGACGCAAATAAATGACATATGGGATCCTGCCGATGCGATATCGTTATCGGCTATCGGCGAAACTCCATGCACATCATAAAGTACCCCATGCCATTAGTCCCAACGCGATGCGCAATCGGCAATCAGCGATACTTTATATACAGGATAAGCACCTTAAGTCATTCACCCCGTTCCGATGCAATTTCGCAATCGGCAATCGGCAATATCCCATGTATAATAATAAGGCGCCTAGATTTTGCCCCCGATGCGATGCGATTTAGCTATCAGCGGTCGGGGGTATGCTATCTGTATGTTTATATAACACCTATTCTCCCGATGCGATGCGATATCGCTATCGGCGATCGGCGTTTCAAAATTGCCAACATAAAGATTTAAAGTGTTCCCGATGCCCGATTGCGATACAGCGCGGATTTCGAAAAAGCCGTTAAATGGAGGGATATTATGATACATTCGTATTTAAAGTTTGATCTCTTAAATAATCCATCACCTGCACTCAACTGCCAAAATATCCATAGCACGCTTAAGCGAGTCATTCAGCCGAATAATGGTGTAATGAGCATTTAAGGGGTGGCAGGCCTTAAACGGCCATTTAATGTATCAGTAAGATCTTCCCATGGATTGGATCCGCAGCCATTTTTAAGAGTTAATCTCTCAGCACGCTTTGATTGATATATCTTTCCCGTATTGGATTTTCATTAGCATATCTCTGTGTTACGTTTATTCTCGTCGCTGTGCAGAATTCATCCATAGAAGGAAGCTCAAAAAAGATGGGGAAGAAATCTAAGAAGACCGCAGGCGCTTCCACTACACCAGTTGCAGGACAAGCTCTCGTGGATAAGAAGAAGGGCTTAATATCTGATACTACATGCACGGGTCTCACCAGAGTTACTTGGCAAGGCACTTACAACCTAATTGAAGCCGAAGAACCAGTAAAGACAGTAACAGAAGCTACTGTGGATCCTACTCGGAAGTCTGAATGTACTCTCAAGGATTTAGCCGACTCTTTCCTTCACAGAATAGCAGCCAGGGAGCAAATTCTCCCATACACAGACGTAGTGCGGTGGGCGATTCAAGAAATCCCAATCTTGGATAGAACTTTCAGCACTAGAGATGGAAGAATCTTCGGATCGTTCAGGCCGGATGATCTAAGGCAATTGTATCATTTGCCCGAGCCGGAGAAGATATATAATAAAGCGTTCCTGGAGAATTTTGCAAGCGAAAATGAAGTTGAATCTGAACCCATCTGGGATTGGAGACAAAATCCAGCCAAACACAAACACGAATCTTCCGGTAAGTACTCGGTTGATTCTCGGGCTTCTCCTTATTGCTATGCGGGAATAATGATGTGTAGATTATGGGGATTGCATGATTCTGCTAATTTTACCATAGAGATGGTACCTCTAATGGAGGCAGTTGTAAACAGTATAATTATGGATTGGGCCACCATCCTTTCTGACAAATTAGCACAAGCTGTGCGTGATTTTAGACATCAGACTGTCGTCACTGAAAGGAAAATTCCCCCATTCTATTACAGTGCATATATCTTAGATACACTATGTTTCAATTCTGAATTTCCCGTGCTCGGCTGGAGGTGGACGCCACAAGATCCCACGGCTATCCACATATACCATCAGAAACTATGGAAGTCCTCTTACAAGCACCATCTGTACCAAATTTGCAATGGCTTTATGGTGCCTATTCATTATTCTATTTTTGATAAACCCATTCCCAAGATTTCCTATCAAGCTTCGTTTGATATAACAGCAGTAGCAAATTGGTTTGGAGAGGAGAGATTTACTTACATAAGAGTTTTCGACAGCCAAGCCAACCCACATGTTCTCCCTTTGTATATACTAGATAAACTGCTAGCAAGAGAAATCGCCTATCAGATTATGGCTGAGAGTGTTACACAGACTCTCAAGAAAGAAAAGAAGAGGGGCTGGCCCTCTTTTCCCTTGAGGTGTGGTGTCTATACTCTGCATGATCTCAAACATGCAGAAAAGGAAGCCACAAAGATTCAATCCTTAACTCTGGCGACTATCCCAAACAGGCCATATGATCCAAGCAAAGTTGCCTATAATGCACTAGAACAGGACAAATTGACAAAATTTGAGCACAAAGAAGATATGTTTGACGACCTATTCGTTGCAGCCGAAACAATAGTTCAGGCTAAAGAACTCGCTCGATTGAAATATAATGATGAAGGGTTGACTGAGTTTAATAAGCTTAGAGAATAGAGGTTGCAAACTATGCCTCTAGATTTACTAGCAACAACCCCGGCGACATCATCAAGCGAGCCTATTCGGCAACAGTCAAAGGAACCTCTGGTGGTAACAAAGGATCATAAAAAGGAATAGGAGGAAAGGCAGAGAAAAGAAAAAGAAGATAGGCAAAAGAAAGCACACGAGGAGAAACAGAGGAAAGAGAAAGAGGAACAACAAAACAAAGAGCAAGAGGAAAGGCAAAAGAAAGAACAAGAGGAACAGCAGAAAAGAGAGCAGGAAAAAGTGCGGAAGGAGTCCCAAGCCCAAGCCGAAAAGGAAAAACAAACCACCACTGATGTCAATACAGATACTACTATTGACCCTAATTTGCTTCAAGAGTGGAGGCAATTTGACTCTATCATCAGTGGGTTGGAATGTTCCAAGGATACAGACACTTCCAAGACAAACGATATACAGGACATCACTTCACCTCAGGTTCTAAGTGGAACCAGCGGCCCACCCATTTCCAAGGATGTTGAGATAATACCAAAAGACCCCTCCAACCAAATCATTCTCCAGGTAGAAGATATTCCTCCCCTGGATGTTTTCTACAGCCCGAGTCCTAAGGCAGTGGTAAAAATACAAAGGAAAAGGAGGAAGATTGATCAACCTCCCCTTTTTCCAGAACAAACTGTAACGGGCAACGTGGTTTGGAAGGAGGAATTCAACCCCTCCGATGACCTAACAAAACTATCATAGTATGCGGGAGCCTATTCGGCAGCAACAATCGACAAGGCATCGGAGGTAAGTCTTCTACTAAAGACTAAGGACCAAGAAATTTTCGCATTACAGGCAGAGTTGGCTGAATCAAAGCAGAAGGCAGAGCAGGCGGAGCAGCAGTTGTCGACACAACAACAAGTGAACAGTCAATTAACTCAGCAATTGCAGGCAGAAAAGCAAAGGGTCGACCAAAACGCAATCCAGAAACAGAAGGAATTATCGGAGGCATTGGCACAATTAAGGGCAGCAAACGAGCAAATGATGAAAACAAAAGATGAGCAAATCGCTCAATTGTCATCGCAGCTCGAAAAGATAAAGGGCGCTCAACAGGTGGGTGAATTCAGAGCAGAAGCAGTGCAAATAAACACTGCATTAATATCCCAAATTAGGCTCCTATGTCAACAAATCGCTCAGGCAGAGCCATTGTGTGAGCTAACGACATCCATCAATCAACAGGTAGAGAAGGCCAGGAATGAGTTAGACCAGGCCGAAGAGATCATAACCGCATATCTTGGCTGGCAAGATTCTGATCAAGGGAGAGAAGCAAATTTGCCCAAGATTTCAGAAACATATAAAGACATACTTTTCACAGAATGGCACACTCAGGTGATGAAAGCAGAAAGGGCAGCTTCAAGATGTAAATCAACTTCCAGCAATCTGGTTGATCTAGTTAACAACACTCTCTACTTAGCAAATATGATTTCCCAATGTACACCAGGAAAGATAACAACAACAAATACATTGGAACAATCATGCTATCCTGATTTAGAGGAGAAAGGGAGATTAATCGTTGGGATTAATAGTTTAACTATGGAAGCATATTGGCTCTTCCTGGTAAAGCCGCATACACAGAGAGCCGCCCTTAAGTGCCTAACAGATGCAATTGGGTGTATAATTCCCGATATTCAGGATGCCACCTATGCCGCCCAGCTCAATTCGCGCCTCAACAAACCTCCTGAAGTAGAGCCAATGCTTGCGATAAGTCAGCTCAGATTTAAAGGCAAGCAGCCTACCTGATGAATCATGCCACCAATTGCCAGATCCCTGAGGAAAATAGGATCAAAATTTATTGATACCGATTTAGTTGCATTTCAGTTTGATAGATATTTAGATTAATTTAGTATTTATAGACCCTTTCATTGTTTTGGAAAGGGTCGTAAAGTTTTGTACCAGACTTAAAGACTGAAGTTTGCACTATTGTGCTTCAGTCAATATTCTTTTATGAAACTGGACCAGTCTTTCTTAATTCAGCAAAGAAGCTTTTTATGCAATTGTGCACTATTGTAATTTTTATGAATGTTTCTGCGTTGAAGAAAGAATTACAAGTAGCGATTGATATCGGGAGTGTCAAAGCAGCTCATATGGTATTTCTATCTATGTCTGAATTCATTCCTGTTATGTGAATTGTTATTTGATTATCCTTGCTATTGTTGATTATATGCATGCGCTATAACAGCAGATCTATATTCATACCACTATTGGATGTTTTATGATATGCTTTCCTTTTAATCATGTATATGTCGATAATATAAATGATGAGTGCGGTAATATTGCTGTAATCGTTGGGCTTAACTATTTAGGCACAGTAATCTTGAATGAATTAATATCTATGTCTGATCGATGGAGTCATCTATATGCCTGTCCTTAGACACAGACCATTAAATGCTGCACTTTAAAGTTCAATAGATTCCCGGGATAGGTTATAATTCTTGTATTCTTGTTAAATAGTTTAGTTATCCGCCCATCGCTAGCTTAGTTTTATAAATCATCCATTCATCCCGATTATCTACTTTTTGGAAACTGGTCCCATTATCCCCAGTCGGAGCCACTATTCCAAACGGAAAAGGAGCTGTACTAAGGTCCGGACCGGGTGGTTATCCCCGATGTTGTTGCAGCGATTTTCGAGGCTTCAACATTTTTGGCGCTAGAAGGAGGGCCATCGACTGTGAATGGCACATAAGCCAAAACCCATAAGCCATTCTAAGAGTAATCCTCCCTCCGAATCCCCTCGATCTTCCTATTTGCATACTGGTTCGCCGGTATCCAAACAAGAAGAAGGGGAATCAACTACCACTGCTCAAACCCATCATACTCCAGAACAATTAAGTCTTGAATCACCTGAAGTCCAGTCTCTTATCCACAAACTTCAGAGCTTCTCGATTTCACCACAGAAATCTGAAGTATCATAAAGTAGTGCGACTTCGCAGTTCAATCTACCTCACCCTCTCACCAGACTTTAGAGCGAAAAGCTCGGTATTGAACCCACTGAGTTCCCTTTACCCAAAAGGAAAAAGGCGAAGAAAAATACTGAAGGATCTGATAGTGAAGAGCTTTCATCCACATCCTCCATTGCATCTTCCCCTCTGCAAAGTCAACCATCCACTCCCCCATTACATATTGTTGTTCACCAGGGATTAGAAACTTCAACATCTCAACCTGCCCACTCCTCAATATTATTTCCTTCTCATACATCTAGAATTCCAACAGTAGTATCAACCACTGTTGCTACTACAATGGCAGATCCATGGACCAGACCTAGTGCAGTCAACATGCCTGCGCCATTGCATCCATTACCAGATTATCCTGAAAAATGGCTACCCAAGTTTAATCCAGATGATGGAACCCAAGTTGAGGAACACATCAATAATTTCATGTTAGCAATCAATTTGAAAGGAGTAACAGAACAAGATGTTGTTGTTAGACTCTTCCCTTATACCTTGCAAGGATCAGCAGGATCCTGGTATTTCTCTTTACCCTCTGGTTCCATTACCAGTTGGAACACTTGCCAAGAGCAGTTTCTTACCAAATATGGAGATGATAGGTCTTTGGCTACTTTAATAAACGATCTCTCCAATCTGAGAATAGAACATAGGGAACCAATTAAGGAATTTAATGCACGCTTCAATAAACTCCTAAATAAAATCCCTACAGCCTCCAAACCAAGCGAACAAATTCGGAGCGAATGGTATATAACAGCTCTGCCTGCCAATATAGCCATCTTTGTAGATAGAGCAGGGAAACCTACCTTAGCCGAAAATATGAAAGAAGCGCTTGCTGTGGAAAAACGCATCAATGCCCTGGAAAAGAAAGCTGCCCTGGAAGACAGAAAAGCCAAAAAAGTCTCTTTCAAAGATGACTCAAAGAAGAAGACCCCAAAAGACCCATACGACATGGAAGGTTTGCAAAAGGTCTTAAAAACGTTATCAAATGAAATGGTCGAAATAAAAAAGCAGGTGGCCGAAACCTCAACCAAAAGACCCTTTAGAACTTTTAAGAGAAATGAGTCAAAGCCCCCAAATGTCATATCTAACGCAGACTCAGAGCAAGAAGAAGAAGAGGAAGAGGAAACAATCGCACCGACTGATGATGAAGAAGAAGTAGTAGAATGTCATGGAATGTGGGATTTTATACTCCCCAACTCCGATATCGATAATGAAGAAGAGGCGTTCCCAGTTACTACTAGGAGCAAAAGTACTTCTGAACCTGTTCAGGTATCATCAAATAAGAGGAGTGCAGGTGCCACTACAACCAAAGAAAAAACACCTGCAAAGAAATCACCTGCAGCAGTTCCCCAAAACCAGCCCTCAACTTCTAATATTCCTTCAACATCCAAAACATTAGTCGTATCCGATTCAATGGAGTATAACATTTTTGATGACATGAAGAAAACTAAAGCAAACATTACTATGTTTGAGCTTAGTAAATTAAAGCATCAGCAAAAATTACTTCTTAAAGAATTGAATGTTGTTCCCCCTACACCGCTTCCCAGTGCAAAAGCCGCTAATGATTCAGGCCAACCTCCTCTAGGTATGGTTGAAGCTACCGATTCAGTTCTAATTGGAGATAGATCGAATTCTCATACTCCACCCTTCCTGCTGACCTATGAGATTTACAACAGAAACCTGCATAACTATTTAATTGACTCAGGGGCATCATCTAACATAATGCCAGCTTTAGTTTGCTCTAAACTGAACATTGAACCCCAGAAGTCTGCTATTCATATTGTACAGTTGGACAGGACCAAAGTGCAGGTTGTAGGAGAAATTAATTCCGTAACTATCAGGTTGTCTGCTGATCCCAGAGTAGTACAAAGGATTGACATCCTAATAGCCGATATACCTGAATTTTACGGTTTAATTCTGAGTAGGGATTGGTCCGAAAAATTTCATGGGTATATTTCCACTGATTGGTCACATATGTGGCTTCCCTACAAGGGCAAGCCAAATCAAATAAGGATCGATCGAGAGAAACATATGACCCACACAGTTACTGAATTTGAGCAAGAAAACCAACCTGTAGCGTTCAACAACAACATTTTGGGGAATTATTCGTCAGAGTCATTCTTTGGCAACTTTGTTGCCCAACCATCTCCTTTTTCAGTCAATCATTTTACATCTCAGATTGAAAATTTTTCACAAACTGATAAGTCTAGATGTTTCAATGATGCTGAGAAAACTGTAAATACTTTTGTTAATACCTCTTTATTTTGGTCTTTATATTTTGATGGCTCTAAGTCCAGCGAGGGCTCAGGAGCAGGTTGCATTTTGGTTAGTCCACAAGGAGAAAAGACAATGTTGTCGTGTAGGCTGGAATTTGAATGCACTAACAATACAGCCGAATATGAAGCCTTAGTCCAGGGATTGTATAAAGCGATCGGTCTTAAAGTGCAATACTTGAAAGTATTTGGCGATTCTGAAATTATTGTTAAACAGGTGAGGAATGCAATCCATTTTCTTTCAAATCACCTCAAGCACTATCAATCGCTAGTACAAGAACTTACTTCGCACTTTTCCGCGTTCAACATTTCCTCCATCCCCAGGTCTCAAAACTCGGCAGCCGATCTCCTAGCCAATGTAGCTTCCAAGCTTCTACCTTCTGAAGACTACAGCCTAGATAGATTTTCCGTAGAATTGCTTTTTAGGCCTTCAATTCCTGACAATGTCACTAATTGGAGAGTATTCAACCATGATGAGGATATTTTACAATTTCTAACTTCTGAAAAGTCCTATGACGATCAAATTATTGAGGAAAATGACCATGATCTACAAATGAAAGAAATACCTCAGGAAAATGCAATTCCTAAGCCTGTGGTAAAGCTGGAAGATCTTTATGATATTAAAGACAGGTTTAAACCTGTAATTAATGCAAAGCTCCAAAGCTCTACCCTTAGGTTTGAATTGATAAATCTAGGAACTGAACAAGCTCCTCAACATATTAATTTAGGATTAGGACTTTCCTTGGAAGAGAAGGAGGCATTTATTAAACTGTTAAGGAAAAACAAACAGGTCTTTGCTTGGAAGTATGATGATTTGAAGACATATGATACATCCATTATCCAGCATACCATTCCTATGCTTCCCGATCAGAAACCGATTCAGCAGAAGTTAAGAAAAATAAATCCAAATTTGGAGAGCCAGATTAAATCGGAACTTAACAAACTCTTGAAGGCCAAGATTATTTTTCCTGTCCGACACTCAAACTGGGTCTCTAATATGGTGCCAGTCAGAAAGAAAAATGGCGACATTCGAATTTGTATTGATTTCAGAAATTTGAACAAAGCAAGCTTGAAAGACAATTTCCCATTACCTACTATGGAGCAAATACTCCAATCAGTAGCAGGCTCTGAATTGATGTCCTTTCTTGATGGTTTCTTAGGATATAACCAAGTTCTAGTTCATCCTGATGACCAGCTTAAAACCACATTCAGGACGAAATGGGGAACATATGCGTATCAGAAAATGCCTTTCGGACTTATAAATGCAGGAGCGACATTCCAAAGAGCTATGGATATAACTTTTAGAGGGTTAATTAATAGAACAGTAGTCGTCTATCTAGACGATATTACTGTATTCTCTAAGGAGAGGTATAATCATTTACATGACCTAAATCAAATCTTTCAGCGTTGTAAAAGATATGGTATTTCTCTTAACCCTAAAAAGTCTTTCTTTTCTCTTGATCAAGGAAAACTCTTGGGTTTTATTGTATCCAAAGATGGCATTTATATCGATCCTGGTCGGATCAGAGAAATCTCTGAAATCCCTTTCCCACACAATAAAAAGTCGATGCAGTCATTTTTAGGCCAGATCAATTTTGTTAAAAGATTTGTTCCAGATTTTTCTCAAATTATTTTGCCACTTCAGACAATGATTAAGAAGAATGCAGTCTTTAAGTGGGGATCAGCAGAAAAGGAAGCTTTTGATCTAATCAAGCAATCAATAATCAATGCCCCAGCCTTGAATACTCCAAATTTTTCTAATCATTTTACATTGTATACCATTGCATCCGACTTGTCTTATGCTGCAGTACTCACGCAACTAAATGATCACAATTTGGAAGCACCCATTTCGTTTTTTAGCTCAAATCTTCAGGGTGCTGAATTGAATTACTCCGATGTAGAAAAACAAGCCTTTGTTGTATTTAAAGCAGTCAAGCATTATAGACCCTTCCTTTTGAAAACCCACACAAAAGTTATAGTTCCTTTCCCAGCAGTTAGGCAACTATTAATCCAAAAGGAACTAGGTGAAAAAAGGGCAAATTGGGTCACAGCGCTTCAAGAGTATGACTTAGAAATTAGGCCAGCAAAGATTGTTAGGGGCCAAGGTTTTTGCAGGATATTGGCAGGAGCATCCAACATTCTAGAATCAAGCGATACAGAGCAAACTGAAGAAATCAATCAGATAAGTGTTACTGATTCTGAATCACAATATGCAGATTTAATCTTTTATTTAAAGAATGGTTATGCACCTCCAAACTTATCTTACAAGAACAAAAGGGCCATTAGGTTGAAAGCAAAGAATTTTACAATTATTGATGATGTCCTTTTTAAGCAGAATTATGATTCCATCTTATTGAGATGCCTTGAGAAAACTGAAGCCCAAAAGGTTTTGCAGGAGTTACATGATGGACCAGCGGGAGGACATTTTGGAGCTGATACAACAGCTCACAAAATTATTCATGCTGGTTACTATTGGCCTACTCTGTTTAAAGATGCCCACGAGTATGTAAGGAAATGCCTCAATTGTCAAACTGCTAGTGGAAGACAACGTAAATCAGCTTTCCCTCTGCAACCAGTCAACATTGAACAACCATTTGAGCAATGGGGATAGGACATCATTGGGGAGATTACTCCACCACCTTCCAAACAGCATAAGTATATCCTTACTGCTACCGATTATTTTACTAAGTGGGTGGAGGAAATCCCTTTAAAGACAGCAAATTCTAAAGCAATCATTGAATTCATAGATCAATTCATCGTTACCAGGTTTGGTGTCCCAAATGCTCTTGTTTTTGATAATGCATCTTACTTTTCAGGCAATGCTATGTTTGATTTCGCTATTAAAAGAGGATTTAAATTAAAATATTCTGCTAATTACTATCCCCAGGGTAATGGTTTAGCAGAGTCTACTAATAAAAATCTGATCAAAATCATTAAGCGAACTATCGAACAGAATCATAAAAACTGGCACAAATCTTTAGTGTTTGCATTATGGGCTGATAGGATAACACAGAAAGCTTCTATAGGATCTTCTCCGTTCAATCTTGTGTATGGAAAAGAAGCAGTACTACCCACAAATCTTGTTCTTCCTTCTTTAGCCCTAGTGCAGTTCATTGAGGAAAGTCCTTCCTCTTCTATTCAGCTTAGACATGACCAAATTCTAAAATTAGAAGAGGAAAGAGAAAAAGCCAGGGTTATTCATGCCAAACATCAGCAAGTCATTAAGGCAGCTTTTGATTCAGTCTCATCCGGTTCAAAACAATTCCAAGTCGGTGATTTAGTTCTGAAATGGGACAAAGCCCATGAGGATAAGGGTAAACATACCAAGTTCCAGAAGATGTGGCTTGGACCGTTTCAGATCTGTGAAAAGATAGGCCATTCTACCTTTATATTGCAAGATTTATCAGGGTTGAGAGATTCTCTCCCTGTTAATGGCCTTATCTTGAAGAAATTCTTTAATTGAGGAGGTAACCCCTTCTCCTTCTAGTTTGATAGATTTTTGTAGTTTGTAGGATTTGTAGAAAATAATGTTGTAAGGTATCTACTATTGACCTTTGTTGTGTTTGAAAATTTGATCTATAGGAGTGCAGCGATATTTGCTTTTAAAATAATAGAACTCTTAACCAAAAGGGATAATTTCTAGGAAATTAGGTATCATTGTATTCTGAAACTATAGTTTAAGTTTTGTGAACTCCTTTCAAAGTTTAAAAGTATTGTAAATCATTCTCTGTTTTCAAATTCGTCTCAAAAGGTTATCAATATCAAGATAGAAGCCAATCCAACTTCAGCATCTTCAACTCTTACCCTGTCATCCATTAACTCTTAAGGAGAAGATTGTTCATCCCATTCACTAAAGTTTATGATTACTCAGAGTGTAATTCTAAAATATCTGATATTAAAGATAAGAGGTCTTATTGCAAGCCTGCTTACCATGTTCATAGGGAAATAGTTTAACTGACATTACCAATACTGCATACCAAAACAGGGTAATGGCTTAAAATTACAAGACAAGGGGTCTCATCACGAGCCAGCTTGTTCAGTTAGACTACTACTAGTGAATGACATTGTCAACAGCTGGCCACCAAACTAGGACAATGGCTTTTTATCTTATCAACAACAGAAAAGGAAATGAAATACAAAATATGGAAACATGTTTTGAATTCATTCTGTTAATCTCACTCTTAATTGAATGGAACAATGGACAATAACATGGCTAAAAGGTATCCCTGTCGAAACTATAAACGTTTGCTCGCAGCAGAGGCTCTACCTATGACAGAGGAGTTCACTTTAAAAGCTGATTTGGAGAAGTTTTCTGTTTTATCATTATAAACCCATAGAGGCTCATTTAAAACTTAGAATGTATCTATTTTCTTAAAAAAGAGAGGAAATTAGCACAAATAGATTCATTTCACTTGGAATGCATATATAGCTAGTTATATTAGAATTTTCCCCTTTGATTAGAATTCTATTTTTGAAAAAGTTTAAGTATTTCTATACTTTTCAGAGATAACTGTTTCTTCCAGCGAATCGCCAATTGTTGTGCTCCACAACACCCCCCCATTTCATAACATTTTATTTACAAAATTATTATATATGGGTCCCTTTAGAAGTCAATTGGTATCAATATTGCATTATTTGTAAAAGGTCCGCAAACCAAATGAAGGCATTATATAAAACCTTTTGAAAAACCCATATTGAATCAAATATAACAATCTTTTATCATTGCAATAAAGCGATCGCAAGATCGCATATCGCAATGACATAGAAGACGCAAATAAATGACATATGGGATCCTGCCGATGCGATATCGTTATCGGCTATCGGCGAAACTCCATGCACATCATAAAGTACCCCATGCCATTAGTCCCAACGCGATGCGCAATCGGCAATCGGCGATACTTTATATACAGGATAAGCACCTTAAGTCATTCACCCCGATCCGATGCAATTTCGCAATCGGAAATCGGCAATATCCCATGTATAATAATAAGGCGCCTAGATTCTGCCCCCGATGCGATGTGATTTCGCTATCGGCGGTCGGGGGTATGCTATCCGTATGTTTATATAACACCTATTCTCTCGATGCGATGCGATATCGCTATCGGCGATCGGCGTTTCAAAATTGCCAACATAAAGATTTAAAGTGTTCCCGATGCCCGATTGCGATACAGCACGGATTTCGAAAAAGCTGTTAAATGGAGGGATATTATGATACATTCGTATTTAAAGTTTGATATCTTAAATAATCCATCACCTGCACTCAACTGCCAAAATATCCATAGCACGCTTAAGCGAGTCATTCAGCCGAATAATGGTGTAATGAGCATTTAAGGGGTGGTAGGCCTTAAACGGTCATTTAATGTATCAGTAAGATCTTCCCATGGATTGGATCCGCAGCCATTTTTAAGAGTTAATCTCTCAGCACGCTTTGATTGATATATCTTTCCCATATTGGATTTTCATTAGCATATCTCTGTGTTACGTTTATTCTCGCCGCTGTGCAGAATTCATCCATAGAAGGAAGCTCAAAAAAGATGGGGAAGAAATCTAAGAAGACCGCAGGCGCTTCCACTACACCAGCTGCAAGACAAGCTCTCGTGGACAAGAAGAAGGGCTTAATATCTGATACTACATGCACGGGTCTCACCAGAGTTACTTGGCAAGGCACTTACAACCTAATTGAAGCCGAAGAACTAGTAAAGACAGTAACAGAAGCTACTGTGGATCCTACTCGGAAGTCTGAATGTACTCTCAAGGATTTAGCCGACTCTTTCCTTCACAGAATAGCGGCCAGGGAGCAAATTCTCCCATACACAGACGTAGTGCAGTGGGCAATTCAAGAAATCCCAATCTTGGATAGAACTTTCAGCACTAGAGATGGAAGAATCTTCGGATCGTTCAGGCCGGATGATCTAAGGCAAATGTATCATTTGCCCGAGCCGGAGAAGATATATAATAAAGCGTTCCTGGAGAAGTTTGCAAGTGAAAATGAAGTTGAATCTGAACCCATCCGGGATTGGAGACAAAATCCAGCCAAACACAAACACGAATCTTCCGGTAAGTACTCGGTTGATTCTCTGGCTTCTCCTTATTGCTATGCGGGAATAATGATGTGTAGATTATGGGGATTGCATGATTCTGCTAATTTTACCATAGAGATGGTACCTCTAATGGAGGCAGCTGTAAACAGTATAATTATGGATTGGGCCACCATCCTTTCTGACAAATTAGTACAAGCTGTGCGTGATTTTAGACATCAGACTGTCGTCACTGAAAGGAAAATTCCCCCATTCTATTACAGTGCATATATCTTAGATACACTATGTTTCAATTCTAAATTTCCCGTGCTCGGCTGGAGGTGGACGCCACAAGATCCCACGGCTATCCACATATACCATCAGAAACTATGGAAGTCCTCTTACAAGCACCATCTGTACCAAATTTGCAATGGCTTTAAGGTGCCTATTCATTATTCTATTTTTGATCAACCCATTCCCAAGATTTCCTATCAAGCTTCGTTTGATATAACAGCGGTAGCAAGTTGGTTTGGAGAGGAGAGATTTACTTACATAAGAGTTTTCGGCAGCCAATCTAACCCACATGTTCTCCCTTTGTATATACCAGATAAACTGCTAGCAAGAGAAATCGCCTATCAGATTATGGCTGAGAGTGTTACACAGACTCTCAAGAAAGAAAAGAAGAGGGGCTGGCCCTCTTTTCCCTTGAGGTGTGGTGTCTATACTTTGCATGATCTCAAACATGCAGAAAAGGAAGCCACAAAGATTCAATCCTTAACTCTGGTGACTATCCCAAACAGGCCATATGATCCAAGCAAAGTTGCCTACAATGCACTAGAACAGGCCAAATTGACAAAATTTGAGCACAAAGAAGATATGTTTGACGACCTATTTGTTGCAGCCGAAACAATAGGTCAGGCTAAAGAACTCGCTCGATTGAAATATAATGATGAAGGGTTGACTGAGTTTAATAAGCTTAGAGAATAGAGGTTGCAAACTCTGCCTCTAGATTTACTAGCAACAACCCCGGCGACATCATCAAGCGAGCCTGTTCGGCAACAGTCAAAGGAACCTCCGGTGGTAACAAAGGATCATAAAAAGGAACAGGAGGAAAGGCAGAGAAAAGAAAAAGAAGATAGGCAGAAGAAAGCACACGAGGAGAAACAGAGGAAAGAGAAAGAGGAACAACAAAACAAAGAGCAAGAGGAAAGGCAAAATAAAGAACAAGAGGAACAGCAGAAAAGAGAGCAGGAAAATGTGCGGAAGGGGTCCCAAGCCCAAGCTGAAAAGGAAAAACAAACCACCACTGATGTCAATACAGATACTACTATTGACCCTAATTTGCTTCAAGAGTGGAAGCAATTTGACTCTATCATCAGTGGGTTGGAATGTTCCAAGGATACAGACACTTCCAAGACA
The DNA here is from genome assembly GCA_031772625.1 of Pinus tabuliformis. Lineage (NCBI taxonomy): Eukaryota > Viridiplantae > Streptophyta > Pinopsida > Pinales > Pinaceae > Pinus > Pinus tabuliformis. Next base: position 752,161,068 of record CM062819.1, read on the forward strand.
AACGATATACAGGACATCACTTCACCTCAGGTTCTAAGTGGAACCAGCGGCCCACCCATTTCCAAGGATGTTGAGATAATACCAAAAGACCCCTCCAACCAAATCATTCTCCAGGTAGAAGATATTCCTCCCCTGGATGTTTTCTACAGCCCGAGGCATAAGGCAGTGGTAAAAAGACAAAGGAAAAGGAGGAAGATTGATCAACCTCCCCTTTTTCCAGAACAAACTGTAACGGGCAGCGTGGTTTGGAAGGAGGAATTCGACCCCTCCGATGACCTAACAAAACTATCACAGTATGCGGGAGCCTATTCGGCAGCAACAATCGACAAGGCATCGGAGGTAAGTCTTCTACTGAAGACTAAGGACCAAGAAATTTTCGCATTACAGGCAGAGTTGGCTGAATCAAAGCAGAAGGCAGAGCAGGCGGAGCAGCAGTTGTCGACACAACAACAAGTGAACAGTCAATTAACTCAGCAATTGCAGGCAGAAAAGCAAAGGTTCGACCAAAACGCAATCCAGAAACAGAAGGAATTATCAGAGGCATTGGCACAATTAAGGGCAGCAAACGAGAAAATGATGAAAACAAAAGATGAGCAAATCGCTCAATTGTCATCGCAGCTCGAAAAGATAAAGGGCGCTCAACAGGTGGGTGAATTCAGAGCAGAAGCAGTGCAAATAAACACTGCATTAATATCCCAAATTAGGCTCCTGTGTCAACAAATCGCTCAGGCAGAGCCATTGTGTGAGCTAACGACATCCATAAATCAACAGGTAGAGAAGGCCAGGAATGAGTTAGACCAGGCCGAAGAGATCATAACCGCATATCTTGACTGGCAAGATTCTGATCAAGGGAGAGAAGCAAATTTGCCCAAGATTTCAGAAACATATAAAGACATACTTTTCACAGAATGGCACACTCAGGTGATGAAAGCAGAAAGGGCAGCTTCAAGATGTAAATCAACTTCCAGCAATCTGGTTGATCTAGTTAACAACACTCTCTACTTAGCAAATATGATTTCCCAATGTACACCAGGAAAGATAACAACAACAAATACATTGGAACAATCATGCTATCCTGATTTAGAGGAGAAAGGGAGATTAATCGCTGGGATTAATAGTTTAACTATGGAAGCATATTGGCTCTTCCTGGTAAAGCCGCATACACAGAGAGCCGCCCTTAAGTGCCTAACAGATGCAATCGGGTGTATAATTCCCGATATTCAGGATGCCACCTATGCCGCCCAGCTCAGTTCGCGCCTCAACAAACCTCCTGAAGTAGAGCCAATGCTTGCGATAAGTTAGCTCAGATTTAAAGGCAAGCAGCCTACCTGATGAATCATGCCGCCAATTGCCAGATCGCTGAGGAAAATAGGATCAAAATTTATTGATACCGATTTAGTTGCATTTCAGTTTGATAGATATTTAGATTAATTTAGTATTTATAGACCCTTTCATTGTTTTGGAAAGGGTCGTAAAGTTTTGTACCAGACTTAAAGACTGAAGTTTGCACTATTGTGCTTCAGTCAATATTCTTTTATGAAACTGGACCAGTCTTTCTTAATTCAGCAAAGAAGCTTTTTATGCAATTGTGCACTATTGTCGTTGTTGTGAATGTTTCTGCGTTGAAGAAAGAATTACAAGTAGCGATTGATATCGGGAGTGTCAAAGCAGCTCATATGGTATTTCTATCTATGTCTGAATTCATTCCTATTATGTGAATTGTTATTTGATTATCCTTGCTATTGTTGATTATATGCATGCGTTGTAACAGCAGATCTATATTCATACCACTATTGGATGTTTTATGATATGCTTTCCTTTTAATCATGTATATGTCGATAATATAAATGATGAGTGCGGTAATATTGCTGTAATCGTTGGGCTTAACTATTTAGGCACAGTAATCTTGAATGAATTAATATCTATGTCTGATCGATGGAGTCATCTATATGCCTGTCCTTAGACACAGACCATTAAACGCTGCACTTTAAAGTTCAATAGATTCCCGGGATAGGTTATAATTCTTGTATTCTTGTTAAATAGTTTAGTTATCCGCCCATCGCTAGCTTAGTTTTATAAATCATCCATTCATCCTGATTATCTACTTTTGGGAAACTGGTCCCATTATCCCCAGTCGGAGCCACTATTCCAAACGGAAAAGGAGCTGTACTAAGGTCCGGACCGGGTGGTTATCCCCGATGTTGTTGCAGCGATTTTCGAGGCTTCAACAAAACCATAGCTTAATATGTATGAAACAAAATGAAATCATTCTTCAATCACTATGTTCAAGATAGATTTTGCCAATAGAGTTAACAAGGTGCTTCATAAAGTAATCATGAAAATCATCATTATGCTCTTCAAGTCATGAATTTGTCCACTAATCCAAATTGCAGAGGTGAATTTCAATGGAGAAGGTGCAAGGTTTAAGAGGTATTTTGGTATTAATAAATCATGTTTTTAGAGACTATGGGGTCATTATTCAATCCTAAGGACAAAATCCAAGCTTTTGCAGTAGATTTGGTCAAGTTTACACTTGCTACAGGAGTGCTACAGGAGGTGCTACAAGAGGCCCTGTTTTGCTATAGGAGTGAGATAACTTTCCAAATTCCCAAGTAAATCAAATGAAAATGGGATGGTAAAATTTGTTTATCAAGTAGGATGTCCTAGGACTCCATTCCAAGCTGAATCACTCCAAAATACCCTTGTTAACATGTGCTAAAAAAAATCAGAAAATTACTACTCTAAAAAATGGAAATTCAAGATCTAGTGAGTTAGTTAACCTACCAAATGCCTAACCTAATCAAGTGAAAATTCTATGGGGTAAATTTTGTTATTAAAGTAAATGTTTTTATGACCCAATAAAAGTGGAACCAACTCAAATGAAGCTCGTTAACACGTTCTAAAAAATAGCCGAAAATTACTACTATTTTGCTACAAGGGATTTCCAGAAATTATAGATTTGTGAACTAATAGACTAATCCAAGTAGCTCAATGATGAATATTAACTTTTAAAATTGTTCTAAGGATGCACCATGCTTATGAATCTATAAATATTCTACAAAAAAACCCACTTCAATCATTCAACCAATGTAACCAACAACAAAATCAACATGAATAGTAAATGTAGAAATAAGAGATGCAAGTGAAAAAGACATTCAAAGGAAATAAAAAATTGTGCAAGAGAGCTCTGAGGTTCTTGGGATGGCCAAGCCAAAGGAAAATCAAAGTCCTATGAAGGAAACCAAACTTTAGAAGCTAAAAATTACACCAAACTTTAGAAGATAAAAATGAGACCAAACTTCATTATTTGAATCAATCCAAGTACATCCCTGCTAGAAATGAAAGTGGCGCTGCTAAATAACAAGTTTTCTACACAAGAAGACTAAGAAATGCATGCCCCTAGAGAAAAATTCTCATTAGTACTTATAAAAATTGATAGGGAAGCATTCTCCTTGAAAGGAGGAAGATTTTCCCTCCAAAATCCCTCAAATAGTGGATTTGGTTCCCAACACTGGGCATCTGCATTAAATGATAGGGAACACATTCCTAGGTTTTCTCAATCAGTGGAGCTCCAGAATTTGTCAATAATTTCATGATATTCATTTTATTTATTATCCAATATTGTTCCATCCTATAGTAGGGAGGAATTCCCTATATTATCTCATTCAGAATTTACACCATATTCTCTCAATATTCTGCAAAAATAAATAATATTAGGCACATAATATGCAATTACCTCTAAACCTTTCTAAGAACATATTAAAGCTAAAAAAACATTATTAAGTGTAGAAGGAGAGATTTAATATAGTCTTTATGTGCCTAGGAAAGGTTATATGGGCCTTAATTTATGTCTAGTTTGGAGGCCCATCATATCCCCCTACTAAAATTGTTGCTCATCCTCTGAGCAACCTATCCAACTTCTTGCCCTATTGCTCTTATTTTATGCCTCATATGTATTTTCATGCAATTCCATTCCTTAGCTCAAGTGACGATTAGTTGGATGGGTGCTTGCATTGGATGGCCTTAATGGACAAACTTTCCATGGTAGCAAGTTGTGCCTCCTGTTCCTATAGTTTCTCTCTTAACCTTTGCAGTTGCTCCTTCATAATTAATTCTTTTAGCCCCAATTCGGCCAATTATTTAACCATTTGTTGCATGTTTTCCTTCATGAGGCCCACATCCTCCACCTTCTTGGATTTTGCAATTTGTACCCATATGTGAGTTCTACCTCTTTTTGTAATAAGATCTAATACCAAGTTGTGGAGTGGGCTCTTGAAGTCCTTGTGGACCTTCTCCCTCCTCTTGAGTTGTTGTTGTCCCTTCTTGTAACACTTTTTCTTCATCCTATAGCAATTAGTTTTTCAATTGTAGCATCTTTGTTTGCACCCTTGTCAATTCCTTTGAATATTTCCTTTCTCTCCAAGGATCAAGTGGTTGTTCTACACAAAAATTTTCTTCCTGTAGAAAAATTTTACATTCCTATAGAAACTAATATTTGCATTCCAAGAGGTGGTGGGTCCACCTTTTATTTTTATTTTTTTAATTATTTCTTTTATTTTATTTTTTTTTTCTCTTTTTTTCTTTGCATGAAAAATAAACTCATAGTGTTTTTTTTGTTAACTGAGTTGGATGTCACTTACCCCTTTCCACTCCTTGTCCTCCATAATGACCAAATGATTACAACCTACTTTTTAAGTCCTCTTCATTGTTTTCTTGTTCCCTCTCTCTCACGTGCAGGTGTTTTGGTGGAAAAGTCAAGCTAACTACTAGATAAGGCCGAGGTTGCTTTGCTACTAATTTTGGCTATAAAAAACATTTTCCTTCATATAATTGTAATGTTTTCCAAGCTAAAATAAGTTCGCAGGAAATTTTTATGGGATTGCATACCTGAGCCTTACCCTTGATGTGTTTTTGCAGGTGATATTGAGGCTGCTGATATGGTTGTTGAAGATGCCTTTGGTGGTGCTAAAGCTGATCCTTTGACGGTTGCATGAATGATTTGGACATGGGTGAGGCTATTTTGAGTTTCCTCTATGAGTTCATTGCTTTGTCTCTCTTGCCTTCTAAAATTTCTTGAGAAGAATATAGACATTTTATGTTCTCTGCTAGTTGAAACTTGATGATCCAGGTCCTTTTTCTTTTGTGTAGGTGCTTTTAGAATTGAGTGTTGTTGCTTGCTAGGTGATCAAGAATCCTATAACATCTGATATGATCTCTTGTGGTTGTTGAAGTATCAAAATTGAAATCCTAAAGTGCTCATGGTGACTGAATTATAAATTTGATGCTCTAGTTATGGTCTGATATGGGATGTGCAGATTATGTGTCTTCCTGTAGTAGTCACATTGATCTAGGCGGATGTTGGTGTCCACCTGCCTATTCCATTGGGACCCCCACCACTATCTCTTTCATTTGTCAGTTTCCTTAATTGTAGCAATTTACTATTTTCACAGTTTTGCAGGTCCTAAACTTCTGGAGTCGTTTTGAGGCCCTAAACGACGTTTTTATGGAAAAGCAGGGCCAAAAAACACAATCAACCACTATTGGCTAGTCGTAAGTTTTATTCCTGGGATAGATCTTTCTAACGAGGTATTGTGCACATCAAATGGAGATCGTATGCCAAAGTTACAACCCCCAAGAAATTAATGTACCAACATACCCAAACGGGGCCCATAGTTTTGGTGCTTCATCTCCTAGGGTTTGGGTTTTGGATGTTTAGGGTTTTCCATTGTTTATCAATAATAAATAGGTCTTCGAGCCTCATTGTAACATAGTTTAAAGGCATGTAGCCACCACATCTCTTCTCAGCGATAAGCTACCATCACCTGAGATAGTATTATTTCCATTCTGTTTGTTAGCATATTCAGTATTTGATAATGATGAAATGAAGTGTTATTTCTGTTGCATCTTTGTATTTATGGTCATATCTATAAATTTGTTGCGTTCCTGAATAAATTTGGATCAATGGTATCAGAGCAGTTTGTTCTTTCTCTTTTTTTCTTTGCATGTCCCCAGTGAGATCGGGATATAAGGAGTTAGGGCTTGAACTGGTCAAACCTTTGCAAGACTAGCATCGCAAATCCTGATGGCCTCCCATGGGGGAAGAAAAGAAAGATGAGGGGGCAGGAGATCCTTTCAAAATATTGCTCGAAGAAGCCCTCGAGTGACAAAGGAACGTGATGATGGACAACTTTTCCTAGATCCTTCGGTGACTACCCAAGGGCGACACACCTACTTCCAGCAACTACTCTGGAAGCACCACATCCTTTAAGGTACAAGTTAACTTTTACATTCCCATATTTGAGGATCAGATAGATGCAGACGGCATAGATAAATGGTTAAATATGCTAGAAGGATATTTTTTTTCATGATTTTTTCAGGTGGGAAAAGATTAATTTTGCTCTTCTCAAAGCTACCGCCCACGTCAAGGACTGGTGGGAAACCTACAGTGAGCAAGAGGATGAAAGCACGCCCTCATTATTTTCGATTGCACCCACTTTGGAATCGTTTCAGGACACCATCAAGGAGAAGTACTACCCTATTAGGAGCTATGACGATAAATACATAAAGCAGACCACACTCTGACATGGAGGGGACCAAGACATGTCATATTTTACCATTTTTTTTCAGACCCTTCTCACTAAGTTGGGTATCAAGGATTCTGAGAAACATTTGGTACTCAAGTACCGTGACTAGCTACACAGGTACATCCAAGATGAGATGGAGTTCCTGAACATATCCTCACTTAGCACAACGTACCGATACGTTGTCAAGATTGAGTAGAAGTTTAAACAAAAGAAGCAAGACTTTGGATCTGTGAATCCAAAGTAAGGGAAAGGTTCCCCCAAACCAGAGAACAAAGGACAAAGCCAAGGCGGGGTGACCCAAGACAACCCGTCCAAGATGCAAGAAAATAACAACACCAGGAATTCAAAGAAGGACATAGGAAAGTGGTGTTAGTTCCATAAGAGCTCCACTCACAACACAAGTGAGTGTCGAACCAACCAGTGGTTGGTGGCCAAGTTGAAGGCTTCAGAATCAGATGCATGTTCTGACTCTCAGTCAAAATGCAATAAGAGGAATGATAAGGGGAATCAGATCATTGATGCAGAGCCCAGTGCCACTATTTCCACCATGAAGATCCAAAAGAATGAGCCCGAAGATCTAGAGGAGGGGGAGCGTCTCTTCCACTCACAGATGTGGGTGAAGGGTTCGCCACTACAATTCATTATCAATAGTGGGAGCCAAAAGAACCTCATTTCAATAGAGGTCATGAAGCAGTTGGGCCTACCAACCACACTACACCCATAGTCGTACAAAATTGGGTGGCTTCACCAAGGAAAAGATCTTTGAGTTAGCCAGTAGTGTCGCCTTCCCTACAGCATCAAGCCCTTCACAAATGAGGTAATATGTGATGTTGCTCCTCTTGACGTTCGTGATGTATTATTAGGACAACCATACTTGTGGAAGTGACATGATATATATGATTTGAGACCTCGCTCTGTTATTATTTCTTTCAGTAATACGTTATGGAGTATACTAGAGATAGCCCCACCTACCACCACCTCTTTGATGTCTGCTAAGTAATGCAGTAAGATCATCTCCCAGACTAGGAAATTTATTTTCTTTCTGGTTCGCTCTCAAAGTAAGGGGAAGATCATAGTCACATCCATGGCCCCCAGGAAGGGTTCCTCCACACAACAGAAGCAGGTGGATATGGTCGTGGAAGAATACAGGGACATCTTCTCCTCACCCACAAGGGCACCTTTGCACTGTCAGGTCAAGAATTCATTTGATCTGACTCCCGGAGCACCTCTACCCAATGGGCTGATATATTTCCACTCCATTATGGAAAATGTCAAGTATAAGCAGCAACATCATCAACATCGAGTGCCACACAAGTTTCAAGTGGGCAACAAATTTTGGTTGCATTTACAGAAAGAACGCCTTACCAAAGCCCATCGGAAGCTCAAACCACTTTGATATGGTCCTTACACCATTACCAAGGTTGTGGGAGACAATGATTTTAAGCTCAGCATTCCCCCATTCCTTGGCATACACCCAGTGTTCAATGTGGACCGCCTTCGACCATACTTCCCACCATTACTGGACACATCAGACATTGCAGAACAACTCACACCAACAGAGTTAAACCCAAATTACATGGAACATGCCACAACTGATCGGATTATGGACACACAGGTCAAGAACACTCGCTAGCAAAAGATCCAACTATATCGAGTTGTCAAAGTTGGCCAACTCCTGCACCAAGTCAAGTGGCTCATCAGGGACCAAGTTCAACAGAATTTTCCCCAACTCATGGAGGCACTCAACATAATGGGGACCATTGCTTCCTACGAGGGGAAGGCTGATCCAGGTGGATGTTGGTGGTCACCCAGCTATTCCACTGGGACCCCCACCACGGCCCCTTTCGGTTTTTCAGTTTCCTTAATTGTAGCAGAGTTTACTATTTTTGGCAGTTTTTCGGGTCCTGAACTTCTGAAGCCATTTTAAGGCCCTAAATGATGGTTTTTGGAAAAAATGGGGCCAACCAGTCGGAAGTTGTCGTCTTGGGATAGATATTTCTAATGAGATATTGTGCATGTCAAACAGAGATTATATGCCAAATTTATGACCCTGGGAAATTGAGGTACCAATTTACCCAAACGGGGCCCATAGTTTTGGGGCTTCATCTCCTAGGGTTAGGATTTTGGATGTTTAGGGTTTTCCATTATTTATCAATAATAAATAGGCCTTCGAGCCTCATTGTAACACCGTTCATAGGCATGTAGCCATGACATCTCTTCTCAAAGATAAGCTACCATCGCCCGTGCTATTCTTATTTACACTTTGTTTGTAAGCATATTTCAGTATTTGATATTAATGAAATGAAGTGTTATTTCTGTTGCATCTATGTATTTATGGTTATATCTGTAAAAATTTTGCGTTCCTAATTAAATTAAAATCACACATAGATCCGCCTAGGATCAATTTTTCCTTCAGGTGATACCTTAAAAATAATGATAATCCATGAGTAATTTATTAACATGGATCAACGGTCTTTTCTGTGGTGGAAGGGATGGAAGAAAGGGTGAAAATGGATTGTTTTCATGGACAGAGACGAAAATGGGAGTGGAGAAGAGGTCAATTATTGTGGAAAATGAATGATGAGGCTATGGTGGACCCCTCCTCTTGTTCCTATACGAAAAACATAAGATCCGTAACCTTTTTCCATGACAATCATGCTCTTGTAGCAATTATGGTCACTCGTGTAGCAATTCTAGAATACTCTTATAACAAAAAAAAATTATCCATATCTCTCAAACGGTATATTGGATTGACCTAACATTTGGTGAGCATGTTTCCATCATCCTTAGGCATCTCCCCATAAAAAATATGGCCAAAGGATGCATGAATCTAGCAAAAAAATAAAAATGGTTGTAGGTGATGGAGGCCAATTTATTAAAAAATGTGCACTAGAATTAGTTGAAATTCCTTGTGAATCTTACCATAATCCATATTCATCTCCCCATGAAACAGCTCGGCCAATGGATACATCATTTTCGATATATGGTAAAAACAATTTTTTCCCTATGTATTTTGGCCTTTTGTAGCAAAATAGAACCTTCCTGTAGCATTTTAGGGCAACGAGGGAAATGAATGCAAAAGGCTTAAATTATGGGTTGATGTTGGAAATGGATGAGGGTGATGGATTTACATGGCCCTGATCCTATTGGAGCATCTAGGCACAAGAGAAGAAATCCCAAGTTTGAGTTCCTTTGACTAGGTGTTTGATCAATTTTTTTCTTTTGGTGCTAAATTGTTCTTGTTGTTTTTAAATGTTGGAGATCACCTACATTCATCAGAGAGATACACGGAAGCAAATACCTTTTTTCCTTTTCATTTTTCATTTTTTTTCTTTTTTTTTTCCTAGGCCTACTAGCTGCCTCAATGAGGTTTTCAACTAGTATGTCTGCCTAGGCACCTCAAAGGAGGTTTTCACCTAGGATCTTTTTCCTTTTTTCCTTTTTTCCTTTTTTCCTTTTTTTCTTTCCAAACCACCGACTGCCTCAAGTAGGTTTTCAATCAGTGAGCCAATATTAGGCACCTCAAATGAGGTTTTCACCCGACATTTTATTATTTTCCTTTTTCTCTCTCTTTTTCCATTTTTATTTCTTTTTCTATCCTACTCTACTTGAAAAAACAAAATCTCTTTCAAGTGTAGGAATACTTTCAATTGAGCCATGTGCAAAATAATATGGAAGATAAACTCATTTGTAGGCTCGAAACATATGCTTTGAAATGTATTTTAATATTAGAGACCAAATGCTTTGAATTCGATGACATCGGGCATTGTTGAAGAAGAGAGTGATGCTCCATCTTGTTTATTTTCTGGAACCAAACCTCAATATAGTTTTGATTCCTTTGGTTTGCTTTCTCATCTGGATCATTCTTCATGTCTTATTTTTTTGTTCCATTCAAATATTTTACTTTTTTTTCGATTAGTCCCTTGCACACATAAATTATTTGATGGTAAGCATAAAAGAAACTCCTCAATCTCGGGCTCCAATGGTTTCTCTCAATAAAATGTGATACATGATTCTTCTAGATCTTCTTATTCTAGATGTTTTTCTTCAATGAAATTAGGAAAATCCCTTTCTTGTAATACTCTTCCTGAGCTAAGATGAATACCATTTAGATCAACAGGAGTTTTTTTGGAAGTGTTGTACCTCATCATTGTAAGTGGGTTGAGTTACTTCATTGTTTGGGTTTGGAAATGGTGGTACAGGTAGTTGAGTGGGAGTGGATATTTTAGATGGATGTGGTTGGGGTTGTGTTTGTATTTGAGATGGTAGGGATATCATGGAGTTGGGTATGGAGGATATTGAGTAAAACAATGAGGATATTGTGGATCTATCCCATGGTTCTTTCCAACCTTGTTTCCAAGATTGGTTTTGGGGTTGAGATGGCCAAGGTTGCCAAGGAAAGGGTGTGTACCAATTACTTTGAGATAGATGTGCATAACCATAAGAATTTAAATTAGTTTCTTACATCATACCAGGTTGAATAGGCTTCCATGGTCTTCTTGGAGCTGCATAGCATAGCTGCTTTGGTGATTGACTTGCTCCATTGTCCTCTTGGTAAACTTCTTTCAACCTCGGTAATGGTGGGAAATATTTAATAGCATGTGATTTTCCATGGACAACACAAATATCAACATATTCTTTTTTCTCATCTTGCATTCTTAAAATTTATACTTGTTCACTTAGATTGCAAAGAATTTTTGTTTTAAAGTTATCACGAAAATTTCCAACTTCAGCTTGACTTACCAATATTTTTGTTGATTTACTTACTTTTTCCCTTTCTCTTGATATGAGTTTGCATGTTTCAAAAATTTCTTCAAATGATAATTGGTATACATCACCTCTACTCGTGAGATCAAGGAGATCATTCCACCCATTTCTAATTGTTCTAAGTAAGAGGGTTTTTAGTGTGTCAAATCCTAAATGATGTAATTTTTCACTCTTAACATTATACATGATCCTCTTTATTAGATCCTCAAGGCTCTCATATTATTTTTGATTCATTCTAAATATTTCTTCTAAGATCGTGATCTTTATATTTTTCTAGAAATATATTCTTGATATCATTCCATGATCTTATTGAATTAGTCCCTAACTCGTGAACCATTAAAGATCTCTATCCTTCAATGTTTTCGGAAACAATCTCAATTTTTGGGTGTTTAATAAGTAACCACAAGATCTAAAAAGGATTTAAAATTCAAAGAGAAAGATTTATGTATCCTCTAACCTCATACCATGGAAGTTGGGAAGGAAAGATGGAGGAATGGTCTTCATATGAACATTGATATCAATATCTTGAATGGGAAATCCAAGAGGATCTTCTTCACTGTCATCATCTCCATCCATTTATTCTACTGTCTCTACCACCTCTTCTTCTTCTACCTGCAAAAGTAGATGGTGATGTGGTTCTTACTGCACCATGTGATCAAATGGGGGTGTTTGGTGTTGCATATGTGTTTTTGTTTTGTTTTTTTTTTTTGTTAATGAAGTGCAATTTCTTCTCTCTTTGAAATGAAATATGCCTAAGTGCAATTTCTTCTTGCGGAAAGTAAAAGAAATGAATCAAATATGGAAGAAAACAATGCATACTTTGACACCTCCTCGACAATGACGCCAAAAAGTGATGAGCCTCAGTATTGCAACAAGAATGTTGCAACTCCCAAGGCTACCAACTTAAATTATTAACCCCGGGTTCATACAAACTTAATAGGTGTCGAAATTATATGTGCAATATGCAATGTCTCCTTCTTTCATTGATCTGATGCAATGGAGTGCATAACATTAAATCCAAGCCTAAACTAATTGCATAAATGGAAATACTACTCTATTTGCATAAACATAATTACTTTTGTAGAGTGTAAATCCTAGTTAATTTTTCAAAAAGGAAAGGTTATTCTACTTTGCATGAATCTAAATATTAATCCTATTTGTATAAATGTAAACATTAACCTATTTGCAGAGTGTAAATGGTATATCAAAAGGAAACCTAGTCTATGCAATAGAAACAACAATGTTGGAAATGGAAGCCATAACTTAAGATGTTTGAAACAAAATGAAATGATTCTTCAATCACTGCATTCAAGATATATTTTTTCAATATGTTTCACAAGGTGCTTCATAAAGTAATCATGAAAATCATCATTATGCTCTTCAAGTCATCAATTTGTCCACTAATCCAAACTGCAGAGGTGAATTGCAATGGAGAAGAGAGAGGTATTTTTGTCTTACTCAATCATGGTTTTCGAGCCTAGGGGTCATTATTCAAGCCTAAGGTACAAAAACCAAGCTTTTGGAGCAGATCTAGACAAGTTTACATGTGCTAGAGGAGTGCTACAGGAGGTACTACACGAGGCCCTGTTTTGCTACAAGAGCGAGATAACTTGTTGAATGCCCAAGTAAATAAAATGAAAATGGGATGGGAGTTTTTTTTCCATTAATTTGGATGTTTTAGGACTCCATTACAAGTGGAATCACTCCAAAATACCCCGCTTGACATGCTCTAAAAAATAGTAGAAAATAATACTTTAGAAACTGAAAATTCAAGATCTAGTGAGCTAGTTGTCCTACCAAATGCCTAACCTAACCAAGTAAAAATGCTATGGGGTAAATTTTTTTATTAACTTGAATTTTTTTATGACCCAATAGAAGTGGAATCAAATCAAATTAAGCTCATTAACACATTCTAAAAAATAGCAAAAAATTACTACTATTTTGCTACAAGGGGTTTCCAGAGATTCTAGATTTGTGAACTAGTAGACCAATCCAAGTAGCTCAATGATGAATATGAATTTTTAAAGTTGTTATAAGGATTCATCAAGCTTTTGAATCTGTAAATAACCTGCAAAATTAATCACTTCAATCATTTAACCAATGTAACCTACAACAAAAGAAACATGAATAGTAAATGTAGAAATAAGAGATGCAAGTGAAAAAGGCATTCAAAGGAAATAAAGAAATTTTACAAGAGGGATCTAAGGCTCCTAGGATGGCCAATCCCAAGGAAACTCAGATTCCTATGAAGGAAACTAGGCTTTAGAAGCTAAAAATGGCACCAAAGTTAATTATTTAAATAAATCCAAGTACATCCCTGCTAGAAATGAAAGTGGAGTTGCTAAATAACAAGTTCTCTCCACAAGAATACTAAGAAATGCATACCCCTAGAGGAAAATTCGAATTGGTTCTTATACAAATTGATAAGGAAGTATTATACTTGAAAGGAGGAAGGTTTCCTCTTCAAAATCCCTCTGTAACAGCCTCGGTCTAAAATCTCATGTAATAAAAGTTAATAAAGGTAAAATAAAACTACAGGCAAGGGATACTTATTCCAAGATGAATGTTGGGCAAAATATCCTAGTGGGCATCACGTGATGTGTTTATGGCTAAGGGAAATTGGAAAAGGAAATTTCTAAGGCTTTGGAAAGGAAAAGAGGCATTATTTGGCATTTTATTAATGAACATAATGGAAATTAGGGGAAAAGGAAGGTGAAAGGTCATAAGTTGCATGTGAGGAGGAAAATGAAGGAAAATAATGGAAAATTGAAGAAAATAGAGGCCTCGTTAATAAAAATGCTCATGAGGATCAGTGGGTACCTTTTTTTCAGTTCAGTTTTGGAATTAGTTTCAGAGAGGAGAAAAGCACCAAGAGGAGAAGGAAGGTAAGAAAGCAAGGAAAGAAAAGAAGGACAAGGAAAACAAAGGAAGGCAAGAATCAAGTAGCTTCAGCAGGAATACTTGCAGGTAACAGATTGCATGTGTGATTTCCTAGCTAGTTTTGACATACATGGTATGTGCATGTTGATATATGGTTCTTTTGTTGTCGTTGGCATAGAATTTTTTGAGATTGAGAGTGGATTTTAGCCTAGCCTTGCCATTTTTTGATAACCATGGTGTGATGGGATTGTTCTTAGTTTGAGCTTTGGATTATTTGATGGTTTTGGAATCTGGGGTGAGGTGGTCTTAGGAAAATTCCCAAAGGCCTAGGAATCCCTTGACCGATAATGGTGGGATACATGGTAAATCCTAAGGGTGGAGACAACAAAATTTCTCAAGGACGGTGAAGAAATTCAAAAGCATCCAATCTTATTTTGGTTTTGTGATCTTGGCACTAGTTTAGGTGTGATCAGAGTTCGAAGAGGGTGGAGGTGGTTTAACCTCTTGATTCCCTTGGTTGTATTTGGATTGGTTATTCCCATGAGATCCCACATTCATGCTTGGAATTGGCACAGAGGTGATTGGCTGAAAGAAATATATGGTTCATCCAATCTATGGTCGGGTGGAATGTGGGAGTCTCGAACCTAGTTAGTAATTTCCTATGTTTAATAAAAGATAAGTTCTCTTGCTTTTGGTAAGGAAATGTATTGGTTATTATGTGCATTTAATGGTTGTTCCCTTATGGTTATTTATTTGCTTGTATGCTTGTTATAAGCATGGTTATATGACAGTTTTTGGTCATGGATCTATTCTTTTTCTTACTTGTAACTGAATAAATAATGAATGCAAGACCTAATTGATGATATGACATCTAATGTGAGAAGGTGGATACCCTTCTTGTTAAACCTCAGTTAAGTTTTCAGTCCCTTATGTTCAGACTTGCATTCATAACCTGTAGGTTTCATATCTACCAAGTGTTTGGCAAAATTTCAGTCCCGGTTGGGGATGGTCAGGTCAAGTCCTAGTTCAAGTTTTGGTTTGAAAACATTGTCTTTATCTCTTTTATGAGTTCTGTAAGTTTCATGGATTTTTGGGCAGAGGCTTAACCCTAGCCCTAGAAAGTTGCCTTAATTCTCACAATAGCTATCACAACACTGGAAAAAAAATGCCACAGTCACACTGATGTAGGCCTATGGGAGCGACTCAGAACCCATAGTCAAATTGAGGCCTTGGAAAAGAAGTGACTAGGGCTCAAGGTCAGGGAAAAAGTGAGTTGTGGGTTGGACACCTGGAGGAGTTGGGTTACTCTTGGAGGTCATGTGGCACCTGAGGAAAGTCAGTAAGGTCTTCAGTTGTTGACTTCGTTTCCTTAAGGTCACATAGGAGGTTGAGTCATATCATAGTGACCCTCAACTCATGTTTACCTCAGGAAAGTTGGTGAAAGTGGGTAAATGTGGGAGGAGGCTTTAGAGGGTGGTATCAGAGATGTTTGCACTCTATGGTCATATTTGACACTACAGGGTGGTATCAGAGCATGGTTTCACTCTCTTTGGATAAGTCTGATGTTGTCAAGGTTATGGTTGTCATGCATGGGATCAGGGTATATAGTTGGTATGATCATGCATGATGTTGTTGTGATGTTATGTTATTACACGTATATGTTTATGATTATACATGTACATGCTAATGTGGACTGATCTTGCAGATGAGATAAGCCTCCCTTGAACATCACTCAAGTATGGATTTGATTTTGGTATCTATTTGGTTTATCTAACATGGTATCCTTGCAGGAAGAAGAGAATTCAAGATGACAAGAAAAATGGTAGACTATAGTTCCCGTGACTCCCCCTATAGATCAGTTGGGCAGCAAGGAGAAGAGTATTCTCCTAGTATAGTAGATACATTAAGGAGCTTGAGGGAAGAGATCAAAAGTTGCAAAGAAAACAATGACAGGTTGGTTGAGGCTCAGGAAATACTTGCAATGGCTCAGGAGAAGCAGGTAGAGGTTAATGCAACAATCCTTCAGAGCTTGTCAAAGTTACAGAGACAAGGACATATGAGAATCAGTCAAGAGTAGGAAGAGAAAACTAATGGAGCCTATGGTAGCATATCTTGATCTGGATATAGGTTGGATAGAGGGGGCACAGAGGGGGCACAATTATAGGTGGAAGATCACTAGATACACCTGAGAGGAGGACTGGTATGTATGGGCATAATTCTAGTTCCTTGTCCAAGGGACATCATTACAGTGATCACCATCACCATCCTTATAGGAGGGTTGAGTATTTTCTTGAGGAGTTCAATAAGGTGGAGCCTCCTAAATTTCATGGAGAGATGAAGAAGACAGAAGATGTAGAGGCATGGTTGATTGGAATGAAGAATTTATCCAAATTTCATAGCTACTGAAAGCTAAGATAACCACTTTTGGCCTTAAAGGGAAGGAAGATATCTGGTGGGAGGTCGTGAAAAATGTCAAATGTATTTGGGAAGAAGACTTAACTTGGGATGAGTTCGAGAAACTCTTCAAGAAGAAGTACTTATTAGAGAGGTACTAGGATGATAGAGCTAAGGATTTTTATGAGCTACAGATGGGTTCTATGACAGATGATGAGTACACTAGCATATTCTTGGAGTCGTTGAGGTATGTTTCATATCTCAAGGAGGCGAAGGCTAAGATTTAGAGATTCATTAGTGGATTGTCAGCAGTATATATAGACCAGATTGGTTTTGATGAGCCTAGATCATCAGAGGAAGCCATCTGTAAATTGCATCATTATTATGAGCAGTCAAAGTGAATATCTGAGCCTAAACATGACTTGAAAGGAAATGAGAAAGTCAAAGGAAAATGCCCATCGAAGCGGGGAACACCTCAGGATGAAGGCAAGGCATTTTTTAAGGATTTAATATGTTTCTTATATATAGTATTGTAGGCGACTATTCCAGTTCAAAAATTCAAGCATATAGAATGTTGGAAAATATTCAATAAAAAACATGTAATTTACTATTAAAATTGGTAATTTTTTGGCAAATATCATCCATTTAATCATATATGCGAAAAATAGATGAATTTTTAACCAAATTAGAAAATATTGTTTTTGGAAAATGTCCAAAAAATATCCCATTTGCGAAATTTCGCCCCTTAAATTTTTCCTGGATGTAGGTGAGACAAAAAGTGTTGCTCCTTACAAGACGTTCAGTACAGTTGAGAAGGGACATGTATCACATCCTAGAGAGCAGCAAACTAGAGGTGATAGTCCAGCACAGTTGCAGTGTTGGATATGTGGCAAAGATCATCGTAAGAAGGATTTTCGATTGTACGAGGGAGGTAGGCCTCAGATCTATAGTCCTCAAGAGGCGTAGATAGTTGGGGATGTTGGTCATAGCATTACTTGGATTTATACAGTTATGGAAAATAGGTAGGCGAATCACCAGGCATCTATCATGAGATGGACGGTAATATTTTTTATCAAGTTGTTTCCATTTTGTTTGATCCTGGATCTAATTATAGTTATGTTAATCTTGATCTGGTGGATAATTGTGGCTTGAGAAAAAAAGCGCATGAAGATTATTGGTTGGTGCAGTTGGTTGCAGGTACGAAGAACAGAGTTCATCACTAGGTAAGAGCTTGTGCATTTGAGTTGAATGGTATGCCTACGACAGCACATTTGAATGTGTTTCCATTGGGATCGTATAGTATGATTGTGGGTATGGAATGGCTATATCTCCACAGGACCAAAGTAGATTTCTATGATAAGTAAATTGAGTGCCTAGATGATAATGGAGAGAAGAGAATCTTGAAGGGGAAGAAGAAGCCTACATCAGTGAAGATGGTCGTAGCTATGCAGGCTAAGTGCAATTGCAGGAAATGGTGTGTGATGTTTGCAGTTCATATTTATAGTGACAAGGGTAAGGATGTTGAGGATGCATAAATATTCAATAGGTACCCTATATTGCAGCAATTTCAAGATGTTTTTCCATTAGAGATTCCATAGTTGCATCCACACAAGGAAGTAGAATTTTCTATTGAGTTGGTACCAGGGGCAGCACCAGCATCAAAGGCACCTTATAGGATGACCATTCCAGAGTTAGTAGATTTGAAGTTGCATTTGAAGGAAATGTTTGATAAGGGATACATTAGACGAAGTATATCACCATGGGTTGCACCAGTGTTGTTCGTGAAGAAGAAGGATGGGACTCTTAGATTGTGCATTGATTATAGGAAGCTGACCAAGGTGACGATCAAGAATAGGTATCCATTGTCGAGGATTAACGACTTGTTTGATCAGTTGAAGGGAGCAGTAGTTGATCCAAATGGATCCTAGAACACTCTCTAAGTCTTGAAAATTCTTAAAATCATGCCAAAGATCAAAACCATCGCATACCAAGAGCCCTTAGAGTGGCAGAAAAACACTATCGGGAGGCAAAAACCAAGGAAAACACATGAAAACAGTGAAAAAAGTAGAGTATCAGAGGCAGAACAAATGAATGCACAATGGCCGTCAGATCTGGCCAATCAACGGTCCAGAGCTGATTGGCAATCGCAATCGGCACAAACATACAATGGATATCGATGCAAACTACATACCACTTACGATGGTGACCAGCGGAGTCAACTAGGACCGTCGATCAAGCACGCAAATCGACGGCCCATGTTGCATCGCATGATCACTATCGATGATTACAAAGAGCGCTTGCAATGGCCCGGGGCATGAGCGATATGCAATTGAGATCAATCGCATTGTGATATCGCAATCGGGGCTACACAGAGGAGCGGGCATATACACAGACACATCTATGATCCGATGAACCAGCCCGATGGTTATATAAATGTCATTGCATAAGATTTGAGATCCGTAGCAAAGCCAATTTTAATGCAGTTTTGCAGTTTTCATTTATTAAACGAAATGTGAAGGATGAATGCCGATGCGATGAGCCAGACCTGAAAGGGTTCGTGAAATAAAATGTATATTGTTTCAAGTCTGGAGAAAAGCCATTTCTAATGCATTTTCGCAGTTTTGACGTATTTCAAAAATACAAATGGGAACCTTGGAGCAAGGCCAAAGCGACTTGAGATAGCGATTGAGGATAGACCCAATAGGGGAATAGACCATATTTAAGGACTTTTTGAAGTCCGAATTGAACTATACTTTGGCAGAATTTCACAATCGTGAATGCATTTTCCTGTGTAAAACAGAAAACGACCGCGTTTGGGATTCTGAAGGATTTCAAGGGACCAAGGCACTTTTACATTGCAGAATAGGTGGCCACCTCCCATTTAGGCATTGTGCAATGATTGTGTAATGTTGGAAGAGGGATTCAAGCGGACAGAGACCTGGGAGACAGAAAGCCGAGAAGGAGAAACACATCCCAAATTAGCTTTAAAGCCACAAACAGAGAGCAAACAAAAGAGGCAGTATTGAAGGCAGTGCCGAGACAGAGCTAGGACAGAGATAGAGAGCATTGAGGGAGTCTGTGTACTCAGAGAAAGCTTGAGAGGTTCAAGTAAAGCTCTTGTTGTTGCATCTATTGTGTGTGAGGCTCAAATTGAGCTCACTGTTGTAAAAATTCTGTTTTGAAGACATAATAGAGAGGCCACCACTAAAAGTTGGACCAGGAGATGTAGCCCAGGAGTAGTGGGTGAACTCCTCATTAAATTTGTTATGTTATGTGTTATCTATTATGTTTTGTTTACTGCTTCATTGTTTGTGTATTTCACAATCTTCTCAATCCATTGCATAAAATAACATAGACAAATCCACGCATATAAGTCTGTAATACCTTATTATTTGTCTTAGATCTCATTTACAGATCAAGTGGTATTAGAGGCTTTAGGTTGCTAAGGTTACACAAGCCTGTGCTGGACTGTTTGTGAATGCTAACTAGGTCCAAGCTCAAATCGAGAGAAGGAGAATTGGTTAAAACTAACCCAAAAATTGGTAGAGTCTATCCTAGGAGGAAAATGGCAGAAGAAAACCCCTTGGAATCAGACTCTCAATTCATGGACAGTTTCATAACCATGAGAGCCATGGTAGAAGAAAGGTATAGAGAATTTAAGAAAGGTCGAAGTGAAGATTCTTCAACTTCCAAACAAGACAAAGGAACAGAAGAATCTCTTCTAGATGGCCATTCTGAAGGCAAAGGGAAAGGAAAAGAGGCTCCTCTATCCACACCTCCTGATAGCCCTGAAAATAAAAAGAAGAAAACATCTTTGATTAAATTAGATGTTAGATTTGATTTGCTAATATATGATGGAGAGTTAAATGCAGAGAAGCTAGCTAACTGGATTAGATAGATTGATGTGTATTGCAGGGTGCAGAGCATTGATTTAGATAGGAGTAAAATTCAGTTGGCCAGCCTACGCCTTGGAGGAACTGCCTTGGTATGGTGGGAAGGCAGGACACAAGCTAACTTGAAGAAGCATGGTAAAATTCTTTATGTTTGGAGTGAATTTGTTTCTGCAATTAAATAACAGTTGTATCCACTAGCTTATATGTAGCAAGCTATGATGAGTTGGCAAACTCTTCGCCAATTAAAAGGGAAAAGTGTGCAAAGTTATACCTAGGAATTTAGAAAAAGAGCTTTGATTCTAGGCATTTGTTTAGACTCACCTGAAACTTTGCTGAAGTATATAGGTGGTCTGCATAATTATTTGAGGCACACCATTCTCATGTTTAACCCTATTAGCATAATTAAGGTATCTTTTTAGGCTACCCATCTAGAGGCTAGAGGCAAGAATGTGAACCCAGAGATTAGGGGATCATCAAAACCCACTGCAAGCAAGAACAAGGAAAAGAGGAAGCAGAAATGGAAAGAGAGGAAGGCAAATGTTGTACAGAAGGCTAAACCTTCATGCACTCACTGCAAGAAGGATGGGCATGATGATGAACATTGCTTGTCTTTGCATCCGGAGCTGAAACCCAAGAAGTTCGATGGCAAGAAGAAGAAGGTTGTTGCAGCTGTTCAGAAATATTTGGGGTCAAACTCAAGTGATGAAACAACCATCACAGCCACAGGTATACAAGGTAAAAATTCTGAAGCATCTACTAGTAATTTTGCCCAAACTATTGATAGTGAAAAAAATGAGAGGAAAAGACATGAGCTCTTTCATATTAGAGTTATTTCCAAGCATCAAAAGATTAATACTTTTTTTGATAGTGGCTCACAAGTAAACTTAATTTCTGAAGCAATTGTAAAGAAGCTAGGATTACTAACCACAGCTCACAAGAAGCCATATCCATTGGGTTGGTTATGTGATAAAGCAAAGCTACAAGTGACTAGACAATATAAACTTAGGTTTGCTATTGGTTCAGCATTTGTAGATGAGGTTGAGTTAGATGTAATTCCCTTGGATATATGTGGAATTGTTTTAGGAAGTCCTTACTTGTATGATAGAAAAGCCATTTTCTATAGAGCTGAAAATAAGTATCAACTTGTTAAAGATGGAATAGAATATATTGTAAGAGCTCACAAACTCAAAAATAATTATACTCTCATAAACTCAGGGTAGATGAAAAGGATTGTAAATTCATGCAAGCAATTTTTACTAATGGTTGTAAAGGAAAAGAAACTTAAAAAAACCAATGTATTTGAGGGCTGTGATGCTAAACAAAAAGCTGATTTAGAAAGAGTTGTTTCAGAATATGATATCTTATTTCAAGAACCTAAAGGTCTGCCACCAAAAAGGGAAATTGTACATGATATTCATTTGTAGCAAGATGCTCCATTTCCTAACATCGGAATGTACAAGTTATCTGCTTTAGAGAATGCAGAAATCAAGAAGCAAGTACAGGAGCTACTCGAAAAAGGGTTCATAAGACCGAGTACATCGCCATGCAGATATCCAATAGTGTTGGTGAGAAAGAAGGATGGTTCATGGAGGATGTGCATTGACTACAGAGCACTGAATAAAATAACGATCAAGAATCGTTATCCCCTTCCTCGCATTGATGATCTATTGGATCAGCTGAAAGAGGTTGTTTACTTTTCCAAGTTGGACCTACGTAGTGGTTACCATCAGGTTAGAGTAGCAGAGCAATATGCATGGAAGACTGCTTTCAAAACAAAGCAATGGTTGTATGAATGGCTAATTATGCCTTTTGGCTTAACTAATTCTCCTGCCACTTTCATGAGGATCATGAATGATGTACTCAGACCTTTTATTGATGATTTTTTGATTGTATATCTAGATGACATTCTTTTATTCAGTAAAACATGGGAAGAATATTTGAAGCATGTAAATCAGACTCTAGATGTTTTGAAAAAAGAAAATCTCTATGTTAAATTATCAAAGTGTGAATTTGGTAAAACATCTTTGAATTATTTGGGTCATATTGTAGGGGGTGGTGAATTGAAGATAGATCCCTCTAAGGTTGCAGTCATTGTAAAGTGGCCTAAACCCAAGTCTGCTACAGAAGTTAGAAGCTTCCTAGGAGCAGCACAATATTAGAGAAAGTTTATTGCTAACTTTTCCTTAATTGCAGCTCCCTTACATGCTTTGACAGGATTGAACAAGGTGTTTCAGTGGGGAGGCAAATAGCAAAAAGCCTTCAACACCTTGAAAGAAAAAATTAGTACAGCACCAGTACTAGCATTGTCAAATCTTCAACAACCATTTGAGATCGAAACAGATGCCAGTGACTATGCCATGGGAGCAGTGTTGATGCAACACGGTAAACCCATATGCTACCATTCTGAGACTTTTAATTCTGCAGTAGTTAATTATCCTACATATGATAAAGAATTGTATTCATTAGTCTAGAGTGTGAAGAAGTGGAAACTTTACTTAATGGGCAAAGAAACAATAATACATACTGATCATCAGCCACTTCAATATTTGCACTCACAAACTAAATTGCAGCAGTCAAGACACTATAGGTGGATGGGTTTCCTACAGCAGTTTCATTTAGTTGCATACATAATAAAGTTGCAGATATTCTATCCAGACTAATCATAAATGCATCTACTATACTTAAGCATAACTCAGTAATGCATGAAAGCTACATTGAACAATATGCTCAAGATATAGACTTTAAAGATGTATATGCAGCTTTAAGCAATGGAAAAAAAGGTAGAAGAATTGGATTACTATGTTAAGGACCAACTCTTGTATCATTTGGGAAAGCTATGCATTCCACAAACAAAAAGAGTTAACATAATTAGGGAGGCACATGCTTCTCTAATATCAGGTCATTTGGTGTAAGTAAAACAGTTGCACAGCTGCAAAGATATTGTTATTAGCCAAAAATGCATGAAACTGTTTCTAGATATGTAAGAGGGTGTACCATATGAACTAGAAGTAAGCCCAACAATAGAAAACTAGGATTGTACACTCCACTACCAGTCCCTTCCCATCCTTGGGAAAGTGTTTCCATGGACTTTGTTGGGGGATTGCCAAAATCTAGAAAGGGACATGACTATTTATATGTTATTGTGGACTGTTTCAGCAAAATGTGTATTTTAATACCTTGTAATAAGTAGATTATAGCTGAACAAACATCAAAATTGTTCTTTCAACATGTCTAGGTGCATTTTGGGTTACCCACTTCCATATTATTTGATCGAGACTCGCGATTTGTTGGGAAGTTTTGGTCAAGTCTGTGGGAGTTGATGGACACCAGACTGAAGAAAAGCACAGCCTTTCATCCACAGACAAATGGCCAAATAGAGGTAGTCAACAGGACAGTGATCCAGTTGCTCAGGGGTTATTGCAGCAAGCATCCCAAGCTTTGGGATGAACATTTATGTTATGTGCAACATGCTTACAACCGTGTTAAACATTATTATACACATAGATCTCCTTTTGAGACTATTTTGGTTTTATACCAAGGTCTCCCTTGGATTTTGTCTTTGAAAAAGACATAGCAGTTACTGGACACAGTGATGTGGACAAAGCAACCAGGTTCATTAAACAGATCCAAGAAATTCACCAGGCAGTGCAGGAATAGCTGGAAAAGAGTCAAGCCAAATACAAGGCAAGGCTTGATAAACATCGGGTGGAGCACAACTTCCAAATCGGTGATCAAGTCTAGCTGTATATCAACACAAGGTGAAGGAAAGAAGTTGAAGCCAATTAGGTATGGGCCTTTTAAGGTACTTGAGAAAAATGGTGAGAACGCTTTCTGCCTTGATCTGCCAGCATACCTGCACATCTATTCAGTGGTAAATGCAGAAAATTTAAGACTGTTTGAACCTTCTTTAATTGAAAATCCCGAAGAGCAATGTCAATTGCCTTCCATTGATGATCTGTTGCCTGAATGCCTCAATGAGCTGCAGGAAGATACAATTCTGGACAGGAAGGTGAGGACTATGTGCAGAGGGGACATGGAGTACCTTAAGATCAGGCTCAAAGTTTCAAAACCCAGCAGTGCAAAATGGATAGAGATTGGGCAAGTGAGGCAGTTGTATCCTCACTTGAGCGATGCTTGAAACCAACTTTTGGTCCAAAAGCATTTTTCAGTTGGAAGGCGTGATCCAAATGGATCCAAGAACACTCTATAAGTCTTGAAAATTCTTAAAATCATGCCAAAGATCAAAACCATTGCATACCAAGAGCCCTTAGAGTGGCAGGAAAACACTATCGAGAGGCAAAAACCAGGGAAAACATGTGAAAACAGTGAAAAAAAAGAGTATCAGAGGCAGAACAAATGACTGCACAACGGCCGTCAGATCTAGCCAATCAACGGTCTAGATCTGATTGGCAATCACAATCAGCACAAGCAGACAACGAATATCAGTGCATACTACATACCACTTGCGACGGTGACCAGCGGAGTCAACTAGGACCATCGATCAAGCACGTAGATCGACGACCCACGTTGCATCGCATGATCGCTATCAGTGATTACAAAGAGCACTTGCAATGGCCCGAGGCATGAGCGATATGCAATTGCGATCAATCGCATCACGATATCGCAATTGGGGCTACACAGAGGAGCGAGCATATACACAGACACATCTGTGATCCGATGAACCGAACCCAACGGTTATATAAATGTTATTTCATAAGATTTCAGATCCGTAGCAAAGCCAATTTTAATGCATTTTCACAGTTTTCATTTATTAAACGAAATGCGAAGGATGAAGGCCCATGCGATGAGCCAGACCCGAAAGGGTTCGTGAAGTGAAATGGATATTGTTCAAGTCTAGAGAAAAGCCATTTCTAATGCATTTTCGTAGTTTTGATGTATTCCAAAAATACAAAGGGGAACCTTGGAGCAAGGCCGAAGCGACTTGCGATAGAGATTGAGGACGGACCCGATAGGGGAATAGACCATATTTAAGGAATTTTTGAAGTCCGAATTGAACTGTACTTTGGTGGAATTTCACAGTCGTGAATGCATTTTCCTGTGTAAAACAGAAAACGACCACGTTTGGGATTCTGAAGGATTTCAAGGGACCGAGGCACTCTTATGTTGCAGAATAGGTGGCCACCTCCCCTTTAGGTGTTATGCAATGATTGTGTAACGCTAGAAGAGGGATTTGAGTGGACAAAGACCCGAGAGACAGAAAACCAAGAAGGAGAAACGCAACCCAGATTGGCTTTAAAGCCACAGACAGAGAGCAAACAGAAGAGGTAGTATTGAAGGCAGTGTCGAGACAGAGCTAGGACAAAGACAGAGAGCATTGAGGGAGTTTGTGTACTCAAAGAAAGCTTGAGAGGTTCAAGTAAAGCTCTTGTTGTTGCATTTGTTGTGTGTGAGGCTCAAATTGAGCTTACTGTTGTAAAAACTCTGTTATGAAGACATAATAGAGAGGCCACCACTGAAGGCTGGACCAGGAGATGTAGCCCAGGAGTATTGGGTGAACTCTTCATTAAATTTGTTGTGTTATGTGTTATCTATTATGTTTTGTTTACTGCTTCATTATCTGTGTATTTCGCAATCTTATCGATCCATTGCATAAAATAACATAATCCATTGCATAAAATAACATAGACAAATCCATGCACATAAGTCTATAATACCTTATTATTTGTCTTAGATCTCATTTACAGATCAATAGTGTTCTCAAAGATAGATCTATGATCCAGATATCATTAGGTACACATCAAAGAAGAGAACATCTACAAGACTACCTTCAGGACCAGGTATGGGCATTATGAGTTTGTTGTAGTTCCATTCGGTTTGACTAATGCTCCAACTACTTTTAAAGGTTTGATGAATAATGTGTTGCATCCTTATGTGGACAAGTTTTTTATTGTATTCATTGATGACATCTTGATATATTCTAAGAATGAGGAAGAGCATGCCGAGTAGTTAGCAACAGTTGAGGTTGCTAAGAGAGCCAGTCGTATGCTAAGCTTAGAAACTGCAGTTTCTTTCAAACAGAAGTACACTACTTGGGACATGTTGTTTCCACGAATGGCATACCACTAGATCTAAAGAAGCTAAAGGCTATTATGGAGTGGGAAGCTCCTAGAAATGTGGAGGAAGTAAGATCATTCATGGGCTTAGCATGCTACTACAGGAAGTTCATTGAGAACTTCTGACGCATTTCATATCTTATTACATCACTGTAGCATAAAGGTAAGAAGTTTGAATGGACAGAGTGTGCAGCCAGTTTTGAGCAATTGAAGCAGTTGTCGACAAATGCTCCAGTGTTAAAGATTGCAGATCCAAACAAAGAGTTTGTAGTGTGTATATATGATTGCAAGAGAGTACTTGGTGAAGTCTTGATGCAGGAGGGACAAGTGATATGCTATGAGTCAAGGAAACTGAATCAGCACGATCAGAACTATTTCACTCATGATCTTGAGTTGGCAGCTATTATTCATGCCTTGAAGATGTGGAGACATTATCTTCTTGGTGGCAAGTTTATGTTGATGAGAAATCACAGTGGGTTGATATATTTGTTTGACCATTCGAATCTAAATGCCAAGCAAGCCAGATGGTTGGCTACTCTCAATGAGTTGGACTTTGATATTAGGTACATTAAGGGAAACGAGAATGGGGTTGTGGATTCTCTCAGTAGGAAAATGCAATTAAATGATGTTGCAGCGGTGAGCTCACATGGTACAGATTTATAGGACCAGATCTTACATGAAGAACAATAGGATGACAAGTACATGGAGCTTATGCATAGGTAACAGTAGGTTACAGGTGATCAGGATGTGGATTACCATCTAACAGCAGATGGCTTGGTGAGATTTAGGGACAAGATCTATGTGTCGAATGACAGAGAACTCAAGAAGCCTATCTTGAGGGGGTTTCATGTGGAACCATATTCAGTTCATCCAGGATATCAGAAGACGTTGACAGTAGTTAATAATTTATACTACTGGCCAAATTTTAAGAAGGAAGTGACAGAGTTCGTGGTGAGATGTTTGGACTGTCAGCAGGTCAAAGCGGATTGTAAGCATCCAGGTGGGTTGCTTCAACCTATTCTGATTCAAGAGGGAAAATGGGAGGTCATTTCCATGGATTTCATTACTGGATTTCTGAGGACATTGAGGCAGCATGATTCTATCATGGTTGTGTTAGACAGGTTGAGCAAGGTAGCTCACTTCATTCTAGTAAAGACTACTTATTCAGCTAGTGAGGTAGCACAGTTATTCATCGGAGAGATTATGATACTACATGTTGTTCCAAAGGAGATTGTGTCAAACAGGGTTGCCAAGTTCACTTCAAAGTTTTGGAAGGAGTTGTTTGTAGGATTAGGGATAGAGTTGGTGATGAGCACCAGTATTGCAGCAAGGATGTTGCAACTCTTGGGCTACCAGCTTTACTTATCAACCTAGGGTTCGTACAAACTTGGAGGTGACAGTGTTATATTCACAAGTAGAAGTGAAGGTCCTGCCTGTTGTCACTTGTTCCTCTAGCGAGAGACCCCAGGGGTTCCAAGCCAGACTTCTATAGAGTCAGAAGAATCTTGATTCTTTGATGGAAGAAGAGAAAATCTATTATAAGAGAGCTACTCTACTGCATCACTGAAGAAAACAACATGTAATGCTAAATCACACCATATCCTAATTAACCATTTAAACAACTAAACTAAGAAGAATTGATAAATAAACACTAACCTAATGTTGATATCTAAGTTACAGAAGGAAAGAGCATCAAACCAAACTAATATGTAAGTGAGGAAACTAAACTAAGTTTGTTTTCGCGTTTTTGGTGTTTTGGTAAAATCAAGCATGCAAGGAGTCAAGCGAAAGAGAAAGCGAAAATTGAAATTAGTGAAAGGAAGGCGTAATGAAGCGGTAGTGCATGGGAACCATTGGATCGATCAACGAACAGTAAAAATGGAAGATGAGAGGTGGAGATCTTATCGCAGGAGATTACGTGAATAGATGGACAAACAGGACTAACGGGAGATGAATGGCAGAGATCTTATCGCGAGAGGTTAAGTCAATATATGGACGAACATGACTAATCAGAAGATGAATG
Organism: Pinus tabuliformis; assembly: GCA_031772625.1. NCBI lineage: Eukaryota > Viridiplantae > Streptophyta > Pinopsida > Pinales > Pinaceae > Pinus > Pinus tabuliformis. The sequence continues at coordinate 752,189,683 of CM062819.1, forward strand.
GCGAAGATCTTATCGCGCGAGGTTAAGTTGATAGAGGGACAAACAGGACTAATCAAAAGATGAATAGTAGAGTTCTTATCGTGGGAGGTTAAGTCAAGAGATGGATGAACAAGACTAATCGGAAGATGAGCGGCGGAGATCTTATCACGAGAAGTTAAGTCAAGAGATGGATGAACAAGACTAATCAGAAGATGAGCGGCAGAGACCTTATTGTAGAGATGAAGTGAATAGATGGATGGATCACATCAAGTCATGTGGCGACAGAAGGGTAAAAAAATGTGTAGAATGATGGAGCAGGTTTCCGAAGGTGGTAAGTAGTTTCTCGTGCGCCCTCAAAGTTGTAAGCAGAATTCCAAAATTTTACGCAATTAGCCTAACTGGGTGACACGTAGCACGAGAAAACCACTTTTCTCGAGTGCTCTTAGGCGGATATCAGACGTGCAAGAATCCACGCGAGATTGAGTGATAGCCATTGGATCAAGCTAGACAGGTCGACGTGGAGATTTGAAGTGCATAAAGTATTGAGACGACGTGATAGTCGTTGGATCAAGCTAGACAAATTGACGGTGGAGATTTGGAGTGCATAAAGTATTGAGATGACGCGATAGCCATTGGATCAAGCTAAACAGATCAATGCTGGAGATTTGGGGAGCATAAAGTCAAACGTTGAAATGAATACGAAGAAGCTATGCGACACGCGGTTGACATTGGTTGGTCAAGGTTGTTGTGAAAGGAAATCTACGGGTATAATCCTTGCTAACCTGCTAATTGAAGAAAAAGGAACAAACGATAGCAAACTAAAACACAACCAATCTACACTACACTGTTGTAATTGAAATGCAGCTACTTAATCAAATGAACGATTAAACCATGAATCTATGCGCTACACTGCTGTAATGGAAATGCAGCTACTTAAGTAAATGAATGATTAAACCATGAATCTATGCACTACCATGTTGTAATGGAAATGTAGCTACTTGAGCAAATGAACGATTAAACCATGAATATACGCTAACATACATGTACAATAAAGAGGAGCCTTAGCTGCTAGGGTTGAGCCCTAACCCAAGAGCTTCAGCCCTCTGAGATAACTCAGTGTTGGATCGAAACAAAACTCATTCTTATTATCAAAACAATGGATTACGTCAAAAACTGTCACTAGTCTTGTAGCTCAAAAATAAAGTATAGTTTTACAATCAAAAGTCTGAATCCTACTAAGGTCCTAGGCCTCTCCACTTATGCATCTGAAGTCTCCAACAACTTCCTTAAAATTAGGGAGGCTCAGCTGCCAAACTAGATATAAATTGGTGCTTTGACTTCCACTTGCTCGGCTGCCTTCTAGTCCTCATGATTTGGCTGGTTGCACTCCGAGATGATGGAGGAATATTTGAATGGAGGGGTATTAAATGAGGAGGATTTCCCTCCTATAATTCCTCTCCCTTGTCCCATTCGATTTTTGACCAAGGTCTTTGCTAAAATTCCTTGCTTTTATCCTTTAATCCTGCATTACATGCACATTAGACCACAAAGCAAAATATCCAACTCTAACTCATATCATAAACAAAATATAATCAAAATTATGCAATAAATTGTGAGAATATTTGGTTTGACTAAGCTAGGAGGTGAATTAAGGCCCATATAATTACCCAATGATGAGGCACATCATCACCCCCCTACTGAAAGTGTTGCTCATCCTCTGAGCAACTTAGTCAATGTCCATGTCCTTCATGGCTCCGGTATCCTCTCTAACATCCCATGCCTCTATTGTGGTCTCTTCTTCTTGTGCATAGAAGCCTGCTTTCCTTTCTACTTCTTCCCACTACCTCTTTTCCTCTTCTTCTTTTCTCCCTTCTAGCATTCCTAGTAGTAGTGGTGGACTGAGTTTTAGGCCTATCCAATTGACCTTCAACCTTTTCATTTATTGCTTATACATAGGTGTCATGTTGAGTGCCTCTCTCAACCTTTGAGGGAAGTGATATTCTCTAAACTTCAAGATGTGTGGCAGTGTGTTCCATCTCCTTGAGCAGGCATGTATACTATCATCTCCTAGCAGCCTAAACATATCCTCAAAATGTGAAATTTATTGCTCTTGGGTAGCAAGATATCTAGGTGCTAGTTGAGGATCATTTGCAATTAGAGTATGGGTGTTGATTAGGGCCTTGGGATTTGATTTTTCTGCTCTGATGAAAAGAGGTTCATTCTGCTCTCTGGCCAATATTCTTTTCATCTCTGCAACCCTTGACTCCTCATGGTTCATCCATGATGCCAAAGCCATTAATTGCAAATCTCCTAGCTCGGCATTAGGATCCCAAACATTCTTGTCTGTGAGGGCCTTGTTGTGCAAGTAAAATTTAGCGATTTTGGCCCTATCCTCTAGTGTACTTGGATCACAAAGATCAATAAATTGCCTGTAGTTCTAAAATGGCATTGTGCCCCTTTTATTGTTTTAATCTGAAATTGCAGCCATTGTTCTCTTAGGTAAAGAGCATAGGATTTAGTTGGCATCCTACACTGGATGGCCTCCAAGGAGAGGTTGGCCATACATGCTAGTTGGTCCTCCATTTCCTACAGCTGTCCTCTCAACCATGCATTTTACCTCTCAAGTTGATCTCTCATTATTGCTTCTTTGTCCCTTGGTGTAGGGGAATCTTCAATCTCAATAGGGATTTTTGTTGATATCGGTGGCTTCCCTTGTTTGATTCTTGTGCTCTTTCTTGTTCTGAAATATAGAGGGGGTTGCCTCCTTCTTTTCCCTTTTTTCTTGACTGGGGTGCTGAGAGCAGTGAAGGCAGATGTTGCCTTCCTCTTAAGGGCCTCTGGAGACACCTTAGGTGACTCCTCCTCATTTTCTTCCCCTTCTATTTCAATGCCTTCTTCCTCTATGTTTTTCTTATCTTCTTCCTCTTGCTGTTCTTTCTCATCTCCATCAGTTTCTTCCTTCATTTCCTCCATTGCTTTAGCATCATCCTCCTTCTCTTCTGTTACTTCATGTTCCTCTGTAATAGTTCCTTCTTCATCCATCTCATCCCCATCTAGCTCTGTATATTCTTCTTCTTGTTTTGCCTCTTCCTCACTGACAAAAGGACTAACATCATAGGTGAGGGTTTTGATGTCATCCTCTGCTGGTAATTCTCTGAAGACTGGCCATTTTATAGGGATCCTGAGGTTTTGGAGGGCATCCTCAATGAGGATCCTTATCAACCCATGGTGAACCAATTGTTGGGAATTCCCTTACTTGACTTTGTTGCTGGAGTCTATGAGTGATTGCATCAAGAAATAGGGTATGTTGAGTCTTTGGTGAACTGGTGTTTCTACCCCAAATCTTAATTCTTCAAGCATCCTAAAATGGTAGACATAAACAACACTCTATCTACCCTCACATGAGATATATTTGATGAGGTGGTAACCTACCTCACTCCATGGGTATGGAAAACTGTCCCTCCTTGCTCCATTTTTATCCTCTGTGGGTTCTTCACCTTCTACAAAGAATTTCCTTTTTTCCACCTGACTTTCTGCTTTATCTTCTTTTCTCCATGGAATTCCTAGGGGAAGTGTGGTGACCCTACTGATGAGCTCTGGGTTGAGATCTATAGTGAACCCTCTAACTATAACAGTGGCATGGATTCTACTGTGTGGAGTGAGGGAATGAGAAAATTCTTGAGCCACCTCATCATCATACCCTGTGAATTTTTCGAAAATACCCATCCATTGGTGTCTTATAAAGATTTCAAGCACTTGGGGGTGTTGTTGTATGCTCACAGTGTTTATGGGTTCTCTCCTATTAAACCCTCCTGTCATCTTGCTTATGAGGCTTGAGGAGGAAATGAGAGGTTTGACACAAGACTTTTAAATTTAGGAGGAAACAGAGTTTCCTATGTATGTAATTCACCTCCCACAGTTGTTATATCCACTAGATTTTAGATAATTTCTAGTTCATTTGCTTGTAAATGGGGATGGATATTTAGATCCTACCTCTTTAGAATGGTGGAAGTGGATAGTTCTCATGATATTCCCTCTTGAACCCCTCTCTTCCTATCTTGTAGACTGCCTCTGTGTATCCTTTATACTGCTTCTATAGACTATTCCTGTAGGAATTCTTGTGCATGCTCCTGTAGAAGTTCTCTTGCAGAACAATGGATCCTTGCTTCTGGTGGGTGGCCAGAGTTATGAGAGCGATTTTCATGAGGGAGTTTCGAGGAGGTGGAATACGTAAATGCATGCAAACAATGTTTTGTTTCCCTTTATGGCTTTCCGAGGTGAGGTTTCTCGTAATCAGCTCCCACCTCATAGATCTGTAGTTAACCACTTCTTGTCCTACTCCTCCTCTGTCTTTGAGTTGGCTGTAGCCATGTGTGAGAGGACACCCGATTTTGTATGTGACGACTGAACGAAGGTGGCCAAGTTAACTGGCCACCTTTTCACTTATAAACCAATTACCTCACGACTCTTACAACTTTTTATCAAATGATGCATATGAGTGAGTGAGTGGGATACTTACCTGTGGTCTCGATGACATGATGTAGTTGTCGAGGATCAGAGGTGTTGCGTTGTTTATTTGTTGCATGGTCATTCTTCTTCCTCCTCTGTTGTCTGTTGTCTGTTGTCTGGAGTCTGGAGCTCCTGGATCATCCTAGTGAAGACCTGTACCTAATGATTGATATGTTGGGGGACAGGCTACTACAGGACCTAACCAACCTACCATTCAACCTCGGATTGCTTCCTGTAGGTTTTCGGGGGATCCTGTAGGAAACACAGTCTTCGCTTAAATAGAAGCAATGGAGTGGAAAATGATAGAAATGATGGAGTGATGCATGGTAAGGAGTGGAGGAGATGGATATGTGTGAGGCAAGGTTCCCTTTGGATCCTCTTTTTGCTCCTTGATTGTATTTCTCGTCCACCTACAAATTACAATTACATTTTTTTATCTCTTTTTTTTTTTTTTGAAAAACACCTAAGCTGCCTCAAAGAGGTTTTCACCCTAGATGTTTGCCCTAGGCGCATCAAGGAAGATTTTCACCCGGGGATCCTCTTATTTTTTTCTTTTTTTCTTTTTTTCATCATTGGGCCGCCTCACGAGGTTTTCAACCCAAAGATGGGACTCAGGCACCTCATGGATGTTTTCACCTGAATCCTTATTCTTTTTTTTCCTTTTTTCTTTTTTCAGTGACCTGATGAGGGAGGAGCTGGAACTTGCTCCACCATCATCATTGTCTTATTGATATTGTCAATGAACTCTTGTTTTGATAAAGGCCTCTTGTACATTTTCAATCGGTGTCCATTAACAAGCAATGGAATGGCTTCTTCATCTATAGTTCTGATTTGCACTGAACCATTATCATGGCATCTTTCCACCACATAAGGTCTGAGCCATATTGTCCTTAGATTGCCCTTGAAGTCTTTATACCTAGAATCACATAACGATGCCCAATCGCCCTCTTGAAATTGCTTCTCCTTAATATGTTTATCATGCCATATCTTCCTCTGAAGCTGAACTATCTCTGTATGTAGGAGGGCCTGCATTTTGAATTCATCCAAGCCATTCAATTGGAACAATCTTTCTTTCTGTGCATGACTAAGATCCAAATCTAGTTGGGCTGCCATCCGATGTGTTATATTCAAACTCAATGGACAGTAAATCCTTTTTCCCATAGACCAGCTCATAGGGTGTAAATCCAGTGGTGGTCTTCCATGTTGTATTATAGGCCCAGGTGGCCTCAACTAGTCTCTCTGCCCAATCCTTCTTGTTGTTGCTCACTACCTTGGTTAATATGCTCTCCAATTCCCTGTTGGTCACCTCCACTTTCCCATTAGCTTGTGGATGATAAGGAGTGGAGGTCATATGCTTGATTTTGTGATGGCCGAGCAGTTCTTCAATCATGTTGGAGGTAAAATGGTTTCCTTAGTCTATGACTAGCTCTCTAGGGTACCCAAATTTGTAGAATGCATTCTCCCTTAGGAACTCAGCCACCTTCTCTTATGTTGATGCCTTAATCGCCTTGGTTTCATCCCACTTAGTCAAATAATCAATGCACACAATAATGTACTACTTTTGCTTTGAAGGAGGGTTGATAGGCCCAATGAAGTCCATGCCCCACTTGTTAAATGGCTCAAAAGTCACTTGAGGTTGTAGGGGCATTTCATCTCTTGGAGTAGGCTTTCCCATCCTCTGACACTGATCCCACTGACTAATGTACTTCTTCACATCCTGATGAAGAGTGGGCCAATAATAGCCTGCTTGTAACACTTTGAATGTTGTCCTCTTTGTTGCAAAGTGACCTCCACAAGGCCCATCATGACAGGTCATAAGGATGTCAAAAAATTCCTCTCCCCTTACACACCTTCTCAAGCTTTGATCTAGGCCAAGTTTGAAAATATTGCCCCCAATCCAGGTGAAGGGGGCACTTTTCCTGACTGTCTTGCTCTTTTCTTTGGAGGGCAAGTTTGGTGGGAACTGTGATGATACCAAATATTTTGCTATATCAGCAAACCATGGGGAGAGAACCGAAATAGCAAACAAATGCTCGTCTGGTAACTGGTCATCTACCATTCCTTCTTCACCTGCAGGCAGATTCATCCTAGATAGAAAGTCTACAACAACATTTTCCTTACCATGCTTATCAACAATATTTAGATCAAACTGTTGTAATAAAAATTACCATCTTATAATTCTAACATTCACATCTAGTTTGTTCATTAAATATTTGATTGCAGCATGGTTGGTATGCACAAATGTTTGATAGCCTATAATGTAATGCCTTGTTTAATGAATGCACAATATCCAGGAGTTCCTTTTCAGTCACAGTATAATTTAGCTCAGCCTTTCACAAGTTCTTATTGATAAAATAGATGGCATAGGGCAATTTCTCCTCTACCTGACCTAAGGCTACTCCTATGGCTTTGTGTGAGGCATCAGCATGAATATGAAAAGGGAGGGCCCAGTTTGGGCCTCGAAGAATTGGTGCAGTGGTTAACTTACCCTTTAAAATGTCTAAGGCCTCTTGACAGCTCTTTGACCATATAAACTCAGAATCTTTGGCCAACAACCCAAATAAAGGAGAGGCAAACTTGTTGAAGTCCTTTATGAACCTTCGGTAGTATCCAGCTAACCCCAAGAAACTCCTGACATCCCTCTGCTTTTGTGGAGGTGGGACCCTTTGGATGATTGCTATTTTGTTCAGGTCCACCTATAGTCCTTGCTGAGATATTGAATGACCTAGCACGGTCCCTTCAATCATTAAGAATTCACATTTTTTTGGACAAAGAGACGGGTTCATTTCAATGCATTTGTGCAATACTTTACCTAGGTTAGTCAGGGCTTCTTGAAAATTGCAATCATAAGGTATAAATTCATCCATATAAATTTCCACCGTATCATGTACTAATTCAGCAAAAATACTCAAGACTGCTCTCTGGAAAGTGGCAAGGACATTGCATAGGCAAAAAGGAAGGACCCTATAGGCAAAAGTACCCCAAGGACAAGTGAATGTGGTCTTATCCTGGTCTTCTGGGCAGATTTGGATTTGGTTGTACCCACTAAATCTATCTAGGAAAGAGAAAAACTTCTTCCCTGCCAGGCCATCTAGCACTTGGTCAATGAAGGGGAGTGGAAAATGATCCTTCTTTATGTCTTTGTTCAACTCCATGTAATCTACACAAATCCTCAACTTACCATTTTTCTTAGGAACTAACACTAAAGGAGAGACCCACTCACTGTCAGAGATAGGGTAAATGAATCTTGCATCTAGCAGTTTTTGCAGTTCTTCTTTGACTATATCTTTAAGAGCTGGATTCATCCTCCTTTGTGGTTGTTGGACTGGCTTGCAACCTTCTTTGATGTATATGTGGTGAGTACACATTGAGGGGTGTACTCCCTTCATTTCCTTGTAACTCCAAGCAAAGGCTGTTGGAAATAATACTGAGAGGGGGGGGGGGGTGAATCAGTATTATCAAGTTCTTTTAACAAATCTTCCTTATTTATACTTTGAATTATTTTTGCATATCAGTACCATAAAATAATGAGCATGAACAAGAAAAACAGATAGTCACACCAAAGAACACCAGATATAAGGTGGAAACCCAATGTGGGTGAAAACCACCTGCTGCAATATGTCTCTATCTTCTTTCAAATTAGAAACTCCTTTTACAATGATTTTGTACTGGTGCAGTCCTTTACCAGTACACAGGCTGCAACCTGCAGAGAGCTAAAACTCTCTCTCGTTTTCCAGTCTTTCCTGGAAGGGAGCTACAACCCCCTACTTCTTTTCTTACAAGGACCACTTTTCATAAATTTTCAAACTGGATCCATAAGCATCAAATGATCATCAAGTACATGTAAATTACACAGTCAACTGCAGTAACCAGATCAACAATAACAGAACTAACCCAGAACACCTTATCAACAGAAGATCTTAGGACAGATACGCAGTTTTTCTTTCTCTGGCCTACGTCGCTACGCACTTCACCTTCTGCTTCCCTGCGTATATACGCAGAGAGCCTTCTGCTGCACCGCGTACCCACGCACTGCTTCTTCAATCGCGCTGCGTACTGTTACTGTAGGTACACACCCAGAGACACTATCGCGCCGCGTACTGTTACTGAAGCCACGCACTCAAAGATATTATCGCGTCGCGTACTTTTACTGTGTGTACCCACCTGAACCTTTGTCACGCTGCGTACCCACGCAGTTCTCCTTCTTCTGCTCTGCGTACCCACGTAGCACCCCTTCTTCTGCTCTGCGTACCCACGCAGCTCTCCTGTTTCTGCTCTGCTTTCCCATGCACCTGTACCATTAATCACCTGTGTACTTTTGATTAGGGCCGAATTGGCAGTCCACCAGTGTGCCACAGTTAGTCAGATGCCCAGATCTGATCATGCGCTCGAGAGATCACCCTTCACAGATTCGCTTTCAACTTTACTTTCATATAGATCAAGCTTTTAAAACAATAACCCAATATTTCAGATCTCAAGATATTCAATTTGCAAAAGATGCTTAGCCAAGTGATCTCCTTTGCTTTATATAGGCAAGCTCCTCCTAAAATCATGGATCAATACCATAGATAACCAATACAAGGGGCCCAAAAACATGGGGCTCAATAATAATAATAATATAAAACAATACCACGGGCCAAAACCATAGAATCAAGAGCGGCGGGCTAAATACCACGGGCCAAACATAGGAAACCCCACGTGAACGCGCTTCTCTGCCTTGAAGTAAGTGAAACTGGGGGTACGCACCTCCTGAACGGGTGACCTGCGTGTCTGGCCGCGGTCCCTTCACGGTGTACCTGCGTGTACGCTTCTTCTGAACTGTTCTCCTGCGTACTTCTTAATTTTCAACATTTCGAGAGCCTAATCAGAGCATTGCCACGGGTGTTGCCATCAAGTACAATATCTGTAACATAGAGCCATACCAGATTCATAATGCCAACAAAAGCTTCTAGGTTTTCTCTCAACATGTTGCATAGCTTTTCCTCTTCAAGAACAGAAAGAGGTGGATTATATAAATATTTTTCGGAAGAAGTCACATTGAGGATTTTGGTCGACGTGTTTCGAACCAACAAGTGTGGCTCATCATCACAACACGATGAAGAAACAAATCTACGAAGAAGGTTAAATAGGGAGACAGGTAAAACCTAACAGCTAGAAAGAAACGGCTATATTTGACTAGGGGAGGAAAAGGAATGGTTTAACATTATTTAATTAAATTTAAATAATTTATTAATAACTAATTTAATTAATACATATATAAATATATATATTTTTATTAACTTATTAACTAAATGGTTATATCATTAATAGTTGATTTAATCAAAATATATATATACATTTTCATTTAATTTATTGATTAAGAGGTTATATTTGACTAGGGTTTTATTTTATATTTAAAATATTTTATTTTATTTTCTCAACGACAATTTTTTTTTTTTTAATAATACTATCAATTTATATTACAATATTGGATATAAAAGCTTTAATATCATTAATTAATACTAATATGCATATCACTAATGCTCACTAATGTTATAAATAATAAGTCTCACTAATGTTATAAATAATAAGTATTATTATTAGTATCATGTATTATTCATATTAATATTAGTAATTTAGTATTAATAGTATAATTAATATGACCAAATCTTTAGCTTATATTAAACCAATGTTCATTATAAATATTGATAATAATGGTTTTATTGATATTAATATTACTTAGTAATACTATTAATTATTTAAATTAATGTTAGTAATACTATTAATTCATTACTCATAAAAAAAAGGGTCAAGACACAGACAGACAAAGACGCAGGAAAAACTAAGAAGAGAGGGCGGGAATCTAGCAGCTACTAATTTTCCAACCGTCATCCCTATTAATATTGCTAGAAGACCTCTCAATTTCAATGGCTTCCCTAAACTTACGATGATGAAAATGAGGAATCTTAGTGATAACCCTAGCCTCCTCAATGCATATATGATGCTTCGTCTTCTCTACATGCTCGGCCAAAGCCGAAGATTTGGTCCTCCCGTGCTTGATATCAGCCGCGTGTTCCTTAATCCTCTAGTTAATGGAACAATCAGTTTCACCGATGTATGAGGTTCCACAAGAATAAGGGATGATATAGACACCCTTCAAAGTTTTCTCTGGGCCATTTTCTATGGTTTTGACATGGAGTGGGTTGGAATTGGCCAAGCATAAGCCAATTGGATGATTATTCTAGATTTCCCTTTCTTCTTCTTCTAATGGTTGGACTTTGGAGCAGGTGTTCAATTAAGTCATCCTCATCTTGTTGTCCTCCTCCTATGGTTGATTCCAAAGCATAAAGTTGGGTTGAATAAGCCTCATCTTCTTCCTCCTCCTCCAACCATAAAGGTAAATCATGCTCTAGAGAAGGTTGAGCAGGAGGGTATAGGACTAACTGCTTGGACATATGCCCATACTTGATGGTCATATTCCCAGCTCTGCGGTTAATGTAAGCATTAGCTGTGGCCAACCATGGCCTCCCAAAGATGAGAGGGTAATCAGTAAGCTTAGCCTTAGGCTGGAGGACTAGGAAATCTGTAGGGTACTCCCCGAAGTCAATGGAGACCATCACATCCTCCACAATTCCCTCAGGGGTGACTGTGGAATGGTCTGCAAGTTGCAGAACTGTTGTGGTCTTCCTTAATGACCCTTGAAGGTTGAGCTTGAGCATGGTGTCCTTGGTCATCACATTAATGGCAGCCCCCAGATCAATCAGAGTGTGTGGGACAATGGTGCCATTGATGTGCACATCTACTACAGGGCTTCTAGGGTCCAAATATTTTGGACATATTACCTGCCCCAACATTAAGTCAGACAGCTACCCAATGACATTAATGGTAGGGGCATCCCTTTTTCTTCTTCCTGGATGCTTGAAGCATTTCTCCTTAATCAACTTATTGTAAATGGGAACATCTTTTATTGCTTGGAGAAGGGGGATCTTTACACATAGATTTTTCAATTCTCCCAGGAGTTCGAGTTCTTGTGAGGTAGGCTGGATTGGTTGGGCTAACCTCTCAGGAAAGGGTGGATTTACTTTGAGGTTTCTTTCTTCTCTTTCTTCCTCAACCTCCCTATGTGGAGAGGGAGGTTGGTTATCTGGGAGAATTCTCCTAGATCTTAGGTTGATCTCCTGGATTTCCATAGCATAAGCTGGGTATGATGTCCCTCCATTGTATACTTGTTGAGCATGCCTATTTTTCGGGTTCAGATTTGGTTGGGCAGGCATCTAGGGTTGCTTGGGTGGAGCAGGGTGTAGGAGTTGTGGTTGGGTAGGTGGTGGATGCAATAGAGCTAGAGCATTGTTGTATTGGGGCCTCCACCCCTGGTGTGGGGTATTCCACTGAGGTTGTGGTGGAACATAAGGTTGAAATGACTGGCTGGCTAGCTAGGAATGATATTGAGATGCATAGGACTAAGGAGCGGGTGTAGACCAGGAAGGATGAGCAGGGGGTCCCCAAGAAGGTATAGTTGTGGTTTGGTTGGGGTTGTAATATGCATGGGATGACCCTTGCATACCCTGCTGGTATGGTCTAAGCCCAGGAGGTCTCCTTTGGTTGATGTAACAAAGCTACTCAGTGACCCCTTCAGCTCCTTGATATACAGCTTTGAGTTTAGGTAAAGAAGGGCACTTGTCTATGGAGTGGTTTTCTTCACAAACTGAGCAAATCTCAATACATTTCAATGGACATTCGTTCCTAGGATGCCTCCTAGTGCATTTAGGACAAAACATGGCCAAGGCTCTCTTTGATTCCTCTTGCTTCCTCTTGATGTTCATGGTGTCCAATTGCAAGGCAAGGGTTTGCAGCATCTCACTTTTGAAATCTTCCAGCATATTTCCAATTTCACCCTTGATGGATGAGTTGGAAGATGATGTATTGGCCATAGTTTGACTACTCCTACCCCTTTTCCTGGCTGCCCTAGAATGGTTTCTAAAGATAGTCTTGATATCTTCATAGGGTAATTGGTAGATATCCCCTCCTACTAACAAGTGTAAGGTATCCAGAAGTTCTTCCCTTACTCCTCTGAGCAGGACCAACTTTAGTGACTCAGGGTCAAGTGTGCACTTGGCCCTTTTGTAACTAAGCTAGAATCTTTCTTCGTAGTCCTCTAAGGATTCATCTTGGCCCATGGTCATCATGAAAATCTCTTCTTTAGTATCCCTTTACCTATAGTAGTCCCTATATTTGTTGTTAAAAGCCTGCTACATCTTAGCCCAAGTTGTGATGCTATCTCTAGGTAAACCCATGAACCAGTGCAATGTTGCATCCTTGAGGGTAGATGGAAACAATTTTAACTTTTGCTCATCATCTGTATAGCCATAGGTTTGGCATATAAAATAAAACTCAAATAGGAAAGTGTCAGGGTCCTCTGTGGTCAGGCCATGGAAATGAGGTAGAGCAGATGGGCTTATATTCTTCATCTTAGTGTCCCCATTGGTTTCCCTGATGGGGAAGACACCCTCAACTCTCTCTTTATTCCCTCTCTCATTTCAGTTTTCAGTCATTGGTTCAGTAGGAATGGGTTCCTCTTCTTCTTCTTCCCCTATAGGTTCTTCAAATATGTCAGGTTGCTCACCTAAAGGTTACTCCAGTTCACAGCCACTGAAAAAGAGAGAAGGTTGGTTGTTGGGTGTAGTGGGGGTATTTGGCAAGAATTTCCCTAAATTGTCCCTACTCCTACAAGGCATGAAAGGAAATATTTTTGGGTTGGATTTTATACGATTTTTTTGTTTTAAGCTGGAAAGTACTTTGCAGAGATGAAATTGCTGATTGAATGAAAACTCCTAATAGAAAGAAAAGTTACTTCCTGAATTGAAATTCTACTTACAAAATGGAAATAAAGCAAAATGAAATTGTTGATTGAATGAAAACTACTGACAGAAATAAAAGTTACTTGCTGAATTGATATTCTACTTGCAAAATGGAAAGGAAAGTGGATAATGATAAATGAAAGAAAGAAAGCTACTAGATTACTTTTTCATAAATAAACTAATGGACGAAAGTTGAAGACTAGAAATAGAAGAAAAGAAAGCAGACTAGAAATAGAAGAAAAGAAAGCAGTACTCATATTCTACTCAGACACCTCCCCAACAACGATGCCAAAAAGGTGATGAGCGTCAGTATTGTAGCAAGGATGTTGCAATTCCTAGGCTACCAGCTTTACTTATCAACCCGGGGTTCGTACAAACTTGGAGGTGACAGTGCTATATGCACAAGTAGAAGTGAAGGTCCTGCCTATTGTCACTTGTTCATTTGGCAAGAGACCCCAGGGGTTCCAAGCCAGACTTCTATAGAGTCAGAAGAAGCTTGATTCTTTGATGGAAGAAGAGAAAATCTATTCTAAGAGAACTACTCTATTACAGTACTGAAGAAAACAACATGTAATGCTAAATCACACCATATCCTAATTAACCATTTAAACAGCTAAACTAAGCAGAATTGTTAAATCAACACTAACCTAATGCTGTTATCTAAGTTACAGAAGTAAAGAGCATCAAACCAAACTAATGTGTAAGTGAGGAAACTAAACTAAGTCTGTTTTCGCATTTTTGGTGTTTTGGTAAAATCAAGCATGCAAGGAGTCAAGCGGAAGAGCAAGCGAAGATCGAAATCAGTGAAAGGAGGATGTAACGAAGCAGTAGTGCATGGGAACCGTTGGATCAATCAGCGAACAACAAAAATGGAAGATGAGCGGTGGAGATATTATCACAGGAGATTACGTGAATAGATGGACGAACAGGACTAACGGGAGATGAATGGAAAAGATCTTATCGCGAGAGGTTAATTCAATAGATGGACGAATAGGACTAATCGAAAGATGAATGGTGGAGATCTTATCATGAGAGGTTAAGTCGATATATGGACAAACAGGACTAATCGGAAGATGAATGGCAGAGATATTATCGCAGGAGGTTAAATCAAGAGATGGATGAATAGGACTAATCAGAAGATGAGCGGCAGAGATCTTATCGCGACAAGTTAAGTCAAGAGATGGACGAATAGGACTAATCGAATGATGAACGGTGGATATCTTATCGCGGAGATGAAGTGAATAGATTGATGGATCACACCAAGTCATGTGGCGACAGAAGGGTAAAAAAATGTGTGGAACGATGGAGCAAGTTTCCGTAGGTGGTAAGCAGTTTCTCGCGTGCCCTCAAAGTTGTAGGCGGAATTCCAAAATTTGATGCGATTAGCCCAATTGGGTGACATGTAGCACGAGAAAACCACTTTTCTCATCTGATCTCAGGTGGATATCAGTCGTGCAAGAATCCGCGCGAGATTGTACAATAGCAGTTGGATCAAGCTAGACAGATCGACGGTGGAAATTTGGAGCGCATAAAGTATTAAATGACGCGATAGCCGTTGGATCAAGCTACACAAATCGACGGTGGAGATTTGGAGCGCATAAAGTATTGAGATGACGCGAAAGCCGTTGGATCAATCTAGACAGATGGACGGTGGAGATTTGGAGCGCATAAAGTCAAACGTTGAAATGGATACGAATAAGATATGTGACACGCGGTTGATGGTGGTTGGTCAAGGTTGTTGTGAAAGGAAATCTATGGGTATAATCCTTGCTAACCTGCTAAGTGAAGAAAAAGGCACAAACGGAAGCAAACTAAAACACAACCAATCTACACTACATTGTTGTAATGGAAATGCAGCTACTTAAGCAAATGAATGATTAAACCATGAATCTATGCGCTACATTGCTATAATGGAAATGCAGCTACTTAAGCAAATGAACGATTAAACCATGAATCTATGCGCTACCCTGTTGTAATGGAAATGCAACTACTTAAGCAAATGAACGATTAAACCATGAATCTACGCTAACATACATGTACAATAAAGAGGAGCCTTAGCTGCTAGGGTTGGGCCCTAACCCAAGAGCTTCAGCCCTCTGAGTTAACTCAGTGCTGGCTCGAAACAAAACTCATTCTTATTATCAAAACAATGGATTACATCAAAAATTGTCACAAGTCTTGCAGCTCGAAAATAAAGTAGAGTTTTACAATCAAAAGTCTGAATCCTACTGAGGTCCTAGGCCTCTCTACTTATGCATCTGAAGTCTCCAATGACTTCCTTAAAATTAGGGAGGCTCGGCTCCCAAACTAGAGATAAACTGGTGCTTTGACTTCCACTTGCTCGGCTGCCTTCTAGTCCTCATGATTTGGTTGGTTGCACTCCAAGCTGATGGAGGAATATTCGAATGGAGGGGTAGTAAATGAGAAGGATTTCCCTCCTATAATACCTCTTCCTTGTCCCATTCGAGTTTTCACCAAGATCTTTGCTAAAATTTGTTGCTTTTATCCTTTAATCCTGTATTACATGCACATTAGACCACAAAGAAAAATATGCAACTCTAACTCATCTCATAAAAAAAATATAATCAAAAGTATGCAATAAGTTGTGAGAATAGTTGGTTTGACTAAGCTAGGAGGTGAATTAAGGCCCATATAATTACCCAATGATAAGGCTCATCAATTGGCCTTCAACACAACTTATAATCCACAAAAATATGGACAGATAGAGAGGGTCAACTAGATACTAGAGGATATGTTGAGGATGTATTCCATGCATCAATAGAGGAGATGGGAGGAGTACCTTCCATTGGTTGAGTTTGCATACAATAACGATTATCACAAGTCACTGAGGATGAGTTCATTTGAGGCATTGTATGGTAGGAGTTGTAACGCTCCCATCAGCTGGAGTGATCTAGTGAACATGGTACTTATTGGACCAGACATGTTTGTAGAGATGGAATAGGAAATGAAGGTTATAAAGAATAATCTAACAAAAACACAAGATAGGCATAAAATTTATGCAAACTAGCATATGGGATTTAAGGAGTTTCAGGTTGTGGAACTTGTGTATTTGTGCATCAATCCCAAGAAGAGATCCTTGAGGATTGGATCACGTGCCAAATTGGAACCATAGTATTGCGAGCCTTTTGAGATCATTGAGAGGATTGGACCAGTGGGCTACAGACTTGCACTGCCTCCGACAGTGAAATTCTATGATGTTTTTCATGTTTCATTGCTTAAAATATATGTAAAGTATGTTGATCATGTTATTGATTGGTTTTTATTGTAGGTGGAGAAAGAAGGAGAATTCCAACTAGAACACCAATGCATATTGCAGTGGAAACATCTCATGCTCTGAAACAGAGCACTCAAGAAGGTTAAAGTGCAGTGGAAGCACTTTGGACCCAATGAAGCTACATTAGAGATGGTTGATCATATGTGGACTATGTATTCTTCATTGTTTTCTGGTGAAGGAAAATGACTCTTGGTATTTGAACATATTTATTTATGGTTTCTATTGTAAATACCATAATGAGTTAAGTTATAAAGCTCCAATAAGTTGTATGGTTGTTATATTGTCATGTTGTCATGACGGTTTTGCTCTTGAGAAGGATGTTATTGTAAAAACTGCAATGAGCTAGGTTATAAAGCTCCATAGGTAGTATGTTTTTTCTCTTCAATGGTTTTGTTGGGTCTAGGTGTCGTATTAAAACCGAGGATGGTGTTCCCCTAAAGGGGAGGGGTCTTTAACAACCCTAGGTTAAAAGCTCACTTAATAAAAGTTAATAAAGGTAAAATAAGACCACGGGAAAGGGACACTTATTCCAAGTTGAATGTTGGTCAAAACATCCTAGTGAGCATCACATGATGTGTTTATGGCTAAGGGAAACTAGCAAAGGCAATGGCTAAGGATTTGGAAAGGAAAAGAGGCATTATTTGGCATTTTATTTATGAAAATAATGGAAATTAGGAGAAAAGGAAGGTGAAAGGTCACAGGTTTCATGTGAGGAGGAAAATGAAGGAATGATAATGGAAACTTGAAGAAAATAGAGGCCTCGTTAATAAAAAGGCTTATGAGGATCAGTGGGTACCTTTTTGTCAGATTAGTTTTCGAATTAGCTTCAGAGAGGAGAAGAGCACCAAGAGGAGAAGGAAGGTAAGCAATCAGGGAAAGGAAAGGAAAGGAAAACAAACAAGGACAAGGAAAGAAAATGAAGGCAAGGATCAAGCAGCTTCAGCGGGAATACTTGCAGGTAACAGATTGCATGTGTGATTTCCTAGCTAGTTTTCAAATGCATGGTATGTGCATGTTTCTATATGGTTCTTTTGTTGTCGTTGGCATGGATTTTGTTGATATTAATAATGGATTTTATCTTAGCCTTTCCATTTCTGGATAGCCATGGTGTGATGCGATTGTTCTGGGTTTGAGCTTTGGATTATCAGATGGTTTTGGAATTCGAGGTAAGGTGGTCTCAGGAAAATTCCCAAAGGCCTAGGAATCCATTTACCTTTAATGGAGGGATACACGCTAAATCCTGAGGGTGGAGGCTGGAAAATTCCTCAAGGATGGTGAAGAAATTTTGAGGCATCCAAGCTTGGTTCGGTTTTATAATCTTGACATCGGTTTAGGTGTGAGCATGGTATGGAGAGGGTGGAGGTGGTTTAACCTATGGATTCCATTGGTTTTCTTTGGATTGGTTATTCCCATGATATCTGGTGGGCTCCAGTATTGTAGCGATAATGCTACAACTCCTGGAGCTCCCTATCTCTAATTTTATCAACCCGGTAGTTCGTACAAACTTGGAAGCGACGGTGCTGTATGCACAAGTACTAGCTCTTGTCGCAGCTGTCACTTGGTCAGCTGGCACAAGTCCGCTAGGGCTCAAGCAAACTTCTATAGGCTCACAGAAGAAGCTTTATGAGTGATGGACGAAAGCTATCTTGAAGGAAGCTAACCTACTTTGCAAAAAGGAAATGGAAAGCTAACAAAGCATAGAAACCCTAATAAACCCTAATTTAACTAGCTTGACCCTTACAAGTCAAAAACGTGAATGAACCTTCTACCAATGATGCTATTACATGCAGTGAGTTGAAATACATGAATCTAAGCTACTTGCACTTGAAAAGACATGTTTTTGTATTTTTTCATTAAGTGGTTGGATTTATTGTGATGATGCTTTTGATTAGGGTTTGGTGGTGCAGGAGCGGTTGGAATGGAAGGAGAGCATGGGCAAGGTCAGGATGGCTAGGGGAGGTCCCAAGGGATCCTTAGCATCAGTCCACAGAGGTTCCTCACGTTCAGATGCTCAGCAACCGAGTGTGTGGGCTCCTACAGGATGTCTGCAGGGGATCCTACAGGAAACTCAGGAATTTCTACAGGAAGGTCTGCAATTCTTCTACAGGATGTTCTGAAATGGGATGTTTGAGGATGGATGGTTGATGGAAGATGCATGGATGGTTATGGAGGTAGGATGGGGGTCTGAAGTGATCCAGGAGCTGATGGATGGAGTGGTGAGATGATGTGGAAGGCTGACTTGCATCAACGAAGGTTTAGGCAATGGAAGAGCAAGAAGGTAGGGTTACGTGGCAAAAGAGCAGATGGGAGATGAGGAAACAGACTTGGTGATGGGGAAGCTGATCTGGACGAGGCTTAGATGAACGAGGAGGTGATGAAGGTGCCCTGCATAGTGTTTACAACTGAACCAACAAAGTCATGCAAGAAAACAAAGATCTAGTTATAAAACCTATGACCTAGTTACTCCACTCTAATCTGACCTAACAGCAAAGGAAATGAACAGAAGTCTATTTGCAGTGAAACCATGTGAAACGATTATGAAACTAAGTGATTATAAACCTAAACATGCATCCAAACTGATATCGAGTTCTGCAAATGAGATTCAAACACTAATGATTGCATGGTGAAGCAAAGAAAGTGTTTTTGTTGGCAGCAAAGTCACATTGGTCCCAGCTCATGATTCCACAAAGGGGGAGGTGAGATCCAAGGTGTTTGGCAGCCTTTTTCTGAAGATCTTCCCTGTGATTAACCTATCAAGCAAATCTGAACATTAAAACCTTTTCTAATCATCAAAAGCAACCTAAACAACAACACAACATTTAAATCTAAATAGCAGATTTTATTATGAGAATGCAGCAAAGACACATAAAGATATACAAAGGAGGTACTGGGCGCTTGAGATGGGCCCAAACCCAAGAGCTACAGCCTCCTAAGAAAGATTTAGAGCTGGTGCAAAGCTGGATTCATCTTTATTAATCAAGAATGAAGAGTTACATCAAAACTGTCCACAAGGAGAGCTTGAGAATGAGCTGAAAGCAAAGCTAATCCATGGCCTAAAAATCGAACTACAAAATGACTAACTACTGGTTGAGACAAGTGACTAACCACTAGCTACGAAATGACTACCCACTAGCTAACCAAAATGAGGCCCTAAGCCTTCTTATTTATACAATTTGAGGACCCAACAGTCCTCCTAAAATTTAGGGACTTGGCTGCCCAAGACTTGTAGTTAACAGCAGTCCTACTTGACTTGCTTGGCTGCCCTTGTGCTCATTGATTTGGTGGCCTTTGAACTCCGAGCTGATGGTGGAGAATTCGAGGTAAGGGCCCATAAATGAGGGGGACACCTTCCTACAAATCCTCTAGCTTGTTCTCCCACGAATTTGGCTGCCAAGTGCTCATTAAGACCTTCAATTTTGTCTCCAAGTTGACCAAAAAGGCTACACAAAGCACCCATTAGACTTGTTGGCATAATGACTAACCAAATTCACTCTATTAACATAAAAATAATCAAAAACATGCAATAAACAAATGAGAATGGTGGACTAAGCCAAATTAGGAGGTTGAATGAGCCCAAATAATTGTACATTTTTGGGGCTCATCAATATCCCACATTCATTCTTGGAATATGGCATGGGGGTGATTAGCTGAAAGAAAGATATGGTTCAACCAATCTATTTTTTGGGTGGAACGTGGGAGTCCTGAACCCGGTTTGTAATTTCCTATGTTTAATAAAAGATAAGTTCTCTTGCTTTTGGTAAGGAAATTTATTGGTTATTATGTGGCTTTAATGGTTTTTCCCTTATGGTTATTTATCTGGTTGTATGTTGGTTATAAGCATGGTTATATGACAGTTCTCGATCATGGCTATATTCATGTTTTTACGTGTAATTGGATAAATAATTAATGCAAGACCTAATTGATGATATGGCAGCTAGTGTGAGAAGGTTGAGACCCTTCTTATTAAACCTCAATTAAGTTTTCAGACCCTTATGTTCAGACTTGCATTCATAACCTGTAGGTTGCATATCTACCAAGTGTTTGACAAAATGTTAGTCTTGGTTGGGGATGGTCAGGTCAAGTCCTAGTTTAATTTTGGTTTGTAAGCATTTTATTCATGTCTTTTATGAGTTCTGGAAGTTTCATGGATTTCTAGTCAGAGGCTTAGCCCCAGCCCTAGAAAATAGCCTTAATTCTCACACTTGCTGACACAACACTGGCAAAAAAAGACCACAGTCGCACTGATGCAGGCCTATGGGAGAGACTGGGAAGCCATAATTACATGGAGGCCTTTGAAAGGGAATGAATGGGGCTCAAGTTCAAGGAAAAAATGATTTTTCTCAAGGGTTGGACACCTAGAGGGGTTGGGTTACTCCTGGAGGTCTTATGGCACCTAAGGGAAGTCAGTAACGTCTTCAGTTGTCGACTCCATTTCCTTAAGGTCACATAGGAGGTTGAGTCATATCACAGTGACCCTCAACTCATGTTTACCCCAAAAAAGTTTTTGAAAGTGGGTAAATGTGGGAGGAGTTATTACACCCTCAAATAGTGGATCTGGTTCCCAACACTAAGAATCTACATTAAATGACATGGAACATATTCCTAGATTTTCTCAATCATTGGAGCTCCATAATTTGTCAATAATTTCATGATATTCAGTTCATTTATTATCCAATCTTGTTCCATCTTGTAGTAGGGAGCAAGTCCCTATAGTTTCTCATTCAAAATTTACTCCATATTCTCTCAATATTATGCAATAATAAATAATATTAGGCACATAATATGCAGTTACCTCTAAACCTTCCCAATAACATATTAAAGCGAAAGAAATATTATTAAGTGTAGAAGGAGAGATTTAATATAGCCTTTATGTGCCTAGGAAAGGTTAGATGGGACTTAATCTATGTCTAATTTGGAGGGATATCAATAATATTGAAATTATCATGGAAATTGAAGACCTTGAGGAACTAGGAAATACAAGAATGGAGCTTGTAGACATCAATCTCTAGCAGATCGTGGATTCCTACAAAAAGTAAGCTCTACAGGAAATTCCTCTTAACCATATCCAGTGGGTGGAACAGGCATATCAATGCAATAAATGTTCCTCCACAAAAGGAAATGGAACTATTGTCACCACCTCGATTCTTGGCATAACTTCCATCAAAGAAGACCATATAAAAAAAACAGAGAAGGAAGATAAGGAAAAATGTACAAAAACTATTTCTCTCTTACTTCAAGATGTAGGGGAATTCCTCGCAAACTCTGAAATGAATTCTTTAATCACATAATCATATAACGCCATTACACCCACTTCCTAATGAAAATGGTGTCTTGGAATATACGAGGAATAAATATCAAGAAAAAACAAAGACTCTTGCACAATCAAATAAAACAAGACAACTTGGATGTTATCATCCTACAAGAAACAAAATTTTCCACAGAGAAGATAAAACATATAGCAAAGAAATTAAGACCCACTTGTGGTTACACTACCATAGATGCATGAGGTTTAGCAGGGGGAATTACCACACTTTGAAACCCCCACAGCTTAATCATAGAAAATTTATTTACTACAAGGACAAAAATCTTAATCTCCTTTAGGGTGTTGGGAAATAGGGAATCAAGACTCCTCACCAATGTTTACAGACCACAAAAACAAGATGCTACGTAATATTTCCTCTGGGATTTGAGTCAGATCCTTTCTTTCAACGCAACTAATTCATGGATTATTGGTGGCAACTTTAATATCACCGCAAACCTGCATGAAGAAAAAGGACTCCAACGTGAGGAACATGAGATGGTAGATTTCCACATTTTTATTAAGGACCTTAATCTCATTTACATAGAGATCATAAATGTTCTATACACATCGAACGACAAGAGGAGAGGACAACACTAAATATCTTATAAATTAGATCATTTCCTCATAGTTGAATCTCTTATGTTAGCCAAAAATAATGCAGAAGCATTCATCTTGCTAGTAGAAGGTTTAGACCACTAGATCATTGCAATCAACATCTCTATTCACTAGCCTCCTAAGAAAACTCACTTCAATTCAAGAAACTTTGGCCACAACACCCATACTTTCAGAAAAATACTGAGGCGTAGTGGGCAATAGCAAAGAGAATGGGACAAAGAATACTTTGGTAACATCTTCCAACATCAAATATATTTGGAGGAACAAAGGAGGTTTTTCAATAAAAAATAATCAATGAGGGGCATAATGAACCTCTCATATTTCAGGAACAACAAATATTTCAATAGCTGGAGGAAAGTTATGCTCAAAAAGAAATTTTTTGGTGTCAGAAATCCAATGTCCAATGGATCAAATAAGAGGAGAGAAATTACAAGTTTTTCCATTGATCCATGATCCAACAAAGGCACATGAACGGAATTTATAGTTTACATTCCTCTCAAGGTACACTACTCCACTCTCACTCAAATATCCAATATGAGCCTAATAATTATTACAACAATTGTGTGACAAAACCCATCCCTAACTGCTCTACCTCCATTCATGCATCACTAATCATATCCCTTTCCTAGTTATAGAGGAAAAAAACAATGCCCAGCTCAAGTCAATCTCCTTAAACAAAGTTGAGGAATCCACAATGCAGTTTCCCTCGAGAAAATACCCTCAACTAAATGGTTTCACCTCTAGCATTTTCCAACACTACTAGCCTATTATCAAGAAGGATGTTTGGCATCTTGTCGATGATTCATGCAAATATCTTAGCATAGTACTTGCACTAAACACCACCTTCCTCACCATTGTGGCAAAGGAACTAAAATTTTTTGATCCCTCTAAATTTTTCCCAATCTCCCTTTGCAGTGTTATCTACAAATTTATCTCCAAGGTGATTTCCAATTGTCTCAAGCCCCTCCTCCCATCCCTCGTCACGTTGGAGCAATCTATATATGTATAAGGAAAGCAAATAATGGATTGTGCTTTTTTTTCCCACGAATCCCTTCACTACCTTAAGTCCTCTCACATTCCAAGTGTTGGGTAATTTAATTGATCTTAAATTACTTCATTAATTGTCAATCAAGGTTTGTGTACTTATGAAGTGTATGTGCACCATATATGCTAGGAATTCTATCTTTGGATGAAATTAATCTAAGTATGGATAAATGTTAGAAAATATTAAGAGTTGTCACACACATGTTATTTCCATCAAAGCTACATCAAAACCAAATGCAAAATTGTATTGAAAATTAATCTATAACTTGAAATCACAATTTATTCTAATTACAGAATTGAAAGTCTATTTCTAATTGCATAAAAGAAATATTAATGCTAATTTCATAAAAGAGATCCTAATATTAGTTGCGGAATTTAAATCTTAACACTACTTTGCAAATGGAAATCTTAACTCTATTTGAAGAAAATAAATTCTAACACTAATTTATAGAAAGAAATACTAATGCTATTTGCTTGCAGAAGAAAACTAAATTGAATGAAATTGTAGCTTCAATTGATTACTAGTGTGTGGTAATAAGCTCTTATAACCATATATTCATTATCCACAAAATTTAACTGAGTTATAAGACTAAATGCATTCTAGAAATAAATCTTTTTGGTATTTTCCTTTTATGAGTGCTCTAATCACAAAACATCTTAGAAAACAAATTAAATGTAAATATTTATGTTGACAAATAGAAAAATATGTGAAATTGTGATTCAGATTATGAGAAATTGCAATGTAAATGAAAACTATCTACCCTTACAACTCTCCAGGGGGACCTCTTGTGAGTGTAAGTTCGTCATTGATCAATCGATTGCTCAACCACGCATTGAAAAATAGAGTATTATATTAATCCACAAAATTCTCTTTAAAAAATCTTGCAAATATTAAACAATCAACAAATAATTGTCTTTCTGGTTTTTCCTCACGACTTTTATACGTTTCTTTATCGAACTTATCTAAGATTCATGTGTCGATAGGAAATTTAACTAATCTTCCATCTAAGAAGTAATATTAAATTGAAATTTTATCTCCTCATGATTTTCTACTAGAAGAGAAAATCATGAGGGATTCTTCTCAAACATATCTTCTCATGATCGAACAAATCATCTCCATGCTCGCTTGATCTCGTCATGATCTTTTGCCGAAACTTGCTTGACTACTGAAACCTCATACCCAGAGTTGACTTCTGGTTTGACTTCTAGATCTTTCGATATTTGTATCTTTCGAGATCACGACTATAGGTGGACATCCATGTGTGTAACAATTTTCATCTACTGGTACCTTTCATTCCTTCTTTGGTGCATTGAAACATGTCTAACGACGGAGATGGTTGCAGAATTCCACATTAGCTACAGAATTAGCAAGATTTTGTAATTGTAAAGATGATTTAATTATGTTTCACAAAGAAACAATATATTCTAAAACATGAATGATTAATACATTTTATATGCTTGAGAAAGGTTTTGATGACCTTAATTAGGTTGAAATTGCAACAAGATGGTCACAAAAAGATAAAGGAAAGGAAAAAGGGTACTAAAAATAAACAATTTCAGACTTCAACATTCCCCCACACCAAAGGTTTTGCATGTCCTCATGCATCAAAAATTAAAAATCGGTTTCTTCTTCTTCTTCAGTGTATAATCTCAAAAGCTTGTGCAAGCATATCCAAACTAGTACTCTTCCTTCTCTTTTTGATGCTAAATATTTCCCTTGGTTTCTTCATTAGAATTTTACTAGGCAATCCCCTAATTCTATTTTTGAGAAATCTATATGTTCCTTTGATTTTCTTGTTTTTCTTGTACTAATGGAATAGATGCACAAACATATTATCATTCTGAGTCCTTAATATTTCATTTTTTACCTTTGTTGCTTCTCATTCCTGTGTAAGATGTTTATTAAGAATGTTTAACTCATATATATCTTACTTCAGAGTGCCCTCAATTATATACTCTTCAAAGCATCCACTAAGCCTTGAAATACTAGAGGAAGGAAGATTGGCCTATCTAAGTCACAGCTTAAAGCAAAGCTAGATATTGCTGATGGAAAGAAATTGTCCCTCAAAGGGGCGCTTAGAGCAACGCAAACCCCTGTCACGGTTACTAAATGATCCTTTTGTCCTTTAATTGTCGTGGTTTTGCTAGCAGCCGAAAGAAGCTAGCCTTAAAATCTATTTTTCAAACCTATTGTCCTGATGTCATTATGCTGCAAGAAACCCTTGGACCTGGCAAAGTGGTGATGACCTCCCTTAGAAAAATGATGCTAGGTTGGAATTTTGTAACTGTTGATGCGAAAGGTAGATCAGGGGGTCTTGCTCTGGGTTTCAAAGACAACAGTATGAAGCTGAAAAAATCTTGGGGAATGAAACTGAGGTTGGGGTTTGAGGTTTACTCATCATAACTATGTTCTAATCTATCTCTTCTTAATATCTATGGTCTGTGTCAGGACAAGGTATCGTTCAGGAACAACCCTTTTTCTAATTCTTTTATGAAAGTCCCCAATATGCTAGGGGGGCCTTGATTTTTCTTTGGATTTGTCTAAGACTTAGGGCCCCAAGGCCTAATCTGACCCACTAGCAGGCTTCTTGAATAAGCTCCAGACTAGAAGGCTTATAGGAATTAACCTGATAAAATCTAACCCTACATGGAGGAACAAAAGAGTAGGGGAAGCCAGGGTGGCGAAGAGATTGGACCATTTTTTATCAGGTGCTCAAAATTATGCTAAAAAATAAAAGTCATCAAAATGGTGTGGAACCCGAATGACCACATAGTGCTCATCATCTTGAATCCGGTGCAACTCGTTTCGCATGAAACAGACTCCGTATGACTCCAGAAATGAGTTTTGTCCACTTTGCCAAACAAGCCAATTTTCAAAAAAATAGACAACTCAGTCAGTAGTCTGTACTGCTGACTGGTAGGGTTTGTGTCATTTGACTGGGTCAAAATTTTCTCAGTGAATCGGGTCGTGCCAAGTGGCACCTTGGTATTGGTTGAAATTTGTGTGTTTTTTATTGGTTGGTGAAGTGGCCAACCACGGGCTCACACGTGGCCCAGTTGGAGGCTGCCACATGGCATCACTAGAGGCCACCAAAAATTGGCTATGGACCAGGTGGAGGCAGCGGGAGTTGAACCGCCGACCTCCCAACACACAACAAAAAACATTACCATTGCACCACAGATTGTCACTTAACATATTATGGTGGCGCATATAGGTTAAACAATTATGCCACAAGGTATGGGGGGTCGGGTGGACTTAACCACCCCGCATGTGAACAGAATACGACCAACCGCCATCACCAATTATCAACCCTAACAACTAGGTCATCCTCCTTATGAATTCTCCTGCAACAACTACGTAACCGCTGGAGGGAGGGGTCCAGTGCTAAGGGCTAGCCTCTGGGCACATGGCCCCCCCATATGTCCATATTTCTAATTTTTAGGCCTCAGCGGCAAAATTAATCGTCCGATTAATCTGCCCGATTGTCGTGGATTTGGTGGCCCATTAGCGGAAAATGGGGTGAAATTGTAGGATGATGTTGGATTTTGGGCAATTTGTGGAGCGAATAGTGGAGAAACTAGGAGAGGTCATAAATTCTCTAGTTTTCGACCAAATTGGGTGCAGAAAGAGGCTAGGTAGCCATTTTTGGACATTATGGACTCATTGGAGCAAGTTTTAGAAGCATTTGAGCATTGTAAACACATATTTTTACACATTTGAGCATAATAGAGAGGCCCAAGCCATTGGAAGCTGGACCAAGGAGACGTAGCCCAGGAGGGGTGAACTCCTTCATCATGTTCCTGTTGTGATGTGTTTTTGGTGATGTTTTGTACATTTTTATGTTTTTTTCAGTCTCTTATTTATGTTAAAATTTCTCATAAAATTAACATAAAAAACTCATTTTTCACTTGCAAAACTCATGAATCCTTAAGCACATGAATAGCATTTTGTTTCTAATCTGAGGAGGATCTTAGAACAACAAACTAATATTCTTAATCAGATCATTTTGGTATCAGAGCACTAGGTTTTCTTTGTGCAAGAAGGATTTAACTATTTGCAAGTTTATGTCATGCTTACAAGGTTAAAACTCAAAAGAGGAGAAGGGAAGCTGGTTGGAAGCCCTGAAGTTGGGTCAAGGGGAAGGAGGGTAAGGTTGCCACAATCTCCGAAACCAATTCATCCTCAATTGCAGTTGAGACTCCAGAGAGAATGTCTCATGAAGGAGAACCTACAAACATGACAGAAGATGAGAAGGTATTCAGGAAGTCTTTCTTTGATATGATAAGGATGGTAAAGTTCCTCTATGAAGAGAGGAATACCAGGCTGCAGGGTGAAAGCTCCAAACCTCCCAAAGGAGAAGGTTCTTCAGGAGGAGGTAATGGACATGGAGGCAATGGAAAAGGAGGTAATGGAATGGAGCTAAACCTCCACCCTCTCCACCATCTTCTTCATCTTCTTCTTCACAAGCATCTTCACCCTCTTCCACTAAAACAACCCTTACTCATACTCATCAACATACCTCAAAAGGAACTAATAAATCACCCTTAATAAAACTTGATGTTAAATTTGAGCTACCCATGTATTATGGTGAAGTGAATGTAGAGTAGCTTGATAATTGGATTCATCAGTTGGAGGTCTATTGCAAAATTCAAAACCTTCAAGAGGATGACATAAAGATTCAGTTAGCTTCCTTGAGAATGGAGGGTGAAACACTAGTATGGTGGGAATCAAAGACATAAGGGGAGATAAAAAGAAATGGTAAGAGCTCAATTTCTTTTTCTAGTTTCATTGCTGCAATTAAAAGACAATTGTACCCTCTAGCTGATATGCAGAAAGCCATCATGAATTGGCAGAACTTTAGACAACTTAAAGGTCAAAATGTGCAAGATTACACCAAAGAATTCAGAAAAAAAAAAAAATGTCTCTAATGGTAGGTGTAGATTTGCAATCACAAGACATGTTGTTGAATTACATAGGGGTTTTACACAGTTACCTTAGGAATACTATCTTAATGTTTAATCCTGATAATCTAGATGATGTGTGTGTGCAAGCTACTCATCTTGAGGCAAGAGGGAAAAACATTCCAGAAGAAGGTAGTAAAAAGTCATTTAAGGGTAAAGGAAAAGAAAAGGGTTTCAAATGGAAGGGAAAGAAAAATGCATCTATCAAGAAAGAAGGAGAGAAATTAACATGCAAACATTGTTCCAAAGAGGGTCATGATAAAACTCATTGTTGGAAGCTTCATCCCAAAATGAAACCAAAAAAATTCAACAACAAGGGAAAACAAAAGACAACTGATTTGGGATCTGATTCGGGTGATGAAACTAAAATTACAGCCATGGGTATAAAAGGAAAATAATACATTTCTAGCACTAGTTCTTCACATTCACAAAATGAAACTCCAAATGAAAAGAAGAGGATAGAACGTTTTCACATAATGGTGATCTCAAAACATAGCAAGATTGATACACTTTTCAATAGTGGCTCTCAAGCCAATCTTATCTCTGAAAACATTCTCAAAAATTTAAACTTGGAAACCACTCCACATCATAAACCATATCCACTTGGATGGGTGTGTGACATTTCACAATTGCAGGTTACTAGAAAGTGTAAACTGAAATTCGCCATTACTGCAAACTTCATAGATGAAGTAGAGATTGATGTGTGCCATTAGACATATGTGGCATAGTTTTGGGCAGCCCGTACCTATATGACAGAAAATATATCTTCCATAGACATGAAAAAAATACCATTTGTTCAAATATCGAGTAGAATATATTGTGAAAGTTCATAGAGAGAAACTAAATCTTTCACTTTTTAATGCAGGGTGGATGGAAAGACTAGTGAATTCAAGCAAGAATTTTGTGTTTCTAATGATCAAACCCAAGAATGATGTTGATAATGAAGCTTTTAAAGGTTATCATTCAAAATTTAAATCTGAATTGGTTGATGTAGTTAACCAATATGATGAGATGTTTGAGGAACCAAAGAGATTACCTCCCAAGAGAGGAATCCAACATGAGATATAGTTGCAACAAGATTGCCCTCTTCCTAACATTGGCATGTATAGGATGTCAGTGGTGGAAAGTGCAGAAATTAAGAAGCAAATTCAAGAGTTGTTGGATAAAGGGATCATCAGGCCATCTTTCTCGCCATGTGGTTCACCTATTGTCTTGGTGCCAAAGAAGGATGGAACATGGCACATGTGTGTGGACTTTTGTGCATTGAACAAAATTACGGTAAAGAATTGCTACCCACTACCTAGAATAGATTATTTACTTGATCAATTGAAAGATGAAAAGTATTTTACTAAGTTGGACTTAAGGAGTGGCTACCATCAAATTAGAATAGTTGAAGGGGACATTTGGAAGACAGCATTCAAAACAAAACAAGGTTTGTTTAAATGGCTAGTTATGCCTTTTGGTTTATGTAATGCTCCTGCTACATTCATGTGTGTGATGAATGATGTGTTGAGGCCATTTCTTTATGAGTTTGTTATAGTTTACTTAGATGACATCTTAATTTTCAGTAAATCTCGTAATGAACATGTCATGCATGTAAGAAAAGTACTTGATGTCTTGAAGAAAGAACAGTTGTGCCTTAAGATGTCAAAGTGTGATTTTGGAAAAACTTCTTTAGTTTACTTGGGTCATATTGTTGGAAGAGGTGAGTTGAAAATAGATCCCTCCAAAGTTGATGTCATTTTGAATTGACCAAGGCCCGAGACAGTTATTGAGGTAAGAAGTTTTTTAGGAGCAGCGCAATATTGGAGGAAATTCATTGCTAACTTTTCTTCTATAGCAGCTCCTTTGCATGCATTGACAAGTGTCAAAAAGGTTTTTTAGTGGGGAGGAAAACAGCAAAAGGCCTTTGATACATTCAAGGAAAAGATCAGTTCAGCTCCAGTACTTGCACTTCTAGACTTGAGACAGTCATTTGAGATTCAGACTAATGCTAGTGACTACACCATGGGTGCAGTCCTCATGCAACATGGTAAGCCTATATGTTTTCATTCGGAAACTTTTAATGGTGTAGTGATTAACTATCCTACATATGACAAGGAATTGTATGCATTGGTGCAAAGTGTGAAAAAGTGGAAACACTACTTGATGGGTAAGGAAAAAATCATTCACACTAATCATCAACCATTGCAATACTTGCAATCTCAATCAAAGTTGCAGTAATCAAGGCACTTCCAATGGATGGGTTTTTTTCAACAATTCCCCTTGGTAATTAGGTATAAGAAAGGTAGCTACAATGAAGTTGTTGATATTCTTTCTAGGCCTATTGTTAGTGCAACTACTTTACTCAAGAATAATTATGTTTTGCATGAAAGTTATATTGAGAAATATGCATTAGATAATGACTTTCAAGATGTTTATGCAAGCTTGAGTCAAGGTAACCAAGTAGAGGAATTGGATTATCATTTGCATGATAACTTGTTGTACCATCTTGGCAAGCTTTGTATTCCATAGGGAGAAAGAGTTAACATCATAAGAGAGGCACATACTTCTCTTATTTCTGGTCATTTCGGTGTAAGTAAGATGGTGGCACATCTACAAAGGTATTGTTATTGGCCTTGTATGCTTGAAGGTGTGTCACGTTTTATTAAAGGATGTTCATTATTTGCAGTCAGTGCCTAGAAATAGGAAGTTAGGATTGTACGCACCACTTCTGGTTCCTTCACGATCGTGGGAGAGTGTTTCTATGGATTTTGTAGGAGGTCTTCCATTGTCAAAAAGAGGTCATGATTATTTGTATGTAGTTGTGGATAGGTTCAGAAAAATGTGTATTTTGATGCCATGTAAAAAGCAAGTTACAGTTGAACAAACTACTCAGTTATTCTTTCAAAATATATGGGTGCATTTTGGATTGCCCACATCCATTGTTAGTGATCGAGATTCTCGCTTTGTTGGGAATTTTTGGTCAAGCTTGTGGGGATTCATGGACACAAAATTGAAAAAGAGTACAACTTTTCACCCATAAATAGAGGTGGTGAACAGAACAATGATACATCTTCTTGATGGGTATTGCAGCAAGCATCGTAAGTTATGGGATGAACATTTGCACTATATTTAGAATTCTTACAACTGGGCCAAGCACTCCTCAAATCAAACATCGTCATTTCAGGCATGTTTGGGATACTTGCCTAAATCTCCTTTGGATTTCATTTTTGGCAAAGATGTTGCTATTGATGGTCATAGTGACATAGATAAAGCAATAAATTTCATTGAACAAAACCAATTGGTACACCAAAGAGTTCAAGAACAGCTTGAAAAGAGCCAAAGCAAGTATAAAGCAAGGCATGACAAGCATCATGTAGATCATAAGTTCCAAGTTGGTGATGAAGTTTGGCTTCACATTAGCAAAGAGAGACTCCAAGGAGAAGGTAAAAAGCTAAAACCAATTAGATATGGTCCATTCAAAATTTTGGAAAAGATTGGTAACAATGCCTTCAGGGTGGAAATGCCTTCATATATGAAAATTTGTGTTGTTGTTAATGTTGAGAAATTAAGGTTGTATGAGACTCCTTTGATTGAAGATCAAGGAGAGAATATTCAAATTCCATCTATTGAAGACTTTTCTCCAAAATTCCTTGATGAGCTTCAACAAGACACTATACTTGATAGAAGAACTAGGACGTCGAATAGAGGAAGTGTCGACTATCTTCGAGTGGGGTTCAAGGGAACAAATCCTTCAAAACCTAAATGGGTAGAGATTGGAAAGGTGAGGGAACTAGACACTCACATGTTGCACAACTGAAAGTGATCTTTTGGGGTGCAAAAGCCTTCCAGTGGGGAGGAATGATTAAGTGCTCAAAATTATGCTCAAAGATCAAACTCATCAGAATGGTGTGGAACCTAAATGACCGTGTAGTGCTCG
Organism: Pinus tabuliformis; assembly: GCA_031772625.1. Classification (NCBI taxonomy): domain Eukaryota; kingdom Viridiplantae; phylum Streptophyta; class Pinopsida; order Pinales; family Pinaceae; genus Pinus; species Pinus tabuliformis. Next base: position 752,222,148 of record CM062819.1, read on the forward strand.
TCATCCTGAATCTGAAGTAACTCATTTCACATGAAACAGACTCCATATGACTCCAGGAATGAGTTTTTTTCACTTTTTCAAACATGTGAATTTTCAAAAAAATTGACAGCCCAGTCAGCAGTCCGTAGTGCTGGCGTGGCACTAACTGGGCAGGGTATGTGGTAGTTGACTGGGTCAAAGTTTTCTCAATGAGTCGGGTTGTGCCAAGTGACACCTTGGTACTGGTTGAAATTTGTGCATCTTTTATTGGTTATTGAAGTGGCTAATCATGGGCTGACACGTGGCCCAGTGGAAGTCGCCACGTGGTAGCCTTGGAGTCCACCCAAAATCAGCTATAGACTGGGTGGAGGCAGTGGGATTCAAAACACCAACCCACCAACACACAACAAACAACATTACCATTGCACCACAGATTGTCACTTAACATATTATGGTGACGCGTATATGTTAAACAGTTATGCCGCAATATATGGGGGGTAGGGTGAACTTAACCGCCCCTCATGTGAACACAATACGCCGATGGTTGCTAACAACCAGCCTTGACTGCCCCGCCGACTGTCGTCACCGATCACCAGCCCTAACCATTGGGTCATCCTCCATGTGAATGCTCTTGCAATAGCTACGTAACTACTGGAGGGAGGGGGCTAGTGCCGAGGGCTAGCCCCTGGGCACATGGCCCCCGCATATGTCCATATTTCCAATTTTTAGGCCTCGACAGTAAAATTAACAGTCTGATAAATCCTCCTGGTTTTCAGCGGATTCGGTGGCCCATTTGTGGAAAATGGGGCGAAATTGTAGGATGATGTGTTGGCTTATTGGGGCCTGACCCAGGTTTAGAGTTAGTTAGCGAAACAAATCCCAATACTACTGGCCCTTTCGGTAACAATCTGGAGAGCATGGACTGAGGTCTCACCCAAAGTAGTATGGGAGGGTGCTAGAACCAGGTTTCCTCACCCTAGAGATGTCTGATGAGTTCAACTAGTCCGCGGGTTCTCCTTGCTCGCAGGTTTCTTTTGCACGCCTTCCCTTTCCTCGCGACCTGATACAATGCCCTCGCGCAGCCCTATCTAGGGGTTATGTCGCGTTTTGCACTATTTCCCAAGACCTTGCTTATATTCCAATGTTAGTTAATTATCTATGCCTACTTGAGTGATATAAGATATACTTTAACCACATAAAACATTTATACAAGTGCACGCAGTAAATAAACAGTATAATTGCAAGTTATATCAATCATGTATTAACCCAAGAACAGATACACATAATTATAACCAAACTTCTCTTTATTGATTCTTTCCATGGTTATAGACTCGACTCACCCTGCGCACTCAGCTGCAGGGGTCCGTGCACTCAGCTGCGGACTACTAGGCCTCTGTGCACTCAACTACAGAGCCTTCTCCTACCCTACGACCCAAAGACACACTTCACACTGCGACTCAATCCCTTAGACTTCTCATGCTCTATTCTCCCTTATGTCTCTCATTTTTCCTCTTTTACACTTAGAGCCTCACTCTATTTATACAATCCCATGGTCCGCAGACCATGGGTAGGTCGATCCAGCCGACATTACATTAAAAAACTAGGGTGGACAACCCTGCGACTCTATCATACTTTCGCGCCCCACGCCTGCAATTCGTGGAGCTTTACAACAAGATTCGGTCAAAACTTGGGCTTTGAGCCCCAAAACATGCCTTAGGGGATTCCATGCCCAACAGGCCCCCAACACAAACATTGTGACTCACCCTCGAGTCACTCTGTCAATGCAGTGATCTTTATGCGGAGTCCCTCCAACTGTTCTCGGACTGCGCAGAGGTCAGCAACGCATTGAGCTGCTGCTTGCTAGATCTGTTGCATACGTTGTTCTGAGATTTTTGTGTTGGGAGTGCTTCTCTGCATCAATGTGTGCATCCCCTGCATGTGTGCGAGCTTGCCTTTGATTTCTTCCATGATGGTGAAGGCCTCGTCGATCCAAGGCTAAACGCGTGCCTTCAGGACTACTTCCTTATGTCGTGTTGTGTCCACCTGCTCCTTCAGTGCTTTAGCCTGCTGCATCCGTGCAAGCCTTTGAGTGAGGACCACTGTCTGCACAGTTCCTTAGACACTATCATATTATTGTTGGAGTTCTTGCGCCTCTGTCTCTAAGTGCTAGATGTTGGGGTCCTCCTACAGATTTGAGAGGACCTCAAGTGATTATTCCAACATACTGGTGCAGTCTCGCACTGCACCTCTAATTTCCTCCAACCCCACTATGATAGTGCTAGCGTGCTATTCTCTGACTTGCGGGGGAGTGGATGGTTGCGCCTTTAACTGTAGCTCAACGATCTGAAGGTTCAGCTCCAGCTGAACCTTTGTCATTTCCTCCCTAGCCTCGCGAAACCATGCTGCTAACCTAATGATCTGTGCCTCCGCTGGTATGTCTGCTGGGATGGCCAGCTCCTGGACGCTTTGGCAAGCGTCGTCTATCACCTATACCAGTTGTTGATTTTGCGACACCAATTCATTCACACTGCAAGATTAGTTGTTCCATATTCATTTTCTGCTCACTGAGGACTTGGAGCGCATGACTCTCCCTAGCTCGCAGCTCTGCAGTTATCCCATCTTGCAACACATATAAGGTCTCACACGGGAGTGCAACTATATTAATACCGAGACCTTTCAGCACGCTAATTGAAGGCCTGTCGGCCTCATTTGATGTCACTAGTGCCCCTTCTGGCAGCACTATGGTGTTCTTCATATGCGCGCCCAACATCTGCTCTGTTGTCGTGGATCCGATTGTGAGGTTGGCCAAAAGGGTACCAACCTGAGGGGGGCGCGCCTATAATTCCTGCAACTACGTTCTGAGGGCCCCCAACACAATCTGATTCTCCTGTATGAAATCTTGGAGAGCCTTAGAGGTGACATCACGCACTATTTCGCCAATCTCATGCAGATCACCCTCGATTAGGGTGATCGGGTCAATGGACAACTTTGATGCCTTGACCTTCTTATGCGACCCTACCCACTCCGTTAGGTTCTAGTGCTTTAGCAAGGTTGACGCATTTTGTGGGTCCACGCCTCCTTCTTCTGTCTCTGTAGAGGAATTCGGACCAATTAAACTGGACCCCCTCCGCGCACTGCTCAGCCAGTGCTACCACTTGTTATAGACATTTTTGGGCATTGCAACCCCGATCATAAATGTCCATAAACCAAGGGCTCTTAAGTCTCTAAAAGTGTTGTTCCAACCTCTAAAAGAACAATGTCAATTGATTACATCTTCTCCCAGAAGTTCTCCATGAAAAACTACTCAGAACTGGTCAAAACTGGACCATCTCACCTGCTACATGGTCAAAGTGCGCTGCATCTTGAAAATCCCTTCTATGGGGTGCGATGGGTGAGAATGGAAAAATGGCAAGGTCAATCTGCAAGGTGGAGGATCATGGAATATTCCAGAAACTTCTCCTCTGACACTTGCCTCTCTGCATTCGCCCAAGGATGAGTAAGAGATCATCAATCTCCAAGTGGAATCAAGAACTATCAAAGAGAGGACTTTAATCAAATCTCAAAAGCTGACTCACCCCCCTTGCAAACATCTATATATGGATCCCTCATCCCAGAGATCCAGAGGCTGGAATTTTGTATCTTGTAAGGAAGTGCTGCTGGTTTCTTGGTGCAACATCATAGTGTTGGGTGATCTAAGCTTTTCATGAGGTGAAGAAGGGCTTTCTTGCTGAGAGGATGATGCTGGGTCAGAACAATTGGTTGTAATCCTCTTTGCTATTCTTGATTATTAATAAAGCTATTCAAGTTTTCCTCCACATTCTTGTATGATTGATGATATATGCATTTGTGTGGTCAATATATATCTGGTCCTATATTGTTTATGATAATAGATCTATGTTCTTGGATAGTGTTAGGCTGCTTTGATTCTACAGATGCTCTTTGAAGCTGGGTAGATGAGGAAGCGAGTGGCAAAGATCTATCAGAAGGGAGAGGAATCAAGCAAGGAACCAAGCGCAAGACAGAGGTTGGTCTCCTTTATTCCCCTCTTATCTATTTCTCATAAAGGAAAACAAAAGTAGTTTTAGTTTGTTTGTTTCTAAGGTAGCTACCAGCCTTAGTGGGACTAGCAGCTCTGCATAGACACTAGATTTCCCGATAACAAAATGGCGACTCCGCTGGGGAGCGAATAGATTGTTTGTTTGTCTATATTTGTTTGCTTTATAAACTTACAGACGGAGCCTGAAGTTAAGCCAGCTAGCCTTCGAACTGCATTTGCTATGCAAGTGCAAAGTAGATCAATGCTGCTTCAGTCTATCTCCGGGTTTTGTTTATGAACTGAACAATCGATTTAAAAGCTCTCTAATTGCCCTTGTGGTGGCTCTAGTAACCTCTTTAGATCTACCCCTGTGATTGATTTACTGATTACCACTTGCTCGGCCTAAATCCCTGAACTGAGCTGCAAACTGTGACCCAGAACCCAGTTGAAGTCTCGTCCCTGGACCATCGCACTGTCTCTTCTTTGGATTCTGGATGCATCGCACTTCCCGAGTGTAGTAGGTGCGCTGCATCTCTTTTTCCCTATGTTATAGGTGCGCTGATCAGACAAGGCCTCTTCTACTCTTAGATTTTGGTTTCTGTGTTCACTCTTTTCAGCTCTATTCAAGAGTTTTGCTACCTGTAGTCAGTACACCTCTGTTGAAACCCCCTTCCTTTCCATTATTCCACCTCCATTGTGCAAAGAACTGTAAATGTTTTTATGTATTTTGAGCCATTTTCAGTTCTCTTTTACAAATAAGTAGCGTAATTGAACTGTCGTTTCTTGATTTGAAAGTGTCGCAAGTGTCGTTTTCAGTCATAGAAGAGAATCTGATTGTTCTTGATAGTCGATTACACTGTTACTCTTGTATTTGATTTGAATTAGTAGTTTTTCAAGTGTCGAATGCAAGTTTTCAATTCCAAATCACAAAGTGTCGTCATTGTCCTCATTTTGTCTTGAGAAGAAACTTGCTAGTAATGTCGCTTTGAAAAATAATTCAGATTTGCGCTTAGCTTTCTTTTTATCATTCACACATTAAGAAGGCTGAAAACAAATACATGCATGTGCATTTGCATTTAGACTATTTGTTGGTTTGATTTAGGACAGTGCATATAGTGTGTGCTCTCTGCTCTATGTTGAAAGAATATCATCTCTCTTTCCTTAGTGGCTAGGATTTTCATTGCAAAAAGAAGATTAAACGATTGTTTATCATCTTAGATTGCATTTTTGGAATTGTACATCTACATCACGCGGTGAACCTGAAAGGCAAATTTCTTAAGCAAGATCAACTATAAAATAAATTTAATGAATCTAAAAACGCTTTGGAACCTAACGCACAACATTTAGAAGTCTAGGCTAGAGACGTATTTCGGCGTCGTAAAGCCTGGTAACTGTTGTTTTCATTGATGGTTGGGTGATTCCTCCACTTTGAGACGATAAGTGCCAGTACGGACTTGTGCTCCCACGTACCGTCGAGTATATATTGGGAGACCACAATAGGCTTTATCCTTTATCCATAGGAAGTCGTGTCTGCCGCCCTATCAATCGTAATGCACTAAACACAGCATTCGGGAAGATTGACTGTTGTACCGTAAAAAGTATTCTGCAGTTTTGCGATTGGTTTGGTAATCCCTCTGTCTAGATTTCCAGAGCAGTCTCTTTCATCCCTTTTCAGACTCCTTAAAGGAAAAGGTCCATCTAAGCACTTGTCACTTTAGGCTCATTAAAAATCGAAGGTGACTAGAGTCATCTTTTGTTTTTTCTCGACTCTTAAAAATTGAAAAAACAAGTTGTGTCAAAGCGTCTAAAATTTATTTTAATCAGAATAAATATCACCTTTCCTACGTTGGTCTTAGGTTGAGAAAAATGGAGTCCACCAACCAAGGAATTCCCTTTGGGGGAAATCCTAGTCCTTTCTCCTCTTGGGGAGATGTTGGCGCACCCCATATGGCCACATTGTTGCTTCCAGGATTGACAATCGGCTTGCCTGTATGGCTCTTCTCAACTTCTGTCGTTCAGAACACCGTGATTCCTGAACAATCAAGTCAGCAACTAAACGATACCAGAGTTACCCCCCAACCCTCTACTTCGTCCAATTCTTCCTCTCCTCCTTCCTCTTCGCTTGATGAAGCTGGTAAAGCCAAAAATCAAGTAACTAAGAAGAAGAAGGAGAAGAAGAAGAAGGAGCCAAAGGCGAAAAGGGGCGACCAGGCATCGTCTAGCGAAAATCCACACACTGCACCATCCAGGCCTAAATCGCCATGTGTCATTTGCAAAGGAGACCACTATCATCGAGATTGTCCTTGCATCCCTCGAATCTTAAGGGACTGGTCTCCTCGTTTGCACAATCCGGTGTCATCAACCTTTGATGGTCATGTTGAAAGTACACCGTCAACTAGTGAAAGTGAAGCCCCTGGACAAAAAGGAAGATGTAAATTTCCTTGTAAACTGTGTGAAGGCGATCACGCCGTCCACCGTTGTCCCTTCTTAGACGAGGCTAAAAGAGTTTTGGACGACCGTCCGGTTTCACCGTTACGGCTTCCTCCTGGATATAAGAAACTCTTGCTGTCACTAGTTGAAAATCCGACTGACACACCCTTGTGGTCGGCCGAAGCGTCTATCATTGAATATAAACCATCTCAATCCACACCAGACGAAAGTCAAAAGGTCGAGGCGACAGTTGACCCGGTCTTGCCTTCAGAGGATCCATCTTCAGATGATACAGTCACCGAAGAGAACAAGAACGACACCGTCCAAATTCTCTTCGTAAGCACAGACTCCGATGAACATGGGGGCAGTCTACCCGTTCCTTTACCGCAGGAAGGAAGTTTGTCAGAGTCATATCCGGCCGTCTATTCGGTCCCACCTCCAAGCAACCTGGTTGTTTCCTTCGATTGGAATCTACTAGGCAGACCCCGTTTACCGGCTAGTGTACCATTTCGAATCATTGCTCAAATATATAGAATGGTCATGGCCGGTACCATCATAGATGAAGGGGCTTCTATGAGTATCCTTTCCTCAACTGCTTGGAAAGCGCTTGGTTCGCCATCGCTTTTGCCTGAGATGAGAAATCTAACAGGCTTTGATAAAGGAACCAGTCGACCGTTAAGGATCCTTCCCAATGTGCCGATAACATTGAGAAGGAAAATCGTTCACATGAACGTAATGGTAGTCCAAGGACCCTGGATTATAATCTACTCCATGGACGTGACTATATTTATTGCATGGGAGCCATTGTCTCCTCACTCTTTAGAGTAATGTGTTTTCCGCATGAAGGAAGAGTGGTCAAGCTTGTAGACCAGCTTTCATTCCCCGGTTCACACATAGCAAATAGTCATACACCAACCCTGAATGGTCTTTTCACGCAAGGAATGTCTCATCAATCCCCAGTCTGTCCTCCTGATGAGCGCGAGTGATTTGGAGGATAGGATTGAAACCCAGGGGGCATGCACCCTGGCCTGTTTCGACAGGAAAACTTTGGGTATAGGGTAGGTTTCTGCGAATGATATATGACTGGTTGATACACCCGTCCATTTAGGAAAATGGGGTTGGACTAGAATAAGATACCTCTGTTAAAGGTAGGCCTTTCCCGATAAAACAAATGTTTTGTCTGCAAACTGAGGGGTAACCTGTGTTATAGACATTTTTGGGCCCTACAACCCCAAGCATGAAATGTCCATAAACCAAGGGCTCCTAAGTCCCTAAAAGTGTTGTTCTAACCCCTCAAGGAACAAGGTCAACAGATTACAGCTTCTCCCAGAAGTTCTCCATGAGAAACTGCTCAGAATCGGTCAAAACAGGATCATTGCAGCTGCTCCACTGGCTAAGTGCGTTGCATCTCACCCAAATACACTGTGAGGGTGTGTTTCATTTCAAAAGTCCCTTCTGTGGGGTGCGATGGGCAAGAAATGACAAATGGTAGTGTCATTCCGCGAGGTGGAGAGGCAATGGAAGCTTCCAGAATCTTCTCCTATGACACTTGCCTCATTGAATTCGACCAAGGATGAGTAAGAGGCCCTCAGTCTCCAAGTGGAAGCAAGAACTATCAGAGAGAAGACACTAATCAGATCACAAGTTGACTCATTCCCCTTACAGATATCTATATATGGATCCCTCATCGCAGAGATCCAGAGGTTGGAATTTTGCATATTGTAAGGAATTGTTGTTGGTTTTCTGAGACAAACATCAGATTGTTGGGTGATCTAAGCTTTGTTTGAGGTGAAGAGGGGCTTCTTTACTGGGAGGTTGATGCTGGGTCGGAACAACCGGTTGTAACTCCTCTTGGCTCTTTTCTTGTTTATCAATAAAAGATATTTGAGTTTTCCTCCATGCTTTTGTGTTATTGATGCTTGTTACATTTGTATGGTCAATTTACATCTGACCCTAGATTGTTTATGATTATAGATCCATGTCTTTGTATAGTGCTATGCTTCTGTGATCTTACAGGTACTTTGTGAAGCTGGGCGTGCAAGGGAGCAGGTAGCTGTGGACTATCAAAGAAGAGAGGGATCAAATCAAGAGATTAGCGCAAGATAGAGGTTGGTCTTTCTGTTCCTCTCTATCTATAATTCATAAAGGAAAAACAAAAGTAGCTTTTCTCTGTTTGTTTCTAAGGCAGTTGTCACACCTTAGTGGGATAGAGCAGTTCTAAATAGACACTTTTCCCTGTAACAACCTGGAAACTCTACTTCACTATACCTGGGGGCATGCAAACCTTTTGGCATGCAAGCAAAGAGCGACCATTTATTTTTTAAATTTGTAGGTCCTCTAACCCTTTAAACTCGTAGGATTGGTCGTTTCCTAACTTGCATAAAGAAAGGATGCGGGGCAAAGCTTTGAAAAAATGCCATTTTTAAATGAGACATCCTTATTATATGACTGGATCGAGCAGTTTTAACGTGGAATTCAAGCTCGTTAAAAAATAAACATAAGCAATGAGCAAATGTTCCCCCAGAGTTTAAGCTCATTAAAAAATGAACCATTTTCCGGTAAATAACCTTCGTGAATGTATTATCATCAGCCTTTGAAGCCTTGGTCGTGTTCTCATCATCACCTCCACTCTGTATTGGCCGATCATTCACCTCCATTTGATTATTTACCCTTTTTGAGGAATAGCTGCGAAGAGTGATCTTGTTATCCATCCTTGTGACACTGTCATGATTGGAAAATTCCAAACCTTACCTGGAATCAGCTGCTACCCGAATTTATCACTCGTTCCTCAAAAAACGAGTCTCCTTTAAGCTCTTTTCAACTGACTCGTAAAATATGAAAATATTGTCGAGAAATTGGCCTCTCCAGCTCGTTAAAGGGACCGGAAGTGCTATCCCTCCTTTAGATTTTAATATTTTTGGACTGGAGGGATCATTACACAAAAAGATCGAGCGCTTGTTTTCTTCGGCTCGTTAAAAGTACCGAAAATTCATCCCTTTTGTATTGTTTTATACTTTTTCGGACTCAAGGGATTATATGACGAAAAAGGATTATTGGAGTTTTCTTTACGTCCCTTTTTCAGACTCTCTAAAATTGAAAAGGACCGATTTATCCTTGTCATTAAACTCGTTAAAACCGAATAGCGACAAACTTGTCAATACAGATTAGAACGAGTTTCACTATCGCTAGGCTCGTTAAAACATAGCGATGGGTTTGCCCGAAGGGCAAATTATAGAACAAGCATATGTTATCCTCCTCAAGCCTGACAAAAATAAAGAGGTACTGGTCAGCAATGACTGGGGAAAAATTGGGAAGAAAACTTGAAGAAACTTTATTGGTAGCAAGTCGCTCTTGAACATGACACTTTCACTCCGCATCCGAGCCGGGTTGGGTTGTTCCGTTCACTGGTCATATCACCATGGGTCCATCAAACCATCCATATTTGGGGTTAACGCTACCAATCCATCATGTCAGTGTCGCCGATATGTTTAAGAGAATTCGCTCAGAGAATTCACCTGTGTCTCACCCACTGCAATACATTTATGCTCCATTCTTTCATGACCGCCACCCTGAACCTTATATCACCAGATTGTTTTCACCTCCATTGAAATCATTTGCTCTGTTCCGTGTCATTGATGTGGGATTCACTAAGGCCCTCCTATGATGAATCGCTTCTTGTCGACATCAGCTCATTATCCAAGAAGTCGATCTAGGAACAACCCTTTCAGTAATTTGAAGCTTGCATGCCCCAATGGCAAGTTTCTCACTTCCGGCGACAGGTTTACATCAATGGCCTTCGACCGAAAGATTTTGCGTGGTGTTCGACGCCAAGTCCCTTATTCACACCACGTGAATTGTACTGTAGTACCTTGAGGGTCATCATCATTATCGGTGATTCCTCTCGCGCCTGTTAACAGCTTACATCATTAGCTGGTAATCAGGCGATGTCTTTCCATGTTCAACTCCAGAACATATCTCACATGGATCGACTTGTACTTTGAGTGAAGATCGAACGAGATTGGAGACCCCCGATCTAGTTTCATCCATCCGGGCTGCGATATATATTCAGGAAAATAAAGACATCAAATGTACATCATTACTGCACAGATAATCATCCAACCTAAGGGATGATGGCTCTACCAGAATCATCAGTCTACACTCAGATGATTGTTTGTCTTATGTACATGAAAATGAATTTATAAAGTTGAGCATGGGAATACCCGCCTCAGCTAGATCATGAAAATATTATGAAGATAATGTATTGTATTGTATCTTATTACAGGTCGCCTTCCAGCTTGAAAAAACTTCAGATCCTCATGATAAAGCATTTCACCCGACATCAACAGATTAACGACCTCATGCTTTAGGGGGCAACTGTTATAGAAATTTTTGGGCACTGCAACCCCGATCATAAATGTCCATAAACCAAGGGCTCTTAAGTCCCTAAAATTTTTGTTCCGACCTCTAAAAGAACAAGGTCAACTGATTACATCTTCTCCCAGAAGTTCTCCATGAAAAACTACTCAGAACTGGTCAAAACTGGACCATCTCACCTGCTCCATGGTCAAAGTGCGTTGCATCCCACATAAATACACACGGGAGGTGCGATGCATCTTGAAAAGCCCTTCTATGGGGTGCGATGGGCGAGAATGGACAAATGGCAGGGTCAATCTGCAAGGTGGAGGATCATGGAATCTTCCAGAAACTTCTCCTGTGACACTTGCCTCTCTGCATTCGCCCAGGGATGAGTAAGAGATCATCAATCTCCAATTGGAATCAAGAACTATCAGAGAGAGGACACTAATCAAATCTCAAAAGCTGACTCACCCCCCTTGCAAACATCTATATATGGATCCCTCATCCCAGAGATCCAGAGGCTGGAATTTTGTATGTAAGGAAGTGTTGCTGGTTTCTTGGTGCAACATCATAGTGTTGGGTGATATAAGCTTTTCATGAGGTGAAAAAGGGATTTCTTGTTGAGAGGATGATGCTGGGTCAGAACAATTGGTTGTAATCCTCTTTGCTATTCTTGATTATTAATAAAGCTATTTAAGTTTTCCTCCTCATTCTTGTATGATTGATGATATATGCATTTGTGTGGTCAATATATATCTGGTCCTATATTGTTTATGATAATAGATCTATGTTCTTGGATAGTGTTATGATACTTTGATTCTACAGGTGCTCTTTGAAGCTGGGTAGACGAGGAAGCGAGTGGCAAAGATCTATCAGAAGGGAGAGGAATCAAGCAAGGAACCAAGCGCAAGACAGAGGTTGGTCTCCTTTATTCCCCTCTTATATATTTCTCATAAAGGAAAACGAAAGTAGTTTTAGTTTGTTTGTTTCTAAGGTAGCTACCAGTCTTAGTGGGACTAGCAGCTCTGCATAGACACTAGATTTCCCGATAACACCACTGGCGCGGGTACTTCGTCTATGCGGCAGTTGCGCATGACCTTTCCTGCCAGCATTTGGGTCACCACGCACACTGATTTCTCCTTGATGTTGGAGATGGTGTAGCCCCTTTCCTTCTTTTCCAGCTTGTACTTTTTCTTCATAGCCTCCGCGATGGCCAAGTCACTGCCCTTCCCTTCCAATATGTTCGCACGGTCCTCTCCTCTGTATGAAAGCCGGGAGACATGGTGAATCAGGTCTGTTGTGATGGGGATGGGCTCCTCCAGCCACAAACACCCATCATGCACCGGGTAGAGCAGCTACCTGATGATGAAAATGCTTATTGGTGCGCAGTGGAAGTGCAGCACCCAAAGAAAATTCAGTAGTCCAGCCTTCTCCTCTCCGCGCAACCACTTCCACGGCTCTAACTCTGTAACCCCCACCATGGTGTTCTGCTTAGGTTTCATGAGGTTCCTTGTCTCCAGGTGAGGGAACTTCTCATGGTCAGCGAGGTCCCAATCTTCAAATTTTAGGCTCGGCACGCATCCTAGGTGCATGCCTTCAAACATAATATTGTCTGGGAGGAGTAGGGTTTGGAGCGAGCTCTTGGTCTCGTCCAGGTCCATGGGCACTTTTGCCTTCCCTTTTCGCAGAGGGACATATGCGGGCAATTTTGTCGCATGGTGCGTAGGCTGAGTGTCCTCCTCCATGCCTTCATCCTCTTCCTCTATGATGATAATATCCTCTAGATCTTCTTCTTCTTCATCTGTCTCTATAGTGACAGCTTTCCCCTTTTCCTTCATTGACAGTTTGGTGCACAGCGAGTTCCACGGGGACACACGTATGGGGACCATTGCTTGTTTTTCCTTCTTGGGTCTTGGCATGCACGGTGATTTCAAGATTTCTGCCACAATCTCGGTGCCTTATGGAACATCCCCCATAGTCAGGGCCTGCGCAGCCTCCTTGGCGATCATTTCTGTTATTTCCATAACATCCTGAGTAGTTGCCATCGTACTCGTCCGGAAATCTAGCACTCGTGAACTCAGGGGCTCAATCAATGCTCGGCTCACAACACTCAAGGCTCTACTCAATCTCTCAATTCGCAAATGACCAAGTGTTGTTTATTGGGCAGCCCTTTGTATTTTATAACGCTTTTTGAATTCGAATTCAATCATTCCCCCCAATTCCGGTTCATTAATGCTTTCTTGGCGGCAGATTTTCCCAAATCTTGCCCATAAATCGTGTCTTAAATGCCTGTCGCCTGCTCCATTTGGCCTCAAGTCGAGCATCCCATCATGAATAGTGACTTCAACGGTCACTTTCTAACCAACCCATGCAGCAACGTAGCCCCCCGTGCGCGGTCGTGGACCTTGTGACTTTTTGTTTCTGTGTGCAACTCCAACCTCGCGCAGCTTCCAGGCAGAGTAATTTATAGTCCCGCGCTTCCTTTCAACTGCTTGGAGCACTAAGATTGTATTTCCTTCGACTAGTCAGGTGGCCGCACCACCCGTGTAAAGTTCCATCTTGTCCTCCATCATGGTTCCTGGATAATCCCCACCTTTTATTGTTACATTCGGCATTGCGCACTTCACCATTTGCAACGCACTACCCTGGTCACTATGCTTAGCAATATGCGGTACAACCCAAGGCATCACACTGATCAATTCAAGGTGATAGTGCTCAAACTTGTCAACATGATCGTATGCACCCTGCCTTACCATCCTAGTCTTTTTTCCGAGAAAATCTTCCTTTATCTCGTCCTCTAGCTTCTTGACTTCCGTGTCCACCAAAGCGCTTTTTCTTCCTTAATCGTACCCTTTCTTCTTCAAGTTCTTGGAGTCTAAGGTTTCCTTGTTGGATTTCTGCTTCCAAGGTTCCATGAACCATCGTCGCTACCAGTGCTGGATCAAGCTTTTCAAGTTCTAGAGGGCTTACAACGTTTGTCTCATATTCCAACCTTGGCAGTGCCTGCGCAGTCAAGTTCTTGCACGTGGTCCTATACGCCCATAGAACCGTTGGTACATGCAGGTCCCAGTCAGTTCGTTTCGCATTGTGGACCCTGTTCAATACTTCGCACACTTTGTCAAAGGCTTTTACATGGATAACCTTCTGCACGCTGAGTCTTACCATACCTCCTAGTCCCAAACGAAGGGGTTGTTCGCGCCATTGTCTTTCCCGCTCCTGTTTATCGATCGTGTTTCCTACCGTGGGGACGGTGTGCCTTTGTGTAGGTTACGCACCATATGCCTATATCCATCTGGGAAGGTGGGCATGTGGGCCGTTTTGTTTGTCATACTTGGCTTTTATTCGCATCTGAGGCTTCCCAAATCGTAGGTGCATCATCCTTCTGCATTCACGCCAGTCCTCAAAATTTTGCTGGTGCGTACCCCACCACCTTCTGGGCGTAGCGCGCAGTACCTATTTCAGAGCGTCGACCGCTATTGTTCCGACACTTCCTTTTCAAAAAATTTCAGGAACTCGTCCACCTCGCTTAACCCGTCACACGTAGGCAGATCTCTTATCTCTGTTGCTACGCAACGCAGTGACCTTATCATCATGTTACAGTTGAGTGTGGTTACCTCGTGTAATCGGTTCTGCCATCATTCTATCTCTTTGTCAAAATCTGATGTGCAAGAGCTTTCGCGCTCCCAAGAGATTCGGCCATCCGCAGTGGGATTTACCCAGTCTTGCTCCTGCACAGTTATCTTGTAGATGCAGTCTAGATCGTCGTCGTTGTCATTGTCGTGCACTGGTTCTGTGTAGCACGATCCTTCTGCTGGGTCTAAAGGTACCACTACGTGCAGTGACTTTTCTCAAAAATCATCTTGTGCTTCTTTAGATTTATCACTCCATTCATGTCAGTGGCCCAATCTATTCCTAGTAACGTGGGATAGGGATTGTTGTCATCAACAATCTCTATCACTTCAAATGTGCTATTGCACTCGCTCATTCGATATCTATTGTGATTCCCTGCAATCTCCCCATAGGTAGGATCTTTTGCTGGTTTTCCATTTGCAGTTGGATAAGAGACCATTGCAACGTAGGCCTTCCCATGCACTCCCATTTATACTTTGGCAGGATGTTCGCATCTGATCCTAGGTCCAGAATCACTTGGTCCATCTCATATTCCCCGATCTATGCGGTTAATCTCATCTTCCTTCCTGTTCACGTCGTGTGCTTTCTGAGTTTTCGGACTACGCGTGATTCTCCTGGCATGGTCCCAACACATCTAGTTATGAGTTCTTGCAGCCCCTTCACAGCCTTGTTGTCGCGCAGCAGCTTCATGCATGTCTCCAAGAAGGTAGTGAGCATCGATGGGTCCATTTCTTATTCCAGTCTGCCTTTACTTCTTGAAGTGGAGGCATTCACGAAGCTCCTCTTAGCTTCCATGAATGTCTCTCTAGCACGCTCCAAATCAAATTTAGGTTCCTTCGTCAGAGCCTTACGAACCCAGGTAGTTTCTTTGGGATGCTTGCCCTTGTCATCCCCCATCGTAATACCGCTTTGGAGCACGATATTTATATTATGTTCTTCCTCGCACGACTCAGACCCCATCATTTGCAGGTTCTGAGTCAAGGGAGGTTGGAGTGCTCCTTTATCACGCAACCTCGCTATCAACATTGGACAGTCCTCTGTCTCATGATCAAACAATGTACAATACAAGCACGATGGTCGCGTTGGATTCGTACAATCGCGGGCATAATGTCCTAACCCTCTGCAATTGAAACATATCAGTTGGTCGCGACCTCTTCTTGGTTCCATTCCTCCTTGGCCTCATCCGCGTCCCTGAAATCCGATGCGCGCCATTCCTGTGTTTTGATCAAGGGCCTGTGTTTCGGCCTGAACTCTGTAGGTAGGAGTTCGATCCATCATCATTTCATAACTTCTACAGGTGCACTCATCATGGCCTACTAACCTGCAGAAATTATAGAACAACTGTTGGGAATTCTGCGTATACTTTTGTAATATATGGCAGTTATTTGTAGCATGCTTCCCTCCTATCTGACAAATCGCACACCACAATGTAGGCGCCACGCTTGGTCCTACTTGTGCCTCCGGTCTCATTGGCATTGGCCCTCCTCCCACAAGGTAATTCACGAACATTAAGCAGTGGTCCTTGTCATGCCCCTGGCCCTTGCATTTTACGCACCATACCTCGCTGCCCACTTCTGGACGAGCTGTCCTGTCTTGTTTCAAACTCTGCATCTCAAGGCACAAGTTTTTCAGCTACGCGTGAATCTGTTGGACTCCCAGGTTTGGATCTTGTATCAGAGTCTCGTGCAATCTCATCGTGACCTCCAAAGCTTCAGCTTGAGTTGTTAGCCTTTGTTGCGACAACGTGTTCCATAAATGCGGTGTTAATGATGCTACAAACCATTCGTGATGTTGCCCATATGTTAGTGTCATGTTCGCTTCATGAATTGTGCACTTCAATATTTGATCCAGCTCCCACGGGGTTTCACCTGGTAGCATTATGATTTCCTTGAATCCAATGATTGACTGTGCCTCTGATTTTGGTCTGCTAAATTCCTTGTTTAGTGCAGCTTGGATATCCGCTATCCCCACATTCGGATTGTCATTGGAATGCTTAATGTACCAGGTCAGCGCGCGATCCTGCAGAGCGCTGACCAACGTTGCCTTCTTTATATTGTCGTCTGTGACACTGTGCTTCCCATACCGCTTTTACCACGAACCAAAATTGGTTTGGATCTTCATTCCCTACTCCCTTGAACACTGGTAGCTTTATCGCGCTGGCCATACTGCTTCGCGGTGGTGGCGGAGGTGGTATGGGCGAAGTCGGGGGTGAAGATGGTGAAACTAGTGGTGGTGTGGGTGGGGGTGGTATGCGCGGAATTCTCTACTTTATCAGATTGATCACACTTCTTGGTGAAACCTTCGCGAGCTCCTCTTCAGTTCCACACAGAGGTGAAATCAAGGGGCTAGTTTCTAGTTCTATGCTTCCTTCATTTCTATAGATCCTCCCACTCCACGTAGCCCCAAACATTAATCTATTCGCATAACCCAGTTTTCACACAAAAGCATTTTAATCTAGGTGTTCAAAGATTTAACGTACTTACCTCGCGGTCCCTTGAGGAAGCGTCGTTCTACCTCGCTATAGCTGACTGAAGTATCTACTGCAAATTCGGTGATGAATCCTCCAATGATTCGATCCAGCCAGTGATCGACAGCGCGCACGATCCTATCTTCCGATGCTTCTAGTCTATGCACCAACTCTGGAGTCCACACAATAGGTTTGTCGAGTTTACACCTTCCTTGGCTATCTGCTAGCTTCATGATCCACTCGTACAACTTAATGGGGAAGGATGCAAAGAAAATTTTGTGGATCTTTGTATACAAGTAGCAATCTAACCACTCTTCCTTTGATAATCACATATTCCTATTTTCCTGCACCACGAACTCGTGAATCTTTCTATTCAACCACTCCTCAATTCCTTTCTTTGTCGAATTCCAGTGGTACGACATCAGACATCTTTATGCAGATCCCGGTCCCGGCAACGAAACCATTTGTTGGCTTGTTGGGGCCTGACCCAAGTTCAGAGTTAGTTAGCCAAACAAATCCCGATACTACTAGCCCTTTCGGCAACAATCCGTGGAGCGCGGACTGAAGTCTCACCCAAAGTAGTATGGGAGGGTGCTAGAACTAGGCTTCTGCACCCTGGAGATGCCTGATGAGTTCGACGGGTCCGCGGGTTCTCCTTGCACGCAGGTTGCTTTCGCTCGCCTTCCCTTTCCTCGTGACCTGATACACTACCCTCGCGCAGCCCTATCCAGGGGTTGTGCCGTGTTTTGCACTATTGCCCAAGTCCTTTCTTATATTCCAATGTTAATTAATTATCTATGCCTAGTTGAGTGCTTTAAGATATACTTAACCAAATAAAACATTTATACAGGTGCGCGCAGTAAATAAACAGTGTAATTGCAAGTTATATCAATCATGTATTAACCCAAGAACAAATACACAGAATTATAACCAAACTGCTCTTTATTGATTCAGTTACAGACTCGACTCACCCTACGCACTCAGCTATAGGGGTCCGCGCACTCAGCTGCAGACTACTAGGCCTCTGCGCACTCAGCTGCAGAGCCTTCTCCCACTCTATGACCCAAAGACACACTTCACACTACGACTCAATCCCTTAGACTTCTCATGCTCTATTCTCCCTTATGTATCTCTTTTTTCCTCTTTTAAACTTAGAGCCTCACTCTATTTATACAATCCCATGGTCTGCGGACCATGGGTAGGTCTATCCAGCCGACATTACATTACAAAACTAGGGTGGACAACCCTGTGACTCTATCATACTTTCGCACCCCGTGCCCGAAATTTGTGGAGCTTTACAACAATATTCGTTCAAAACTTGGGCTTTGAGCCCCAAAACATGCCTTGGGGGGATTCCATGCCCAACATGATGCCATATTTTGGGCAATTTGTGGAGCGAATAGTGGAGAAACTAGGAGAGGTCATAACTTCTCCAGTTTTTGACCAAATTGGGTGCAAAAAGAGGCTAGGTAACCATTTTTGGACATTCTCGACTCATTGGAGCAGGTTTCAAAAGAATTTGAGCATTGTAAACACATATTTTTACATATTTGAGCATAATAGAGTGGCCCAAACCATTGGAAGTTGGACCAAGGAGACGTAGCCTAGGAGAGGTGAACTCCTTCATCATGTTCCTGTTGTGATGTGTTTTTGGTGATGTTCTGTACATTTTTATGCTATTGTTTAGTCTCTTATTTATGTTAAAATTGCTCATAAAATTAAAATAAATCTCATTTTTCACTTGCAAAACCCATGAATCCTTAAGCACAAGAATAGCATTTTGTTTCTAATATGAGGAGGATCTTAGCACAACAAAATAATATTCTTAATCAGATTATTTTCCTATTAAATGAGGACTTTATAAACCAAATTCTCTCTTTCAGGTAATGGGTTGGATCAGGAGGGGAATCAAATCACTTCCCTATTCTCTTGGAGCTGAAAGGGTCCAGTAGGAAGCATAGCTCTCCCTTCAAATTCAACCCTGGTTCGCTCAAAGAGACCAACTTCAACATATTAGTCAAATACACTTGGAGGCCTCTAGATCGAACCCAAGACATATCCCCTACACAATCTTTCTGATCATGTGATCAGCGTTTAGCTCAAAAATCAAAGTGCTAAAAAATGCTCAAAAACTGAATTACCACGTTCGTCTCGGCGATACGATCCCAACGCAACTCATTTCACTCAAAATGTAGCTCGTATGAGGAATATATCGTGTTTTGTCTGCTTTTCCAAACAGAGGAATTTTGCAAAAAAAAGTACAGTCACTGCACAGTCAGCAGTCCGTACTACTGACGTGGTAGGTAACTGTGTAGGTCAAAGGTTTGGACAACGGCCAATGGGTTCATGCCAAGTGGCGCATTTCAGTTGGTCTACAGTTTGGTGAGTTGGTGTTTTTTCATTGGACAGGGGAGGACCAATGAGAAGGAGACATGTGGTAAGCCCAGAGGCTGCCACATGCCCCTCCCTAAAGGCCTGGCAACATCGACACGCATTGCAAAATTTTATGGGCAGGCCGGCGGAGTTGAACCCGCGACCTCACCAACACAGAGCAACCGTCTTACCACTATACCACACCTTTGGTTCTTAACATTCAATCGTTCTAGTTTATATTTAATGTGACAGCATGTGGCAGTTGGGGGAGGAGAGGGCTAGCCCCGCAGGCTAGCCCCCTCCGTATGTGACCACTACCACAAAACCAGAGGCCAGCGGTTAGCACTAACTGCGTGATTTATGCGCTAACTGCAGATTAACAAAATTAAACCCATGCCTATCCATTATTAAAGTGAAAATTAAGTTGGCAGATCTTTTGGTGGGTTCAATAAATTCGGAATTTCTCCAAATTTGGCAAGATTAACTGGAGTTCCTCCATTTTTGGTGGAGTTTTCCTAGGGAAAACTAAAGAGGCCATAACTTTTTCAATTTTCAACCAATTTTGGCTCAAAAAAAGTCATTCCTAGATGATTTTGATGTTCTGAGCACATTGAAGCAAGTTTCAGGAGTAGTAGAGCATTGTAAACAAAACTTTTTTTCCATTGTAAGCTAATACAGAGGCCCAAGCCATGGACAATGGACCAAGGAAATGTAGCCAAGGAGGGGTTAACTCCTTCATCAAAACATTGTGTTAAGTGTTTGTTTTGATGGTTTGTTGTATATTTGACTGTTGTTGTTCAACACTTTATTTACATTCTATTTTCCTCATGAATTTGACATAAAACTTGAAAAATTTACCTGTTACATTCACAAACACCATAAAGGAAACCTATGCACATAAAGAAAATGATGAGACATTGTTTTTAATTCTGAAGTTGAAATTAGCATAGAAAAACTAACATTTAACAACAGATCAAGTTGGTATCATAGGAAAGGTTATTTGCTTGATTACTTGAGTTTTGTGCAAGTAGGGTTTTAATGGTTGCAAATTTTTTATTCTTACAAGGTTAAAGTTGCAGAGAGTAGAAGGGAAACTATTGGTTTCAAATCCTGGGGTAATGCCCAGAATAAGGAGAGCCACAAGGCCACAATATCCACCCAAAGTTTCAATCCCAACTGCACTTGAAGCACCTCAAGTTTTACCTTCAGTTGAGATTGAGGAGGTACAAGCAATACCAGAAGCTGAGCTTGAATCCAAAGCCATCATGTCTGGAGCAAGAGAGACTGGAGGTCTTTCAGAAGAGGAATCATTCAAGAAAAATTTCTATGATTTAACTAACATGGTTAGAGTCCTCTATGAAGAGAGGAATACTAGGATGGCTGGAGAGATTTCTATGTCCCCACATGGAGAGGGAAGCTCAGAAGATAAAAAGGATGAAAAGAAGGATTCAAAGGGTAATGGAGGAAAGCCTCCTCCATATCCACCATCTTCATCATCTTCCTCATCATCTTCATCATCCTCATCATCACAAACAACATTATCTTCCACTTCCACCACAAAAAAATTTCATACTCATTCACAAACCCCAAAAGGAAAAACTCCCTTACTCAAATTGGAAATTAAGTTTGAACTTCCCATGTACAATGGTGAGGTAAATGTAGAGAAGTTGGAAAATTGGATTCGACAATTGGAGGTTTATTGCAAAATTCATAACCTTCAATAAGATGACATAAAAATCCAGTTGGCTTCTTTGAGGCTAGAAGGAGCAACACTAGTTTGGTGGGAAGAAAATACTGAAGAGGAAATGTGAATTCATGGTAAGATATCCATTTCTTGGGTTGAATTTGTTTCTTCAATTAAAAGACAATTTTATCCTTTAGCCTACATGCAAAAATCCATTATGAGTTGGCAAAATTTTAGGCAACTCAAGGACCAAATAGTTCAAAACTATACCCGTGATTTTAGGAAAATGGCTTTGTTGTTAGGAGTAAACTTGAATTCCCAAGATACACTATTGAAATACATTGGGGGTTTATATTCCTACTTAAAACACACTATATTTATGTTCAATACAAGCAATTTAGATGAGGTATGTGTGAAAGCCACACACCTTGAAGCAAGAGGAAAGAACATTCAGGAAGAGGGTAGTAAGAATAATCCATTCAAGGGTAAGGAGAAAGAGAAGGGTGGAAAATGGAAAGGAAAGAAGAATGCAAGTGTAAATAAAGAAGGGGAGAAAATTACATGCAAACATTGTTCCAAAGAGGGGCATGATGAAGCCCACTATTGGAAATTACATCCCGAACTAAGGCCTAAGAAACCAAAAAATAAGGGGAAACAAAAGATGACCGCTACCACACAACATGATCTTGGATATGATTCTAGTGATGAGACCAATATTTCAGCCATGGTCACAAAGGGAAAAGAAGCTATAGCAAGCACTAGTTCCTCACATAGTCACAACAACACTCCAAATGAAGAATCAAGGATAGAGTTGTTCCATGTAAGGGTAATTTCAAATCATACAAAGATTGATGCATTATTTGATAGTGGGTCACAATCGAACTTAATTTCAGAAGACTTGGTCAAAAATCTTAACCTTGAAACTATACCTCATCACAAGCCATACCCTTTGGGTTGGATAGTCAATAATGAAAATTTATAGGTTACAAAGAAATGCTTATTCAGGTTTGCCATTATTGAAAAAATCATTGATGAAGTTGAGTTAAATGTAGTTCCACTTGAAATCTCAGGAATTATTTTGGGAAGCCCATATTTGTATGATAGGAAAGCAGTATTTTATCGCCATGAGAAAAAATATCAATTTCTCAAGGATGGAGTGGAGTATACTGTGAAAGCACATCGCAAAAATTTAAACATTTCTTTGGTTAATGCAGGGCAAATGAAGAGACTAGTAAATGCAAGTAAAAATTTTGTGCTTCTCATGATCAAGAAAAAGAATGATATAGATTATGAATCTTTTGAAGGTTGTGATGATAAGTTAAAATATGATTTGTTTGATGTGGTAAGAAAGCATGGCGAGATGTTTCAAGAACCAAAGGGGTTACCTCCCAAGAGGGGAATTCAACATGAGATACAGCTGCAGCAGGATGTTCCACTTCCAAACATTGGCATGTATCGCATGTCGATCATGGAGAGCATGGAAATCAAGAAGCAAATTCAAGAATTGTTGAACAAAGGTATCATACGCCCATCTACTTCACCATGTGGTTCACCAATTGTCTTGGTGCCAAAGAAGGATGAGACTTGGTGCATGTGTGTGGATTTTCGTGCACTGAATAAGATAACGGTAAAGAATCATTATCCACTCCCAAGAATTGATGATTTGCTTGATCAATTGAGGTATGCAAAGTATTTCACTAAGTTAGACTTACGAAGTGGTTATCATCAAGTTAGAATGTAGGTTTTAACCCCGTACAGAAATTACCTGCATACGAATTCTAAAACACAGAAAATAAACAATGCGAGAGCATAACACATAAAACACATATACAAATAGATTTTCCCCTGGATCCCAAAACCGGGACTACCAACTTGATTTTTCATTACGTTCTTTTCAATGTTACAATACATGTTTATACATGCCGAAGCATCCAAAAGTATGGACCGAAAACCATAGGTAGGTTCGCCCAACCTAATATAGGGTCCAAAGGACCCCGTAGAGGGGGCTACCCACCCCCCGTTGCGCAATCGGCGCAACGAAAGGGGGGCTTTGCCCCCCCTCTAACCCCCCAGTTCACTACATAGGTTAGTCGTGGAAAGAATATAACACAACCCAACATAGAATAGCTAAAGAGGACATTTGGAAAACTGCATTTAAAACTAAACAAGGATATTTTGAGTGGCTTGTTATGCCTTTCGGTCTTACAAATGCTCCAGCTACTTTCATGAGAGTTATGAATGATGTATTGAGACCATTTATAGATGATTTTTTCATTGTTTACTTAGATGATATTCTCATATTCAGCAAATCCAGAGATGAACATGTCATGCATGTGAACAAAGTACTTGATGTCTTGAGAAAAGAACAGTTGTTTTTAAAGATGTCAAAGTGTGAATTTGGCAAGACTTCTTTAGTGTATTTGGGACACATTGTTGGAGGAGGTGAGCTGAAGATAGACCCCTCTAAGGTTGAGGTCATTGTGAATTGGCCCAAGCCCAATACAGTTACAGAGGTAAGAAGCTTTCTAGGG
Organism: Pinus tabuliformis; assembly: GCA_031772625.1. Classification (NCBI taxonomy): domain Eukaryota; kingdom Viridiplantae; phylum Streptophyta; class Pinopsida; order Pinales; family Pinaceae; genus Pinus; species Pinus tabuliformis. The sequence continues at coordinate 752,245,634 of CM062819.1, forward strand.
GCAACACAATATTGGAGGAAATTTATTGCTAATTTTTCTTCCATTGCAGCTCCACTACATGCATTGACTAGTGTCAAGAAAGTCTTCCACGCTGTTAGGTTCCTATGCCAATAGGTGTCATATTTCATGATTGACTGTGGAAATTCCAAATATGATCATCCTTTCCATGCTGCAAAGGTTCCATATTTTCAACAAAATCAAAAATTTTAAAAATGTAAAGAGGGTATGCCCTAAAAGAAAAATCAAAGGGCAAGAAGAATGAATTGGTCAAGAAAGAAAGAAAATGAACCCCAAAGAAAAGACCAGGAAAGTGGCTAGTCAAAATGCCACTACTGTCCTATTTTTTGCAAAGAAGTTCAGATTATGCAATCAGTGACTTCTGTCACACTTGATGGATGGCCAAACAGCTCAACCTTGGCCAGTCCATGTTTAAATTTCTTGTTTTAGCATTTAGAGAATAAGATTTGTTCCAACAGTTCAAGCTTGGCAGATGAGTAGGTAGGTAGAGAAGCAAGGGGAGCTCCACAGCTGAATCTGAGCCCCAGGAAGAAATAAGGGCAGACTTAGATAGGAGGGCAGTCAAAAGAAAAACAAAGGAGAAAGGGTTTGCTAGTTCAAATGCACCCAATCAAAAGGAAGAAAAAATGTTAGGTGTATTAGGCTGGGTAGGCAGTTGGATGTTGCAGAAGCAAGTTTGAGATTAGTTTTGTCTTTTTGAGTATGATTTATCTCATAGATATCACAGCTACCATGGCAAAGTGGCTGCAAAACAGTTGGAGCATGACTAATTTCCCCTCCCATTTCCCCAAGAACCCTTACTAACATCCCTTCAAGGACATTGAGATCTGCTCAGTGGTCCTAGCTCATTTCATTTTATGAGAAATACTAAGTGGAACTCTGGGTTCACTTAATCAAAACAAGCCACATTTCTTGTGTAAAAAGACCCTTCCATTTCCCTTTCAGTTTCCTAAAAAACCTAAGTTTTACCTTACAAACTTAGCATCCTACATTCATAAAATCATATTAACATTAACTTTATTGTATAGCTCCTTTATGATTTTTCCCCACCCCTATTTTATAAAAACTATATAAAAAACCCCAAAATACTTAAATATCCCCGCCCCGGCAATTATAGCCATAACCATAATATTTCGGGAATTATTGGTTCAACTGGAACCATATAATAACCCCTCTGCACACATGAAAAAGGGATTTATTTAACACCTGGTTAAATAAATAACCGTGCCCACACAATCCAATAACCGAAGGTTATAACCCAAAAACAATACAAAGCATTGAATATTATACGGCGGGTCCCCGTGCCGTACCTCCCTACCAACTCCTCGTCCCGTCAACCGTCGGATCCGATCCCTCAGATCGAACGGCTCTCGTCAATATCGGAGGCATCCCGATGTCCAAAAGATAGCGCGCGATAAAAAGCGGTATTCCCGCCGTACTGTGGGACACATGTCGCTCCCACAGTTTATCACATCCGTTTGGCCCAAAACCGCCAAGGTACATAAAGCGGTGCGATAAAAACCACAAAACGCTCCCGCTTTCCGCTGCTGATGTCATCATCACCCACATCAGTGCCCACGTCAGCACCCACGTCAGCGCCCACGTCAGCTGCCACCCTGTCACTATTTCATCCACCGTGTCCACCACATCATCTGCGACGTCCTCCGACATGTCACCTTCCGTACCCCCGCTACCCGACAAAGATGACGTCATGCTGATGTCACATGACCAAAGCGCGCCAAAAACCCGCCAAAATTAAAATTTTGTTAAAAAGTCGTTTTAACGTTGTTTTTGTCCATTTCTCTTTGTTTTTTTTGCGCGAGCTTTGCATGGTCATTTACGTTCAAAACACTATTTTGCTGCACAGTCCGCCACCCAGGGGAATTCACTCCTCAGCTCGGCCCCTCAGCTCAGTCTTCTACCTGCATTTCACACCAAGCGCCCATAAAACAGGTATTTACCCAAAATTCGCTCATAAACCCAGTGTTTTCCAAGTTTTCTGTGAAAATTGCTCGCAGAACTAGAATTCGACTCAAAATCACAATATTGCCTCTACACCTCTGAATTAACATCACTATTTCACCGATTTTTTCAAAGAAAACCTGTGAACTATCTTTCCCTTTGCAAATTCGCCCATCGAGCTGAAATTAAGCTTATTTCCGCCTACAATTGCCGCAGAAAAGCCCACAGTCTGTCATCTTATCACACTGTTGCTGCAAAGGCCCTAATTACAAGTGAAAAAAGTCATAAAACAATTTGAAAATGGAGGCTCCAGTGGCCTTGAATGTTGCCGCCTTGAATGCACCACATAAGGAATTGGAATGGATACCCCTTGCTGACAGGGATTTCCAAATTAAGGATATGATGGGTTACAAGCCTCACCTACAAGCCTTTTGTGAAATTGAAATAGCTACAGAAGCAACACTGATGTCTTGGGAATTTGGGAATCCAACATGCCTATCTATTACCTCCCTTTAGTGAATGTGATCCCTGATTTCATCCATTTATGCTATGCAAATTATGAACCCACACAAAGAGCAGTTATGGCTCCATCTAGGACTGTACTCTTCTATATTACTCCTCAATCCATAAATGAGATGCTGAACTTTAAGCCAACTCAGCCTCTGGGTCCTCTCACCATGAAATTCTTGCTTGACCAAGGTGCCAAACTGCCCAGTTCAGAGATAACCAGAATTGCTCAGTTATTCATGAAACCAAATTGCCAGCCCCAGCAGCCTCCTCCTTATCTCCATTGTTGGTTCAATGAGGCAGGAAGACTCATTGTAGACATGATATCCTACATTTTAGGATTCAAAACCAGTGAGTTTGTTGATGAAATTGTTTTAGTATTGATGTCCATATTCACTCCAGGACAACCCCCTACTGTCAAGTATGATTATGCCACCTTCATAGCAAATAAAATGCATGAGCAATTCATGGACTTGGACAGAGAAGAGTGCTCAAATACACATCCTACATATATCATTTGTTGCTGTACTATCAACCTGATAGTTTCCAAATTCCTCTTAGAAGATTGGACCTCAAAGGAGAAAGGAGGTCTGTAATTTTCTGGACCTCAGTATTCCATGAAGTCCACAACTCCCCTTATACATATTGTGAGTTCATTGACCTGTTCATATATCCAGCCACTTCTTTGTTGATGACAACTCCTCCTGCCAGGCTCTCTGCTGAAATGCAGAAAATTCTACATCTCTCCAAGGACTACAATATAGGTGACTGGTATTTTTACCAAAACCACACAGTGATCAGGATTTATGGCTGTGAATTAACTCCCTACAAGCTGCCAAAGTATGTCCCTATGAGACTCTTTGCCCTGGAATACTTCCGGCAATTTAGTAGTTCAGATTTGACTCATTTCTATGGTGCTAGGAAAAAGGCACAACTCAAGATAAGAAATCAATTGGGCCCTTTTATCTTCAATAAAAGGGAAGAAGCCTGGGAAGAAGCAGATAAGATTTTAAGGGATCAACTTATGCTGAAACAAAGTTTTCATTGGTCACCATATGACCTTGAACATTTCATAAGTTTTAGAAGAGTCAAAAACAAGCTTACAGGATATGTTCACCACAAAATCCCTGAAATTCAACAATATGCTAATCAACAAGAATGGGTAGAAGGCACATTAGTTGAAGAGATTACTGAAGAGGAGAAATTAGAAAAAGCAATGAAAGGGCTTGAAAAAACACTTGACCTGGACTCTTTTGGACAGGTCCCTTTCACATTGCTTCAACACGTTGGAGCGGGCACATCATCTGCCACAACTTCACAACAACCTGCCCAAGAGAGTACTCCACCTGCAGGGACATCCAAAGGCAAAGAAGTACAGCATTCAGAACAGCAAGATATAATGGCAGACCGGCCAGATACAGCAAAGGAGCAAAGCCAAGGGCAAGGTCCTTCAACACAAACAAAGGTACCTAAAATCCCTGTGTTACAAACTCCTCTCAATGAGGAAAGAGCCAAGAAAAGAGACAGACAAGAAGACACACCTTTAGGTGGATCAGCAAAACAGCAAGGGGAAAAGAGGCAAAGGTTAAACCCTTACTCTGAAGAGGAACTGGCGGAGGAAACAGCAAGCAACCTAAGGGGCGAGGGAACAACTGAACAGCAGATCCCTCCAATTTTGGAAACATAAACTAGCTCATATCAGCAAGAGAAAGAGAGGCAGCATGGTGTGGAGGTTACATCCACCAGGCCACAGAGCAAGCAAGGCTCGGATATCAAGAAAGCATTTACTGAAATAAAGGCTAGAAATGAGCCAGTAAGGATCCAACTTTATAATCAATTGCTGAGAATAGCCCCCACAAATCAACAAAGGCTAATGGCAGCCTATGATATTCAAGAAGGGAAAATGACTCTTAGTCACTTTAGGCCCACAATGCAGCAGCCACAGTCAGCTGCTGATTATATTAGGACCAATCTGGAAGTTCTCTCTAAAGACATCCACCCAATGGACCAGATTGAATTACATAAACAAACCGGAGAAATGGTGTACTCCACCTTGGCAGACAAGGCATTATTAGCTCACAAATTACAGAATTCATTGCACAATACCTCTGCCCAATTAGAGTTGGAGAAGGCCTCCTCATTAGCCAAGGATAACAGGATCAAATCCTTGGAGGAAATTATTATTGAGCTAGGACATGATCCCAAGGATCCCAAGGGCATACAGGCCTTAATAAAAAAGAAAGAAGAAGATATTGCAGCCCTCAGGAAGCAGCTCAAGCTGCCAATTACAATGCACCCTCAAACCACAGAAGTTGCACAGCAGAAAGAAGAGGAGGACGTGGTGAGTTTGCTGATGAGGATGAATGAGAGACTGGAAAAAACAGAGAAGGCATTGGAGGAAGCACTACAAGGAAAACAGGGAGAGTTGGCCTCTCAGCCATCTCAAATGGCTCCAATTGTCACAACAGCTCCTCCAACAACTACAGCAGTAGTCCCTCCCGCTGTCCCAGAATCAACAACAGGTACCTCAGCTTCAGCAACAACAGCAGTACCAGATACCAGCCTGAGCATGGAAGAGATGATGAAGGAAATAAAGGCTTTAGAACTCCAAATGGCAGAGCTAAAGGAAGCCAAAGAAAAACTGGCCAAGCTAGAGGTGAGCTATGATAAATCAAAAATAATTGTGGCTGAGACGAAGTTTGGTTATATATTAGAAAAGAGAGACTTCAAGGGGAAGGTAAAAGTTGAAGCCAATCCATTATGGTCCTTTTAAAATTCTGGAAAAGAATGGTAACAATGCCTTTAAGCTACATTTGCCTCCTTATATGCAAATATACTTTGTTGTTAATGTTGAGAATTTGAGATTGTTTTAGCCTTCTTTGATTGATGATCAAGGAGAGTGTAGGAATTTACAGGGTAAGTTCCTTAGATAGAACACTAAAGGACACCACTCACAAACATATCACAGATCAATACACCAGTATTCTTGACGTGGTTAAAACCCTCAAAGAGGGAAACAATCCACGGCCTGAGCCAACGCAGCCACTTCAGGAAATTTACTAATAAAGGAAAGAAAATTTACATAAGCTTCTCTCATGAATGGTCGCCCTACAAATGACCATCCATGCTCTTTAAATAGACATCATGGACCAATTCAGTGTTAAGCCATAGATCAAGTGTCGGTAATACCGAGGAGAGAATGAATCATCGGATCATTTCATGTCTACAACATATCGTGACTGTCAGATTGTAAGTTACAAAAGTACATAGTAAAGAAACACACTTTACCTAACTCTACACTAGACCAAGTTATACTTAACTATTTCATGTGTGTCAGAATATCTTAACAGGGAGCATGTTCAGTTGCCATCAATAGATGATTTCTCGCCAGAATATCTTGATGAACTACAACAAGATCTCATACTTGACAGAAGAACCAGAACTTCAAAGAGAGGGAATGTCGAATACCTTCGAGTGGGACTCAAGGGAAAAAATCCTTCTAAGGCCAAATGGATGAAGATTGAGAAGGTGAGGCAGTTTTACCCTCACCTGCTGAACAATTGATAGTATCTTTTAGGATCCAAAAGGCTTTCAGTGGGTAAGAATGATCAGGTGATCAGTGTTTAGCTCAAAAATCAAAGTTCTCATAATTTCTCAAACATTGAACGACTGCGTCCGTCTAGGTGATACGATCCCAATGCAACTCGTTTCACTCAAACTAGAGCTCGTATGAGGAAGATACCGCGTTCTGTCTGCTTTGCCAAACAAAGGAATTTTGAAAAAAAAAAAGTACAGTCATTGCATAGTCAGTAGTTCATATTACTATTGTGGTAGTTGACTATGCAGGTCAAAGGTTTGGTCAAAGGCCAGTCAGGTCACGCTAAGTGGCGCATTTCAGTTGGTCTATAGTTTGGTGAGTTAGTGCTTTTTCATTGGACAGGGGAAGACCAGTGAGAAGGAGACATGTGGCAAGCCTAGAGGTCGCCATGTGTCCCTCCCCAAAGGCGTGGCAGCATCGGCATGGATTGAAAAATTTTATGGGCAGGTCGGTAGAGTTGAACCCACGACCTCACCCACACAAAATCCAACTTCTTACCACTATACCGCACCTTTGGTTCTTAACATTCAATGGTTCTAGTTTACATTTAATGTGATAGAATGTGGCGGTTGGGGGAGGAGAGGGCCAGCCCCCTCCGCATGTGACCACTAGCACAAAACCGGAGGCCAATGGTTAGCACTAACCGCGCGATTTATGCGATAACTGCAAATTAACATAATTAAACCCATTCTTATCCATAATTAAAGTGCGGACTAAGTTGGTGGATCTTTTGGCGGGTCTGATAAATTCGGAATTTCTCCAAATTTGGCGAGATTAACTGGAGTTCCTCTAGTTTTGGTGGAGTTTTCCTAGAAAAAAATGAAGAGGCCATAACTTTTGCAATTTTCGACCAATTTTGGCTCTGAAAAAGTCATTCCTAGATGATTTTGATGTTCTTAGCACATTGAAGCAAGTTTCAGGAGTAGTAGAGCATTATAAACAACACTTTTTTCCCTTTTGAGATAATACTAAGGCCCAAGCCATGGAAGCTGGACCAAGGAGATGCAGCCCAGGAGGGCTGAACTCCTTCATCAAAAAATTGTGTTAAGTGTTCATTTTGATGTTTTGTTGTATATTTTATTGTTGTTGTTCAGCACTTTATTTACATGTTATTTTGTTCATGAATTTGACATAAAACTTCACAAATTTACCTGTTACATTCATAAATACGATAAAGGAAACCTATGCACATAAAACAAATGATGAGCAATTGTTTTTAATTTTTAAGTTGAAATTAGCACAACAAAACTAACATTCAACAACATATCACTTTCACGGGAAACTTAAAAAACACTGAAATTGGAAACTATAATCTGGGCTAAAGAAAAAAAGATGAGGGGTGAAGTCGATTCAAAGTATATTGGGGAGGAACTGGAAGCCTTGGAAATCCCAAAAGGGGATGGGTATAAGACAGAGGAGAAGATAGAAAGGATAAAACAATTGGAGCCTAGGAGGAGGAAAATTCTAAATGACATTGAAGAACAACAGAGACTCAAAATTCGAGCCATTTGGCTTTTAGTGGGGGATGAGAATTCAAAAAATATATATAATTATGCAAAGGGAAGGAAGAACATCAACATTATCTTGGAAATGAGTCGGGTAGATGGGGGAAGAGAAAAATCATTTAACGAGTTGGTTGTTGATGTACTAAGATGACTATTTAAAAGCAATCTTAATACCTACATTAATCATCAAACCAGGGTAAGTATATTTATTTTAAGAGTGCTTAGCATTGTATATGCAAGTGAATTGAGAGGCTAATTCATAATGAAATTATCTAGAATCATTGCAATGGCTAACATCTGATTCTCGAAGTTCAATCCAAACAATTCTGAAAGAAATCTCTAAAGCACTTTTCAAATCTACTTAATCTACTCTGCAAGAAACTAAATCAGAATGCAAGTAAAAGGAATCACTCTTAACAATCTAACTAGTATTGACACTAATTCATCTGGTATGAAGGAAAGCTACAGCAATTGAACAAGTAACTATGCAAACATCTCATGGAAAGCAATCAACTACAAGCTTGAGATCTCTGGTAATACTACTTTAGAATGAACAGCAATCGAATGCTGAAATTAACATAATCAATACAATAAAGATTATCACGCAGATGTAACACATGGTTAGATCTAGAATCTAGTCTAAACAGCAAAAGCAAATCATAATAATCAATCCTAACAGCAATCGGAATAGTGTTAATTTCACTAGTTAACAATAATAAACGATTATAAGAATAAGCATAAGCATAAATATAACACAATTAAAGCGGTAGATATCCTATCGACTGGGAACAAAGTCTCCAGAAGTCATTGTTGTAATATATTCAGAATACGAATATAGATGAAACACAGTATTCTTCATTAAACTTGATAATAGAGTTACAGCATCACAGTGATGAAAGTATTCTGTGTCCAAAAAGAATAGTTACAATCTTAAAATTCCTAGCTAATTGTTCATTTCCCCTGATGGCTTTATATAACTTTTGGAAAGATAAATGGATAGAAGCGAATCCTCGAGATCAAGAGATCTTGACAATTTCGTAACCATCAATCTGATTTCATCGCAGAATGTAATTGATCTTCCTGGTCTTTCGTTGTCCTCCATAATCGAGACGCTTGTCCTTTTCCTTTATTGGCCGGTGTTGTTCTTTCGTTTGAACAACAGTCGTTCAATTCACGTCCCTGCATATAAAGATAGCGAAAGTTAGTTTTTTGTGCCAAGATTTACCCAACTTGTTAATAATATATTTCATCTAGCTTATGCTATTGTTTCTTCTATATTTATTCCTAAAACGAAAATAAATGCATAAATACAAATGATTAATTAGGCTAATATGAGGATAAAACATACCTTTTCCACGGCCTAACATACTCCCCTACTTACCTTTTTGCATGTCCTCATGCAATCAGATGATTGAGGTGCATTTGAGTCAAGGAATAAGCAGGATAAACCTCTTCCTTATACAACCTAAAACTGTTTTTCTGTTTGAGTACTGCAAAAGCCTAGTTCACACGGTACGCTGGCAAATTATAATCATTGTAATACCCATCATGAGGGTATCAGATAATTGGACTTTTGTAGCAGCACCCTATCCATTCAGGGCCCATGCTTAGGACCATATTGTTGTATTTGTCTAGGCGAGTAGAGGCGGCCTTGAAATTTCTAAACCCAAATGGCTCCCTGTTCCTGACATTGTTACTAGAGGCTTCCCATCTTTCTCTTGCTGCTGACAAAGCTTCTTCCTTAATTTCCTGAAAGTATTCCTTTCTTGCCTGTATGATGTTTGTATGGAGTGGTCCTAATTGAGCCACAACACCTATTCGTTTCATGAACTATTTATGCTGGACAAAAAGATGTAGGGGTTTTGTGGGTTCTCCCCTAACCCATAGGTCTATACCATATTCTGTCTTTTGAAAAGTATTATGGGCTTTTGCCCATTTAATCTGGTTGGTGGCAAAAGAAAGAAAAGCTTGAAACTGGATATCCCCAATGAATGGGCCAAGGTTACTATCCAAATCATCTTCTAAGAAAAAATGTGCATGTACAATTCACATAAAAGGCTTGTACCTGCTCATTTTGTTCTTTGAAACATTTGACAAAGTCTGGAGTGGTTTTGAATTTCACTAACTTACCAGCCTTGATGGCTTTAAACTTCAGTAAGAGGTATCTTTCTAATAAGAATAGTGGATAATTGGTGGCAGGTGCTCGACAAGATAAAGCATCCGAGTAGAGAGAGAAAATAATCTCAATTTGCTCTTTGGCCTTCTGTAGCTTAGCTTGTTCTTTTTCTACTTTCTTCTGCTCATCTTTGTAATTGGTGAAAGTCTCATCCTCTGTGACAGTAAGTGCCTCAAATTTATTTCTCAATTCCTAGTGTACTTGTAACGGCACTACTTCTTCTTTATGTCAATCCAACTCCTACTGAGTCTTGGCTAGTTCATTTTGCAATTTTATGATAACCACTTCCCTTACCCGAGGAACGTAGTCAAACATTTCCTTTGTCTAGACTTCATCATCCTGTGTTACCATTGAGTTAGTTTGAACAGCAACCTCAGCCGCTTCTCGGGTCATACAACAATCAGCTTGGTTATTTCCTTCAGTACCAGTTTGAACAAAAATTTGAGTTGTTCCCTAGGGAATATGGCATAATTCTTGTATATTCTCTATAGAATTGGTTTGGACAGTAGCATCAATAGTGGGGAAGTCAGTTTTGGTTTCCATTGGGAAAACGCAAAGATCCTCTGTCTGCATTTCCCTACTCTTTAAAAGACACTGCGCTGTTTGGGTTCCTTTTGAACAAACAAAAGGGGTCTCATTTTGGGTTTCAATAGCTTCCCAAGAGCATTGTTCTATTTGAGTCCCTGCGATCTCTAGTTCCACTTTCAGTTTCTGGACCCTAACTGCTTCCTTCAACCATTCTCTCAGTTTCTTAACTGTTTTCGTCTACTTCCTGTACTTCTTAAGAAACTTCCTCAATTTTTCCTTATATGTTCTCTTTGTTGTGGGGTTTTTTATCGGTGGTGGCACGACTATGTTTATTTCAGGTTCAGGTGGAACTATGCTGATATTAGGATGAGGTTCTAATGGAACTGTGTCTCCCGATGGATTCTTGCCTTCTAGGTATTTTTCTTCATGAGCTTCCCTCTTAGGAGACTCCAAAGGAATGGTGTCTCTTGAGTGATTATCATTTTTAGGGTTTTCTTCTATATGGGCCTTGTCCTCTGGGGACTTCATTAAAATAGTGCCCCCCGGTTGATTTTCATCCTCCATGGTTTCTTTATAAGGTTTTCCTTTGTTGGAGATTCCACTGGAACAATAACCTCAGTTTGATTTCCATCCCCGAGGGTTTCCTCTGCATGGGCCTCTTTCACAAGGGGCTTATCCATAGAAGGAACTGATTCCCTCTGACCCTCCAAATTATCAGTAAATGGAAAAGTTTTAGCATGGCCAGAACTGCTGGCAGGGGCAGACTGGTTAGCGGCATAATCTTTCCCTTCAAAATTTCCAAATAGCTCCCTTTCTCCACAAAATGTCCCCATATTCTCCAGTACTCGGGAAACTTCTTCCTCATAGTCCTGTAAAGAGTCATCTTGTGGACTTGGAGAGGGCATGTGAGACGACCCTACTTCTTCCATTTAAATTGGGGTGTGTTGTTGTAATTTTATCCTCGTAGAGCATCTACGCTTTACTCAACCCAAGGGCAAAGAAGGATTCCTTCTTTTTCTTGTCCTGCTCGGACCTATTACTCTTACCCCCTGTTGTTCAGTCTCTGGGTTTTCTTCAGGTGGGGCTAAAGTAAGGTTTACAAGGTTATCCCAGTTTAATTTCTATTGGTCCATTCCATGAATGATGTTTAATTTAATCATCCCATGATGGTTGATGACAAGATGTGGGTCCTTAGACTTTTTGACCTGACTAGCAACGTCATGCAATAAAGAATTTAAATAAAATGGCAAATTAACTGTAATTTTATGTTTCAAAATAGCTATTAGTTTAAATTTTCAAGGTTTTACCACGTCCTAACATCCATCACACATGATATACCTCTGTACAATGGCTGCCAATTCCTGCCATGGTTTCCTTAAAGCTTTAGGGTGAATCCCTTTTCCTTTGTGCATCAGTTGTTCGTATGATTCTTGAAATACTACGAATGCATCTTGCAAAAGAACATGCTTATCTGTCCATCTCGTACCTTTGGCTGGAAGTCTAGAGACTTCGGCTATAATTGCTTCAGAGACTATTATGTTTCTGCCTTTTACCATCGTGTGCCCATTCTATAAATTCTGCAGAAATTCAAGGGTCATTTCCTCATGAAATACCTGTAATTTGGTCAAGTATTGAAGCCAGCCAGCACGCTAAAGAATCTCATAAGCCTGTTCTGATACCTGGAGCACTGTGGGTTCACTGCGAATGGCTTTTCCTCCCATGGCTGTTGTTTCACAATAACTAGTTCACTTACAAGTTTGCATGCACTCTTCTCACAATTTCACAGTTCGAAATAGCACCGTAGAACGTTAAAGCTATTGATAGAGCAGTGACGTTGTTTGAGAGTTAATATCAAAGTAAATTATGTTATTTGTCTCATCAACAGTATTTGGTGCAACATCACAATTAATTTGCATGCTATCCATAATGCAGACCGTCCCCCCTCCAATCAGAAATCGATTTGATAATTATTACACACACGCATTCATAATGCAATCCTTCAACCAGCAAGTAGTTTAATAATCATCACACGTGTTATTCATAACGCAAACTGTCCCCCCCTCCATTCTAAAAAGGGCGTCCATGCCCACCAATCATGGGAAAAATGGAGAGGGCATCGAGAAATCATAAATGCGGTCAGACAATCAATCAAAGCGACGTGGAATACGATAAAAGCAATCAAAGTAGTATAGGTCAAAATATTTGAAAGACTCGTAAAAGGAATAAAACATAAATTAAATCATTATGTAAATAGATATTTACCTTAGGTGGAAAGGTGACGAATGCATGATCGATGATAAATGTTAATGACTGTTGGTATCGAGTGATTGGACAATAATGATATAATGCATATAAAGATATAGTTTACCATGCATGTTGGTTAATTTAGTTATGAATGTTGTTCAAATGGTAAATTCTCCTTTAGAAATGAATCAATAGGGGGTAATAGGATAGAGAGTATTTGGTAGTGTAACATAGTACTTCAATACCACAAGCAGAGCCACTGCTGCCAGCAGGCATTCATAGCCTCGACAAGGTTGCTTTTTAACCCAAAAATGAGCCAGAGTCCTCCTTTTAATATTTAGATGATTTTCTTTTTCCTTGCTATAAAGAGACCACTATGTTGGCATGGTGACCAGATACTCATAGTGTCATTCACCAGGATATAACAAAGTGATCAGGCCAGCTCGTGATGAGACCTCTTGTCCTTCTGATGATTTTAACTATCAAGAAGGTCATTACCTTGGTGTGGTGGCCATAATGGAATGTCACTTGTTACACCCTTATGATCATGGTAGGTTGGCTCGTGATGAGACCCCCTATCCTCTTTAAGAAGATGTATGTTGTATTTTCATAGTTCATATTTTCATATTTTTATTGTAAAGGGAGGGAGGCTCATTTACTCCTTAAGAGTCAGGGATGGTGTAAGAAATTAAAAAATGCCAATGAAAGTTATGCTTTTATCCCTATATCATCATACCAAAGGGAATTATCCATTTGAAAGTGTGAAAGATAAACCAGCATGGTATTAAGATAGTAAATCATTTTATGATGTGTCCAAAGAGAAGATATTCAACCAGTCATTATATAGATGAACCATGTCAGTTTCGGAATAAATATGACCATCAAAAGGTTTTACAAGTCATAATGGTATTAATATTACTGTTTTTCTTTATCTTAGGTACAAATTCCAAATCCAAACAAATGGTTTTCACTCAAACATGGAAGAGAAAGAAAATGGAAAACATAATGACTAGCGATGGAACAACAAAAAGAAATCACAGTTATTCGTTCTACCAAACAACGGTTGTTCAATCGATTGAGCAGCAACTATTCAATCGATTGAACAGCAGCTGTTCAATCGATTGAACAGCAGCTGTTCAATCAATTGAACAACAAACACACAAAAAGAAATCGGTGTTGTTCAATCAATTGAACAGAAAAACACAAAAAAAATGGTGTTGTTCAATTGATTGAACAGAAATCGTTCAATCGATTGAACAGCAAAACACACAAAAATAAATTGGTGTTGTTCAATTGATTGAACAACAATCGTTCAATCGATTGAACATCAAAACACACAAAAAAATTGTTGTTGTTCAATTGATTGAACAAAAATCGTTCAATCAATTGAACAACAAACATACGAAAAATAAATCGATGTTGTTTGATTGATTAAACAACAATCGTTCAATCAATTCAACAGCAAAACACGCAAAAAGAAATATGTGTTGTTCAATTGATTGAACAACAATCGTTCAATCGATTGAATAGAAAACATACAAAAAGAAAATTATGTTGTTCAATTGATTGAACAGCAATCGTTCAATCGATTGAACAACAATCGTTCAATCAATTGAACAACAATCGTTCAATCGATTGAATAACAATCGTTCAATCGATTGAACAAGAAAATACGAAAAAGAAATCAGTGTTGTTCAATTGATTGAACGGATATCGTTCAATCAATTGAACAACAAAACACGCAAAAAGAAATATGTGTTGTTAATTGATTGAACAACAATTGTTCAATCGATTGAACAACAAACATACAAAAAGAAATTTGTGTTGTTCAATTGATTGAACATCGATTGTTCAATCGATTGAACAAAAAAACACACACAAAAACAAGAGAAATCCCCGTATTTACATGGTGATGCCTAACTAAATTGCAACCAACCAAAAGAGAATATAGACATTATTTACAGCTGAAGAAAGATGCATTTTTTTATGAAAGTAAAGTTGCGGGTCATTACTCCTTGCAGCTAAAATTTTCATAGTGGAATCATCACGTACCTGTTGATAAAAAGACTCTTTGGTGAATGGTTGGTGATAAAGGTGCACCCAATGTCCATTCACCTTCAAAGAATGGCCAGATTCATCATTGGTAGTCAGAGTGAGAGTGCCATTGTTGTGTACCTCTTGAATTTCATAAGGGCCAAACCACCTTGTCTGTAACTTGCCGGAAAGTCTTGGAATCTGGAATCATAGGAGAGCACCTAGTCATCTTTCTGAAACGTCTTTTTTTTAATAAGACTGTCATGCCACTTTTCCCTTTGATGCTAAATAATTGCGGTGCATTGTAGAGCACGTAGTTGAGCCTCGTGCAATTCATTTATTTGTTGAAGTCATTTGGTTTGGGCCTCCGTCAGATCCAATCCCACTTCATGGGCTGTTCTACGAGTCTTTATTTCAAATTCAATAGGAAAGATAGGTTCTTTTCCAAATACAAGTTGGTATGGAGAATATCCAATAGTATTTCGCCAAGTTGTGCGATAGGCCCATTAGGCCTCTGGCAGTCTAGCAACTCAGTCCTACCGATGTGTCAAAACTGTCTTGGTCAGAATTGCTTCAATGACCTTATTGGTGCTTTCAACATGCCTGTTTGCCTATGGGTGATACGGGGAAGTGACTCTATGTGTGATGTAATGGTTCCGTAGAGTAGCTGTAATATTATGTCGTATAAATTGTCCTCATCCATCTATTATCACTTCCCGAGGCAAACCATACCGCACAAATAACCCAAAAAGGAAATTAATAATGGCTTCTTCTGTAGCTCTTGGAAAATCTAATGTTTCTGCCCATTTCGTTACATAGTCTATGGCAACCAGTATGTAGGCCTTTTGGTTTGATGTTGGATGAAATGGACCAAAAAAATCCAATGCCCATTGTTCGAAAGGTTCTATTACCAATTGGGGTTGTAGCGGCATTTCATCAGATTGACTAGGTCGGCCCCTCCTTTAGCAGCTATCACAAGCCTGGACATATTTATTCACGTCTTTAAAAATAGTGGGCCAATAATAGCCCATCTGTAGTACCTTATGCCCTATCCTGTGATCTGCGAAGTGTCCTCCGCAGGGCTCGTCATGGCAAGCCTTCAGAATGTTGTAAATTTCATTTTCACAAATGCATCTGCATATACACATATTAGACCCTGTATGAAAAAGGTATCCGCCAATCCAAGAAAATTGGGCGTTGCGCTGGACAATCTGTTTCCTTTCCCTTGTTGTCAAGTGTTTGGGCAACTTTCCTACTGCCAGATAGTTTTCTACATCTACATACCATGGCATTTTGACTACTACGACAAACAAATGTTCGTTTGTAAACTGGTCATCTACTGCCAATGGATCATTTATCTTTGGAACCCGAGACAGAAAATCCGGATTGGGTTTTCCTTCCCTGGACAATATTTAATGGTGATATCAAACTCCTGCAAAAGTAACAACCAACGAGTCACTCGACCATTTGTAATAAGTTTGTTAGCTGAGTATATAATGGTGGAATGATTAGTATACAGAAAAAACTTGATAGCCAGTTATATAATGTCTAAATTTGTTTATAGCGTAAATGACGGCTAAGAATTCCTTTTCTGTTACTGTATAATTAATTTCAGTAGTAGTAAGACTTTTGCTGATATAATAAATAGCATAAGGCTTTCCATCCTCCTCATGGTTGAGGATAGTGTTATGTGGAATTTTGCATCTACGGATAAACACAAATTCCCTTGGTGGGTAGCTACACCTAGAACAACAGATTTAAAGTGCTTAACCTTTTTATCTAGAAGATAAATAAGACAAGGGACCTACTTTTTATCTTTCTCTTTCCCTCTGTCTCCTTTGTTTGGCTCTCATCACTTCTTCTCGAACTTAATCCGCATGACAAGTACCTACAATCATGAACAGAAGACAAAAACCAATCAAAGCAAGAGATCTATCTACTATAAGAAAATGGAATCGAAATCATTTACACATAATATCGGCATACATAAAGACAAGAATATGGGGAAAAGTGTAAACAACTTTATTAAGTAGAAGGAAGAATTACAACCATGAATTCTAATCCATTGTCACTCTTCTAGCTTGAGTTCCAACCAACATCACATCAAAATCACAACACTCTGGCAGCATAACAATACTTTCTTAAAATCTCAAACCTCACACCAATAGTATCTCCTTACAAATTCTCAAATTCCAGCCCCTGATCACTTAGATGAGTGCTCAATTTATAGGAAAATGGAGGAGGTTTGGTCATAGATGAGGGTATTGAATGGCCTTCCAAACTTAGATTTAGTTCCCATGGAGGAAGGGATGAGAGGATAGGAGGTTACTTAGTTCATTCCATATCCAATTTCGAGCTCATAAGAGATGATAATTGTGGGAATCTTCTAGAAAGCTCCAGAAGATAAGAATATTCCCAGAACCTTATGAGGATTTCGCTCAATCTCACCCAGCGCAGGTCAAAGTGGGCCTAGGTGCTCTGAAATGCACCTTGACATGGGCCTACCTGCACTGAAGCACACTTACCCCTAATCAAGGCTACGCTGGTCCCTCAAGGAGGCATTTCTGGAGGGATTCAGGCTAAGAAACTCGCAGGGAAGGAGGCATCCAAAGTGATGACTTGTCTAGGGCATGTAGAAATTGAATTAGGGTTTTATGAGCCCTAAAAGTACTGATCTGAATGATGGGAGTGATGTGCCCAAATAGACTTGTAATAATTGCGCCCTAAAGCATTAAGTCGAAAATGTTAATGTCGAGTGATATGCTTTACGATGTGATGAGGAGGTTCCGAAGTGGATGGTGACCTGCATCAATTACAATACATAATATCATGATATTTTGATTTTTTCATGTATTTTTAAGGGAAGGCATACCCATGCTTAGCATATAAACTTTCATTACATGTACATAGATAGTCATCTACAGATATAGACCCATGATAGGATGACCATTAGTATAAAGCCATTATACGGATGATTTGGTACTTTCCTGAAATCGCAGCCTGAATGGATGAAACTAGATTCGGGGTCCTCTATCTCGTTCAATCATTCACTCAAGTATGAGTCTAACCATGCAAATATGTGATTTGAAGTCGAACATGGGAAGACACCATATGATTACCGGCCAATGATGTAAGCCGTTAACAGATGCAAGAGAAATCACCGATAATGATAATTATCCTCAAGGTACTGCAGTACATTCTGCATGGTGTGAATGGATGTTTTGATGTCGAACACCATACAAAGTCTTTTAGTCGAAGGCCAGTGATGTCGACCTATCACCGGAAGCGAGAAACCTACCATTGATGTATGCAAGCCCCAAGGTACTGAAAGGGTGTTTCTAAGTCAACTTCTTCGATAATGTATTGATGTCGACAAGAAGTGACTCATCGCAGGAGGGCCTTGATGTATCCCACATCAATGACACAAAACGAGTATAATGATTTTTGGAGACAGAATGTGACTGACGGCACAAGGTTCAGGAATGGAGGTCATGAAAATGAAGGTTTAACTGAGTGACTTCTCTTGAACATGTTGGCGACACTGAATGGATTGGCAGTGTTGACCCAAAACCAAAGTAATGGATGGCATGATGACCATCAAATAGATTACCCAACCCAAATAGTCATAATGATGAAGTGAAAGTGTCATGTTCAAGAGCGACCTACTACCATAAAGTGGTTTACCCCTTTTCTCATTTCCCCAGTCATTTCTAACCAGTATCTCTTTATTTTTATCAAGCTTGAGGAGGATAACATATGCTTGTTGTATAATTCCACCCTTTGGGTGAATCCATCACTATGTGATGTTTTAACGAGTCTAGCAAAGGTGAAACTCGATCTTTTCATGATGGACAAGTTTGTTTCTACTTGGTGTTTTAACTAGCTTAACGACAATGATAACTCAGTCCTTTTCATGTTTAGAGAGTTTTGAAAGGGACAAAAAGAAAACTCCACAAGTTCTTTTTAGTAATTTTGTCTCTCAAGTCTAAAAAAGCGTAAAATAATACAAGAGAGAACCTATTCACCATGTTCGATCAACGTATTCCTTTTTCGTAAGTAATCTATCTTAGTCCGAAAAAGGGTTAAACTTATACTGAGTAGGTGTCGTTTCCAATCCGTTAACGAGCTGAAAAGGACAAGCACTCAGAAATATTTTCATATTTCGAGAATCTGAAAAGAGCTGAAAGAGGACTCCACTTAGAGGAACGAGTGGTGTCTAGGATAGCAACTGGTTTCAGTGATGTTGGAACTTCTCAAAAAATGTTGATTTATGTGAAGAGGTTGGCTAATAAGACCACTCATTGCAACTATTCCTCAAAAAGGATAAAGCAACCAAGTGAAAGCATATGATTGGCCAAGCAGATAGTGACAATGGAAGGAGAAAAACCAAGGCTCATCTGACGGAAGAGGCTGATAGAATGGCAATCACAAGGGTTAAAATGGAGATGGGTTCATTTTAACACAAGCTTGAACCATAGGGAACTATACATAATTACAATACATCATGCATTAATTACAATACATAATATCATGATATTTTGATTTTTTCATGAATCGCTGAGAGAAGGCATACCCATGCTCAGCATATATACTTTCATTTCAAGTACATAGATAGTCGTCTATGGATATAGACCCATCATAGGATGGCCATCAGTGTAAATCCATCGTATGGATGAATTGTTATTTTCCTGAAATCACAGCCGAAATGGATGAAACTAGATCTGAGGTCTTCTATCTTGTTCAATCGTTCGCTCAAGTACGAGTCTAACCATGTGAATATGTGATCTGAAGTTGAACATGGGAAGACACCATCTGATTACTAGCCAATGATGTAAGACGTTAACAGACGTGAGAGAAATCACCGATAATGATAATGATCCTCAAGGTACTGTAGTACATTCTGCATGGTGTGAATGGATGTTTTGATGTTGAACACCATACAAAGTCTTTCGGTTGAAGGCTAGTGATGTCAACCTATCGTCGGTGTGTCACCAGCATGATCTCTAGAAGTTGATGACACAGGATGATGTGAACATCTTCTAAGATCTGAGAAATACTAGAACAATTTCGAAGAAGATGGTCTCCCGTACAAAGTTTGCAAGGATATCGAAGTTTGTGAGGCTTATCAGACAGTTTCTTATCAGAAGTTGCATTTGAAGCAATGGTTGCTTGGTTGCCCCCCTACTAAATTTTCTTCTTCCCTTTCTTCTTCTTCTTATCCACCTGGTTACTAGTATCAATACTTTCACCAGGAGAAGAGGAAGAAGGGGAGGAAGAAGGCAAAGGGTCAACTTTAGGATCAACTGGAGGTTGATTTTGTCCAGTTGTAGGAATATTCAGTTGCGGGGCTAAGGAGGTTGAAAACAACCATACTGGCAAGCCGATGGTAAGTCCCGGAAGGTACAATGTAGCCATATAAGGAGCACCAATATTTTTGAAATGAGGAAAAGGACTAGGATTCCCATCAAAAGGAATTCCTTGATCGGTGGACTCCGGAGTTGTTGCCATATGTCTCAACCTAAGATCAACTAAGGAGTGATGTGGAGGATGTTATCTGTGGTCAATTAATTTATTTTAATCAAAATAAAATAACAAAACAAAAGAGGGATAATCTAGGCAAAAGGATTACCAAGCAACTGTGAACTGCAAAATACCTCCCGGCGAACCAAGAAGTATAGGCAGGCAATCTCCCCGAATGTTGTGTTTGTTGTATCACAGTATATAAGGCGGACGACTCGGTTACCTAAGGATGGATAGCAACCTAGTGTTGTCCTCCCATATATACCCGAAAGTACGTGGAGGCCAAATCCGTATTAGCATTGTCTAGAAATCGCACAGTGAGAGCATTCCTTTATACTTTACGTACTGTAACACCGCCCTATATACCCAAGGGTACATGGACGAGCTACAATATACTCATGTACGTGGAATGAGGTATGATCCAAAATGCATCTAACATAGACTTCTAAGTCTATGAATTTTCCTCACAAAGGAAAAATGAAATTCATTAGATGATTTTGAAAATAGTGTCATTTCATAGATTGTTTCATTCTGAATCCAACGCAATTTGAACGGGCCAAAATGGACTCCGGACGAAGGAGTTATTGTAGAAATAAGATTTGCCCAATGTCCTTAGAAAAGGAGGCATTTCTTATTAAATTTGGCCTAAGGGTTAATATTAGCCTTATGCGCAAAAAACATTTGTTAAGAGCTAAACCTTTATAAAGCGTGTTTTACATTGAAAAGCACGTGGGCAGTCTCAGCTAGGCAGATCAGAAGAATTTATATAAAACGAGTTAAAACCTTTTGAGTTCCGGAAGGAAGGTGGTAAACGGTATTTCGGGCAAGCTCCAGGTGGTAAATGGTACTAGAAGGGTTGAACCCGATTCCATACACTGGACGACACGTAGCAGGCCACAGGAGAGAGAAAACCGCTTTTTTGGGCAGGTAATCTCCGTGCAAGTGGGCCACCCGAAATGGCTGACAGCCGTTGGATTGGAGATCGTAGATCAACGGTGGAGATTGAGAGGACTACTTGATGTTTCAGGTTTAGTGCAAACAGTCGGATTAAAAGGTAAATTGATGGACCAGATTAAGTCACATCGCAATGAACCAAGGGAGAAGAACCAGGACCCATAGCTTAAAGACTTGAGACGAGAGCTTCCATCGTAGTCATCGGATGGATAAAAGGGATCAATGGTTGTGATTGGATCGACGATCGGTGAATCCCAAATAAAAAGGGTTGTTGACATATGCAACATGCAATTGGGCCGATAGCAATACGCTGATGCGGTCAGCGATAGGTGAATCCATAATACAAAGGGCCAATGCACATGCGATTGCGATATGCAATAAAGAGCGCGGACCCGATAAGTTTATAAGTGCAATTTCATATAATTTGAAATCCAGATTTACGGGATTTCTTTGTATTTCCGTGTATTTGGGTTTTTGGCCATACGCAATGCGATTTGCGATATTGCGATAGAATGACGGACCCAAGAGGATTATAGGGGCGATTGCATATATTTTGAGTTCTGGCTCATGGCTAATGAACGTGTTTTCATGTCTTTGCCTGTGTATTTCCATTATATTGCTATTTCAGGATTAATGGCAGGGGGAAGGCCAAACGACC
Organism: Pinus tabuliformis; assembly: GCA_031772625.1. Classification (NCBI taxonomy): domain Eukaryota; kingdom Viridiplantae; phylum Streptophyta; class Pinopsida; order Pinales; family Pinaceae; genus Pinus; species Pinus tabuliformis. The sequence goes on from CM062819.1 coordinate 752,267,338, forward strand.
AGGTTGCCCATGCCCGCCGGTTCATTCCAATTGCAAACTGCTTCTTTTATGGAATGATCGGTCTTCCATGTGTTAGGCGACTGTAACCAAATGGTTACAAAAACATAGAAAGAACGGAGAAAGAGGATTCCCAGAGGCATAGGTAGAGGAAAGCTCAGAGAGAAGTCAGAGAAGCTCAAGAAGCCCAGGGATGCTCAGTGAATACTCAGGAAGAGTAAGAGAATGTTGAGTGATGCGCAGAGGCAGTCTGCGGAGTGAGGAAGGCTCGGTGCAGCGTAAGAGTTGATCAGAGCCAAACAGAGAGCCTAAGAGCCGCAGATCCAGAGCGCTTGACAGAAAGAGCCACCAGAGGTTGGAGGGAGAGCCTCAAAGCCAAAGAGCTCAAAGCAGACTTCTAAGAGCCATGGAGTTGTAATGAAGTTCAGAGCAACAAAGAGATCAAATGATCAAGCTATTACTAATGTCCGATGTGTGCTGAAGATAGCAGAAGGGGTTCCAGAGACAGTAAAAGAATTCTAAGGTAGTTGGTGCAAGCTAGAGTTCAAGATAGCTCATAGCACTAATTGAAGGAGTCTAGTCCAGAGAAGCCTATATATGTCTATAGAGTAAGGACAGCCAGGGGTAAGATGGTATTCTAATCCCATAGGTACAGTTGTAAACCTATGGAGTTGAGTGTGGAGCTTGTAAAAGAATTCATTCATAATCCCAAAGAGCCTAATCGATTTGATTAGAGCTCAAGGAGACGTAGCCCAAGATATCAAGGTGAGCTCCATATTATATTGTTGTCTCATTTGTTTGATTATTTGCTGCATTGTATTTACTGTTATGTGTGTTTTATATCAGCATAGGCAAATGTACATAAGCACTTGAACAGTCTAAAAACAAACACAAGCGTACAGCTATTTCAAGTTCTTTTAATTCCGCAGATTATCAATCATAAGCATAGATCTTGGAAATTGTTTAACCTTTGGAGTGGGAGAGGTTATTGTAAGCTGACAAGAAGCCTTTAGGTCCCCATTTTAGATCAAGGTATCACACTCGAAATGTATCGTAGACAAGCTAGCAACAGTTGCTATGTTTTACGACGCCGGAACACGTCTCTAGCCTAGAACCTCTAAATGTTTTGCGTTAGATGACAATGATCCATTAGGTTAATTGAGGTTAATTTTAAGTTGATCTTGATTAAGAATTTTCGTTTCAAGGTTCACAGCGTGATGTATGTTTGCAATTCCTAGAATGCAATTAATATGAGAAACATTATTTCATTCAATTAACAATGAAAACTACAGCCAGTAAGGAATAGAGCAATCAGATCTTTGACAAAGAGCAAAGAGCACACCTAATGCAATTTCCCTAGTTGTTCCTATCAAGCATTCACAAACTACAATATGAAAAATGCAAGTTTTTCTTTTAAGTCCCTTTAGTGTTTAGATGAAAAAAAGGAAACTAATGCACATACAATCAATCAATCTTTTGCAAGAAACGAAGACTTTACCACAGTTCCTTTTCGAAAGAAATGAAGACTTTACGACACTTCCTTTTCAGAAAAGATTAATTGACTATTAGCAAACTTTGATAATGAATTGATAATGATAAAGAAAACTCTTAAGAAACACTAAACAATCAAGGCCAAAGTAAGGCTAGGAAGAGAAATACAAATTGATTTCAGAGATACAACAATCATTGATCTTTCAGCAAGCAAAAACAGAAGGAAATTTGGGAAAAATCAAGTCAAAGGTGGGATTTTTGACCTAAGGAGGATCAGCGCAGCCCTGAATGGGAGACAGTGCGCTTCAGAGCACTGTCCTCAAGCCAAGGGTGCTCTGCAGCACTCTGTCTCCTGACCAAGCCTATGTTGGTGCCAGAGAGGCCATTATATGGGCTTTCAAGCACAATTTTTACCAAAAAACACTTCAAAAATGGTTTAAACAAGATCAATGGAAGCAAGTAAAGTCTACTAGGGTGTACTAGGATGAAGGTAAACTACCCGGAACGATGATCGTTCCCCAGTGGAGTCACCAATTTGTTATGTGGAATTTTGCATCTACGGATAAACATAATTTCCCTAGGTGGGTAGCTACACCTAGAACAACAGATTTAAAGTGCTTAACCTTTTTCTATAGAAGATAAATAAGACAAGGGACCTACTTTTTATCTTTCGCTTTCCCTTTGTCTCCTTTGTTTGACTCCCATCGCTCCTTCTCGAACTTAATCCGCTCGACAAGTACCTGCAATCATGAACAGAAGACAAAAACCAATCAAAGCAAGAGACCCATCTACTATAAGAAAATGGAATTGAAAGCATTTGCACATATAATCATCATATATAAAGACAAGAATATGGGGAAAAGGTGTAAACAACTTTATTAAGTAGAAGGAATAATTACAACCATGAAGTCCGATCCATTGTCACACTTCCAGCTTGGGTTCTAACCAACATCACATCAAAAGCACAACACTCTAGCAGCATAACAATACTTTCTTACAATCTCAAACCTCACACCAACAGTATCTCCTTTCAAATTCTCAAACTCTAGCCCCTGATCACTTAGATGAGTGCTCAATTTATAGGAAAATGGATGTTTGGTCATAAATGAGGGTATTGAATTGCCTTCTAAACATAGAGTTAGTTTCCATGGAGGAAGGGATGAGAGGATAGGAGGTTACTTAACTCATTCCATATCCAATTTCGAGTTCATAGAGATGATAAGTGTGGGAATCTTCTAGAAAGGTCCAGAAGATAAGAATATTCCCAGAACCCTATGAGGATTTCGCTCAATCTCGCCTAATGCAGGTCAAAGTGGGCCTAGGTGCTCTGAAATGCACTCTGACATGGGCCTACCTGCACTGAAGTGCACTTACCCCTGACCAAGGCTGTGTTGGTCCCTCAAGGAGGAATTTTTGGAGGGATTCAGGCCAAGAAATGCTTAGGGAAGGAGGCATCCAAAGTGATGACTTGTCTAGGGCATGTAGCAATTGAATTAGGGTTTGATGAGCCCTAAAAGTACTAATCTGAATGATGGGAGTGATGTGCCCAAATAGACCTATAATAGATTGTGCCTATTGTTGCATCTGACGCGTCCGTAGAGATGTGAAAGGGCAACTCCCAGTTAGGTACACATAATACTGGTGTCGTCGAAGCTCATTTCTTCAAATCTATCAAAGTTGTGTCACATTTATCAGACCATTTAAAGTCAACATTTCCTATTAAAGCATATAAAGGCACAGCAATTTGTGAATTTTTTTTTAAAAAACCTATGATAATAACCTGCATATCCAAGGAAGCTACGTACCTCCATCTGAGTACAAGGTGTAGGTAGTAGGAAAATTACCTGTATCTTTGTTGGATCTACCTATATCCCAGCTGCAGAAATGTAGTGTCCTAGGATTACGCCTTTTTTCATCATCATGTGACACTTGACATTGCTTAAACACAACCTGGTGGCGATGCATCATTCCAAAACATTTTCTAATGTCTATAGCACTTGATCAAAGTCGTCCCCATATGGGGTAAATTCATCCATGTAAACTTCAAGTCCTTCATTTATCATATCAGCAAAAATGCTAAGTATGGCCCTCTAAAACGTCGTTGGGGCATTGCATAAACCAAAAGGTAACACTCGGTAAGAGAATGTACCCCAGGGGAAGGTAAAGGTGGTTTTTTCTTGGTCTTCAGGGGCGATTTGGATCTGATTGTAGCTGTTGACGCCATCTAGAAAAGAAAATAATTGTTTTCCTGCTAGTGTATCAAGGACTTGATCAATAGATGGAAGAGGGAAGTGATATTTCTGTGTGGCCTTATTCAATTCCTGATAATCCACATAGATATGCCACTTCCCATTTTTCTTGGGAACAACTACCAACGGAGAGACCCACTTTCTATCCGAAATAGGGTAAATGAAGTTCACATCCAGCAGCTTTTGTAACTCTTCCTTTACAATATCTTTGCGATGTGGATTCAATCTCTGCCGAGGTTGTCGGATAGGACGAGCATCATTTTCGGTGTAGATATGATGCGTACATAACTGTGGGTATATGCCCTTCATGTCTAGATAATCCCACGAAAAATCCCCTTTATATTTTTGCAGAACTTGAATGAGCTTTTGTTGTTGGTCATTGTCTAGGCTATCATTAATGTTTAAAATCTTGTCTGGTTCAATTTCAACAGGCTTGCTGTTATGAACGACAATTGTCCGGATATGTTGATCATCACTATTTTTCAAAGGGTCTTCTGAGGCTTCATTTTCAAGAATTTTCTTTAACATTTGACATTTGACATTATTCATATTCGCTGGTTGATTTATAAAGTTATTGATTACATCGTCTTCAATCTGATTCTTGAATTTAAGGACCTCTGCTATTGTAAGTGGTGAACGAATTCTTTCTTCCAGGTATGAGGGTGGTTGTTTATGTAGTTTTACAATGGGTAGACTTGGTTTGGCAGGAGGATATACAACAAAAAAAAAAAAAAATTACAACATCCCCCTTAGAAATGGTCATGCTGCCCTCTTGGCAACCTATATAAGCATCAATGGTTTCCAACCAAGGTCAGCCCAAAATTAGAGGTGCCCATCTAATCAACTTTTTGGGTTTATGACGAGAAAATATACTGGATACTCCCATGAATCAACAGAAACCGTAATATCCTGTAAAGTTCCCTATGGTCTTACCACCGAACGATCAACAAGTTCTAGCAGGGTGGTGGTTGGTTCCAGAGTTGTAATGCCAAGTGTCTTATAGGTTTCTGTTGTTAATATGTTAATAGCTCCACCCAAGTCAACTAGTGTGTTTGGAAAGGAGCGCCCATATATTTGGACTGTAACTATGGGATTCCTAGGGTCTTCATATTCTATCGGTGGTTCCTCGCCCAAAAGCAGATCAAACAAGGTCCCTACAACATGAACAGTGGGTGGAGCTTTTACTTTCCTCACAAACTTTTTCACACATAGCTCTTTAATTGTTTTAGCATAAATAGGAATATCTTGGATGGCCTGGAGGAGAGGAATTTTAATGAAAATATTTTTCAGTTCCCCTACGAGATCAAATTCTAGATAAATAACTGATTTAGGTATTGTTAATCTTTCAGCGAATGGGGGAGAACTGAGTTTTTCAGGATCTTTATGCTCAACTTTTTCTTCTCCTTGTTTTATTCCTGTGTCAATCACAGTCGATGGTGTATGTACAAGTGGGGTTTCTAACTCAATTGGTGGTTGGTCTCTGTCTTCCTCGGGAGTGATGACGCATCCTGACCTTAGTCTAAGTTCATTTCATTCTTTTTGTTTGGTCTCATAGTCTGAGTTTTCAACAATTTGCACCAGTTGAACTGGTCTGTTATTGGGGTTTGGATTATGTTGAGCTAGTAGTTGGGGACGTAGAAGGGGTTGAGGATTTTGTGGTAATGGATATGGGGCTGATAATGTAGGTTGAGGATGAGTACCTGTCCCCATACTCGTATTAGTTATCCCTAAAGGTCGCTGCCAATTCGAAGACCAGTTCGAATTTTGTGGAGTAGAGTCAGGCCACTGCGATGGATATGGACTACTTTGCCAAAAAGGAGTAAAAGGAGAATTCAGCTAACCATTACCCGAAAAGGATTAAGTTGGCCAAGGTGACATAGGAAATGGTTGGGACTTCCAATTTGAGAAAGGTGATTTACCTTACCATGCTGCTTTAGAATTCTGCTGCTGATTAAATGACGAAGAAGAAAAGAAATTAGATGTATCTTGTGACGTACCTATGGGTCGGCCTTGCCACTGTCGACGCTGGTTCATTAAGTATATTGGTTTTGTCTCCTCTTCTGCTTCTTTAAAAACTTCTTTCAGCCCTGGAAGTGATGGACATTGCTCAGTGGCATGGTCCTTGGTGCAGATAGCGTAGGTATGGAACATGTCCAATGGACACTCCCGTTGGCTATGCTTCTTCCGGCAATGTGGGAAAAAATGGCCAAGTTCTATTCTTTTAAGGCTTGTTTTGGCCTGTAGGACGTCTAACTGCGTTGTAAGGGTGCCCAAGATGTCTGTCTTAATGTCTTCCAGGAGGTTACCGATTTCCATTCTTGTTACGCTTCCACTATGTGGTTTGCTTCCTCTAGTCACAAAATATTGGCTTACTGACTTGGTGTGTGTACTACCTCATGAACACTTGATACACGAGCGAACGATTTCATCATAAAACTCTTGACAAATGTCTTCCTTCCCCATCAAAGTTAGAGTTTCTATCCATTCTTCTTTCATTCCCTTGATTAAAATGGATCTCAGGACTTCTTTTGGTAATGTGGAGTGAGGGGATATCTGCAAATTGTAGTGAAACCTTTCGACATATTCTTCTAGAGTTTCATTATCCTTTGTAAACATCCTAAAGGTTTCATCTTTCAATTCCCTAGTCCTACAATAGTCCTGATATTTTGTGAGAAAAGAAGTTTTCATGTCATCCCAAGAGTTAATATTATGTCCACCTAAACCCATGAACCACCTCAAAGCTACTCCTTTTAGAGTAGAAGGGAACAACTTTAATTTTTGAGGGTCAGTGGTATAATTGTATCCTCTACACAAGATGTCAAACTCGAATAAGAAGGCGTTTGGATCCTCTGTGGTCATCCCATGAAAGGTTGGGATGTTTTGCAAGGGAATAGCTTTCATCGGGGCATTGGCTACTGGGTCAACTATGGGGTATTCCAATGTTGAGGTCTGACCTTGAGGTACTTGGTTTTCCATTTGGTCGAAAATGTGCCAATATCCTTCAGGGATTTCAGGGGATGCTATTCGAGTAATCGGAGGATTCTCAATCCAAGTTGGTTTTGCAGCACTACCCAGATATGGGATCACAAGAGATCCTAATCCAGACAACTGTGGCCCTACCTTAGCAGTTCCATTGGTTTCTCCCTCTCCTTCTCTTAAGTTTCATGATTTTCCCTCTTGTAAAGGATTAGAATGTAAATTTTTTGTAACCTGAAAGCTCTGTTCAGATCCTCCAATTTGGCTATGAATCTCATCATAGGCTGTAGATGGTGAGCCTGATGCCTAAGGGATTACAGTAGGGATTTTTCCAGATACATTGTGGAATCCTATTGATGCCTGAGACTCTGCTTTTCTTATGATTTTGTCTATAAAAGTTGATCTCGCAAGGTTCACCGATCCCTTGGGTTTTGTGGGTTAGGCGGGGGGTTCTGATCTTTTTCTATCATTTTATTCCTAGTCATTCATAAAAAAAGAACCCTACTCCTATTTAACCTCTATGCATTTGCTGAAAAGCAGGCTAATGAGCAACCACTTTACTTTTTGACTATGCAGGTTCTTACCTCCCGTTTTTAAAACCCAATTCTTTTATAGCAAAAATAAAAAGAAATCACTTTGAAACACTCTCCCCGGCAACGGCGCCAAAATGTTGGTGTACTAAGATGACTATTTAAAAGCAATCTTAATACCTACATTAATCATCAACCTAGGGCAAGTTTGTTTATTTCAAGAGTGCTCAACATTGTATATGCAAGTGAATTTAGAGGCTAATTCACAATGAAATGATTTAGAATCTTTGCAATGTGGGCTAACATCTAATTCTCAAAGTTCAATCCAAACAATTTTGAAAGAAATCTCTAAAGCACTTTTCAAATCTACTTAATCTACTCTGCAAGAAACTGTATCAGAAAACAATTAAAAGGAATCACTCTTAGCAATCTAACTACAATTGACACTAATTCATATGGTATGAAGGAAAGCTACAACAATTGAACAGCGAGTAACTATGCAAACATCTCATGGAAAGCAATCAACTACAAGCTTGAGATCTATGGTAATACTACTTTAGAATGAACAACATCGAATGCTTAAATTAACATAATCAATTTGATAAAGATTATCACACAAATGTAACACATGGTCAGATCTAGAATCTAGTCTGAACAGCAAAAGCAAATCATAATCATTAATCCTCACAGCAATCGAAATAGTGTTAATTTCACTAGCTAACAGTAATAAATGATTATAAGAATAAGCAGAAATAAATATAACACAATTAAAGTAGTAGATCTCCTATCAACTAGGCCCAAAGTCTCCAGAAGTCACTACTGTAAGATATTCAGAATATGATTATAGATGAAACATGGTCTTCTTCATTAAACTATTAATAGAGTTACAGCATCACAGTAATGAAAGTATTCTGTGTCCAAAAAGAATAGTTACAATCTTAAAATTCCTAACTAGCTGTTCATTTCGCCTGATGGCTTTATATAACTTTTGGAAAGATAAATGGATAGAAGTGAATCCTCAGGATCAGGAGATCCTGAGGATTTCACAACCATCAATCTGATTTCATCACAGAATAGAATTGATCCTCCTAGTCTTCCGCTGTCCTCCATAATTGAGACGCTTGTCCTTTTCCTTTCTTGGTTGTTGTTGTTCTGTCGTTTGAACAACAATTGTTCAATTCGCGTCCCTGCATATAAAGATAACGAAAGTTAGTTTTTCATGCCCAGATTTACCCAATTTGTTAATAATCGATTTTATCCAGCTTCTGCTATTGTTTCTTCTATATTTATTCCTAAAACGAAAATAAATACATAAAGACAAATGATTAATTAGGCTAATATGAGGATAAAACATACCTTTTCCATGGCCCAACGCTGGTAACTTTGGGAAGAGATCATTTTAAAAATTTGTTCAAAGCTCGAGAGGCAGCTTCAATTGTCGAGGTCATTCAGGTGGCTCATCTCTTCCCTAGGTATGGAGAGGAGGAAGAAAATGATTTATTAATGTCGCTTGTAATGAAAGGAGAAGTCAAAGGTGTTATAAAATCGGTACAAAAATACAAGAGCTCAGGGCCTGATGGCTGGACTATGGAATTATTCCAACTTTTATTTGATTTAATAGGGGAAGAGATTGTAGGGGTGGTGGAAGAATCCAGGATTAGGGGTTATATCCATGAGCCTTTCAATATTACTTTTTTGGCTTTAATACCTAAATCAGATGACCTTGCATCATTTGAGGAGTTCAGGCCTATATCCCTCTGCAATTTCATCTATAAAATCATTGGTAAAATTATTGTGATCCACCTGAAGCCAATCCTTTCTAGAAACATCTCTAAGGAACAATTTGGGTTCCTTGATGGCAGACAGGTCCATCAAAACCATCAGAGTTTCCCAGGAATCTATGCAGAATATAAAGAAAAGTAAAATAAAATGCCTAATAGTCAAAATTGATCTGTCAAATGTGCATGACAAGATCAACGGGTTATATTTATGGCTCCTAATGACTCACCTAGGCTTTAGTATTGGCTTCATCAGCTAGGTTATGGGTTGCATATCAAATGTGACTTTGTATGTTCTCATAAACGGGGCAGTCTCACACTTTTTCCACAGTCAGAGAGGACTTATCTACGGATGCCCTATGTCTCCTCTTTTGTTCTTATTGGAAGCAGAAGGACTAAGTCATTTGATCCTGGTTGCAAAGAGGAGAGGTGATTTAAAAGGAATTGAAATAGAAACAAATATGTTTATTACTCATTTTTTGTTTGTGGATGATATCCTACTTTTCATTAATGTATCTAGGGATGATGTTCAATAGCTAAAGTTCTCTTTGGACCTATTCCTCTAGGCAAGTGGGATGTGCATTAATGCTCAGAAATCCTCAATAGTACATGAAGGATTTGCGATGAATGAGATATGAAATTACCTTGATTCTCTCCTTCGATATAAAGACAATGGGGGACGACTTTAAATACCTTGATTTCCATTTAAATCTAGATTCCTATAGGAAACATGATTGGAATTGGTTGTTGGAAAATTATGAGAAATGTATTAAACTATGGAGATTTAAGTGATTCTCAAGAGCTAGTAGATTAGTACTCATTAAATCAGTTCTTATTATTATCCCTTTATATTAGATTGCTCTCACCTGGGTTCCAAAAGGAATACTATTCAAAATAAGGAAATTGTGTAGCTATTTTCTATGGGCAGGTGTAAAGGAGGACGTGGTTCTTCCCTGGGTAGCTTGGGACAAAATTTCTTGACCCAAGGCCTGGGGAGGATGGGGTATAAAGGAACTCCAATCTTTTGCATCATCATTGGCAGCGAAATCGGGGTGGCGACTGTTGACTATGGATAATTTGTGGACTATTGTGGTAAAAAGGAAGTACATCGACCCAATTCCTATTGATGAATGGATGTGCAGGGTCGATAAAAAACCCTCAAATGCATCAGCAATATGGAAGGCAACTATAGACTCCTTCAAAATCATGGAAGATGGTCTTGCCTGGCACGTAGGTAATGGAGGAAAGATCAGAATGGGAATTGATCCTTGGGTGGGATGCAATGAGGCCTTTGTACTTTCAAGGGATATTTTGGACTTCCTCAATGCCCAAGCCATTTTGTTCCTGAATCATATAGAAAAAGTTGAAATATCAACTAAATGGCATTAGGGATGGAAAACTGCAGAGGATCTTTTACAATGGGAAGAAGAGTGGCATATGTACATAAGAGAGATGCAATGCACAAATGTTAGGATCAGGGATAGTCTAGAATGTATTCGATGGGTACATCCTCCTTCTGGCCAATACACCCCAAAATTTGGATATAGCTTATTGATGGCCTGAAAAGCATGGGGGGTGCAGGACTGGTGGTGCAAACTATTATGGAAAATGAAAGTTCCAGCAAAAGCAAGACTATTCTTCTGGTGCATCCTAAAGAATAAATTTCCCACTTTTGATAACTTACAGAAGCGGAAAAACATGGTTGGGGATAGTGTATCTTGTGCAAAAATGTCGAAGAATCTGTTAGCAGCTTATTTTTAAGATGCTCTTTCATCACCAAGATTTGGGAGTCCACTTTGAATCTATTGGGGATAAGATTAACCTGGAATGGGGAGAGTCGTGGGGAAGCCTGGAAAACCTAGTGGAATTCAGTGTCAGAATAAAACTTAAGAAACATACCTTTGATCATTTCTTAGGGAATATGGCCAGCAAGAAACAAAGGCATCTTTTAGGATCTTTCAAATTCTCCCTATTCTGTTGCAGTAGAATGTGCTTCGATTTTTGTTCTTATACCTGTTACTACTCCATCGCAGAACTCAGGGATCATCCATGAAGAATAGATCAGACCTACTATGCCTTGGGCATACTTTGATGGTGCCTCTGATGCAAAACATAGTTGTGGGTCAGGGATAGTAATTCACATAAATGAAAACAGATTTTACAAAGCTTCTGTGGGACTCAGAAAGGGAACAAACAATTACGCTGAATTACAATCTCTAAAATTATTAATGTGTTAGATTAAACAGTTGGGATTGGTTTAGTGCAAATTTTTGGTGACTCATTGCATGTTATGAATTGGTTCAACAACATGCAGAGATGTCAAAATCATATATTGATTCCACTCTTAGAAGAAATATTTCAATTAAAAATGACTTTTGATCATATATATGGTTTCCATATCTACAGGGAGCATAATACAATAGCATACCTCCTTCCTAAGGATGGTCTATAACAGGTTCTAGGCATATGACATATAGCAGAACGTGAAGATGGAAGGATCCATGTGTCGAATCAACAACCATACAATCTCTAATCTGGCCTGACTGGTTTTTTCATCATATATCAACTCATATAGTTCTGCGGTTTTAGTGGATACTTGTTTACTGAAACTTTCAGTTATTTTTGTATAAACAGTTTCTTTGTTATGAAACCAGCTCAAGAAAAGATAGAAAAGATAGATCAACGCCTTAGAATTCAGCCTCTTCGAGGGGGCAACCTCCTTTACATTACATAAATGAACAATTCTTGGATGATTCAAATGACAAAACCTCCTTTCTATATATAAGAGTCTAAGGAGTCACAATATAATCCAGCCGACCTAACAATAATACTATAAAGCCACAAAAATAACAATAGAGGGATTCTATGGGGCACAGAAATAACAATATGGGGGTAATAGGGGCACAACAATATAAATAAGGGGTATAACTACAATAGTAATGGGGTAATCACTAGTATTATAGGGACCCAACATGCCCCTCTCCTTCAAAAAAGTGTTGTCCTCAACGTTGAGTAGTTCTGGATACTTCTGCATAAAATTCTCATCCTCCCATGTGGAATCTTCAACGGATAAGTTCTTCCACTTGATAAGATACTCTGAAATTGATTGATTTCGTAGCTGTCGAGTTCTTGTTTCTGTGACTGCTTCCGGTTCCAATATAATTTTTCCTTCCTCGTCAAGTTCTAACAATATTGTTTGAATTGGGAGCTTGTCACCTATAACCTTCTTTAGACATGAAACATGGAAAACTGGGTGCAATCGAGAAGCTGCAGGAAGCTCCAATTTGTATGCCATAGTACCAATCTTTTGCAACACCTTGTACGGACCATAATACTTTGGTGATAATTTATTATCCTTCTTAGCTTGCTTTAGGGACATTTTCTTATATGGTTGTAGCCGTAGGAATACCCAATCACCTACATCAAAACTTCTTTCACTGCGATGTTGATCTGCCTGTTGTTTCATTCTATTTTGTGCCAACACGAGGTTATCCTTTAAGAGTTGGAGGACTTGTTGTTGATGTTCGATGTGATGTTCCACTGCCTGAACCTTAGAATTTTCTCTTAAATATGATGTGATGGATGGTGGTTGATACCCATAAAGTGCCATAAATGGGGTCATTTTTGTTGCTGTATGGAAGGAAGTGTTATACCACCATTCAGCCAGAGGCAACCGTTTGACCCAACCATTTGACCCATTGTGTCTGTTTATCATATACAAAGCAACGAAGATATCCTTCCAAACATTTTTACTATCTCAGTTTGCCCATCAGATTGAGGATGATAAGATGAGCTATGAGCTAACTGAGTACCAAGACAAGAAAATAATTCTGTCCAAAAATTTCCAGTGAAAATGGGATCTCTGTCACTTACAATAATCTTTGGGTTTCCATGTAGCTTTTGAACTGTTTCCATAAATGCAGTAGAAACTGTACTGGCTTTAAATGGATGTGATAATGCACAAAAGTGTGCATACTTGGTAAGTCTGTCAACTACCACCATGATGACACTCTTTCCCTCAGACTTGGGTAAACCTGTGATAAAATCCATTGAAACCTCCTCCAAACGTTGGCTTGGAATGGATAAAGGTTGTAATAGACCCGGTGTCTTAATTGTTTCAACTTTATTTTGTTGGCAAACCAAACATTCCGCCACAAACTTTTGAATATCTGATTTAAGGCCATCCCAAAAAAATTCCTTCTTAACCCTGTGGTAAGTTTTTAAAAATCCTGAGTGCCCTCCTAAGGGAGAAGTGTGCAATTCCATAAGAATCTTTTGTTTTAGCTGGGAATTCTTACAGAGGTATAAGCGATCTTTGTACCATAACGAATCATTTTGCCAGCTAAATGTATCAGAAGTACTGGAATCTTGTTGTAGCTTTCGAATAAGTGCCCACACTTCTTCGTCATTCTTCCATTCCTCCCTTGCTTCGTTTATCCAATCTGGTTGGATAATAGAAATGGCACACAACAATGCTTCCACATCCTCATCCTTTCTTGAGAGTGCATCTGCCACCACATTTTGCTTCCCTTTTTTGTAGATGATTTCAAAGTCATAACCCAACATCTTTGTGACCCACTTTTGTTGCTCTTCAGAGGATAATCTTTGTTCTAAAAAGTATTTAAGGCTATCATGATCCGTTTTTACCTTGAAGTGTCTTCCCATTAGGTAGGGTCGCCATTTCTTAAGTGCATGGAGTATTGCCAACATTTCCTTCTCATAAATAGCTTTGCTTAAAAACTTTCCCTTGATTGGACGACTTTCAAAAGCAATGGGTCTTTCATCTTGCATTAGAACAGCACCAATTCCATTTCCTGAAGCATCACATTCCACAATAAAGGTTTTTGTGAAGTCCGGTGTAGCTAAGACCAGTGCTTGGCACATTGCCTCTTTAAGATGTTCAAAGGCCTTTGTTGCTTCCGGAGTCCATGAAAATGAATCTTTCTTCAATAATGTTGTTAGAGGTGCTGCTATTCTCCCATAATTCTTAACAAACTTGTGATAATACCCTGTCAACCCAAGAAATCCTCGCAGATGCTTTATGGATGTGGGGATTTTCCATTCCTTAATGGCTTTAATTTTGCTAGGGTCTACCTTAACTCCTTCATGAGATACAATATGACCCAAATATTCCACCTCCTGGACTCCAAAGAAACATTTGGATCTTTTTGCATATAATTGTTTCTCCTCCAATAGTTGTAGCACCCTGTCAACATGTTCAACATGATCCTTCCAAGACTTGCTGTAGATTAGTATATCATCAAAAAATACTAACACAAATTTTCTAAGGAATGGTTTGAAAATTGAATTCATCAAACCTTGAAATGTTGAAGGTGCATTGGTAAGGCCAAAAGGCATGACCAAAAATTCATAATGACCCTCATGAGTTCTAAATGCCATTTTTGGAATGTCTTCAATCTTCATTCTGATTTGATGATATCCCGAACGAAGATCCAACTTGGTGAAGTAAATTGATCCATGCAATTCATCCAGTAATTCATCAATGACAGGAATGGGGAACTTATCTTTAATAGTGAGCTTGTTGAGCTCCCTATAATCCGGACACATGCGCCATGATCCATCCTTCTTGTGCACCAATACTACTGGAGCTGAGAAAGAACTTTGACTCGGTTGAATTATACCAGCCTCTAGCATTTCTGCAACCATACGTTCAATTTCACTTTTTTGGACATAGGGATATCTGTACGGCCTGATGTTTGGAGGAACACTTCCTGGAATCAGATGAATAGCATGATCATGATCACGCATAGGTGGGAGACCTTTGGGAGTCTCAAATACCTTGGAATGATTGTCCAGGACTTTTTGGAGATCTGGAGAAATAGATGATTCCAATGTGGAAACATCTAGCGAACATAATTGTGCAATTACACCTCTTTGCTCCTTTTTTAAAAGCTTTGTCATGCCATTAGAGCTGATTATCTTTCCTGGTTTCCCTGCAATACCCCTTAATTCAACTTCCTTTCCTTCCGTAGAAAATTTGATGAAAAGTTCTTGAAAATTAAAAGCTATTGTACCCAAGGATTGTAGCCATTGGACTCCTAGTACAACATCAACACCTCCCATTGGAATGGAAAGCATTGGGCTAGTCAATACATATTCTCCCATAGATAGCTTGATATTATGGCACTTTCCAGAGCAATTTTTTGTTCCTCCATTTGCAATCATCACTTGACACTCTGGTGCTGGATATAGGAAGCAATTCAATTCTTTTGCTACCCTACAATGAATAAAATTGTGGGTGCTTCCTGAATCAAACAACACTATTACCTTTTT
The DNA here is from genome assembly GCA_031772625.1 of Pinus tabuliformis. NCBI lineage: Eukaryota > Viridiplantae > Streptophyta > Pinopsida > Pinales > Pinaceae > Pinus > Pinus tabuliformis. Next base: position 752,282,653 of record CM062819.1, read on the forward strand.
CTTCTTGATTTGTCCTTCTATCTTGATGGTTTGAGGAGTGGTAATTCCCGCCAATGCATTACAAGATATGGTCGGATTTATTTGTTCTTCATCTAGGCTTTTTTCCTGGAGTATATCCTCTTCTTTTGACCTTTCTTGCTCATTTTCTTCTTCCTCTTCACAATCTATGTAGAATAATTTCTTCTTGGCACACTTATGACCTTTTGTGTATTTGCTATCACAATTGTAACAAAGCCCTTTTGCTCTTTTTTCTTCCAATTGTTGTGGTGTCAACCTTGTAGGTTGTGGAAGACTAGGGGCAACAACACTTCCGTCTTTATAGTTGTGAGTGGTATGCTTCCTAGTTGCCATAATTTTGCTTTCCATTTTTCTTGCTAACCTGAATGCCTTCTCTAATGAATCAGGTTCCCAAAGGCGAACATCATGTTGGATATTATCCTTTAAAGACCCTATGAACACATCAATCCTATGCTCCTCTGGAATATCTTTTACCCTTATGTTCAATTTTTGGAACTCCTCAATGTGCTCCATTATTCAACCCTTTTGTTTGAGACTTATCAATTGGCTAAAAAAAGTGTTGCTTTTTGTATCCTCATAATGTGCTATCAATTCTTCCATAAAAATTGCCCAAGTGATAAATTGTTTACGAGAACAAAGCCATTGATACCATACAAACTGATTTGGTTCCAAATATACAGTTGCCATACATACCTTTTGTGCGTTTTGTACATTATTGAGATCGAAGAATTGCTCCATCTGTAATATCCATGTGGCGGGATCCTTGCCATCAAACTTCCTCAAATCGATTTTTCGAATATGGTGATTCTTCGATCCAACATTAGCGTCTATGGAATCATGATTAACATTTCTTTTGTTCTCATCATGAGTTTCCTTTACTACCTTTTCACCATTAGTAAGTATTTCTTGTAGAAAATTTGTCAAATCTGTCTTCAAATCTGCCATGCCTGTCTTCAAATTTGTGTTCAAATCTATCTTCAAATTGTCCATCTTAGCTTCCATGCCATTCATCTTAGTTTCCACACCATTTATCTTAGCTTCTATTAACTTTTGTGAGCGTGACATTTGTTGCACTTGTTCTTGTAATTTTGATATATCATGTAGCATTTCTTCCTCTTCTTCATGAGTCATGCTAGAGCTTTCAGGCTCCTTACTAGGTGTTTGCATTTTCTTTCCTTGGGGCATCAATTACCGATAATAATGCTCTATTATGCCCTTTGAATTCCTTCAAAATAAATTTTCAAACCAAGCATAAGCAAAAATTTAAAAAAAATCTACACACCTTTTTTCACTTTGTAGGAGCTCGATATTGCCTCTAATGTATCTCTGTACTTTCCAATCATCTAGTTCTGAATTTTTGACCTGTAGTAGCTCTCTGTTTCCTCTTTCCAATGCCACCAGTCTGATCCAAATTGGATTCTCCAAGAAAGAGTTATGCACAATCTCCCAAGATGACCTGATTATAGACCTTTCTAGAAGAGCGAACTTGTATGAAGTGCCACGTGTACAATTTTCGATCTTTGGTTTTGAAAAAGATATACAAGAAACTACAGTCCGTCCTCTTTATGTACCTTCTTACGAAATTTCAATCTGATTTCCAGAGAGAAAGTTATGACGATTTTCCCCAGGTCACCTGTTTTGAATGTAATTCAGGAGTCTGCAAAAAGACCAACTTCCTCAGATCATATCTCCGCAAATATCACGCGAAAAGCTCTGAAATTCAGACCCAAGGTTCAAAGTGATTTCTTCTCAAATGGGTTTTTTTTGTAACTTCTAAAACGTCACAGAAAAAAAAAAAAAAAGTTATAGTGAAAATTCCACGATGACCTGTTTGGAGCAGCGAAACCCTAGAATCCAAAGCTTTGATACCAAATGTTATGAAACCAGCTCAAGAAAAGATAGAAAAGATAGATCAACGCCTTAGAATTTAGCCTCTTCGAGGGGGCAACCTCCTTTACATTACATAAATGAACAATTCTTGGATGATTCAAATGACAAATCCTCCTTTCTATATATAAGAGTCTAAGGAGTCACAATATAATCCAGCCGACCTAACAATAATAATATAAAGCCACAAAAATAACAATAGAGGGATTCTATGGGGCACAGAAATAACAATATGGGGGTAATAGGGGCACAACAATATAAATAAGGGATATAACTACAATAGTAATGGGGTAATCACTAGTATTATAGGGACCCAACATTCTTTTTGTAAAAACCGGTATTTATATGGGTCGTTTTCTCCTAAATGGGGAGGTGAAGAACATGGACAGGATTATTTTTGTGATGGGACTGGGGTTGTTTTTATGCTCAGTTTTTTTGCGGGTTTTCTTCCTTCATCATGGTGGATACACAATCTTCAGAATGCTTAATTGCATCTACTTATGTAACGTTTTATTTCCTTAATAAAAAGTTTGATTTTTCCTCAAAAAAAAAAAAAAAAAAAAAAATTAAAATTAAAATTAAATTAAATTAAATAAATAAATAAAAATGATCTGACAAAGGCGTTTCATCAAATTGTTCTCTTGATTTGAGAGGAAGATTTTACCTTTTGTTGTGCTATTTGTTCCAGAGACTCCACATAATCATATATGGGACTGGGGTTGTTTTTATGCTCAGTTTTTTTGTGGGTTTTCTTCCTTCATCATGGTGGATACACAATCTTCAGAATGCTTAATTGCATCTACTTATGTAACGTTTTATTTCCTTAATAAAAATTTTGATTTTTCCTCAGGAAAAAAAAGAAGAAAGATCTAACAAAGGCGTTTCATCAAATTATTCTCTTGATTTGAGAGAAAGATTTTACCTTTTGTTGTGCTATTTGTTCCAGAGACTCCACATAATCATATATTTCTTGTTGTATTGGATCAATATCTGGTGTTTTCCTTGTCAGATTCAATGTTTGAGGAGGTGTCATCATCCATGACACATGACTTGATCTATTTACTTTAAATTATGATGTATATAGATAGAGATATCACTTTTTTTTTACTATGGCATAAGATCAGTTTGTTGATATACTTTTGGTTTATTAATGATGTATACACAGGATTTGGGGAACTTGATTTTGATGTCCATGGTAGGACTAAATAGTCCTAGTTTTTTGCTGAATCTTAAACCAACTGCATGGTTGGTCACTTTTCAGAGTGTACATATGCACATGCAGAATGTAATTTTCAGTGATCAAAGAAAGTTATGAATTTTTTCTTAGAAAAAAAATTAGTATTATTATAAATAAAACAATAAATAATAAACTGAAGTTCTTAATAAATATATATATAAATGAACTATAAAAATAGTAAGAATAAGTAAAGTTAATAACAACCAAAAATGAATAAAATAAGCAAGATTAATTAAGAAAAAGTTTGAGTTAAGTAAAGCTTAAGACAAAGAAATAAAATTTGGCATGATGACACATGGATTGTGTGTATGTGATTCACTTTCCAATCACTTTCCAATCCCTTTCCATTTAATGGAAAAAAAATGGAGATGAGAAGCACTCATTCTTTTGGGAGGAAAATATTGAGAGACAAAGGAGTCACTCGTAGTAGTAGTTGATTAAGGGCTTGGGATGGCCAACAATAGAAAGATTTTGTGCAGCTAAGCCTATGGTTGGGTGGAGAGTCATCTTCAAAGCTTTGTTGAGGTCAGCATGATTCAAGTAGTGCCATGAAGTCATAATCTATAGTAAGTCATCGTTATGTTTCCATATGAAAATAACACAAAAAACGAAAAGAAGAATATAGATCAACAACTCGTTATTAATCCACTCCGAGGAGGAAACCTCCTTTACATCACATAAATGAACAATTCTTGGATGATTCAAATGACACTACCTCCTTGCTATACATAGGAGTCTAAGGGATCAAAATATAATTAGGGCCTACATAACAATAATAATGTAATGGAAAAACAATGACAATAGTGGACTTCTATGGGGCACAATAGTAATAATATGGGGGCTATACTAGTATTATAGGGACCTAACATGCCCCTCTCCTTGAAAAAATTGGTTTCTACAATGCTTGAGTAGATGTGGATGTCGATATCAGTCTTTCGGATTAATCACATCGTTAGGATTGGGTCGACGTTTCGAACCAACTAATGTGGTTCATCCTCAAGACAAGGTGAGAAATCACTGGATCTGAAGGAATAAATAGTATGGATGCATCATTGCCCAAAGTTAGCTGTTGAAAATCTAGTCGTTGGTTAATCTGTTACTGAGTTACAAACTAGTTGTTATGTGATAAATAAATATTTTATTTCAGTGTTATAAATAGAATATTAAAAATAAATAAATAATTAATAATTTGTTGGGGTTTGACTTATTTAAGGTAAATTTGATAATATTTCAAAGTAAAATATTATTAATTATTACAATAAGATTATTATGTGTTAAATTATTTTATTTCGATATTATAAGTTGGTTAAAAAATATTAATTTATATAATGTGATCATAGGGATGATGGCTGGAAATTAAGTAAAAGTTGGATTCCAGCGCTCTCCTCTTGACTCTTCCTTTCCTCTCCTTTCTTCTGTCCAGTTTTATGTTTCTCTTGTTTAGTCTTTTGCCCCCTCCCTGTTTCGGTTTATTCCTTTTACCTCATTTTCTCAGCTCGTGATTTAATTTCTAATCCCTTGGTTGACCTGGCCTCTCCAAAAATGTTTTAATTTTCTTAGCCATCCTCTTTTATAATCCACATTAGTTCTTCCCCACAAATTGTGGTCTTATTAATAACTGTCCTATTAATCGAAATCAATCATTTTTAACCGTTTCCTGACCTAATTTACCCTAGATTAGTCAAACCCTAACAGATCACATTATATAAATTAATTATTCTGATCACATGAATTCTAAAAATTAATATTATTAAATTAGTTAATTTATAATATCGAAATAAAATAATTATTCGTAACTAACTAAATATTAAACAATTTAACATTTAACATTCTTATTGTAATAATTAGTAATATTTTACTTTGAAATATTATCAAATTTGCCTTAAATAAGTCAAACCATAACAAATTGTTATTTATTTTTGTTATTATATTTTATTGAGTCATACCCTAACAGATCACATTATATAAATTAATGTTTTTTAACCAATTTATAATATCGAAATAAAATAATTTAACACATAATAATCTTATTGTAATAATTAATAATATTTTACTTTGAAATATTATCAAATTTACCTTAAATAAGTCAAACCCCAACAAATTATTAATTATTTATTTATTTTTAATATTCTATTTATAACATCGAAATAAAATATTTATTTATCACATAACAGCTAGTTTTTAAATCAGTAACAGATTAACCAATGGCTAGATTTTCAACGGCTAACTCTAGGCAATGATGCATCCATACTATTTATTCCTTCAGATCCAATGATTTCTCACCTTGTCCTGGGGATGAACCACATTAGTTGGTTCGAAACGTCGACCCGATCCTAATGATGTGATTAATCCAAAAGGTTGATATCTACATTATGGATCACAAAAGTCTTAGATCTAAGATATGGATGCTTCTAAATAAAATACCCATCCTCCCATGTGGATTCTTCATTAGGTAATTTCTTCCACTTAATGAGATACTCTAAAATTGATATGTTCTATAGCTATTAGATTCTTGTTTTTATGATTGCTTCGAGCTCCAATATGATTTTTCCTTCCTCGTCAAGTTTTGGTAATCTAGTTTGAGCTGGAAGTTTGTCACCTATAACCTTATTTAAGCACGAAACATGTAAAATTGGGTTTGTTTGCGAAGATGTAGGCAACTCCAATTTGTATGCCATACCAATATTTTGAAACACGTTGTAAGGGCCATAGTACTTGGGTGATAATTTATTATCCTTCCTAGATTGCCTAAGGGATATTTGTTTGTATGGTTGTAGTTGTAAAAATACCCAATCACCCACGTCAAAACATATTTCACTACGATGTTAGTATGCCTGCTATTTCATTCAATTATGTGCTAGAGTCAAGTTATCCTTTAAGAGTTGGAGAACTTGTTTTTGATGCTCGATGTGATATTTAATTCCTTGAACCTTAGAATTGTCTCTTAAAGACGATGTTATGGACAATGGGTGATATAAATAAATCGCCATAAATGGGGTCATTTTTGTTGCGGTATGGAAGGAAGTGTTATACCACCATTTTGCTAGGGGTAACCACTTAATCCATTATGTTTGTTATCAGATACAAAGCAACGAAGATACCCTTCCAAAAATTTGCTCACTATCTCAGTTTTCCCCATCATATTGAGGATGATAAGGTGATTTATGAGCTAATTGAGTACCAATACAAGCAAATAATTATGTCCAAAAATTTCCATTGAAAATGGGATCTTTATCACTTACAATAATATTTGGGTTTCCATGTAGATTTTGAGCTATTTCCATAAATGTAGTAGCAATTGTAATACACAAAAGTGTGCATACTTAGTCTAATAACTATTACCATGATGACACTCTTTCCTTTAGACTTAGGTTAACCTATGATAAAATCCATTAAGACCTCTTCCCAACACTGACTTGGAACGGCTAATGGTTGTAAAAGACTTGGGGTATTAATTGTCTCAACTTTATTTTGTTGGAAAACCAAACATTTCACCACAAACTTATGAATATCAAATTTAAGTCCATCCCAAAATAATTCCTTCTTGACCTTGTGGTAATTATTTATAAATCTTGAGTCCCTCCTATAGGAGAGGTGTGCAATTCTAAAATAACCTTTTGTTTAAGTTGGGAGTTCTTAGATAGATATAAGAAATCTTTGTACCAGAGTGAATCATTTTTCCAAATAAATGGATCAGATGCACTAGGATCTTGCTGCAACTTTTGAATGAGTGTCCATACCTCTTCATCATTCTTCCATTTATACTTTGCTTCAATTATCCAATCAAGTTGGATAATAGAAATGGAACAAAACAATGGTTCCACATCCTCATCACTTCTTGAGAGTTCATCTGCAAGAAAATTTTGCTTCCATTTTCGGTAGATGATTTCAAAGCCATAACACAACACATTTGTAACCCATTTTTGTTGCTCTTCTGAAGATAATATTTGTTCCAAGATGTATTTAAGACTATAGTGATATTTTTTTTATCTTGAAGTGTCTTCCCATTAGGTAAGGGCACCATTTCTTCAATGCATGTAGTATTGTGTTGGGTCCCTATAATACTAGTGATTACCCCATTACTATTGTAGTTATGCCCCTTATTTATATTGTTGTGCCCCCATTGCCCCCATATTGTTATTAATGTGCCCATAGAATCCCTCTATTGTTATTTTTGTGGCTTTATATTATTATTGTTAAGTCGGCTGGATTATATTGTGACTCCTTAGACTCCTATATATAGAAAGGAGGTTTTGTCATTTGTATCATCCAAGAATTGTTCATTTATGTAATGTAAAGGAGGTTTCCCCCTCGAAGAGGCTGAATTCTAAGGCGTTGATCTATCTTTTCTATCTTTTCTTGAGCTGGTTTCATAACATTTGGTATCAGAGCTTTGGATTCTAGGGTTTCGCTGCTCCAAACAGGTCATCGTGGCATTTTCGCTATAACTTTTTTTTTCTGTGACGTTTCAGAAGTCGCAAAAAAACCCATTTGAGAAGAAATCGCGCTGAACCTTGGGTCCGAATTTCAGAGCATTTCGCGCGAAATTTTCAGAGATATGATCTGAGGAAGTTGGTCTTTTTGCAGACTCCTGAATTACACTCAAAACAGGTGACCTGGGGAAAATCGCCATAACTTTCTTTCTGAGCATTGGATTGAAATTTCGTAAGAAGGTACAGAAAGAGGACGGATTGTAGTTTTCTTTTATATATTTTTCAGAGTCAAAGTTTGAAACAGTGACACGTGGCACTTCATACAAGTTCGCTCTACTGAACTAGTCTATAATCAGGTCACTGCGGGAGATTGTGCATAACTCTTTCTTGGAGAATCCAATTTGGATCAGACTAGTGGCATTGGAAAGAGGACATAGAAGGCTACTACAGGTCACAATTTTAGAACTGGATGATTCGAAATTACAGAGATACATCAGTTTCAATATCAGGCTTCTACAAAGTAGAAAAAGGTGTGTAGTTTTTTTTTTTTTAATTTTTGCATAAGCTTGGTTTGAAGGAATTAAAAGGGCATAGTAAAGCATTATTATCGGTAACTAATGCCCCGAGGAAAGAAAATGCAAACACCTAGTAAGGAACCTGAAAGCTCTAGCATGACTCATGAAGAAGAGGAAGAAATGCTACATGATATATCAAAATTACAAGAACAAGTGCAACAAATGTCACGCTCACAAAAGCTAACAGATGCTAAGATAAATGGCATGGAATCTAAGATAAAGGGCATGGAAGCTAAGATGGATGATCTGAAGACAGATTTGAGGACAGATTTGAAGACAGACATGGTAGATTTGAAGACAGATTTGACAAATTTTCTACAAAAATACTTACTAATGGTGAAAAGGTTGTAAAGGAAACTCATGATGTGAACAAAAGAAATGTTAATCATGATTCCATAGACTCTAATATTGGATCGAAGACCCACCATATTCCAAAAATCGATATGAGGAAGTTTGATGGCAAGGATCCCGCCACATGGATATTACAGATGGAGCAGTTCTTCGATCTCAATAATGTGCAAAACACACAAAAGGTACGTATGGCAACTTTATATTTGGAACCAAATCAATTTGTATGGTACCAATGGATTTGCTCTCGTAAACAATTTATCACTTGGGCAATTTTTACGGAAGAATTGATAGCACATTATGAGGATACAAAAAGCAACACTTTTTTTAGCCAATGGATAAGTCTCAAACAAAAGGGTTCAATAATGGAGCACATTGAGGAGTTCCAAAAATTGAACATAAGGGTAAAAGATATTCCAGAGCAGCATAGGATTGATGTGTTCATAGGGTCATTAAAAGATAATATCCAACATGATGTTCAACTTTGGGAACCTGATTTATTAGAGAAGGCATTCAGGTTAGCAAGAAAAATGGAAAGCAAAATTATGGCAACCAGGAAGCATACCACTCACAACTATAAAGACGGAAGTGCAGTTTCCCCTAGTCTTCCACAACCTATAAGGTTGACACCACAACAATTGGAAGAAAAAAGAGCAAAAGGGCTTTGTTATAGTTGTGATAGCAAATACACTAAAGGTCATAAGTGTGCTGAGAAGAAATTATTCTACATAGATTGTGAAGAGGACGAAGAAAAGGAGCAAGAAAGGTCAAAAGAACAGGATATGCTCCAGGAACAAAGCCTAGATGAAGAAAAAATAAATCCAACCATATCTTGTAATGCATTGGCAGGAATTACCACTCCTCAAACCATCAAGATAGAAGGACAAATCAAGAAGAAAAAGGTGATAGTGTTGATTGATTCAGGAAGCACCCACAATTTTATTCATTGTAGGGTAGCAAAAGAATTGAATTGCTTCCTATATCCGGCACCAGAGTGTCAAGTGATGATTGCAAATGGAGGAACAATAAATTGCTCTGGAAAGTGCTATAATATCAAGCTATCCATGGGAGAATATGTATTGACTAGCCCAATGCTTTCCATTCCAATGGGAGGTGCTGATGTTGTACTAGGAGTCCAATGGCTACAATCCTTGGGTACAATAGATTTTAATTTTCAAGAACTTTTCATCAAATTTTCTACGGAAAGAAAGGTAGTTGAATTAAGGGGTATTGCATGGAAACCAGGAAAGATAATCAGCTCTAATGGTATGACAAAGCTTCTAAAAAAGGAGCAAAGGGGTGTAATTGCACAATTACGTTCGCTAGATGTTTCCACATTAGAATCATCTATTTCTCCAGATCTCCAAAAAGTCCTAGACAATCATTCTAAGGTATTTGAGACTCCCAAAGGTCTCCCACCTATGCGTGATCATGATCATGCTATTCATCTGATTCCAGGAAGTGTTCCTCCAAACATCAGGCCTTACAGATATCCCTATGTCCAAAAAAGTGAAATTGAACGTATGGTTGCAGAAATGCTAGAGGCTGGTATAATTCAACCAAGTCAAAGTTCTTTCTCAGCTCCAATAGTATTGGTGCACAAGAAGGATGGATCATGGCGCATGTGTCCAGATTATAGGGAGCTCAACAAGCTCACTATTAAAGATAAGTTCCCCATTCCTGTCATTGATGAATTACTGGATGAATTGCATGGATCAATTTACTTCACCAAGTTGGATCTTCGTTCAGGATATCATCAAATCAGAATGAAGATTGAAGACATTCCGAAAACGGCATTTAGAACTCATGAGGGTCATTATGAATTTTTGGTCATGCCTTTTGGCCTTACCAATGCACCTTCAACATTTCAAGGTTTGATGAATTCAATTTTCAAACCATTCCTTAGAAAATTTGTGTTAGTATTTTTTGATGATATACTATCTACAGCAAGTCTTGGAAGGATCATGTTGAACATGTTAACAGGGTGCTACAACTATTGGAGGAGAAACAATTATATGCCAAAAGATCCAAATGTTTCTTTGGAGTCCAAGAGGTGGAATATTTGGGTCATATTGTATCTCATGAAGGAGTTAAGGTAGACCCTACCAAAATTAAAGCCATTAAGGAATGGAAAATCCCCACATCCATAAAGCATTTGCGCGGATTTCTTGGGTTGACAGGGTATTATCGCAAGTTTGTTAAGAATTATGGGAGAATAGCAGCACCTCTAACGACATTATTGAAGAAAGATGCATTTTCATGGACTCCGGAAGCAACAAAGGCCTTTGAACATCTTAAAGAGGCAATGTGCCAAGCACCGGTCTTAGCTACACCGGACTTCACAAAAACCTTTATTGTGGAATGTGATGCTTCAGGAAATGGAATTGGTGTTGTTCTAATGCAAGATGAAAGACCCATTGCTTTTGAAAGTCGTCCAATCAAGGGAAAGTTTCTAAGCAAAGCTATTTATGAGAAGGAAATGTTGGCAATACTCCATGCACTTAAGAAATGGCGACCCTACCTAATGGGAAGACACTTCAAGGTAAAAACGGATCATGATAGCCTTAAATACTTTTTAGAACAAAGATTATCCTCTGAAGAGCAACAAAAGTGGGTCACAAAGATGTTGGGTTATGACTTTGAAATCATCTACAAAAAAGGGAAGCAAAATGTGGTGGCAGATGCACTCTCAAGGAAGGATGAGGATGTGGAAGCATTGTTGTGCGCTATTTCTATCATCCAACCAGATTGGATAAATGAAGCAAGGGAGGAATGGAAGAATGATGAAGAAGTATGGGCACTTATTCGAAAGCTACAACAAGATTCCAGTACATCTGATACATTTAGCTGGAAAAATGATTCGTTATGGTACAAAGATCGGTTATACCTCTGTAAGAATTCACAGCTAAAACAAAAGATTCTTATGGAATTGCACACTTCTCCCTTAGGAGGGCACTCAGGATTTTCAAAAACTTACCACAGGGTTAAGAAGGAATTTTTTTGGGATGGCCTTAAATCAGATATTCAAAAGTTTGTGGCAGAATGTTTGGTTTGCCAACAAAATAAAGTTGAAACAATTAAGACACCGGGTCTATTACAACGTTTATCCATTCCAAGCCAACGTTGGGAGGAGGTATCAATGGATTTTATCACAGGTTTACCCAAGTCTGAGGGAAAGAGTGTCATCATGGTGGTAGTTGACAGACTTACCAAGTATGCACACTTTTGTGCATTATCACATCCAATTAAAGCCAGTACAGTTTCTACTGCATTTATGGAAACAATTCAAAAGCTACATGGAAACCCAAAGATTATTGTAAGTGACAGAGATCCCATTTTCACTGGAAATTTTTGGATAGAATTATTTTCTTGTCTTGGTACTCAGTTAGCTCATAGCTCATCTTATCATCCTCAATCTGATGGGCAAACTGAGATAGTAAACAAATTTTTGGAAGGATATCTTTGTTGCTTTGTATCTGATAAACAGACACAATGGGTCAAATGCTTGCCTCTGGCTAAATGGTGGTATAACACTTCCTTTCATACAGCAACAAAAATGACCCCATTTATGGCACTTTATGGGTATCAACCACCATCCATCACATCATATTTAAGAGAAAATTCTAAGGTTCAGGCAGTGGAACATCACATCGAACATCAACAAGTCCTCCAACTCTTAAAGGATAACCTCGTGTTGGCACAGAATAGAATGAAACAACAGGCAGATCAACATCGCAGTGAAAGAAGTTTTGATGTAAGTGATTGGGTATTCCTACGGCTACAACCATATAAGCAAATGTCCCTCAAGCAAGCTAAGAAGGATAATAAATTATCACCAAAGTATTATGGTCCGTACAAGGTGTTGCAAAAGATTGGTACTATGGCATACAAATTGGAGCTTCCTGCAGCTTCTCAATTGCACCCAGTTTTCCATGTTTCATGCTTAAAGAAGGTTATAGGCGACAAGCTCCCAGTTCAAACAATATTGCCAGAACTTGACGAGGAAGGAAAAATTATATTGGAACCGGAAGCAGTTACAGAAACAAGAACTCGACAGCTACGAAATCGATCAATTTCAGAGTACCTTATCAAGTGGAAGAACTTATCCGCTGAAGATTCCACATGGGAGGATGAGAATTTTATGTAGAAGTATCCAGAACTACTAAAGCGTTGAGGACAACACTTTTTTGAAGGAGAGGGGCATGTTGGGTCCCTATAATACTAGTGATTACCCCATTACTATTGTAGTTATACCCCTTATTTATATTGTTGTGCCCCCATTGCCCCCATATTGTTATTAATGTGCCCATAGAATCCCTCTATTGTTATTTTTGTGGCTTTATATTATTATTGTTAGGTCGGCTGGATTATATTGTGACTCCTTAGACTCCTATATATAGAAAGGAGGTTTTGTCATTTGTATCATCCAAGAATTGTTCATTTATGTAATGTAAAGGAGGTTGCCCCCTCAAAGAGGCCCGAATTCTAAGGCGTTGATCTATCTTTTCTATCTTTTCTTGAGCTGGTTTCATAACATATTGACAACATTTCCTTCTCATAAATAGGTTTCTATAAATATTTTCCTTTAATTGGACAACTTTCAAAAGAAATGGTTCTTCTTTCTTGCATTAAAACCACACCAATGCCATTTCCAAAGGTATCACATTCCATAATAAATGTTTTGTGAAGTCTATTGTAGATAATACCAGAGCTGGACACATTGCCTCTTTAAGATGTTCAAAGGCCTTTGTTGCTTCTGGAGTTCAAAAGAATGCATCTTTCTTGAGTAATGTTGTTAGAGGCGTTGTTATCTTCTCGTAATTCTTAACAAATTTGTGATAATACCCTGTCAACCTGAGAAATCCTCAAAGATGGCTTAAGGTTGTGGGGATTTTAAATTCCTTTATGGCTTTAATTTCGTTGGGGTTTGCCTTAACACCCTCCTGGGATACAATATGACCCAAATATTCCACTTCTTGTTCTCTAAAGAAACATTTGGAGGATTTTGCATACAATTGTTTCTCCTCCAATAGTTTGAGCACCCTGTCAACATGTTGAACATGATCTTTCCAAGACTCGCTATAGATTAGAATATCATTAAAAAATACTAACACAAATTTTCTAAGGGTTTGAAAGTGAAATTCATCAAACCCTAAAATGTGGAAGGTGCATTAGTAAGGCCAAAAGGCATGACCAAGAATTCATAATGACCTTCATGAGTTCTAAATGTTGTTTTCGTAATATCTTATGTCCTCATTCTAATTTGATGAAGTCTTGAACGAAGATCCAACTTCGTGGAGTGAATTACTCCTTGTACTTCATACAACAATTCATTAATGACATGAATGGGAAACTTATCTTTAATAGTGAGCTTTTTGAGATCTCTATAAATCAGACACATATGCCATGATTCATCCTTCATGTGCATCAATACTACTAGAGAATAGAATGAAATTTGGCTAGGTAGAATTATACTTGCCTCTAGCATTTCTACATCCATACGTTCAATTTCACTCGTATGGGCATAAGGATATATGTAAGGTCTAATGTTCGGAGGAAAATTTCCTGGAATCAAGTGAATAACATGATCATGACCTCAAATAGATGGGAGATATTTGGGAGTCTCAAATACCTTGGAATGATTGTCAAGGACTCTTTGGAAATATGGAGAAATGGATGACTTAGACGTTTGAACATATAGTGAACATAATTTTGCAATTTCCCCCCATTGTTCCTTCTTCAAAATATTTTCCATGCCATTAGACTTTATTATCTTCCCATGTTTCCTTGTGATACCCCTTAATTCAATTTCCTTTCCTTATGAGAAAAAATTCAAGAAACATTCTTGAAAATTAAAAGTTATCATCCCCAAATATTGTAACCATTGGACTCCTAATACAACATTCACACCACCCATTGGAATGGAAAGAATTGTATTGTTCAATACATATTCCCCCATGGTTAGATTTATATTATGGCACTTCCCTGAGAAATTTATAGTTCCTACATTTGCAACCATCACTTGACACTTCGGTGTTGGGCATAGAAAGAAATTCAAATCCTTGGTTATCTTACAATGAACAAAAATTATGAGTACTACTTAAATCAATCAACACTATTACCTTTTTCTTCTTGATATATCCTTCTATCTTTAGAGTTTTAGAAGTGGTAATTCCTTCCAATGCATTACAATATATGGTCAAATTCATTTCTTCTTTTTCAACCCCTAGGGGTTGGTTCCTAGGATATATCTTCTTTTTTGGATGTTTCGGGTTCCTTTTCTTTGTCCTCTTCACAATATATGTAAAATAATTTATTCTCAACACACTTATGAAGTTTATTGTATTTTCTATCACAACTGTAACAAATCCCTTTTAGCTTTTTTTCCTCCAGTTGTTGCAATGTCAACCTTGCAGGCTGTGGGAAGCTAGGAGCAGCAACACTTCCATATTTATAGTCGTGAGTGGTATACCTCCTGTTACACTAAAATTTGTCACCATGACTATTTGCAGTTAGTATGGCTCCATCAACTGTCATACTATCCTCCTTGGCAAGTATTATACCTCTTCTCCTCATGTCAAACTCCAAGAAAGAGAGAAAGTCCTTAAAAAGTCAAATAACTCTGGTTACGCAGTTTCTCTTAACCTTACCTGCGTGTACGCACCTCAAGTTCACAATACCTGCGTACTTGTACGCTCTGTCTGTAAAGGGGTGGGTGTGTACTCCTGTAAAGGTCAAAAGGCGCGAGTTTTACTTCAAAAAAGTTACTTGTGGTCGATTCTAGAGCATTCTAGAAGATGGTTTGATGTGTATTGAGCGCCTCCAGATGGTTCATGTATCCCTATGAAAGAGGAACTTATCCCATCAAGAAGGGAGCTATCCCATTGAAAGAGGGGCTTATCCCATTGATGGTGGACCTAATTAACTTCCTCCTAAGCATTATAAATACAGGCATTGGGCCAGAGGGAGGGGAGGTTGAAAGCTGAACATTCCTAAGGGTAGATGCTGCTGAAATTAGGACTCCCTTATAGAGCTTGAGAGGAGAGATTCCCATCCTTTCTTAGCTTCATTTGGAAGTGGGTGAGCTGATCAAAGTAAAGGAGAACTCTTGCTGGACCCTGGGAGGGACCTGCACAACACCAAGGCACTGGTTGTAATGGTTTCTTTTGTTTCCAATTAATACAATTAAGTTCATTTTTCTCAACAAGTTGTTATATATAATTTGTTTCATATACTCCTTGGTCTTTATGATGAATATGTTTTATTTTATGAGTTATTCAGGTGCTATGTAATCGTTTGCTTGTTAGTGAATGCAGGTTTCGAAGAGAAGGAGGAGCTCATCTAGATCGGAGAGGCTGGACTGCTACAAACAGCGTTGGACTAAAGGTATGCTTTAAACACCTGGTTGCTTGTATTTTAAATACATATTTAGGGAAAGATAGTGCTTAATTGTCTTGTTTGTCACTAGAAAGCCTTAGCTTCTAGGGAGGTCGGTTTTGTCCGCAAAATTGACTCTTTCTACATGACAAAATGGCGACTCCACTGGGGAATCCATGGATTTGATTGATTTCTCTTTTGATTGATACTTTGATTTGAGAAAAGTCGATTTCTTTCTGGTTTTTGGCTGATTGACTGTGAATTTGGGTGGAATAGCTTAGGGTTAAGTTAGATTTTATTTTTCTTGGTTTTGCTAGCAGTACGCACCCTCTGCGTTAAGCACAGTGCGTACCTGTACGCACTGCAGCTTTGTACACAGAGCGTGGCCGCACCTGTGCAAACAGGATGCCTGCGTACCCTGTCAAAAGTTGAGAAAATTCCATTTTTTTCCTTTTTGCCTCTTAGATTTTGTTTATAATTTGTTTTTTTTTTGCTGCCCAGATCCACTGGTTACCTGTTAGAAGTCTTCATCTAAGCTTGTTTCATTAGTATCAATGGTTTTAGTGAAATTCATAGAAGTTCTAGCCCTAGGTTTGATTTTTGCATTGGTCCTGTAGTGACTTTGGCTTTAGCAGTTGTAAAACCTTGGATATCCCTGGTCTTTGCAGTCTTCTTAGGAGTCGGACCTTTCGTAAAATCCACCTTTGTGAGAAACCTACCTTTGTGTTGTCTCTTTGCGGAATTTCGAGAAAGCTTGTTGGTTAAGCTGTGAATTTCATTCTTAAGAAAAAGAACAAAAAATTTTGATTTTTGTTTTTGACTGGTTTATGATTCTGCATGAACTAGTCCTTGGTTGAATTGTAACTGAGTAAAACATCCTGGAATTATACTTTGTAGGCTTTTACCTCATTAGATTTGATTTTAGGTAAATTTCTCTTAGATTTGCTTTTAGGTAAAATTGATTTGATTGTCATAGATTTTTTAAAAATTGATTTTTGTTAAGTAGTTTTACATGCTTTGTTAATATAGGAAAAAATACAAAAATCTATTTTGAAGAAAAGTTTGTTTTAGTAGCATTTGAAGTCTTTGAAAAGAGAAAGGAATTTTCGTGAAATAATTAGTGGTCATGTGTTGTATGCTTTGGAAAAGATAAAGAGATTGTTTCTTTGATTTTCATTGCCAAGAAAGTTGTCTTTATATCAATTTTGCATTCTCCAACTCTCTTAGCTAGGGAATTCATTGAAAAGGAAAGATAGTATAAATCATCCTAGGTGCATCTTTTTAGTGGATTTGAGTCGAGTCTACACACCATTAGTTTCATCTCCACTACCTTTTGTCCTAAAGAAAAGCCATAAAATTAACGCTTAAAGTAAAATTAACTTAGTAACTTTTTATTTACTAGGGCTCTGAAACACCAATATAGATCAGGCTAGTGTCTTGGAGTAGGAGAGTAATTAACTCTCCAAGACAGCAAAACCAAACAAGTAGCTCATCTTGTGGTAGGATAAATCCAATAGTTACATTTATGCTCTGGGAAAGCTCCTCTTAAAGGAGAAGCACGAGATCGTGTCCGAACCAGTGAGGGGATCAATCCTCCTTCATTGGGAACGACGCCAGATACGCACGTACTACAAACGGTAAACCTCGGATTATTGTCGAGGAACCTGGGGTTACTTGTCGGTAAACCTTGGATTATTGTCAAGGAGCCGGCAAGGGGATTGAGCTTGATACTCTGCCCTTGCGTGCTATCGGATCATAGACTGTTCCCCCAGGTATATTTGTTGCTGTTGG
Source organism: Pinus tabuliformis (assembly GCA_031772625.1). Lineage (NCBI taxonomy): Eukaryota > Viridiplantae > Streptophyta > Pinopsida > Pinales > Pinaceae > Pinus > Pinus tabuliformis. The sequence continues at coordinate 752,300,319 of CM062819.1, forward strand.
TGACCTTAGTGACCATTATCTTTAGGGTTCTACCCAAGGTGACGGTGGAGGGAAGATCCCACTGTACCTGGAGCAGACGTCGGCTAGACTGACATGGATTTTCCGGGGGGTTCACTTCACTCGAGACGGTTAAAGTGGAGGAACTTGTGCCGGTCTATTCATTAAGCAGGATGCCGGGGTAACTGTTCCACCCGCCACTTCTGTACTGAATTCGGCGATGTTGGGTTTCATCACCAACTAGTGTTTTCGGTCCAGAAGGCTACTGTTTGTGTATGGTTTGACGCCCTAGATTCTTTAGGCGTGTGATTCGAATTTGTTTGGTTCTTTAGAGACTTTAGGCGGTTTGTTTTGAGATTTTATTTTGTTTGTGTGTGCAGTAGTTAAAAGTTTTTAACTGTGGCTGAATTACCGAGACAGTCCCGTAGACTTCGGGGCCAGTCTCCTGATATTGTAACCGTGGCCGATTTGTTGAGGAAGTCCAGTAGACTTCGGGGCCAACCTCCTGAAGACGTCCCGGGTCATTACGAAGGTTTGAAAGTCCTTGTAACTCCTAGTGGCAGTAAAGTAGGTTCACCTGAATAAGGAGAGTCTTCGTTGGTAGTCCATCTATATTACCAAAGTCTAGAAACAGGTTATAATCCCGAAGCTATTGCAGTTTCCGAGCTTGCTGGTAGTTTTTCATCTACTAGTGATATAGGCGAAGAACCTGAAATATCTTAACCTGTTACTCCAACTTCTAGTGCTCCTGATTCACCTAGGGTAGAAAGAGTCATCACCGAAAATCTTCCTTCTGGTTTGATAGCTATTGAAGAACTTGCTCCAGAAGAAGAAATAGGCGTCCCTATCCCTGAAAATCAACCTACTATTGATCTAAGGGAGCGTGAATCCATTTTTTACAGTCCACCTAGAAGTACTACTTGGTATCTTTCGTTAACTAATTTTTTGGACAACTCAGGGTTAAGTTTTTCTCCACCTCGTGCTCCTTATCCACCTGGAGGTATTTATACTCCTGTAAATATGTCAGGTCAGTCGTCTATGTTTACTCAATCTCCTGAATCTTTTTTGTACGGCGGTCCTTCTATTCCCTCTGGGTATCAGTCACTTTCTGGTACTTTTGCGGGAGCATCTCCTCAACCCATTGAACATGGGTTATTAACTGGAAACAATGGTAATAAACCGTTGGGCATAGGAGACATTTACATGATGTCAGGTTCAATTCCCAGTTCTCAACCTCAAGGTGGCCAGTTACCGCCTGGGGGGCAACCTCAAGGTACACAAATTGCGTCTGGGGGGCAACCTCAAGGACAGTATGTACCCGTGGTGCAATACATTCCTCAAGGTCAACCCCAGCCTCAATATGTACCCCAAGGTCAACCTCCGTATCAATTTATACCTCAAGGTCAACCCCAGTATCAGTACCTACCTCAAGGGTATCTACCTCAAGGTCAGTACTCGAGTCAAGGTTACCAACCACCCCAAGGTCAATCTTATGTTCAAGGTACGGGAAATGTACCTTTCAATTATCAATCCTACCCTCAATCCGGTTATGGATCTCAATATCCTCAACCTGTTATGGGTCAATACCCCGGAATGAACATAGTGTGGGATCCATCGCAACTTCAACAGGTATTGCAGCCAAGTGTACAGTTGTCATCTCAAACTGGACAACCCTTAGTTTTTGGTTCACCCCAGCAACCAGTCTAGTCTGATGTTCAAACTTCTGTACCTTCGGTAGTTTCTCAGTCTGGGCCTATTGCACCTAGTACTCCATCTCAAACGACTGCTGCAACTACCGCAACATCTGTTCAATCTACCCCACTTACTTCTGGAGTATCGACAACTCCGATTTCTACTGTCTCTGTAACAACTCCTCAGACATCTTTACCATTGTCTGGATCCACGATTCAAACTACGGTTCAGATGCCTGTAGGACAACCTGGTTTAAGTACGGTTGTCACAAGTCAACCACAATTCACTTATCAATCGTACCAGGGACAGTACCAATACGGGCCTGCTGTCCAGCAGCCAGTTTACCAGTATCAACCGTATCCTGGGTACACTTATCAACAACCACAACAACCCCAGTACGGTCTGATTAATCCTGGTTTTCCGGGAGGATACAATATCCCAAACGCGATTCCTATTCCAAGTTATCCTGGATATCCTCCTCCTGGGACTGGTCTCGTGACCCAGAGCTTTAGGGATCCTAATCGGCAGTTACCGTTTATCGCAACTTTGGATTTACCAGACTTGTCGCGCCTAACAAACGATCCAATAAATTATCTTCCGTTTTGGCCGCCAATGCCAAATAAGTTGCCCAGTGACATACCCAAGTTCGAAGGTAAGTCTGGAGAGGACCCGTCGAATCATGTGATGACTTACCACCTCTGGTGTGCCTCTAATTCCATCTCGGATGATTCGATCCGCTTACGTCTTTTCCAGCGTACTCTCATTGGTCTCGCGGCCAAGTGGTACATTGAGTTACCACGGGCCTCTTTTTATAATTTTAGCCAGTTAGCTACCTCATTCTTAACTCATTTTCAGTTGCTGGTCAGATATGATAATGGCACGGAGTTACTAACTTCATTAAAACAATCGACGTCCACGTATATTTCCGATCATATTCATGAATGGAGACGTCGAAGAAGATTAGTGAAAGTTTTTATCCCGGACCAAATCTTAGCTGAATGGTTTGTTAAATCATTATTACCGAAGATTACTGAAGACGTAGCTAAGGCCGGAGTGGTTACTAAGGAGCAAGTGATTGCTCAAGCGCAGTACCTTGACTTAGTTTACACTCAGTCAGGTACGTTACACGAAAAGATCCCAGATCTTCTAAGTCAAATCAAATCGCTGCTGCTCCTTCGGGGTCTCATGCCGCTGATGGCATGATTGGTACAGTGAATACTAAAAGCAAGAAGAAATCCTCAAAGAATTCTTTGCCTATTATAACCTTACCAGACTCCCCGACAGGAGATTCTTCTGCTGAAGTTTCCGCCGATATTCACGCTGTCGAGTCATCTACAGCTAAATCAAAATCCGGTGGGAAAAAGAAAGGCAAGAAGAAGAATAAAGCAGACAAAACTCCAAAGGAGAAAACTGAAAAGTTGGAAACCAATGACGAAAAACGCAAACCTCGATATCCTTGTCTTATTTGTGAAGAGGATCATTTTACGAGAGATTGCCCTCATCGGGCCGAGGTTGTGAAAATCGTCAAGGGTTCCCCAACTCCTGCTGTTTTGAAAGACCCATTTCCAAAGCAGGAGAGTAAGATGATAGGTTCTTCCTCGAGTGCCAGTGAAGAACCCATATTGATGATGTCTCATGTAAGGATTGTGACTCGATCGCAAGATTATGGTAGTAAAAGTCCTGTTGATGGCAAAGAAGCAGAATCTTCTCATTCTAATCCATCAACCTCAGCTCCCAGTTCCGATCCACTACAGATCGAGAAACCTAACCCGGACTTAGTAATCAAACCGCCCGCTAAGGGTTTACTTCGAAGGTCTACTTTCAATCCACATGCGAGAGCGGCCCAGAATTACAACATTGTTGAGGATTTAGCTGTATCACCCTCAGCAATGTCGGCTTTGGAAGTGCTGCAATCATGCCCAGCACAACGCAAATTACTTTTGTCGGCTATAGGAGCTGTTGATGTTCAGGACCCGAACCTAATAATCTTTGATCTAGAAAATAGTACACCGCGTTTACCTCATCAAATGGCTTTCCAGATCCCAGTGATAGTCAAAAACAGGCCTATTCATCGGACTGTAATTGATGAGGGAGCTTCCACGTGTATTATGTCGATACGGTGTTGGAGATCGCTTGGTTCTCCTTCACTAAATCAATCCCCGACAATTCTTAAGGCCTTTGATGGCCGTGGGTTTCATCCGTTTGGTATTCTACAGGATTTGCCTATAGGGGTTGAAGGAAAAACTGTTAGTCTAGATGTGGAGGTGGTTGATGCCCCTCTAGACTACAACCTTCTCTTGGGTCGAAGTTGGTCTTACGCTATGACAACGGTCGTTTCATCGGTCTTCCGAGTAATAAAGTTTCCATATAATGGCAAGATCGTAACAATAGACCAGCTGGCTTACTTTTCATCTGACCCAGCCTCTTCAGAGAGTATCCAGCATGTCGGTAAAACGACTATCCCTTATAAGGATGTTGGAGTAGGATTAGTTAAAGATGCCGGTTTACTGGGAACTTTTCCTTTTCCTCCAATCAATGCCTTGTCTTCGTTTGCATCCATTCATATGATTACATCAGATAACATTGTTTATGACGATCCTTGTTCCTTCTGAATCTGATATAGACTCATTTGGTGATGTTATGCCTTTGAGTCCATATGAAATTGCCTATGAAGTCGTGCAGTCTTTTACCAACCCGCGTTCAACCAAAATCGACCAAATGAATGTGGTCCGTGAGGAATCACTTTTCACGTCAACCTCGGAGTTAATAGCATTTCCCGAAGTTGTGTCATCTGACGAGCAACTTCGTGAAGTCCTGTGTGTAGACGATTTACCATGGGAAGATCTCCATCACAGATCTTCATTTTTACCTGAGGATGATCGTTTTGAAAATGATTTCTCATCAATATTTACAGCTGAATATGTCAAAGAAGCTCAGAATCCAATGAAACATCCTGATTCAGAGCTGAATTTGGGAAACATCTCTCGAACTATTCCCATTGACATTTCAGTCAAGCCCGGAATTGTTGAGCACATTCATATAGGTGCCTCGTGTACAGATGACGAAATTCAGACATACAAGGCCCTATTTCAAGAATTTCGTGACGTGTTTGCCTGGTCTTATGAGGAAATGCCAGGAATTGATCCCGAGATTGTTGTCCATGAGATCAAGACTTACCCGGACGCTAAACTCGTCCGGCAACGTTTGCGTCAAATTCACCCACGAAAAGCGGCTGCAATTAAAGCAGAAGTTGAGAAGCTGTTGAAAGCAGGTTTCATTTATCCGATCCCGTTAACGGATTCGGTATCGAATATTGTTCCGGTTTACAAAAAAAAGGGAACAATAAGAATATGCATCGACTATAGGGATATCAATCGAGCTTGTCCCAAGGACAACTACCCAACACCCTATATCGATTAAATAATTGATGATTGTGCCGGCAGTGAAATATTTTCCTTTATGGACGGTTTTTCCGGTTACAACCAAATCAATATTCTACCTGCCGATCAACCAAAAACGGCTTTCATTTGTCCATGGGGGACCTTTGCTTATTGCAAATTACCTTTTGGGCTTAAGAACGCCGGAGCCACTTTTCAAAGGGCGATGTCTTATGCGTTTCATGACATCAAACACATTGTGCAACCGTATCTCGATGATTTTCCCGCTTATTCATTACATCGAGCTGACCACCTTGTCCATTTACGAGCAATCTTCATGAGGTGTAGGCATTATCGTATTCGATTGAACCCACACAAATGTGTCTTCTGTATAGAAGTGGGACCATTGCTGGGATTTGTAGTTTCAAAAGCCGGCATTCGCGTTGATCCCTCGAAGGTCGAAGCTATCATCAAATTGCCTCCTCCTTCGAGTCTTCGCCAACTCCAAAGTTTGCAGGGGAAAGCAAACTTTTTATGACGATTCATTCCTAACTAAGCCGAGGTTACAAAGGGTTTTACCCGGTTGTTGAAACAGAATGCTCAATTCTCTTGGGATGAGATAGCTCAGAAATCTTTTAATGCACTCAAGCACGCGTTGACCCATGCACCGTTGCTGCATCCTCCCAACTACAACCAGGATTACTTTTTGTACCTCGCCGCCGCTCATTCCACCATTGGAATGGTCTTAGTATAGGAAGACGAATTCGGGACGGAACATGTGATATATTACCTTAGTCGGACGTTAAACCCAACTGAGCTCAAATATTCACATGTGGAGAAATTGGCATTGGCAGCCGTTCAAGCTGTCCAACGTTTTCGTCACTACATTCTACTCCGTAAAACTACAGTCATTTCGGATTGCAACCCTATGATCTACATTTTGACTAAACAATTGCTAGGGGGCAAGTACTCCAAATGGATTGTTATCCTACAGGAGTTCGACTTGGAGTTTGAGAAATCTAAGTCTAAGAAATCTTTAGTTTTTGCAGAGTTAATGTGTGACTTCCCGCGTGCTGACACAGAAACTGTGGCAGAGGAACCCATTGTGGACGAATCTTTGTTTCTCATCAGCACTTTAGATCCATGGTATGGGGATATCATCGTCTATCTCCAGACCCAATCCTTTCGGCCCGAAGTTTCAAAGTCGGAACGTCGGAAAATTCGCTTCCAGTCCCAACAGTACAAAATTATTGGAGATACTCTTTATCGCCATGGGGCGGACTTGGTTTTTCGACGTTGCTTAACTCACGAAGAAGCTGAAAGGGTTCTGAATGACTGTCACTCTGGAGCGTGTGGCGGTCATATGTCTGGGTATGCCACAGCCCAAAAGATATTACGCGCTGGCTACTTTTGGCCGTCCTTGTTTAAAGATTATATTACTGCGGTCCGGAAATGCCACAACTGTCAAGTGTTTGATCGCAAGATGCGCGCTCCACCTGCTCCTCTCCACCCTATAATTGCAGTTGGTCCTTTTGCCAAATGGGGTATCGATTTTATTACATGTAACCCTCACTCGGCCGAGGGGCATGCGTATATCATCCTTGCGGTAGATTATTTTACTAAGTGGGCCGAGGCAATGCCTACATTCGAGGCAGACGGCAAGACAGCTGCAATTTTCGTATTCAATCACATTATTGCTAGGTTTGGTGTCCCACAAGCGATAATCACTGACCATGGGCACCATTTTCGAAACGTTATGATGACAGAACTTATAGGCCAGCTTGGTTTGCGTCACGATAGCTCAACTCCTTATTATCCACAAGCGAATGGTCTGGTTGAGTCCATCAACAAAGTTTTAGTTATCATGATCTGACGAATCATTGGTATTCATCGGTCGAATTGGCATAACATGTTATTTTCAGCACTTTGGGCGTACCGAACCTCAGTGAAAACATCAACAGGGTTCACTCCTTTCCAACTAGTTTATGATTTGGAAGCTGTGCTGCCCATTGAATGCGAAATCCCGTCACTTCAAATGGCCATCTAGTTACTTCCAGCTACTTCCGAAGAGGAGAAGCGTTTATTATACTTAGCTCAATTAGATGAGACTCGACGTGATGCTGCATTGGCGATCGAGACTCACGCAAAACGTATGAAAGCTCAGTATGATCGAAATGTGACCCCTTGAAATTTTTCGGAAGGAGACCTAGTGCTATTATATGATCAAGCTAATGATAAATTAGGTGCTGGAAAATCCGTTCCTATGTGGCATGGGCCCTACATTGTCAAGCGAAAGCTAGCAAAAGGGGCCTATGAGCTGGTAGACTTTGACGGGGACTCTTTGGGTAAACCCAGAAATGGACTTTACCTAAAGAGGTATTATGCTTAAATGATGGGTATGGAGATTTTAGTTAGGTTAGGTTTTTCTTTCTAGCTGGTGTGTTTGTTAGTTTAGACAGTGTGTTTAGCTTAGAAAGTGTGTTTTTCGTCGTTATTCTGCTTATCTTGGTTTTACCCTTGATGTTTGCAGATGTCGATGCCTCTCCAAACATACATTGGATTTGCTGATGGTGCTTGTCGTAGTACACAGAATATCTCTTCCGCAGCTTGGGTTATCTATTCGCCCTCTGACGAGTTAGTTTCTATGCATGGGGTAAGCCTCGGTCAAACAACAAACAACATTGCCGAATACAGTGCAGTGATTGAGTTATTGTTTGAATCTATTTCATTTGGGATTCGGAGTTTGATAGTGAGGTTAGATTCTGAACTCGTTGTATTACAGCTTAATAGAGTGTATGCCATTAGAAATCCAGTGTTATTAAGGTTATTTTTGAGAGTGCGTCTCTTGGAACGTGAATTTGATTACATTGAATATCAGCATATTCCAAGGTCTTTAAATACATTAGCAGATGCAATTGCTTCTCGAATGTTAAATAGACATTTGCAGTAATCATACATGTAAATTTAAAAACATTTCATCACACATGTTTAACAAGATAAGCCGGTAATAATGATATATATAGATAGGAGTGTGTCAAAAAATACATCGTCTTCGATCATAGGTTGAAAAACACCTTATGATCGGCAAAAATGATAAGTACAAAAAACCAAAATGTCACATGTGTCTACAAAAACGACCATCCAATCACTGGTGATGATCTCTATACGACACCACTGCACGAGCCACCCTACACAAGAACCTCCTAAAAGGTCATGGGACTGCGACTACATAGCGCTGAAGCCTGATAGGAATATCATCTATAGTAGTCTCTGGTATGTCTGCTGTAAGACGCTCTAGGTCTTGTTCCAACTCAGCTAGGGTCTCTGTGGCCTCGTCCCGTGGGGCCGGTGCCGCTGCAACTGGTAGTCTCCTCTCGAAAGGTCGAAGATTGGCTGGACGACGTGGGCCTACATCTGCATTTTGAAAATTATTACTGTCAGTTTTGAGACGATATAAAAACAAAAAAAAATAGATAATTTAAAAACTTGTGAAAAATGAATTACCTGTGTCATCCCATTGTTCTCCCGGTGGAAGAACCATGTCCGGATCTCCACGAAAATCAACTCCGGCATAAGGAAAATCCTGTATAGAAAAGATCTGGTCCTCCAACCAGTGAAAGTACTCCGGAGTAAATCGGACAACCTCCGTGCCCTCATCAGGATGATGGGCCATAACCGCAACCCATCGCATCAATTTAGGCTCTCGGGGAGGCCCAACCTCAACAGTGAGCTGCTGTGGGATCAGCATCGGAACCCTCTCTAAGGCAAAACTCACAACTAAAGGCCCATAACCAAAAGTCTTTAGCCGTCCATTTTTTGTTCTAGTCAGTTGGCCCTTTAAATTAGCCAACACAGCATCACACCAGTTGAAAATGGTGCCTCGATAGCAATCAATCGCCATCCGCATCTGGGATCCAGTGGCAATGTGTAAAGCAGCAGCCCCACAAAGTCTGGTAACTGTAAAAGCAATCACCATAATTTCAGGTCGGGATATAGTTTTGATCTCTATCCCCTTCTCCTGAGACTGAGTGTTACACCACTCTTGTCGGAGACTAGCGATGGACTGGCCACCCGGCCTAGTCCCGAACAGAGTCAAGTGTTCGCCTCTCTTGGGCAAACCAGTGAGGAAGTAAATATCTGAGGGCTCTATCTCGAGCTGGTGCCCTCCAATGTAAAAACACTGGTCCTGAACGTTCCATCTTTCTACCAGCCACTCTAGAAAGCGCACCTGGGCCCTCATGCCAGGTATGGCCCAGTATTTGTAAAGGTCGCATGCCTTCAAAGCATCAATGGACGGTTGATGATTAATGGCGGCCAAATCAACATCTTCGTGCTCTCTCTCGCGCCAATCAAGCATGGTGGGCAATCTACACACCAGAAAACATCCATTAGAATCCATGAAATAAAAAATTATTGGTCCAATTTGGAGAATTTGGGGTTTGTAAACCCTTTGCGCGGAGTACGCACCCTGCCTTTAGGAACAGAGCGTGGGTACGCGGGTTCCTTTAAGGCAAGGTGCGTACGCCCGCCATTTTCCCAACTGAGAAAATGTCGGGGTATGCGGGTCACCAGTGGAGCACCTGCGTACCCCGAAAGGCGGATCTTGAAACCCCAAAGCCTCCAAAAAATGAAACTAGGGCCTAAAAACAAATTCTAAACGGATGAAAATGAAGAGGAGGATGTTGTAGAATACCTGAAAGAGACGGCGTTCGATTTCAACGGTCGGATTCTCCGCAATGTCCACGGGAAGTTTCTTGCCAAAAGCCCTTTTTCTCTCCTCAACAATAAAATGGTAAAAATGAATTGGTAAAAGCCCTTTTTATAGGTTTTTTGGGTAAATAAATGGTAAATTTGTTTATTTTTCACCATGAAAAGGTATTTTTCAAAGTATTTTTATCTATCTTTAAACAGGTATGAGTAATGTGTTGGTTTTTGTGCAGGATAAAGGATTTTCAGGGAAAATTGTCATTTTTTACAAACAAAAACATCAGAGTCATCTTTAAGCCCTTTTCTGACTCCTAAAACATGAAAAGATTGCCGAGCGTTTCTTTTACACTCGTTAAAACGGAATTAAAAGACGGTCCTCTTATAGCCCTTTTCTGACCGTAAAAACATGAAAAGATTGTCGAATTTTTGTCTTTTCAAATTCGATATTGGAACTAAAACGACGTGTCCTTGATCGCTTTTTACTTTTCAGGTCAAAGATACTAATCATGAAAGTACTCCTTGGTCGTAAAGATCAAGCGGTTCTCTCAAGTATTATTTTATACTTTTTCGGGCTTGGGAGACACAAATTTACGAAAAAGGTCAACCCTGGAGTCTTCTTAAGTTTTTCAGACTCTCTAAAATTGAAAAACACCGAGTTTCTCCTATACTGGACTCGTTAAAATTTCACAGTAAAGGACCTGTTCGATTACAAACAGGAACGGACCACTCCTTCTTAGGGTTCGAATCTAAACTAAGTTGGACTCATCCGAAGGATGAGCTTATAATCAAGCATATGTTATCCTCCTCAAGCTTGTAAACAATAAAGAGGTACTTGCCAGAAATGGTGGGGGAAAAGAGAGAAAATGAGCCTATTTGTTATCCTTTGTCTCAGAAGAAACCTTATCACCACTCTTGAACACGACACTTTTCATTCACCTGGGTTGGGAAATCCTTTGCCTAACAGTTGATCAAACCACATTGAAAATCTTCAGCCGATTCCGGGTATTAACTTTGGGTCAATTGTCACCAAGCCATCTGTTGTGTCGTTATGTGTTCAAGAGGTCACTGCAAATAAACCATTCATCTACAAAATACCCGTCGTCCATTTTGACCATCCCTGAGTCAGTCCTTACAGCTACATTTCTTCAACTTGATTTATGATTTCGTGTTGTGGGCTTGCCTGCAACGGGTCACTTTCTATCGACATCAGCACATTATCTAGAAAGATGACCTAGAAATCGTCAGTACCTTGAAATCTGCATGCATCAATGGCAGGTTTCTCGCCTTTGACGACAGTTTACATCATTGACTTTCGATTGAAGGATTCCCTGATATGTTCGACATCAACACATTCATTCGCATCTCATGGATTGTACTGGGTACTTTGAGAGCCATTGACATCACTGGTGGTTTCTCTCACACTTGTTAACAGTTTACATCATCGACTGGTAATCAAGTGGTTTCTACCATGTTCGACATCAACTCATTTATTCGCATGGATAGAATCGTACTATTTCGGGAAGTAGAAATGAAGACCCTGGATCTAGTTTCCACCATCCAGGCTGCGAGGAGTTTTGTATTCATTATACAGTAGACTAATTATAAACAGATGGCTACGTCCATACTGTGTCTACAAGAGTCTATGATTATGATGTACTGCGAAATCATTCCTATATCAAAGCAGTAGTTAGTTTGTTAGTTAAAGTTTTCAATCTGAGTATGGGAATGCCTACCTCAGTGATGATATGATCTTATATATGTATTTTGTGTTGAATATTTGCAGGTTCCGACTGGGCTCTCCACAAGATAATCCTTGAAATGATAAAGTACTTCACCCTTCCTAGATGATATGAAACCCTAATCTACTACAGGCTTCGCACTTTAGGGGGCAATCTGTTACACTAAAATTTGTCACCATGACTATTTGCAGTTAGTATGGCTCCATCAACTGTCATACTATCCTCCTTGGCAAGTCTTATACCTCTGCTCCTCATGTCAAACTCCAAGAAAGAGAGAAAGTCCTTAAAAAGTCAAATAACTCTGGTTACACAGTTTCTCTTAACCTTACCTGCGTGTACGCACCTCAAGTTCACAATACCTGCGTACTTGTATGCTCTGTCTATAAAGGGGTGGGTGCGTACTCCTGTAAAGGTCAAAAGGCGCGAGTTTTACTTCAAAAAAGTTACTTGTGGTCAATTCTAGAGCATTCTAGAAGATGGTTTGACGTGTATTGAGCGCCTCCAGATGGTTCATGTATCCCTATGAAAGAGGAACTTATCCCATCAAGAGGGGAGCTATCCCATTGAAAGAGGGGCTTATCCCATTGATGGTGGACCTGATTAACTTCCTCCTAAGCATTATAAATACAGGCATTGGGCCAGAGGGAGGGGAGGTTGAAAGCTGAACATTCCTAAGGGTAGATGCTGCTGAAATTAGGACTCCCTTATAGAGCTTGAGAGGAGAGATTCCCATCCTTTCTTAGCTTCATTTGGAAGTGGGTGAGATGATCAAAGTAAAGGAGAACTCTTGCTGGACCCTGGGAGGGACCTGCACAACACCAAGGCACTGGTTGTAATGGTTTCTTTTGTTTCCAATTAATACAATTAAGTTCATTTTTCTCAACAAGTTGTTATATATAATTTGTTTCATATAGTCCTTGGTCTTTATGATGAATATGTTTTATTTTATGAGTTATTCAGGTGCTATGTAATCGTTTGCTTGTTAGTGAATGCAGGTTTCGAAGAGAAGGAGGAGCTCATCTGGATCGGAGAGGCTGGACTGCTACAAACAACGTTGGACTAAAGGTATGCTTTAAACACCTGGTTGCTTGTATTTTAAATACATATTTAGGGAAAGATAGTGCTTAATTGTCTTGTTTGTCACTAGAAAGCCTTAGCTTCTAGGGAGGTCGGTTTTGTCCGCAAAATTGACTCTTTCCGCATGACACCTCCTTATTGCCATAATTTTGCCTTCAAATTTTCTTGCCACCTTAAATGCATTCTCCCATGACTTAGTTCCCAAAGGTGAACCTAATGTTGGATGTTATCCTTTAAATTCCCTCTGAAGATATCAACCAGATGCTCCTCTGGAATATTAGTTACCTTGATATTCAATATTTGGAAGTCCTCAATGTGCTCCCCAACTGAACCCTTTCGTTTGAGATTTATAGTTTGGATAAAGAAGGTATTTCTCTTTGTATCCTCGTAATGTTCTATCAATTCCTCCATAAACATTGTCCAATTGATCTGTGCTTTACTAAACAAATCCATCAATACCATACAAATTGATTAGGTTCTAAATATAAAGATGCAATGTGTACCTTTTGTGTGTGTTGCACATCGTGTTGATTAAAGAACTACTCCATCTGTAGTATACATGTTACCATATCCTTGCTATCAAACTTCCTCATATCAATCTTTAGAATTTGGTTAGTCTTCAACCCATTGTTGGAGTCTCTAAAAACATAATTCATATTCCTTTTTTCCTCATCCTTATTTTCATGGAATACCTTGCCACCACTAGGAGGCCTTTCTTGTAGCATCTTTGTCAAACCTTCCTTCAACCCTTCCATCTTGACATTCATCATCACTTCCATGTATTCTTTTAAACCATCCTTAAAAAATCCCATGTCCCCTTTTATTTCTTCTTTTAAACCATCTAATTCATTTTTGGTTGCTCTTTGTGAGAGTGAAATTTGTTGCACTTGGTCCCGTAATTTTGATATATCATGTTGCATTTCTTCCTCTTCTTCATGCGTCATAGTAGATATTTATGGTGGCTTACTGGGTGTATCCAATATTTTGTTGCAAGGCATATTGGAACCAAAATAATGATATCTATGCTTCACTATGCCCTTTGAATCACTTCAAACTGATTTTTCAAACAAAAGTTATGCAAATTTAAAAAATACACACCTTTTTTCTTGCTTTTTGGAGCTTGATATTGAAACTATTGTATATCTCTATAATTTCAGCCTCCCAAGGTCTGAAAATTCATCCTAAGGTATATTTTTATGTCTTTTTTCCAACCCAACAAGTTAGACTGAAATTGGATTCTTCAAGAGAAAGTTATACAAATCTCCCATGATGACCTAATTATGGACTAGTTCATTATAATGAACTTGTATGGACTACCATGTGTCACTATTTCAACCTTTAAACTTGAAACTTGTCCCCAAGAAACTAAATTACATTCACTTTTTATGGAATTCAAATTTGATCACCGAAAAGAAATTTATGACAATTTTCACTAGGTCACATGTTTAAGACTGAATTATGGAGCATGCAAAAACCCTAAATTCCTTGGACCATATCTCTGAAAGTATAGCAAAAAAAAATATCTGAAATTTTTACACACATTTCATCAAGATTTCAAAGCCATGTGTTAAAAATTTTAGCTTCTGAAGCCTCACATAAAAAAGTTATAGTGAAAATTACAAGATGACCTATTTGAAGCAGCAAAACCTTAGGATCCAAAGTTCTGATACCAAATGTTATGTTTCCAACTGAAAATAACACAAAATTGGAACAAGAATATATATCAATGACTATATATTAATCCACTTCGAGGGGGAAACCTCCTTTAAATCATGTAAATGAACAATTCTTGGATTATTCAAATGAAAAGAACCCCTTGGTATATATAGGAGTTTAAGAGGTCAAATATAATTAGGGCTTACATAATAATAATGATGTAAGGGAACAAAAATAAAAATAGTAGGCTTATATGTGGCACAACAATAACAATATGGGGGCTACTCTAGTATTACAACGACCTAACAGAAATATCTTCATTCTACATGTAAGTATTTGATGCTCATGATTTTCATAAATTCTATGCTAAAATCAATTGAATATGTTTGTCAATCATTAATAGCACCAATTGATGTAATTAGTTTGTATATTTTAATTATGAGTTATGCATTGGAATCAGAAAGGTTAGGAAAACTCAAATATTTCTCAAACCACACCTTTTCAAGCATAGAAGAGATCCCAATGATGGTAAAAGGGTTCTTCCAATATTATCTGCCTCCAAATTTCGTGAGTAAAATTCTTTGCTTTGACCCTTGTTTACCATTCATTGTTTTCTTTGTTGCACCATTGATTTTATGAAATAGGATCTAGATGCTTTAATTGAGGTCTTTCTATGTTTCTTCTATCAGTTCCTTTTCATATATGTCGATCTGTTGGTACCCCATCCCAACTTTCGAAAGAAAAAGTTTTTCTACTTCAACTCTTTTGTTTAAGTTCATTGGGATTTATTTGGACTTTTTTAGAGTGGACCTAAATTTCACAAAACATGGAAACATCATATGTTTTTCCACTTCAAGGGATTTTTACCATAATAAATTTTTCCCTACTAAACTTTCAAAAGTGGGGAATAATAATAATTAGGTAATGGATTATCAAATGAATGGTTAATCTCACACATGTTTCCAATTTTCGAGAATATTCGCCAATTTCCTGGCCAATATACGTATAGTATATACCAAACAATGGAGTGTGGGTTATCATATTTAATTGACGGGGAGTGGGATTGAAATTTAATGTAACATACTAATTGTCCCTCTAAATAACTAAAATATGATCGTTGTCAAAAAAATGTACATTTCCCATAGAGTCATATTTGATGCTTCCAAAGGGCGGAAATGTAATCACACTTTTTCTTTCTGCAATTGTAACGTTGAAGCTCTGTGAAGCTTTTAGTCATCGTCTATCGACATATTTGCTCAGCAATCAAGGTCTTCATTACCATTTTTCATCCAGGTTGTGCTAGATGAAGAAGTGGGAAGATGGGTTTTTTTAGTAGAGAGAGTTTGAATTTGATTTGATCCATAACATATATAATTAATTCCAAACCCTTTATATGCACTGTAAAATCCGCAGTTTTCTCAAATATTTATCTTAATTTTTTTCAAATCTGGTCAACTAGCTTTAATGTTGGAACTGTATTTTAAATTTGCATCTTTTGATTTGCTAGGGAAGTTATTTTTATTGCCAATTTGGTCCAAACTTGTTTAATTCATTGAAATCATTATAGATTTGGTTTAATGGTGGTTAGTAACTTTTAAAAATAGAATTCGGATGAAGTATCAATAGTTTGAGTCAAATATCTTGTTCAAATATTATTTATTATTACGGTAGGATGTTGGGTTTTATGTTGTGATACAGTTTTAAAATATTCTCAATTTTCACAATGTATGACGTTCAACATATCCTTGTTTTTGGAATAGCTAGCTAAGGTGGAAATTAAGGTCTACATCCAACCATTGGGTTTCATAAAATCACTTTCAATTGTTATAAAAGAAATATTTATGGACATTTTCTTAACGATTGTAAACTAAGTTTTCATAAATAAATAAATAAAAAGAAAAATATTTGGGCAAGAGACATTGACTAATTTGAGGGAAGAAGTTGGTTAAGTATACTCACTACAAGGAAAATATTTTCTAGTAGAGGTTATAACGAAGATTTTTAATGTTATAAAATTGGCAAAATTTGTCAAGGAAAAATACGCTAAAGCATTTGTTTGTGATAGAGGATGTTTTGGCGGAGATTATAATGGAACATCATCACAACTGAAAAAATATGGGCGGCTAGAGGTTTTAGCGGATGTTTTTTTTGCAGTGTGCTTCATGGAACAAGTAGCACCAGTGCACTACATATATAAAATCACCAAGATGCATACATAACTAAAAGAACTGGGGAATTGAATGCAAATAACACTAGTGCGTAACATATATTGCCCTGGTGCTAATATATAAAAAATTCCTCGAGGCGTTCTTGTAAGGAACGACACTGGGGCACGAAAAAAATAATTGAAGTGTCAGTGTTTTTGTTTAAACGTGCAGTGTCAATGCGTATTGTTTGTATAAGTGCATCAGTGCGTAAGTTATATAAAAGGACCAATGTTGTTAGTTATCATAATGCATTGGGGCTGGAAATAATATTTTTTAGAACTGGGGTGTTAGTTCTATGAAATCGTTGGTGCATTAAGAATTACAATGCACTGGGGTGCTAATTGCAAATAATATCGGTGCCTGAAGAAATAAACACCTCGGTGTTGTCATTTTCTGAAAAGGAACTGGTCATGCAAAAGGATGTCGTCACGATGCTTTTATATAACATAACGCACCATTGCATTTTTATGTTATGGATGCATCATTTTTTTGTATGAGATTTTCCATTTTTGGAAACATCGACCTGTGAAAGTGCAATTATTACAATTTTTTAAACCTGCTATTCATTAAAAAAAAAAACGACATATATCTTATAACAATATTCATATAAAATTAAAATTTGATTAGTGCATGTGTATATGATGTTTGGTTAAAATGTTATATTATCAGATTTCGCATCTCTTCGTTATAATATTTAATCATCCATATATTTAATCAGTAGTGTAACATTTCACAGTGACATTGGATAACACAATAAAATAAATTAAAATGTATTTTATTATATATCAATAAGAGGATCTTTGTCATACAAAATGGGATTGTTATTGGTAATCCCTTGTCTTTCAATTAGGACACTATGTCCATTACATTAAACAAAATCTATGATTTTCGCGTACAATTATTTCAAAAAATACAATAGATTGCATTGATGTCCAAATAGATCATCGTTATTTGTTGAAACTGTTATCAGTACTCGAGCTACTTCCATGACATGGGTTGTTTGGAGGAATGCTTTGTTGATCACATCTTGTTCCATCTATAAACATAAAAATAAAGTTTAATGAGTGTATCTACATTGGTGATAATAACGAAAATTGAAATAAATAATATAGATCAATGTAAATAGAATAGGTACCATAGCAAGAAGTGACTCATAAATTGTGCACATGGTTTCAAAATCAAGTCTCATGCCTTGTTGCAACAAGTCTTATACTAGCGTAGTTCCATAATTTCTTTCCTACATGTTTTAAACCCCATTATAAATCATAGATTTAATATATAGGATTATTATGTTCTATTAATTATAAACTCGGAGAAGTAAAACAAGATATTGCCAACACATACTCACAACCCTTATTTATTCCAATGTTAATCAATTCTTCTGATCGCTCTTCTTTGTATGTTAACACCTATTTGAAGACATTCAAGGATGGTTGTTGTAAAAAAACTTAAAATATACACAAATGAAACCTTGAGTTGTTATAATGAATATTAGAAATTACTCACAAGCTTTGAAATCAACCCTTTTCTTCATTGTCGTCCGGTTTTATGTGTTGAATGAGTTCCATTTTTGTTTTTTGCAAGAAAATACTTGAAAATTAATATCTAATGCTAAATTATTTTTCTAAATGTACAAAGTCAATCATGATTACATACAATTGAAGCACGTTGTTGTTGAGATGGCTCCTCTTGTGATTCAATTGTGTCCATTTCTTTGACCATATCCTTGTACACCTTTTTGGACATTCCTATTGGCATATTTCCCATATCAGCTCGTTGATCATTTGGGATTTTCATAATCTTCCTAAAAAAAAGTAATAAATATTTTTATATTGATATATGAAAACTAATTATAACAAAATTGATATTAATAAATGAATGGTTTGTAGTATTATATACACATAATTCTAGAAAATCATTTTAATTAGGAATATTACCTTTTGAATTATTTTTTTGTTGTTCTATGTTTTTGTTATTGCAAGTATGACATGTCTCATTGACCATCGCTCTCGAAACACTTCATGTAGTTTAGATATAATTTGGTTTAGAATCATTGGACTGATTTTTGTATTGTAATTGGAAAGTACATCTATAAGTTCGTTCCACTAGATCACTCATAGTTTTGTAAAAACAAATCCCCCTTTCATTAACCTTAAGCACCACTCCAGATGAGCTAAGGATTAATTCATCATCATTTACATGTTCTATAATTTTTATTTTCTTAGAACGACATTGATTTTTTCCTTCGTTGTTGTTCCATATAAAACATTAAACATATATGAATTAATAAATTGTTTAAAACATGTTATCTAATATTCTTAAATACATTGTATGCTAGGATTTGTGTGGAAATGGACATCTTTGGAGCCTTCCCAGAGGTGGTAATGCTTGAATTCTAGGATGATAGCTGGACTCAGAGCATCAAATATGAGAAGATCTCATTCTCATGTCAGAAATTCCATGAAAATGGGAACCTCTTTGGAGAATTCCCTCTAAATGTCAAGCCCGAGAAAACAAAACCCCGTCCAGAAAGAGATGTAAAAGGATTCACAAAAGTTGTAACAAGGGGAAAAGCACGGAGGAAACAACAGAAACGAAGTTACATTGGAAATAAGGAGTCGAAGAACCGATATGAAGTTCTGGTCAAGGAAATAAATCAGGCGGAAACAGAGCCTCGTTTTGAGTAAGAGATCCTGGAGAAGGAACCAACAAAGAGTGTTCCCCTTGTAAACGAATAAATCTTGATGACACCTTCTCATCCATCTAAGAAGGTAGGAGATCCAATCCTACCCCAGAAGCAAGACGAGGATATATACATGACACCTAGGAAGGTAGGGAAAGAAGACCCAGATCTGAATGAAATAGTGGAGCAGGAAGGACTAGATTTCCCACATCTCCTAGAACAATGGAAAATGCGAGGGATGGATGTGATCCCTAAGGAACAAATAGATCAGGTGCAATACATATTCCTCACCAAGGAAGATACCCGAATGAGAGGCACCAAACGAGCACATGGAGAAGAGAAAGGCCTAGGAGTCAAGCTTAATACCCATAGCAGCAAAATCTCGAAGCAGACCCAACGGAAAAGAGGTCATAAAACAAACAGTGCAATACTCCAAGAGTTGGGAGCTCTCCTAATAAACTCAAGTAAGATGAAACCATAGAACCCTAACTCTCACCCCCCTCTTTTCCAATGAAGTTTCTAACATGGAATATAAGGGGCCTGAATAGCCCGTAAGAAAAGAATCCTGAAAGAAAAAATGAAAAAATAAAACCCTGATATTTTGTTTATCCAAGAAACTAAATGCATTACATCTCATATGCAAATAAGCAGTGGGAAATTTTGGTCTAAGTATGACTTTGTAGACATAGAATCTAGAAATGTGGAAGGAGGAATTTTAACCCTATGGAACCCCCAAATAATCCATATTATTTCCTCTGAAGCCACCTGGTATGCACTATCTCTGGTTTTACATTACATAGGCTTGCCATATCCTATTCTATGTACCAATGTTTGTGCACAGGGATTCACTGACAAAGAAATACCATATCACGTGCGTTCATATTGGGGAATAAAAAATGAGGTAAAATGAAATAATATATTGAGCATATAATAGGGGAGTAAAGGGGTTTTATATGTTGTATGGCAATATGTGTATTATAAGGTATTGTTTATACCATACATTGGCCACACGGAGGCAAAGGACAAGTGGGCTGGAGAAATAGAGGTTCAGGAGTATTTTGGGAGTATTGAGAGTGGGAAGGAGAAAGAAAAAATATTGTAATATTAATTACATAGGATCATAATATTCAAACCTATGGTCCTAGTATTGACATGCAATTCATGGTAATGTTAAATTCTTAAAGTAAACCTTTATCTTTGCTTTTCATACTTTTACTTAAATTTTTAACATTACCATGAAATGACTCAAGATGTTTGAGAGTGGTTCTAGCCTCACTAGATCTCATATGGAGAAACTAGAATTTTGGATCTCACTGGAAATGCAGCAGACTTATTAGTTTTTCAGGATTTCAGGATTGGGGGGATTACAATGTTTCCATTGGATTTTGTCATGTACTGTAGGGAACTCGTATTTAACCAAGGGAAGATTAATATTCAATGCTAAATTATTTTCTACATGTACAGAGTCAATAATGATTACATACATTTGAAGCAGGTTGTTGTTGAGATGGCTCCTCTTGTGATTCAATTGTGTCCATTTCTTTGACCATCTCCTTGTACACCTTTTCGGACATTCCTATTGGCATATTTCCCATATTAGCTCGTTGATCATTTGGGATTTTCATGATCTTCCTAAAAAAGTAATAAATTATTTTTATATTGATATACGAAAACTAATTATAACAAAATTGATATTAATAAATAAATGGTTTGTAGTAATATATACATATAATTCTAGAAAATCATTTTAATTAGGAATATTACCTTTTGAACGATTTTTTTGTTGTTGTATGTTTTTGCTATTGCAAGTATGACATGTCTCATTGACCATTGCTCTGGAAATGCTTCATGTAGTTTAGATATAATTTGGTTCTTAGAAACATTGGATTGATTTTTGTATTGTAATTGGAAAGTACGTCTATAAGTTCGTTCCACTAGATCACTCATAGTTTTGTAAAAACAAATCCCCCTTTCATTAACCTCAAGCGCCACTCCAAATGAGCTAAGGATTAATTCATCATCATTTACATGTTCTATAATTTTTCTTTTTTTACAATGACATTGATTTTTTCCTCTGTTGTTGTTCCCTATAGAACATTAAACATATATGAATTAATAGATTGTTTAAAACATGTTATCTAATGTTATTAAGTATATTATTAATGAAAATTCAAAGAAAAAGAAAAAAACTCATATTGAATAGTATTTTTTCATTCACCGGATTCATCCTTATGCATTTTCTATCAGGATTTTACGCTCTTATGCACTTAGATTAGAAATAACCTTATCGACCTTCTTCATTTTGTGGCTCTGAATGACACACACTAACCAGTACATATTATTTAAAATTACATATAGTTCAAACATATTAATTTTGTAAAGAATTTACAAAGAACTTGCCTTCTCTGCTTTTTTCGATGTGCTATCATTGTGTCGATCACTATTTTGTTACATGACACCTTCTCGGATGTTTTTTTATCAATATACAACCTGTACCATTGAATACATAAGCCCTTAAATCTATTTTATACATAAATCAAATAATTTTCAGCCAAAAAGGGCTTTGGTAACCGGTGCATTTATCTAAATAGACGCACCAATGCGTTTATCCCATTAATTAATGCACCAAGCATTTAATTTTTCGTCACTATCAGGGAAAATTATTTTTTTAAATAATTTTAAATTATGATAGTGTTGAAAATAGCAACGAGAAATGCTAAAAATAGAAGTGCTATAAATAACATTTCGGGATACCTTCCTATTTTAGTTAGTCCCTAAACTAAAATAGAGAAGTAAAATTCGAATTTGATCTTAACAGCTGTTTGTAAAATAATTAATTAATTCATCTTGAGTTAATTAGTTGTAGGAAACCAAACATGAAGTCTATTTGAAGACATGAAATAGTTTCTCCATTGATTGAAGAAGTTATCCCTTGATTAAAGGAGATCAGGATGAGTTGTACTTTGAGTTGTAGTTAGTTAGCTCAGTTATCTGAGTTAAGTCTGGTTAGATTAGTTCAAATAGTTTGTTGAACTAATTGTGAGTTCAGTTAGTTAATGCATGCATGCATGTAACTGCTGCACTTCAGATAACTGAATATTCTCTCATAAATAACTCATGCATGTCAGTTCAGTCAGAGACCCAGTTGAGATCAGGTGATGGGACAGTGTACTATCAGTTGCAGGAATATTCCTTGGAGGATATCTCTTGCATGTAGAAGGAATTCATTCCTTGGAGATTGTGCAGTTACTATTGAGGTTGATGGTTGTGTGATGAGGCCAATTCACACAGGTGGCAGCATTAGACCCCAAGAGAAACTGCGCAAGGAAATAGGAGGCTTGGAGGGCTGGAGGAAGACATATGTTGTGTCTATTCAGTCTATGAGCTGTATTGTTTGATTGCAGAGAGAGCAGGATAGCTTGTGAGCTGATTCTTTGTGTAATCTGAACATATTTCCACTTGTATGATATATAGAGAACGAGGTTTTAGGCTGAGGCTTTCCCCAAAGTATTCTTATGTGTTCATGTGTGATTGCTTTCTCATTCTCAGTTATATGTGTTCTATTTGATCTTGCTCATATTCGATTAAGCTTCCGCAAAGTTTGTTGTAGAAGTAGATCTTGTATTTTGCTTTAGTATATTGCATAATCTGTTGATCTACAGTGAGAAATTCTACATGGTATCAGAGCAAAGGTGATCAAAGGAGAGAACAGTATACAAGAAAGGAGAAGTTCAAAGTTTGAGGTTCCTAAATATAGAAATCGAGTTCTTATCACATCTCATTTTCACCAATGGCGTTCAACGGTTTAAGACTCGAGTATGCCCTTGATGGCGGCTCAAATTATATAGCTTGGAAGGATCGCATGGAAGCAGTATCAAAGGATAATGGTCTAAAGGAATTCATTGATCAAGAAGTCCCCAAGCCCGCAACGGCTGCTACTAAATCGGTGGAATGGAAGAAATGTGTGGCTAGAGCAAGGAGAATCCTTCTGTAGGGAGTTTGTGACCACATAGTCTCGAGTCTCCATGGGAAGGAGACACCGTTTTCGATGTGGAAAACATTAAAAGATCTATATCAGAATAACAACGACCAGAGGAAGCTGGTGCTGAAAGACAAGCTTCAGAAAATCAAGTGTGAAAAGGGCGACACGATCTCTACATATCTGAGCAAGCTCACCACATGCAGGGATGAGCTTGGAAGTGTAAAGAACATGACAGTTGATGATGACATGGTGAGTCTTGCGCTCCTCAGTCTTCCTAAGAGTTGGCATAGCTACAAAGACTCGGTTAATGGGAGAGAAAAACTGCCAGATTGGGAACGACTTTGGTCAGATCTGATGCAGGAGGAGATAAGAAGAAGCACCAGAGATGGATCCTCATCAAAGCAAGATGATGAGGAAAATCTAGCCTTAGCGAGTAAGGTGAGGAAGGGGAAAGGGAAGGTGTCCCATTCCAAATCTAGTTCTTCCCATGTCGGGAAGAAGTTTGACAAATCGAAAGTGCGATGCTTTCGTTGTCATGAAGTGGACCATTATGCTACGAATTGTCCACAGAAGAAATCCAAGAAGGGATCCTCGAAGGGATCTGATGGTGAGGCACTGGACTCACAGTTTAATTTGGATTTTTCTCTTATCGCATGCATGGTTTCATCCATGGTGGGATGTGTTCGGTACCTGGACAGTGGAGCTTCATTCCACATGTCAGGTGACAAGAATCTTTTCAGTACATTGGAGGAGAAGGATCTCCAGATGCGGATCGAGATGGGCGATGATGGAAAGTACCGTGTTTTAGGTGAAGGTATGGTTGTGTTTCAGAGGGAGCATGGAGCTCCCCTCACCCTGACTGATGTAAAGTATGTACCAGGTCTAAAGAAGAATCTTGTGTCCATTGTTATGCTAGAAGATTAAGGCTATGATGTATTCTTTAGTAAAGGAAAGGTATTCCTGAGGCATATTGGCACTGGACAGACCAAGCGAATCGGGATTCGAGTAAAGAATCTCTACAAGTTGGAGGGAGACGATTGTGCTGCAATGAGTTCCAAATCTGAGATGGTGCAGAGCCAAGATGTTGGCGACCTATGGCATAGAAGATTGGGCCACTTGCACCATGGAGCCCTGAAGATCATGTAGCAGATTTCTACCGGACTACCCAAGGGAAACTGGAGCAGACGAATACATGCAAAGGTTGTACCTTGGGTAAGTATGAAAAATCTTCCTTTCTGGATCGAGATAGTAGAGCTGGAGCAATCCTAGAGCGAGTTCACTCAGATGTTTGTGGACCATTCTCTACAGCCTCTACCACTAAACAAAGGTACTATGTTATTTTTATTGATGATTTTTCTCGTAGATGTTGGATCTACTTTATGCAATAGAAGGATTAGATCTTCTTGAGGTTTTGTGAGTTTAAAGCCTCAGATCCGAGAAGCGACCAGATGTGAGTCACTCCTGAATCTTTAGATCATCGGTTTACTTCCATGTGACCAAAGATGCCCGGAAGAAGCTAGATCCAACTGCTGGGTTGGGAATACTTGTGGGGTACACAAATACACCCCACAACTATTGGGTGTACCTGCCTACCAGTCAGAGGACAGTGGTACGCAGGGATTTGAAGTTCGACGAGCAGAAAGCCATGCGAGTATCACTTGAGAGGGAGCTCAAGTTGCATGCAGATGAGGAACTTTCAGTTCCTAAGGAGGAGGAGCCTCAGATTGATGCGGAGCAGCCGCATGCAGAGGATCTGAGATTGGAGACATCCACTCATGCTG
Source organism: Pinus tabuliformis (assembly GCA_031772625.1). Taxonomy (NCBI): domain Eukaryota; kingdom Viridiplantae; phylum Streptophyta; class Pinopsida; order Pinales; family Pinaceae; genus Pinus; species Pinus tabuliformis. Next base: position 752,325,217 of record CM062819.1, read on the forward strand.
AGACTTCCAGAGATGGGCAGAAACGCTTAAGGGAAGCTGACAGGGTGATGCTGGATGCGCAGGAGAATGTGGGACAGCCATCTTCTTAGCGCAGATAGAGGAGGTCGCCCGAGCGGTACACTGGTTACATGGCCCTGGTTGGGGAGTGTGTAGAGTTTGAGCCTTCTTCATTCGAGGAGGTAGTGAAACAACCAGTCTGGTTTGATGCAATGGTGGAGGAGTACGACTCCATCGTTCGGAACTGTGTTTGGGATGTTGTCCCAAGACCTCAGGACAAGTCAGTGGTGAGTTCCAGATGGCTTTACAAGGTAAAGCAGGCAACTGATGACAGTGTTGAGAAACATAAGGCAAGGTTTGTTGCCCATGGTTTCTCATAGGTCGAGGGGATCGACTACGATGAGACCTTTGCTCCTGTAGCAAGGTACTCATCTATAAAATCAATGTTGGCACTATCAGATCAGATGGGTTGGAAGATCCATCAGATGGACATGAAGATAAGATTCCTCAATGGGAAGGTTGATGATCCAGGTGGATCTTCAGACATAATGGCATGGGAAAGTTCAAAATTCAAATTGGTAGAAAGGAAATTATCTTGACCTCAGATCGAAGTGCTCATCGCCCTAATTCCAACGGTGCAAACGACACTCCAATTCGAGTCCGAATGAAGGAGGTAGAAATAGTCAAAGTTCTAGGTTGACTTGCAGGAAACAGAAGAAAATGAAAGTCCAAGGATGCTCCTGAAAATAGTCCCATTGCGTAGATCTTGTCATTCTGAATCTACTGCAACTTGAATGGGCTAAAATGGACTTCGGATGATGAAGTTATCACAAAAGAAGTTTGCCTTTATTCCTTTGAAAAAGGAGGCATTTCTTCTAAAAAATGGATTTAAAGCCTTATGAAGGAAAATCGTAATCGGAAGGGTTCAAGGGGCGAACTTAAGGCAAGGGCAGAGAAACCCCTGACTGCAATCTCTGACTTATCGCATCGGAGATAGGCCCGCATGCGATATTGGGACCCTAGGCACTGTGATTAACGATTGTGATATTGGCTATTGGAGCAGCAGAAGGCATAGACTCCGCCGATGAGATACGCGAGGTGAGATATCGGCGGTCGGGGGATCGGAGTATCGGCGTCGGCATATGCCAAGGTATAAGGAAAGACCCCTGGGCCGTAGCGATTGCGATATGCCGATAGCGATAATGTGATGGGGCCGATAGCAATACGCTGATATCGGCGATATTGGCAATCGACAATTGGCACAGTGAAAGGAAAGACCCCAGGGCCGTTGCGACTTGCGATACGCGCGGACCCGACAAGAGAATAATGCAGATTTTATATCATTTGAAGTCCAGATTTATAGCTTTGTGGTCAGATTTTCTTGTGTTTTCGTGTATTATTGTAATAAATGAAAAAAGGCTATTTTCGGAGTTTTGTTGTGAAGAAAGGTCAAACGACCGGATTCATCGTGCCCGCCGATCCTTTCATTCAAACGGATTCTATTATAAATAAACCAATTCCCCAATTTAAGCAGCCTTGTAACAAAAAAATGTTATAAAGCCCGATGAACGAAGAAAAGTGCAATGGAGAGAGGAATTTGCATGTAGTTCGAGGCAGGAGCTTGCAGGAGGGGTGAAAGTTCATTTTGTCAAAACTTGACAAATTTTATATGGTTTCAGCCCTTCTCGATGCCACGAATGCAATGGCTCTATCCGTTTCTCCATCTGAGTTCTACATTTCTCGACCATTTTCTAGAATGGAGGTATAAGACTCCTTTTTGTGTAACTGATGATTGTATTCTTCTTTTTCATGCCATTTAATGAATGAAGGCCTCCCCATTGATCAAGTAGGGCTCGGAGACATAGTCCAAGTTGGACAAACTCCGTTATCAAGTCTTGTTGTCTTCTTTCATGCTTTATGTGTTACTTCTTCTTCTCTCATGTGTACATTAAATTTTTATGGTTGAGCTACAATTTCTACATGTGATTCTTTAATACATCTATAAGCAAAAGATCCTTGGATCAAGTGGTATCAGAGCAGGTCTTTTTAGATGTGAATTGCATGTTTGTATGATAACAAGAAACAGGCTCCGAAGAGGGAAACTAGAACCTTTCGATCCCAAAGTGGGGCATGCACATCGAAGGAGAAACATGGCAGATGATGAGGCTCATATTGAAGAGGAGCGCAATTTCCGCAAAACCTTCTATTCAATGGCAGAGAATGTCAGTCAGTTGCTTTCAAGGCTGGAGAAAGCAGAAGAGAGAAAACCAGAAGAACAAGGTTCAGCGCATGGAAATGGTGGAGAAGAACCCCCTCCTTCTCCTTCCACGAGTGAAAGTTCTTCTTCCTCTCACCACCATAATCATAGAAATTCAAGGGAGGCATCTAAGAAACCTTTCTTTAAATTAAATGTCAAATTTGATCTCCCCGTGTTTAATGGTGAAAGTAATGCAGAAAGCTTAATAATTGAATTAGGCAGGTTGAGATCTATTGAAGGATTCAACAGATCGTGGAGGATGAGGCAAAGATTCAGCTGGCCTCTCTATGGTTCAGCAGCACCGCTCTCATTTGGTGGGAGAGCAAATTGCAAAGCAGTAAGAATGTGATTAACCTCTTTTCCTCATGGCCCAATTTTATTTTTGCGTTAAAGGAACAATTTTATCCCTTGGGTTACAAGCAAAAAGCATTAATCAGAAGTATTTAAGGCAAGGCAAAGGTCAGGATGTTCAAAGTTTTACAGAGGAGTTTAGAAAGCAAGCACTTAATTTGGGTATTGCACTTGATACACCTGAAGTAGTAACTAAGTATATTGGGTCATTACATAGTTACATTAGGCATTCATTATTGTTATTTGAACCAACTACTATTGACTCCTCCAGTGTGAAGGCAATTCATATTGAGAACATGGGAAAAAATGAAAGAGATGATCATTCCAAGAAACCACCGTTCAAACCTCCCAATGGAAAACCTAAAGCAACATGGAAAGGAAAGGAGAAGAAGATGGCATCAACCAAGAAAGAAGAAGGAGAAAGACCTTATTGCAATCACTGCAAAAAGGAAGGTCATGATGACGATCATTTTTGGAAACAATACCCGGAAAAGAGACCAAAGAAGTATGGAGGAAAAGAAAAGCAGAAGACAATGGCAACTGTGCAGCAAGACCTTGGATCCGATTCAGGAGATGAAGCATTAATCACAGCAACAGGAACAAAAGGTACTCTTACACCTCATGTTAATTCTGAATCGCATGAAGGCACTAGTTCAGTAAATGAGTCCCTTCCTAATGAATGAAAGAGAATTGAGTTATTTCATATTAGAGTTGTTGTAAATCATACTAAAGTGGAAACTCTATTTGATACTGGATCCCAAGAAAACATAATTTCAGAGTCCTTAGTAAAGAAGCTAGGCTTGGAAACTACACCACAACCTTACCCACTGGGATGGATACATGATAAAGCAAAACTAAATGTAACTAAGCAGTGTAAGGTTAAATTTGTGATTGCTGCTAAGTTAGTGGATGAGGTAAAACTTGATGTGATACCATTGGATATCTATGGCATGGTGTTAGGGAGTCCATATCTATATGATAGAAAGGCAATCTTCTTCCGTCATGAAAACAAATACCAAATCACAAAAGATGGGGTAAAATATATTGTAAGGGCTCATCAAACTAAAATCAGTGACAGCCTTGTAAGTGCAGGACAAATGAAGAGATTGGTAAATTCCAATAAGGGTTGCATGCTTATGGTTGTACGGGGGAAAAGATGCAGAATTAGTCGATGCTTACCGGGGCTGTGATCAGGAACATAAAAAGGAATTATGTGAATTAATTTCTAACTATGATGAGATGTTTTAGGAACTGAAGGGATTGCCTCCAAAGAGGGAAATCCAATATGAGATCCATTTGCAGCATGATGCTCCTTTACCAAATATTGGCATGTACAGGATGTCAACCATTGAGATGGAGGAAATCAAAAAGCAAGTGCAGGAATTGTTGGACCAAGGGGTCATCAGGCCGAGCACTTCTCCATGTGGTTCACCAATTGTCTTAGTGCCAAAGAAAGATGGCACATGGAGGATGTGCGTAGATTACCGAGCACTAAACAAAATCACGATGAAAAAATGTTACCCTCTTCCACGCATTGATGACTTACTAGATCAATTAAAGAATGTTATCTATTTCACCAAATTGGATTTGCGTAGCGGTTATCACCAAGTCCGAATTGCAAAGTAGGATGTGTGGAAAACCACCTTCAAGACCAAACAGGGGTTGTTCGAATGGATGGTGATGCCATTCGGACTTTGCAACGCTCCAGCCACTTTCACAAGGATCATGAATGATCTCTTTAGGCCTTTCATTGATGAATTTGTTCTTGTATATCTAGATGATATCCTCGTCTTTAGTAAAAGTTGGAATGAACATGTGTGTCACGTGAAGAAAGTGCTTGATGTATTGAAAAAAGAAAAACTCTATGTAAAATTGTCAAAGTGTGAGTTCAGGAAAACCTCTTTGGTTTACCTAGGTCATATTGTTGGTCATGGTCAGTTAAAAATTGATCCTTCTAAAGTTGAAGCAATTGTAAATTGGCCTAAGCCTACTAGTGTAACCGAGGTCCGCAACTTCTTAGGTGTAGTCCAGTATTGGAGGAGATTTATTGCAAGGAAAAGATCAACACCGCACCAGTCTTAGCCTTACCAGATCTCCAACAGCCATTCAAGATCGAAACAGACGCCAGTGGATATGCCGTGGGAGTTGTACTAATGCAGCAAAAGAAGCTAATATGTTACCATTCTGAGAAGTTCTCTCAAGCTGTGAAAAACTATCCCACTTTTGACAAGGAGCTTTATTCCTTGGTTAAAAGTGTGAAAAAGTGGAAACACTACCTGATCGGCAACGCGACCATCATCCATACAGATCATCAGCCCTTGCAGTACCTTCAGTCACAAACCAAGTTGCAACAATCTCATCATTTCAGGTGGATGGGTTTTCTTCAACAGTTTCATCTAGTAATAAAGTATAAGAAGGGCACTAGCAACAAAGTGGTCGTTATGCTCTCTCGCCCTTCTATTTCTGCTTCTGTTATTTTGCATAATGCTTCATTATCTTTTGAGAGTTATGTTGAAGAATATGCTAATGATGATGACTTTAAGGAGATTTATGCAAAACTAACCCATGGTTCATAGGTGGACAACTATCACTTGCAGGGGAAACTGTTGTATCACCTTGGAAAATTGTGCATTCCCACACAACGAGTACATGTAATTCGAGAGGCCCACACCTCCCTTATGTCTGGTCACTTTGGTGTCGAAAAGACTTTATGTCATGTACAAAGATTTTGTTTTTGGCCTCATATGAAGAACATTGTGACTCACTATGTAAAGGGTTGTGTGATGTGTTCTGTTTCAAAGCCCTCTAATAGAAAACTTGGGCTCTACACACCACTCCCTATTCTGAGTCGTCCATGGGAAAGTGTGTCAATGGACTTTGTAGGAGGTTTGCCTTTCTCAAGAAAAAGTTGCGACTATTTGTATGTCGTCGTTGACCGTTTTAGTAAGATGTGTATTTTAATGCCTTGTAAAAAGCCGATCACTGCAGAGCAGACTGCTTATCGTTTCTTTCAGCATGTTTGGGTCCATTTTGGGTTGTCCACATCGATTGTGTCAAATCGAGACTCTTGCTTTCTCAGATAGTTTTGGACCAGCTTGTGGAAGATGATGGACACCAAGTTGAAAAGAAGCACGGCATTTCATCCACAGATTGACAAACAGACAGAGGTTGTCAATCGCATGATGGTACATTTGTTGCGAGGCTATTGTGGGAAACATCCTAAGTTGTGGGATGAGAATCTTCCATATGTGCAGCATTCCTACAACCGAGCAGTGCACTCATCTACGCAGCATTCACCATTTGAGACATGTTTTGGTTACCTGCCAAAGGACCCTTTTGATATGGTCTTTGGAAGGGAAGATGACTCCAATGGACGTAATGATAGGGACAAAGCGTAGCAGTTCATTCAGCAGATCCAGTTGATTCACCAAGCAGTACATGAGCAGTTGGAGAAAATTCAAGCCCATTACAAGGCTCGGCATGACAAACACCAAGTCGACCATCAATTTCAAGTGGGCAACAAAGTGTGGTTCCATATCAGCAAGGATAGGATGAAGGGAGAAGGGAAGAAGTTGTGACCAATCCGGTATGGTCCATTCACCATTTTGGAGAAGATTGGAAACAATGCCTTTCGTCTTGATTTGCCGCTATATATGTAGATGTACTATGTAGTGAATGTGGACAACCTAAAGTTGTATGAACCACCATTCGTTATGGACACCAGGGAGGTGGGCACAGTTCCTACAGTTGATGATTTTGCACCAGAGTATCTTGACGAGTTACCTGAAGACATCATCCTTAACAGAAGAACCAGGAATTAATGACGAGGAGATGTGGAATACCTTTGAGTTGGTTTCAAGGGGATACACCCTAGCAAGGCAAAATGGTTGGAGAAGGAAAGAGTGACGAAACAATTCCCTCACTTGCTAATAGACTGATAAAGCTTTTGGCAGTCCAAAAGCTCATCAATGGGGAGGATTGATCTAGGTGGATCTTCAGACACAATGGCATGGGAAAAGCTCAAAATTTAAAGTGGTAGAAAGGCTATTATCTTGACATTAGATCGAAGTGCTCATTGCCCTGATTCCAATGGTGCGAATGACACTCTAATCTGAGTCCGAATGAAGGAGGTAGAAGCAGTCAAAGTTCTGGGTTGACTTGCAGGAAACAGAGGAAAATGAAAGTCCAAGGATGCTCCTAGAAATAGTCTCATTGTGTAGATCTTGTCATTCTGAATCTACTGCAACTTGAATGGGTTAAAACGGACTTCGGTTAATGAAGTTATCGCAAAAAGAAGTTTGCCTTTGTTCCTTTGAAAAAGGAGGCATTTCTTCTAAAAAAATGGGTTTAAAGCCTTATGAAGGAAAATCACAATCGGAAGGGTTCAAGGGGTGGACTTAAGGCAAGGGAAAAGGAACCCTAACTGCGATCTCCAACTTATCACATCGGAGATAGGCCCGCATGCAATATCGGAACCCCAGGCACTGTGATTACTGATTGCGATATCGACAATCAGAGGAGCAAAAGGCATACACTCCATCGATGCGATACACGAGGTGCGATATCGGCGATTGGCGGATCGACGTATCGGCGTCGGCATATGCCAAGGTATAAGGAAAGACCCCTGGGTCGTAGCGATTGTGATATGCTGACAGTGATATTGTGATGGGGCCGATAGCGATATGTCGATATCAGTGATCGGCATAGTCAAAGGAAAGACCCTAGGGCCATTGCGACTTGCGATAAGTGCGGACCCGACAGGAGAATAAGGAAGATTTTTGTTAAAAAAAAAAAAAAAAAAAAAAATAAAAAAAATAAATAAAAAAAATAAAAAAAAGGGCCTATTTTCAAAGCTTTGTTATGAATAAAGGTCGGACGGTTGCATTCATCGTACCTGCCGATCCTTTCATTCAAACGGCTTCTATTATAAACAAACCAATTCCCCGATTTAAGCAGCCTTGTAACAAAAAAATGTTATAAAGCCCGATGAACGAAGAAAAGTGCAGGGGAGAGAGGTATTTGTATGCAGTTCGAGGCAGGAGATAACAAGAGGGGTGAAAGTTCATTTTGTCAAAACTTGACAAATTTTATATGGTTTCAGCCCTTCTCGACACCATGAACACAACAGCACTATCCATTTCTCCATCTGAGTTCTACATTTCTCGACCATTTTCCCGAATGGAGGTATAAGACTCCTTTTTGTATAATTGATGATTGTATTCTTCTTTTTCATGCCATTTAGTGAATGAAGGCCTCCCCATTGATCGAGTAAGGCCCGAAGATGTAGTCCAAGTTGGACGAACTTCGTTATCAAGTCTTGTTGTCTTCATTCATGCTTTATGTGCTTCTTCTTCTTCTCTCATGTGCACATTAAATTTCTATGGTTGAGCTGCAATTTCTACATGTGATTCTTTAATACATCTATGAGCAAAAGATCCTTGGATCAATTGAGGAGGAGGTGTACATTGAGTAGCCAGAAGGTTTCAATACCTTCGATCGTGAGTCGCATGTGTGCTGACTTAAGAGGGCTCTGTATGGGCTAAAGCAAGCACCCCATGCTTGGTACACCAGGATCGACAGCTATTTCACAGGGTTGTTCTTCACCAAGAGTGACTCAGATGCGAACCTTTACCACATCATGGTAGAAGGTAAGCCATTGATCATTGTTCTTTATGTCGATGATTTGATTTTGACAGGTGATGATCAATTGATCCTTTCTTGCAAGGACCTTGCAAGAGAGTTCAAAATGAAAGACATGGGGCTTATGCACTAATTTCTAGGCATGGAAGTGTGGTAGAGAGATGGAGAATTTTTTGTGTCTCAAGGCAAGTATGCCAATGAGATCCTCGGGCGGTTCCATTTGGAGAAGTGCAAACCCATGCAAACTCCTCTAACTGGGAACTGGAGGAAGGAGGATGCTACTTCAGGTGAGGTAGTAGCTGCTATTGTTTATCGACAGCTGATGGGTTCACTTATGTATCTAGTGAACACATGACCCGACTTATGCTTTACGGTGAACAAACTGAGTCAAGCTATGGTTCAGCCTACCAAGTTGTTTTGGAAGGCAGCGAAGCATGTGCTGAGATACCTCAGAGGCACATCTCAGTATGGATTGCGGTACAGACGGACAGAGGGAGTGAAGCTTCAGGGCTTCACATATGTAAATTGGGGAGGGAGTCCATCAGTCTAGAAGAGCACTTCTGGAGGAATCTTCAAACTTGGTTCAGCTGTAGTTTCCTGGTACAACAGGAAACAGAGACCAATTGCACTTAGCTCAGCATAGGTTGAATACATGGCTACTAGTTAGGCTGCATGTGAGCCCATTTGGATGCGTGAGATTCTAGTGGGATTGCTTGGTGAGAGGATGGATCCTACAATGATCTACTGTGATAATCAGAGTTGTATCAAACTCTCTAAGAATCAAATTTTTCAAGACAGGTCCAAGCACATAGATATCTGGTATCACCATCTTCGAGACTGTGTGGTCAAGAGGATCATGTTGTTGTTGTATGTCTTGACCGAGGAACAGGATGCAAATATTTTAACGAAAGCATTGTAAAAATGAAATTCGAGTTCCACAGAGACAAGATTGGGGTTACTGATAATCCCCTTGTTGAGAGGGAGTGTTGAAAATAGCAACAAGAAATGCTAAAATTAGAAGTGCTAAAAATAGCACTGCTATAAATAGCATTTTGGGATACCTTCATATTTTAGTTAGTCCCTAAACTAAAATAGAGAAGTAAAATTCGAATTTGATCTTAGCAGTTGTTTGTAAAATAATGAATTAATTCATCTTGAGTTAATTAGTTGTAGGAAATCAAACATGAAGTCTATGTGAGGACATGCAATAGTTTCTCCATTGATTGAGGAAGTTATCCCTTGATTAAAGGAGATCAGGATGAGTTGTACTTTGAGTTGTAATTAGTTAGCTCAGTTATCTGAGTTAAGTCCGGTTAGATTAGTTCAAATAGTTTGTTGAACTAACTGTGAGTTCAGTTAGTTAATGCATGCATGCATGAAACTGCTGCACTTTAGATAAGTGAATATTCTCTCATAAATAACTCATGCATGTTAGTTTAGTCAGAGACCCAGTTGAGATCAGGTGATGGGACAGTGTACTATCAGTTGCAGGAATATTCCTTAAAGGATATCTCTTGCATGCAGAAGGAATTCATTCCTTGGAGGATATCTCTTGCATGCAGAAGGAATTCATTCCTTGGAGGATATCTCTTGCATGCAGAAGGAATTCATTCCTTGGAGATTGCGCGGTTACTATTGAGGTTGATGGCTATGTGATGAGGCCAATTCACACAGGTGGCAGCATTGGACCCCAAGAGAAACTGTGCAAGGAAATACGAGGCTTGGAGGGTTGGAGGAAGACATATGTTGTGTCTATTCAGTCTGTGAACTGTATTGTTTGATTGCAGAGAGAGCAGGATAGCTTGTGAGTTGATTCTTTGTGTAATCTGAACATATTTCCACTTGTATGATATTATAGAGATCGGGGTTTTAGGCTGAGGCTTTCCCCAGAGTATTCTTTTGTGTTCATGTGTGATTGCTTTCTCATTCTCAGTTATATGTGTTCTATTTGATCTTGCTCATATTCGATTAAGCTTCCACAAAGTTTGTTGTAGAAGTAGATCTTGTATTTTGCTTTAGTATATTGCATAATCTATTGATCTACAGTGAGAAATTCTACATGGTATCAGAGCAAAGGTGATCAAAGGAGAGAACAATATACAAGAAGGGAGAAGTTTGAATTTTTAGGTTCCTGAATAAAGAAATTGAGTTCTTATCACATCTCATTTTCACCAATGGCGTTCAACGGTTTAAGACTCGAGTATGCCGTTGATGGCAACTCGAATTATATAGCCTGGAAGGATCACATGGAAGCAGTATTAGAGAATAACGGTCTAAAGGACTTCATTGATCAAGAAGTCCCCAAGCCCGCAACGGCTAATGCTACTAAATCGACGGAATGGAAGAAATGTGTGGCTAGAGCAAGGAGAATCCTTCTAGAGGGAGTTCGAGACCACATAGTCTCAAGTCTCCATGGGAAGGAGACACCATTTCGATGTGAAAAACATTGAAATACCTATACCAAAATAACAGCGACCAAAGGAAGTCGGCGCTGAAAGACAAGCTTCGGAAAATCAAGTGTGAAAAGGGTGACACGATCTCTACATATCTGAACAAGCTTACCACCTGCAGGGATGAGCTTGGACGTGTAGGGATCACGACAGTCGATGATGACATGGTGAGTCTTGCGCTCCTCAGCCTTCCTAAGAGTTGGCATAGCTACCAAGACTCGGTTAATGGAAGAGAAAAATTGCCAGATTGGGAACGACTTTGGTCAGATCTAATGCAGGAGCAGATAAGAAGAAGCACCAGAGATAGATCCTCATCAAAGCAAGATGATGAGGAAAATCTAGCCTTAGCGAGTAAGGCGAGGAAGGGGAAAGGGAAGGCGTCCCATTCCAAATCCAGTTATTCCCATGGTGGGAATAAGTTTGACAAATCGAAAGTGTGATGCTTTCATTGTCATGCTACGAATTGTCCACAGAAGAAATCCAAGAAGGGATCCTTGAAGGGATCTAATGGTGAGGCATTGGCCTCACAGTTTGAGTTGGATTTCTCTCTTCGCATGCATGGTTTCATCCATGGTGGGATGTGTTTGGTACCTGGATAGTGGAGCTTCATTCCACATGTCAGGTGACAAGAATCTTTTCAGTACCTTGGAGGAGAAGGATCTCCAGATGCAGATCGAGATGGGTGAAGATGGAAAGTACCGTGTTTGTGGTGAAGGTACGGTTGTGTTTTAGAGGTAGCATGGAGCTCCCCTCACCCTGACTGATGTAAAGTATGTACCAGTTCTGAAGAATAATCTTGTGTCTGTTTCTATGCTAGAAGATAAAGGCTATGATGTAGTCTTTAGTAAAGGAAAGGCATTCCTGAGGCATATCGGCACTGGACAAACCAAGCGAATCGGGATTTGAGTAAAGAATCTCTACAAGCTAGAGGTAGACGACTGTGCTACATTGAGTTCCAAATTTGAGATGGTGTAGAGCCAAGATGTTAGCGGCCTATGTTATAGAAGATTGGGCCACTTGCACTATGGAGCCCTGAAGATCATGCAGCAGATTTCTACCGGACTACCCAAGGGAAAACTGGAGCAAAAGAATACATGCAAAGGTTGTACCTTGGGTAAGTATGCGAAATCTTCCTTTCTGGATCGAGACAGTAGAGCTGGAGAAATCCTGGAGCGAGTTCACTCAGATGTTTGTGGACCATTCTCTACAGCCTCCACCGTTAAACAAAGGTACTATGTTATTTTTATTAATGATTTTTCTCGTAGATGTTAGATCTACTTTATGCAAAAGAAGGATCAGACCTTCTTGAGGTTTTGTGAGTTTAAAACCTTGGAAGAGAAAGAATCTGGAAAGAAAATAAAAGCCTTGCGTAGTGACAATGGTGGAGAGTATGTCTCCTAGTAGTTTTAAGGACTTCTGCGCTGCAGAAGGAATTAAACAAGAGTTGACTGCACCCCATAACCCACAGCAGAATGGGGTGGCCGAAAGGAAGAACAGATTGATTGTGGGAGCAGCTCGAGCAATGTTACATGACCAAAGCCTACCACTACATTTCTGGGCTAAGGCATGCAATACAACAGTATACTTGCAGAACAGAAGCCCACACCATATACTGGGAATGAAGACACATATGGAGGCCCTTTTCGAGAAGCGACCAGATGTGAGTCACTTCCAAATATTTAGATCATCGGTTTACTTCCATGTGACCAAAGATGCCGGAAAGAAGGTAGATCCAACAACTGAGTTGGGAATACTTGTGGGGTACACGGATACACCCCACAACTATCGGGTGTACCTGCCTACCAATCAGAAGATAGTGGTACGCAGGGATTTGAAGTTTGACGAGCAGAAATCCATGTGAGTATCACTTGAGAGGGAGCTCAAGTTGCATGCAGATGAGGAACTTTCAGTTCCTAAGGAGGAGGAGCCTCAGATTGATGCGAAGCAGCCGCATGCAGAGGATCCAGGAGTGGAGACATCCACTCATGCTGAGACTTCCAGAGATGGGCGAAAACACTCAAGGGAAGCTGACAGGTTGATGTTGGATGCGTGAGAGAATGTGGGACAACCATCTTCTCAGCGCAGACAGAGGAGGTTGCTCGAGCGGTACACTGGTTACATGGCCCTGGTTGGGGAGTGTGTAGAGTCTGAGCCTTCTTCATTCGAGGAGGCAATGTAGCAACCAGTCTGGGTTGATGCAATGGTGGAGGAGTACGACTCCATCGTTTGGAACTATGTTTGGGATGTTGTCCCAAGACCTCAGGACAAGTCAGTGGTGAGTTCCAGATGGCTTTACAAGGTAAAGCAGGCAGCTGATGGCAGTGTTGAGAAACATAAGGCAAGGTTTGTTGCCCGTGGTTTCTCATAGGTCGAGGGGATCGACTACGATGAGAACTTTGCTCTTGTAGAAAGGTACTCATCTATCAGATTGATGTTGGCACTATCAGCTCAGATGGGTTGGAAGATCCATCAGATCGACATGAAGATAGCATTCCTCAATGGGAAGATTGAGGAGGAGGTGTACATTGAGTAGCCAGAAGGTTTCGAGACCTTCGATCGTGAGTCACATGTGTGCCGACTCAAGAGGGCTCTGTATGGGCTAAAGTAAGCACCCCATGCTTGGTACACCAGGATCGACAACTATTTCATTGGGTTGGGCTTCACCAAGAGTGAAGCAGATGTGAACCTTTACCACATCATGGTAGAAGGTAAGCCATTGATCATTGTTCTTTATGTCGATGATCTGATTTTGACAGGTGATGATCAGCTGATCCAGTCTTGCAAGGAGGACCTTGCAAGAGAGTTCGAAATGAAAGACATGGGTCTTATGCACTAATTTCTAGGCATGGAAGTGTGTCAAAGATATGGAGAAGTTTTTGTGTCTCAAGGAAAGTATGCCAATGAGATCCTCAAGCGGTTCCATATGGAGAAGTTTAAACCCATGCAAACTCCTCTAGCTAGGAACTGAAGGAAGGAGGATGCTACTTCAGGTGAGGTAGTAGCTGCTACTATTTATCGGCAACTAGTGGGTTCACTTATGTATCTGGTGAACACACGACCTGACTTATGCTTTGCGGTGAACCAATTCAGTCAAGCTATGGTTCAGCCTACCAAGTTGTTTTGGAAGGCAATGAAGCATGTGCTGAGATACCTCAGAGGCACATCTTAGTATGGATTGTGTTACAAACGGACAAAGGCAGTGAAGCTTCAAGGCTTCACAGATGCAGATTGGGCAGGGAGTCCATTAGACCAGAAGAGCACTTCTGGAGGAATCTTCAAACTTGGTTCAGCTGTAGTTTCCTGGTACAGCAAGAAACAAAGATCGGTTGCACTTAGCTCAGAAGAGGCTGAATACATGGTTGCTAGTCAGGCTGCATGTGAGGCCATTTGGATGCGGGAGATTCTAGTGGGATTGCTTGGTGAGAGGATGGATCCTACAGTGATCTACTGCGATAATCAGAGTTGTATCAAACTCTCTGAGAATCCCATTTTTGGTGACAGGTCCAAGCACATAGATATATGGTATCACCATCTTCGAGACTGTGTGGTTAAGAGGATCATGTTGTTGTTGTATGTTTCGACCGAGGAACAGGATGCAGATGTTTTGATGAAGGCATTGTCAAAATGCAAGTTCGAGTTCCACAGAGACAAGATTGGGGTTACTGATAATCCCTTTCTTGTTGAGAGGGAGTGTTGAAAATAGCAACAAGAAATGCTAAATATAGAAGTGCTAAAAATAGCACTGCCATGGCCACTTGGGTAAGGCCACTAACAACATGGCAGAGCTCATGGCACTAGAACAATGCTTGGAAATTTTGTTAGCTTCAAATTCGCATAATGTCATCATTGAGACTCTAAACTGATAATTAGAGAGGCCAAGAAAATACGTAATGGTACTTCTCCAGATAAAGTATCGAAGAATTGGAGGTTTTTGTAGGTCTTTCACCGTATCCACTCCCACCTGCAAACCTTAAAAACTGTTAGCTTTGTCCATGTGAAGAGGAAAGCTAACATGTTAGTGGATCACTTGGCAAATGAAGGAGTCACCAGTTTGGATAGGGATTCCTGGTATGATTGGGATCTGGTTCCCCCAGGCAAACTGGTGGAGGATTATCTCTGTCAGGCGGACAAAGATATAGAGCTATGGATTCACAGGAAGGACTGAGGAGGTTCAGGAGACAGGCGGGTAGACAGGGCATCCTAAACTGTCTGCCCTCTTTGGGTATGGGCCGCAATCCATAGCTCAATATTCCTTCGAATGTGTGGCGAGAGGACCGACGATGGAAGTATCACAGGTTTGATCGTCCATGGAACAAAACATTATGTGGAAATTTTGATGGTGTTTTGGGTTTGACAGAGATTTTGGGAGGACGGCACAAGAACTATCCGATGCACGAGATCAACAGTTGTCACTGGGAGAAAGGGCGCATTAGTTATTCCGCAAGGTGTTGTTTTCTTAAACCACAAGTGGTTTATCGGACGAGGGATAAGTGGTATCTAGTTTTTTTAAGGAAGGCTCTGATGCCACTCTTCGATTGACACGTAGCAGAGAGAGGTGAGAGAATACCGCTCTCATCGGGTGGTTATCCCTTGCGCAACTTGTCCACCCGATATCGTTGTAAACCGTTGGATCCTCGTTGGGAGATCAACGGTGTAGGTTTAATCGTGCAAATTGGCTTGGTGTTTCAGACCCGAAAAAAGTGCAGAGGGCTGGCATAAAGTTTTCGTCGGGTCCGTAAGAAAGGTTTAGGTGTGGATCTGATGTGGGCCCGTAATCTGTGCGTGTTCATTGGATCCTGGCTGGTCGGAACGTACGGTTTGCGGCTCTACAAGCTTACTGGAATTTCTAGTTGGTCTTTTTAGTAGTCTTATGGACCCCCACTTGTAACTGTTTTTTTCAGAGCCTGGGTTCTTTCGGTGCTAGAAAGCATGACCAGATGGTCTACTGTTTGCATTTGTTGTTAGGGCTTCGCATGGTTTTGGATGCGTGGTTCGGTTCTTAGTCTACACAGCTGCCTGTGGAACTCTCACAGGGCCGGTGCGGCTATTTGTAAATTATGTATTATTCACTAGATCAATAGAAGGTCCTACTCTTACCTGATAAAAAAAAAAAAAACACCATACCTTTTAGCTTCTGATCTTTTGAATAGTTCTGCTGCTACACAGTGCTTCGGGCATGCCTCTCTTGCAAATCACTCCTTTGAAATTTTGGGAAAAATAATCAAATAGTGAATCTTTTTAACCATTTAAAAGACTTTAGATTTTGAAAAATCAATTTTCATTAGTTTTTTAATTTAAAAATAATAATACATTTTTTTTTCAATTTATCGGAACATTGGTGCATTCAATAGTCAAACACACTGGTGTATTTATAAGAAATGCGCATTGACATTGCAAGGGTGCCAAATTTTTTCAACACATAGACGCGATATAATTCTTTTTTTAGTTTTGAAATCCAGAAACGGTTTGCTTATTTTTTTTATGCAGCGGTGTGGTTTGTATTTAAAAGCATTAGTGTTGTAATTGTTATAAGAGAACCGAGATGGCTAAATTCGTTTTTTTTCTTCTAAAATATGGAAACTGGGGCATACCAGTGTTGTTTTTTTAAAACGCAACGATGCATTTTTGTACAAGAGCACCGATATGATAACATTTTTTTCACTGGAAACTGGTGCAGATTTTATTTGAACACCGCAATGCTGGTATTATTTAAATGCATTGGTGTGCTTTGTTCTAATAACCACATTAGTTGGGTTTAAAAGCTATCTGAAATTTTATTTTCACATGAAATGGAATAAATTATCCTTTAAGATGTATCCACATGAATTATAGTAGTTCATAGTATACATTGTTTGCTTAAAGTCATGCTATTCTTGAAAAATTGTTTGAAACTATATTCAAATTAAGATTGTGGTTATATGGTTCTCGAGATTAATTTTAGATATGCACACAAAATTTTATTTCTTATTTTTCTCAAATGCAAGGACAAAATCTCAATAATATCGAATGGCCAATTCTTCAAATTCCAGCTCATTCCATATTTCCGATCAAATTCCTTCACGGATTTCCCCCTTTCCATCTTTACTAAGTTCATATTTTATTTATATTTCAACTATCTAATTGATTTTTTTTAATCCATGTCATATTGAATAAAAATGTGTCCAAATTTGTAGGATCCTGATTCAGAATCGAGTTCAAATGCAGAAAATATTCTTCCATTTCAAAAACATTGGAAGCTCTTATCAAGAGCAGCATATCACAAGCAGTTGGTATATGAATATGGACAACCTCTTCACTATTATGAATATAATTCATATAAAAATAATAAATATAATAATAATAAATAAAAATTAATTAACTAATGGTTAGTTAGTTAGTAATGAAGAGGCATGTCTTAGAGACATGACCATTCATGAAAGGGCACTTTCCTAAGGTATATAAGCAGTCTCTAATTCTCATCTGTAATCATCTCATATCTTATCAATTTTTATATAATATTTAATATACAATTACTACCCTATTATGGATGTTTACGTCTTCCAAGTCTTTTGAAGATTACTCCATTGCGTATACGACTTTTGATCGTTACATTGGTATCATAGCCACGTTGGCAGATCCCAGCCTTTGGCCATCAACTTGTTGTCACAACTAAAGTGTTTCGCTACACGAGTTCGAGTTTCTCCATTTTGGGCAGGCCCTTGGCCACTTAAAATAATAATAATAATAATTAAAAAAATTGAATTGGTAAAAATATTATAAAAGGAAAGAGTTAAAAAAAAAGTATTTAATTACAAAATAAAATAAAATAATAATAATGTCTTTGGCCATTGACATTTCAATGATTCTAGTAAAAAAAAATAGCCCGATGTAAATTTTGAAGGAGAACATTCATATATATATAAGGGTTTTACATTATTGATAAAAAGTGCATGATAAAGTCAAAAGAGAGTCTTTCCAAATATCTTTAAAACTATACATAAGAGAAGGAAGTGTAAATAAGATTATCTTGATTCTTCATTAAGTAGTTTACAAGCTCGTGGTTTTAGCAACCCATGGTAATTGCCCATGGTATTTTTGTGGTAAAAGAATAACAAAAAGGATACAAAATTTCTTTATATGAATGGTAAATTTACTTTCATTGAGCCAAAGGCACATAAGTGGACATATATTTTATATTATACCCCAAAGAGGTGAATAGCCGGTTGCAACTTTTCAATATATATATCTATATATATAACAAAATAAAGTGAAAAAAATAAAAATAAAAATAAAAATAAAAATAAATATTGTTGAGAATATATATATATATATATTATAAAAAATAATAATAATAATAAATTTAAAAAAATAAATTAAATTACCAAGGAAGGCTATCAAGTAAAGAAAAATGGATCCTAATTAGAAAATAATGAAGGAAGTAGTTAAGATGAGTCCCACACGACAATCATTATTTTGGATTAAATGTCCAAGTTGTCTAGTCATAATTGGATATACATATATTAAAAAAAAATGCAATTTACGTTGTCCAAGGTGTTGAAGATTATTTAGTATAGACAAGCATCAAGACAATGAGAAGATGCAAATAAAACGATTAAAGAAAGAAATCACAAAACTTCAACAAAATAACTAAGCATCAAAGAACAAATATAAATATCTCGAAGATCAGTTTCATGAAAAATCAACAGAAAGCAACGAAGAAATTTGGCATCTATTAGGGTAAAAAACACTAAAAATTTGACTTTTTAAAGGTTCAAGGTATAAAAAATAACATTTTAATCACCAAAAACTTATAAAAGTTCAAAAAGTAATTTCATTTTTTACCATTTGTCTTTTAAGCAAGTTGAGAGCAAAAAGAGGGCTTTTACCACCAAACTTCTGAGGTTTATTCCAAGCAAATCGATGGACAAAATCACGAGTCGTTTCCTCTAAGTAAGAAATCTCTCCAATATCTTCATTTTCATCAGTTTAACATTTAATTTGTAGCCTTCAATTGATTTTTTGGGTGTTTCTATTTTGAAAAAATCGCCCTCGAATGTGCGTGGTTTCCTTTCAGCGGGACCGCGCATATCGGTAATTTTTAGTTTACAGAGAAACATGATCTGCGCGGTTTCTCTCCTGAGGAACTGCGCAGCTGCACTTTATTGCTAAAGGGTAAGTGTGCAAATCTGCGTACTGTGCCAAAAGTAAAAGTGCGCACAGCGGGGAAATTCAAGAAAAAATAAATAAACCAAATCCAGCCGAAAATCCAAATTTTTAAACTTTTCAAACACTCAAGTAAGGCTTGTGCAACAGTTTGAAAAGATCAAACAAGGAAAAAGATAGAGATTGAAACGATTCCCCAATGGAATCGCTAGTCTGTTAGGCGAATAAATCCCTCTTGCTGATAAGAGCGATCTCCCTAGATCCTAAAGGAAACTAAAAACAAACGAACAATTGAATAACTCTTTTCCTAAGCTTACTTCGTTTGAATCTTAAATACAAGACAAAGAGAATAAGCCTCTCACCTATTTGCAAAATGCGTGATGGAGATCCCTACTCCGTCCCAATGCAACTTCTCAATGCTCAAAAAGACCTGTAATCATTGACATAAGAAATATCAAAGGAATATCCAATATAACAATACAAATAAACTTAATCTAATGACCAAGGAGATTATAAATTGAAATCATCTTAATGAACATGAAAAGAGTCATAAATCATTCATCATTTCAGTAAGACAATACAATGGAAAAAAGGATTCATTTGTATTAATTTGAGGATAAAGACGAGCCTTATAACATTTGCCTTAATGTCATGAGGTTCCTCCCAAATGCCTCCAACCCTCTCCTTAGATGATAAGCCTTCCAATCTAAATCCAACAGCATAAGTCTATCTTTTCTTAACCTCCTAATCCATCTAGCGTGTAGTCAATTTATAGGCCAAGAGTTAGAAGTTTCAAATCCAATAAAGAAGGATGAGATCCTCTAATTGGGGGATTATGGTTCCTTGGTGAGAGGGAATTAGCTCCATGATGTGAGGGGTATGAATCAAATAGATATGACCTAGAAGCTTTAAGTTGGGATATATTCGCCCAACAATCCTTCTAGAATTCACTTTTTACTCTTACTTTTCTTTGAGTTATGTGCATGGTCTATAGTGGAAGACAAAGCGCAGTTCTTCGCAAGTTTCAAGGAGAGAAACTACAAATGCATGGAAACTAAATTGGAAAAGCGCACAGGTCATACTAAACAAATTATAAAATCATTTTATAGAAAATTCACATCTTCTTCAAGGGCTTTTTATTGTTTGACCTCTAAGGGAGTGTAATGGAACATGCTTATGGATGGTGAGAGATCCATTTTAATAGTCAAGTGTTGTGGTGACAAAATGACGTGTAACAGATTGCCCCCTAAAGTACGAAGTCTAAAAAGTTTTTTTTTAAGATTGAAGTGCTTTATAAAGCCAAAGATTGGATCAGAGATTATGGTTGGAAACCTACAAGAATCATTCAAGGATTACAATACAATATATAATCATCACTAAGGTAGGCATTCCCATACTCAGAGTAAAACTAACTCAAAGAACTATTACGGAAAAAATCTAGAATCATATCAATAATAGACATAGTATGGGCGCAACCATCAACTATGAACTTTTATACATAACCATGAATATATAACTCCTCACAACCTGGATAGATGAAACTAGATCCAAGGTCTTGATCATCATCTCTTGATCCGTAGTATGAATCTAGCCATGTGAGTTAATGTCTCGAAGTCGAACATGGTAGAAACCACTTGATTACCAGTCAATGATGTGAACCGTTAACAAGTGCGAGAGAAACCACCAATAATGACAATGACTCTCAAGGTACTCCCAGTACAATCTATAGAGTGTGAAAAGATGATCTGAAGTTGAACACTCATAGAATCGTTTGATCGAAGGCCAATGATGAGAACCTGTCGTAGAAGGCGAGAAACCTACCATTAAGGCATGTCAGCCTCAAGGTACTGAAGGTTTCTAAATCAACTTCCTAGATAATGAGTTGATGTTGATAGGAAGAGACCCATCGCAAGAGAGCCTACAACATGAAACACAATGTCAAGTTTTGAAGAATAGTTTGTAAGGACTCACTCAAGGATGGCCGACGCAATTAAAGGCTAAAATTTGTAAAGGAAAATGAACTAAGGTTGAACTTCTCCTGAACATATAGCGATATGACAATTGACTTGGAAACATTTGTCTCAACGATAATACTCAAACCTAGCTGAAGACTTTCAATGGGGTTCGATTAACTGTAAGACAAATGGATTTACCAACTCGGACACAGGTGTAACAGAGTGTCGTGCTAAAGAGAAACATACTGCCTTTATAATGAATGTAAAATGAATACATTTTCCCAATTTCCCCCCACCATTATTCGTAAGTACCTCTTTATTTTTTTCACAAGCTTGAGGAGGATAGCATACACATGTCATATAAGCTCATCCTTCGGACAAGTCCTGCGAAGTATTTTTAACAAACCCTAAGAAGGAGTGGTTCGATCTCATCATGTTTAACGCGTCCTATATTGTTTAATTTCTACGAGTCCATTAAAGGGGTAACTCGATGTCGTTTTCATGTTTAAAGAGTTTGAAACATACACAAAAAGAAGACTCGTTCAACTCTTTTACCATAAAATTTTAACGAGCCTGGAGAAAGTAAATCTCGGTGTTTTTCAGTTTTAGGGAGTCAGGAGAACAAAATAAGTAATCTCCAGAGTGTTATTTTTCGTAAATTTAGTTCCACAAGCCCAAAAAAGGATAAAATAATGTAGCAAAGAATTCTATTGACCATAATTAGTCAACCTATACCTTTTTTGTAAATAGTCTGCTTTAGTCCGTAAAAGGGGTAAACTTATATGGAATGAACGGTTGTTCATTTATTTTTAAGAGTTTGAACAACTAAGTACTCGACAATCTTTTCATGTTTCAAGAGTCTGAAAAGGGCTTAAAAAAAGTCTATATGGTTTCACTTTTTCGTAATTTTCAAGAGCCCGAAAAAGTAATAAAATTTTGCTCACAATCAAAATGATCCATTTCTATGTTGTAACATGTTCTGCACATTAAACTCAATAAATTATCATAATTGCTTGATATTAGGGTAAAAAACACTTAAAATTGACTTTTAAAAGGTTAAAGGTATAAAAAAATAATATTTTAATTGCCAAAACTTATAAAAGTTCAAAAATTAATTTTATCTTTTACCATTTGTTTTTTAAGCAAGTTGAGAGCAGGAAGAGGGCTTTTTACCACCAAACTTCAAAGGTTGATTACATGCAAACCGGTGGACGAAATCATGAGCCATTTCCTCCACGCAAGAAATATCTCCAATATCTTCATTTTCATCAGTTTAAAATTTAATTTTAAGCCTTCAATTGATTTTTTGGGGTGTTTATATTTTGAAAAAATTGCCCTCGGATGTGCGTGGTTTCTCTTCATCAGGACTGTGTACATCAATAATTTTTAGTGTACAGAGAAATGCGATCTACCCAGTTTCTCTCCCGAGGAACTGTGTAGTTGCGCTCTATTGCTAAAGGGTAAGTGTGCAAATCTGCACATTGTGCCTAAAGTAAAAATGCGCACAATGGGGAAATTCAAGAAAAAAATAAAAATAAACCAAATCCAGCCCAAAATCCAAATTTTTAAACTTTCCAAACACTCATGTAAGGCTTGCACAACAGGTTGAAAAGATCAAACAAGGAAAAAGAGAGAGATTGAAATGATTCCCCAGCAGAGTCGCCAATTTGTTAGGGGGATAAATCCCTCTTGATTACAAGAGCGATCTCCCTAGATCCTAAAGGAAACTAGAAACAAACAGACAATTGAATAACTCTTTTCCTAAGCTTACTTCTTTTGAATCTTAAATACAAGAGAAAGGGAATAAGCCTCTCACCTATTTGCGAAATGCTTGATGGAGATCACTGCTCCATCCAGAAGCAATGTCTCAATGCTCAAAAAGATGTGCAATCACAAACATAAGAAAGATCAAAGGCATATGCAATATAACAATTCAAACAAGCTTAATCTAATGATCAGGGAAATTAGAAATTGAAATCATCTTAATAAATATCAAAAGAGACATAAATCATTCATCGTTTCAGTAAGACAATACAATGGAAAAAATGATTCATTTCTAGTAATTCAAGGATAAATAAGAGCATTACAACCTTTACCTTGATAGGTTCCTCCCAAATGCCTCCAACCCTCTCCTTAGATGATAAGCCTTCCAATACAAATCCAACAACATAAATCTATCTTTTCTGAACCTTCTAATCCCTCTAGCTTATTGTCAATTTATAGGCCAAGAGGAAGAAGTTTCAGATCCAAAAGAGAAGGATGAGATCCTCTAATTTGGGGATTAGGGTTCCTTGATGAGAGGGAATTAGCTCCATGATCTGAAGGGTATGGCTCGAATAGATATGACCTAGAAGTTTTCAGTTGGGATATATTCACCCAACAATGCTTCTCGAATTCACTTTTTATTTTTACTTTTCTTTGAGTTATGTGCGCGGTCTATAGTGGAAGACAAAATGCAATTCTACACAGGTTTCAAGGAGAGAAACTACAAATGCATGGAAATTGACTGGGAAAAGTGTGCAGGTCATACTAAACAAGTTATAAATCCATTTTACCCAAATTTCACATCTTCTTCCACAGTTTGATTGTTTGACCTCTAACGGAGTGTAATGGAACATGTTTATTGATGATGCGATATCCATTTTAATAGTCAAGTGTCATGGTGAAAAAATGACATGTAACAGATTGCCCCCTAAAGTGTGAAGTCTGAAAAGTAATTTTTTAAAGATTGAAGCATTTTATCATGCCAAAGATTGGATCAGAGACAATGGTCGGAAACCTGCAAGAATCATTCAAGGATTACAATGCAATATATAATCATCACTGAGGTAGGCATTCCCATACTCAGAGTAAAACTAACTCAATGAACAAGTACAAAAAAACTCAAGAATCATATCAATAGTAGACATAGTATGGGCGCAACCATCAACTATGAATTTGTCTACATAATCATGAATATATAACTCCTCGCAACCTGGATTGATGAAACTAGATCTAGGGTCTTGATCTCCATCTCTCGATCTGTAATATGAATCTAGCCATGTGAGTGAATGTCTCGAAGTCGAACATGGTAGAAACCACTTGATTACCGGTCAATGATGTGAATCGTTAACAAGTGTGAGAGAAACCACCAATAATGACAATGGCTCTCAAGGTACTCTCAGTACAATCTATAGAGTGTGAAAAGATTATTTGAATTTGAACACTCATAGAATTGTTCAATCGAAGGCCAATGATGAGAACCTGTCATCGAAGGCGAGAAACCTGCCATTAAGGCATGTAGGCCTCAAGGTACTGAAGGTTTCTAGATCTACTTCCTAGATAATGAGCTAATGTCGATAGGAAGCGACCCGTCGCAGGAGAGCCTACGACATGAAACACAATGTCAAGTTTTGAAGAATAGTTTGCAAGGACTGACTCAGGGATGGTCGACGTGATTGAAGGCTAAAATTTTCAAAGGAAAATGAACTGAGGTTGAACTTCTCTTAAACACATAGTGACACAACAATTGACTTGGCAGTGTTTGACTCAACGATAATACTCAAAACCAGTTGAAGACTTTCATTGGGCTTCGATTAATTGTAAGACAAATGGATTTCCCAACTCGGACACAGGTGTAACAGAGTGTCGTGTTCAAGAGAAACATATTGCCTTTGTAATGAATGTAAAATGAATACATTTCATAATCCCCCCCCCCCCCCCCCCACCATTACTGGAAAGTACATCTTTATTTTGTTCACAAGCTTGAGGAGGACAACATATGTTTGTCATTTAAGCTCATCCTTCATACAAGTCCTCCAAAATATTTTTTTTGATCTTGTCATGTTTAATGAGTCCTATACTATTTAATTTTTAGGAGTAGAGTAAAGGGGTAACTCGATGTCGTTTTCATGTTTAAAGAGTTTGAAACATGCACAAAAGGAAAACTTGTTCAACTCTTTTACCATAAAATTTTAATGAGCTCGGAGAAAGTAAAGCTCTGTGTTTTTCAATTTTAGGGAGTCAAGAGAAAAACATAAGTATACTCCACAATGTTCTTTTTCATAAATTTAGTCCCTCACGGTCGAAAAAAGATAGAATAATGCAGGAGAGAATTATCTTGACTATTGGATCTAAAATGCGGATGCAAGTTAGAGTTTCATTTACTATCAACTTAGGAAAGTAAAACTTCAAGGAACATCCACTGTATGTGGACTTAGAGACAAACTAAACTAAGCTAGGTGAAGAAGTGCCAAAGCTCCCTTACAGACACAATCAAAAAGTTGAAACCTTCTTCTCAAAATGCTTGAGAGGTAAGGGAGCGCTTATCCTTATCCAAGTGGGGGCGAAGGAGCTTGAGAACTACACTCAACCGACCCCTATCTATCCTCATTTCCGAGCTCGGCTTATTCAGAAAGAAAAGTACGCTCTCTATCTTTATCTCAAGTTGTTATCAGGAAGAACCCTCTCAGCATTATAGATAGAGAGCGCTTCAACCCTTGAACTTGAAGCGGTCGAGTGCTTATTGAAGACCTCGGGTCGAGCGCTTATCTCTTAACGAGGTCGAGGGAAAACCTAAGGATACGACCATGACCAGTTCAAGCTTACCTCCGTTCAGTAGGGCCGTCGTCCATCAGAGTAATCCCTAGTAGGGATTTGTCTCTCCGGTAGGGGAACAAGTGGTTTCCACATATTTTGTTTTCGTTGCTATTCGAATTGACCCTCAGCAAGTCAAGCACATTGACTCTCTCTGAGGTTGAGTTCTATCCATAGGTTGAGTTTGGCCACCCAGCATCGAAATCAACTCAAATTATTTCAATCTTTTCCACTTCGAAAACAAAATCGAGGCGCACGAATCGAATGCAAAGGTCCCCTGCGACCAAATTTTACAGCGGGGTCGAAGAAAAGCTCTGGGATTGCACTAATTCTCCTTCACGGGATGTTGGCAATTGGCGTAACAAAATCTCAGACGAATAAGAGCCAAGACAAATGCTTTTATTGTTTCTGTTAGCAAGCGAAAATTTTATGCAGATGATGATCGGTGAATGCTTTTACAGTTTGTGGTGAACGTGATTATTCTCTTTCGTAGAGCTTAATCGTTCTGCAATCTTCAGCCTCTGTTCGTGCTCTCTGTGGGAGGAAGAAGATATTACATGGAATTTTCACTTCATAACCATATTTACACTATTGTGTCTAGTATTTTGTTTGCTGCTTAAAGGTCGAGGGTTTAGGATATGAGAATTGTGTTAACGTGACGTGGTTTCACCAGTCCTGTTTTTGGTATTTCGGATCTGTTTTCTTATTGGTTTTTATTTTTATTTTTCTGATAACAGTGTTCATATATATAAGTTGCACATATTAGCATGGACTTATCCCTCCAGATATAGGAAAATGCACAGAGCTAAGAGCATTATACTTGCGGGATAACTACCTAGAAGACGAAATTCTTGCAGCTTAGAGTTGGCATTAAAATTATAACTTCTTCTTGTTGTATGCTTTTATGTGACGTACTAATCTGCAGGACACAACAAATCTATAATGCCAAGCTTTTTTCCATGCACATTCCATGAGTCCTCTGACACAAACAGGGAGTTAACTTATTTTTCATGGATATTTATTAAAAATGGACTGTTATCAACATCATGAATTGGACTAAAATTACGCTTTTGATTTTCCTTAATTTGTTTCATTTTGGCATACAATTTTTGCGTAAGAATCAGGAAGGGAATGGCCATTTCTTCTTGAACACACTTATGTTCTTTATGCCAAGTTTTTTTTGCAGGTTTTGGGTGATCAACTGATCATTAAGGAGATTAAATTGTGCCAGCGATTGGTCTTCAAAAGACTAATTTCATGAGAAATTCTAAAGAACAAGTCCATGATCATAAACGAAATTTCTAGAAAATTACAAGTTCTTGCAACTTCCTGTAATAGCTTAATGGTTTGACATGTTGCATGACAGATTAGCAAATTTGAAGATCTGGGGTTTGTTCCTAAATGTCCAAGGATGGTGAAATACCTATCCACTCTTGAATTCGAAGTCCACAGGTGGCTGGTCAACGCTGGTCAAACTCAGCTATTTTAGCAGAGATTCCATAATTAATGAGTATATTTGCTATTTTTTAGATTTTTCATGCCATAATTCACTTTTTCCCAGTAAGAGTCATTATCCATTTCTCATTATCCACATACACTTCAATACATTTTCATCAATCCTAACCCACCAATAAAAGTAACAAAGCTCATTTACAAGCTTTTTGTTCCACTTTACATATTCATTGTCAGTTTCCTTTTTCCTACCCTTGCAAATAAAACCTTGCTTCCATACACCATTGAGTCCATAGTCCTTGAGTCTAAATATTTTTCTAAAAACACCTTGAAGCTTGTATTATAGTGGTGCGTATTCCCGCCTGTCACGCGGGTGACTCGGTTTCGATCCCCGGTAACAAAGCCAAAATGTTGGGTCTAAAATGTGGATGCAAGTTAGAGTTTCATTTACTATCAAACCGGGAAAGTAAAACTTCGAGGAACATCCACTATATGTGGACTTAGAGACAAACTAAACTAAGCTAGGTGAAGAAATGCCAAATCTCCCTTACAGGAGGTTTTTCATTGGGATTTCCAACATCTATTTAGTCATTTAACAAAATGAAATCTAAAAATTAAAAGACACTGTGACAAGTGTACGAAATATTAAAGTTCCCTTACAGGAGACTGTTCATTAATATTTCTAATCATCTTAATCAACAAACTAATGAAATTAAAGCACTTAAACATAATTCTGATTGATTGCATGAAATATAAAGCTTTCTTACGAAAGACTATTCGTTTATATCTCAAACATATAAATCAGAAACTTAAACTAATGAAATCAAACATTAAATAACAAATCAGATTCATTGAAGGAAACATTAATACTTTCTTACGAAAGGTCATTCATTAATATTTCAAACATATGAACCAATAATTTAATCTAATGAAATTCACAAACAAACATAAAATGAAAGTTTACCAAAACAAAACAAGTATGCAAGTGAGGCAATGGGGGCCCTCCATAGCTCCACAAGCACACCTAGAAAGAAGTCAAATGTAGAAGAAAATCCAATCCACTTTATTTATCATCAATTGCAAATTGCAATTACAAGCTCCAAGTTCTACATTCCAAGAGGTTCTAAACTCTCTATTACAATGATTCTAAAATCTAAAATTACAAATGAAGGACTAAATTTCAATGAAGGAGATAACACTCCTATTTATACAACAAGATATGATAACAAACTCATAAATGTAGATCCACTATTCCCTCCTTTGATCCACATATTTCTCAACCAATGGTGACACATAACCCTATCTTCCATTATCTCCTCCATGAGGTATATCTTCTCAAATTCGAATTTAGCCTTGGGAGGCCACATAAGAGGCTTTTGGAAGCTTCCTTTTAACCTACACATGTCAACAAACTCATTCCAATTGTTAGGTATAAGTATAAGCATATTATTTTCTAAAGTTTAACCACAAATTCACTTAAAAATACTAAGAATTAATAATGTTTTGGAAAACACAAAGGTAACCCATATAATGATGAAAGTGAAGCGAATGTGATGACATGGTGGTGGAATAGAGGTGAGAAAATGTGTGAATGGAGTGAAAGTGGATGTATTTTAAGGATAATTCTTAGGCCTTGACCATAACATATACCTTTTTCGTAAATAGTCATGTCCAGTCCGTAAAAGGGGTAAACTTATACTGAATGGACGGTTGTTCATTTACTTTTACAAGTTCGAACATTCAAGTACTCGACAATCTTTTCATGTTTTGAGAGTTTGAAAAGGGTTTAAAAGAAGACTCTAGGGTTTTGCTTTTTCATGATTTTCAAGAGCCCAAAAAAGTGATAAAAGTTTGCTCGCAGTCAAAACGATCCTTTTTTATGTTGTAACATGTTTTGCACATTAAACTCAATAAATTATCACAAATGCTTGATATTAGGGTAAAAAACACTAGAAATTTGACTTTTAAAAGGTTCAAGGTATAAAAAATAATATCTTAATCACCAAAAACTTATAAAAAATCAAAAAGTAATTTCATTTTTAGCAAGTTTAGAATAGAAAGAGGGATTTTTACCACCAAACTTCTGAGGCTGATTTCAATCAAACCGGTGGACACAATCACAAGTTGTTTCCTCCATGTAAGAAATCTCTCCAATATCTTCATTTTCATCTATTTAAAATTTAATTTTAAGCATTTATTTGATTTTTTGGGGGTTCTATTTTGAAAAAATCACCCTCAGATGTGCGCGGTTTCCCTTCATCGAGACTGCACACATCGTAATTTTTAGTGTACAGAGAAACATGATTTGCGCGATTTCTCTCTTAAGTAACTATGCAGCTGCGCTTTGTTGCTAAAGGGTAAGTGCGCAGATCTGCGCACTATGCCTAAAGTAAAAGTGTGCACAATGGGGAAATTCAAGAAAAAATAAAAATAAACCAAATCCAACCCAAAATCCAAATTTTTAAACTTTCCAAACACTCAAGTAAGGCTTGTGCAGTAGGTTGAAAAGATCAAATAAGGAAAAATACAGAGATTGAAACAATTCCCCAACGGAGTCACCAATTTGCTAGGCGGATAAATCCCTCTTGCCGACAAGAGTTATTTCCCTAGATCCTAAAGGAAACTAGAAAAAAACAGACAATTGAATAACTCTTTTCCTAGACTTACTTCATTTGAATCTTAAATACAAGAGAAAGAGAATAAGCCTCTTACCTATTTGTGAAATGCTTGATGGAGATCCTTGCTTCATCCCGATGCAACTTCTCAATGCTAAAAAAGACCTGCAATCACAGACATAAGAAAGATCAAAGGCATATGCAATATAACAATTCAAACAAGCTTAATCTAATGATCAAGGATATTAGAAATTGAAATCATCTTAATGAATATCGCAAGAGACATAAATCATTCATCATTTCAGTAAGACAATACAACGGAAAAAATGATTCATTTGTATTAATTTAAGGATAAAGAAGAGCCTTGCAACCTCTGCCTTTATGTCATGAGGTTCCTCCCAAATGCATCCAACCCTCTCCTTAGATGATAAGCCTGCCAATCTAAATCCAACAACATAAGTCTATCTTTTATGAACCTCCTAATCCCTCTAACCTATAATCAATTTATAAGCCAAGAGGAAGAAGTTTTAGATCCAAAAGGGAAGGATGAGATCCTCTAATTGGGGGATTAGGGTTCCTTGATGAGAGGGAATTAGCTCTATGATTTGAGGGGTATGGCTCGAATAGATATGACCTAGAAGCTTTCAGTTGGGATATATTCGCCCAACAATGCTTCGGGAATTCACCTTTTATTTTTACTTTTTTTTTAGTTGTGTGTGCGGTCTATAGTGGAAGACAGAGCGCAATTTTGCACAAGTTTCAAGGAGAGAAATTGCAAATGTGTGGAAATTGACTAGTAAAAGCGCACAGGTCATACTAAACAAGCTATAAAGCCATTTAACCCAAAATTCACATCTTCTTCAAGGGTTTTTTTTATTTTTTGACCTTTAAGGGAGTGTAATGGAACATGTTTATGGATGGCGAGAGATCCATTTTAACAGTCAAGTGTCATGGTGACAAAATGATGTGTAACAATAATGAATTGGCAATGTGCTCCAACCCTTCTAAATAATCCAATTCGACCCTCCTGGATTATTAAATTTGGCCTCCTTGAATAATCAATTCAACCTCTTATGCAAAAGAAAATGGTTAGATAGGGTGGCTCACGGCCACTCCAACCAACTATCGCTAGCTAGAGTGTATATTTCAACACTGAAACTAGGAAATATTGAGGGTTTCTCCCTCGCACCATAAGCTACTTGAGCTCATGAAAGAATTATCAAAATATCATTACTCAACCCTACCCTGAATGGACTCTCATCTTTCTTTTCATATTTTTCCCCTCCAATTACCATGGATGAAATACTACGGGTCACTGAATTTCCATGGTCAATACCATGGGTCATGAAAACACCATGGATTTTCCATTTATACCCCCATTATAAATTAGTTATTCATTTCACCTTTTTGATGTGTTTTTTATTTCCAAGTGAAAATGAACAATTAAATTGATCTCCTTAAAAAGGGGCATTACACATATCTTGCATAATAA
Organism: Pinus tabuliformis; assembly: GCA_031772625.1. NCBI lineage: Eukaryota > Viridiplantae > Streptophyta > Pinopsida > Pinales > Pinaceae > Pinus > Pinus tabuliformis. The sequence goes on from CM062819.1 coordinate 752,356,143, forward strand.
TTCTTGTTGTATATGGTATGTATGCCTAGCCATGTTTCTCCATGCATATCCACCATGGTAGAAGTTTGTCATGCATGCATGCAAACTTTCCGCATAATGACAACAAACCTTCCAGTTTGGTGTCATTGTTGATCTTGTGTATTATCACAAGTTTGGGCATAATGAGATTAGCAAACCATCTTTCGCTCAACCAAAGATGTATCAGGTTATTAGAAGCTAGTCCACCTTGATACAACATCCAGTCCCTCGGTCACCATGCTTGAGGCTTGATTGTTAGAGATGTCGATAATGTCGAAAAATAAATATGTCCTACTCGAGATTGGAAATGGAAATTGGGATGGATTGTCAGCGCTTTTTGGATATTGGACACTTCTCATCCCAACCAATATCCAATCCTCCACGTCATCTTTCTATTCTTTGGAGTTTATTATTGAGGTTTAAGGCTGAGACCTGTAAATTAGGTTTCGAAGTTGAAAACCTTGAATGAGTCTTGATGATTTGTAGTGGATATATTTGCAGCTCTTGCAACTATTTCTACAGGATGTTGGGTCACTCCTTCAAACTCTTTTTCCAATCTATATTTTGGTAACGGTGATACATACGTGTTGGTAAATATTATAACAATCTACGTACCATAAATATGCTTTGATATGTTGATGAATAAGCTTTTGAATTGAAGGCTTCCATTCTTGGGTTAGTGTTTTTTTTCATAAGTCTTGTTTTTAAGGTTTGCACAAGTAGATAATTTGGATTACACTCAAATATCTCAAGGAAAGTAAAGGTATTACGAGGTGCAATTATTGGTAAAGATGTATTCCCTCATCTCCGTTGTTGGTGTATTGCTAACTTAGAATGAAAACTATCAAGAATGGTTTAGAAATACCAGACATACCCTCATCTTCAATGACTTGTGGAAGGCATCTGTGAAGGTGAAGGTGACAATGCACCTGTCAAGCGTACATTACACAAGGAGCTAGCTATTTGGGATAATACGGACAACAAGTCCTATGCCTTAATTTTTGCTCTGTGTATAAATTATGGTGTAGATTTGCAACTTCTCATGAAGTTTTAATCAAAATCACAAGATAAAAACCTACTCTACTGCTTTGCGGAAGTTAATTCACAATTTAGAACAAAAATATTAGACATGCAATAAGAAATCACACACATGCAAATAGTATTTTTCCTAGGGAAAGCAAACTGCTAAAAATCCTAATGCATGCTTTCATTAATCTGATGAATAGAGATGTATTACAATTGCTTTGCTCAACTGAGCACAACCTGCAAGTGCATAACCTATCTCTCTGCTCATTGAGAAGCTCTGACCCAGACTTAGTCAAATTTTGCCTCTGCTTGAGTCCCTATTTTCTTGCGCAATTCCTAAGGAAACAAGCCCCTATTAATTAGGAATTTCCTCCAAAATGCTTGTGCAATTCCTCAGGGTTGATCACCTAACCTCATGCAACACCTGTACACTCAACTAGTTTACAATTGTTGGTTAACTACCTTGGAAACTCCACCACAACTGGAAAATCATATTCTTTGCATGCATGAGCTAATTATTAGTTGATTGATCAGATACCTAAATGATCTCTGAGTTAGACTAATGTCCCACTACTTAAATAGCCACCGACTAGTTCTATTAATAGTTAGAACTAGTTTAACTGATTACAACTTAAATTAACCCAACCTAGGATCATAAAATTTAGGAATCACTACATACAACTGAACTTCATGTTCCTAACTCAAATTAATTGAGGGACAAGAGCCATGTCAACTCAGTTAACTCCTCCAAGTTGTCTGATGATGTGGAATTTCGAACTTTCTCAATTTAATCAAGGCAAAATAAAATTTAGAATTTCTTGCTGCATTTTTCAACACTCTATAAATGAATAGATGAGTCGTCCTATTATTCTAAATTATAAATGCTTGTGATGCATTGACAAAGTTGAAGTATTTATATGACTCACACTTAGAATTGGGATTAGTTTAGTTGATGATTAAGCTCTTCAACCTGGAGTTGAAGGATGATGACCCCTTGGCCATAGCCTCAAGGATTAAAGCTATAATGCATGATGTAGAAGCCACTGGAGTTTAAAAGAACATTCCTCTTACAACCTTTTTCAAGACCCTATACCCCACATAGTCTCACTATCTTGAGTCCTCACAAGTTAGTGCCCAACTCAAGGACAATACATTTGACACTCTTGAGGAGAAGTTTGTAGGACGGGAAAAAGCTCATGGGAAGAGGAAGACAACTTCTCAGTCTCCTGAAGAAGGAGCGTGCCTTGCATAGAAAGAGAAGAACTAGTTACAAGATTCTCTTAACTGAAGAGGTGAAAGAAGACGATGCAGAAGGAGAATCACAGAGGCGGGGGGGGGGGGGGGTAAACTCCATTAAGGAGAGGTTTGATCTCCACTACATTCATTTTGATATAAATGACATGATGCATCCATATAAAAAATCCCTTGGGAAGAATCAAGCAAGAACACAAAGAAGACAAAGATAAAAACACCAGATCCAACAAAAGGTGAAGAACTTGAATCTGCTCATTACATTGTTCCCCATTGCAATATTGGAGTAACTAA